>BLIW01000011.1:21281550-22531550 GCA_016586305.1 Ophiorrhiza pumila
AAGATAACCCCAATTTCTTCACAAGAAGAACACTAGCCACATTGGTGCAACTTCCACTATCAATAATCATGCTACAAACCTTGCCATGAACCTTACATCGGTTGTGAACGATGACCTCACGTTGTTGCTCAAAGTTTTCTACTCGAGTTTGTGCATTGAGAATCCTTCTTGAAACCAAAGTAAGCTTTTGGGATTCCTAAACCATGTCCTTAGAGTCAAATTAAAAATATTAGGGTTGAAAGACCTAATATATTGAAAACTAGAAAACATAATCTATAAAAATGTTTATAACACAATCGAAGTATAACATGCCTATTACCACGGTAATTTGATAAAGACAATCCATAGCTTCTTCGATGTTTTTGCTTATGATTTTCAATGAAGAATCCTTTGCTCGTTCTTTCATTCTTCGCCGTTGGATTGACTAAGTTAGTAGAATGAAACCCTGAAGCACTTATAAGATATTATAATGGGGGCACAATTGTCTTTTCATTTGTAAACGTTAAATGGATGAATGGTCATTCACTTTTTTAAAAAAAAAGAAAAACAAAACACAAGGGGGTAAATATAGGTTTTTATACATCAGGGAGGTAACTTAAAATTTCGTAAAACCACAAAGAGGTAACTTGAAATTGTGGCTTTCTGAACTTTATCGGTAGTTAACTTGGACTTATCCTCGTATTTGATCAAGACAATCGGTAGTTGCTTGGACTTATCCTCCTATTTGATTGTAGTTTTCAACAATTTCTAACATAATTAGATTAAAAATATTGGGGTTGAAAGACCTAATATACTGAAAACTAAAAAAGAAAATCTATAAAAATATTTACAATGCAATCAAAGTATAACATGCATATTACCTCGGTAATTTGATGAAGACAATCCACAACTTCTTCGATGTTTTTATTTGTCGTTTTCAATGAAGAATCCTCTGCTCGTTCTTTCGTTCATCACCGTTGGATTGACTAAGTCAGTAGAATGAAACCCTAAAGCATAGATAAGGTATTATATATGGGGGTACAATTGTCTTTTCATTCGTAAACATTAAGATGATGGATGGCCATTCACTTAAAAAAATAACACAAGGGGGTAAAATATAGATTTTTATACGTCAGGAATGTAACTTAAAATTTCGCCAACCCAAGGGGAGGTAATTTGTAATTAACCCTAGTAAGCAAGAATTCCAATTCATAAAAATAATAAAATATTAAATAAATTTTTTTGTTAAGTTTGCATGCGAGAAATGTAAATTCAATTTTTTTAAAAAAAGTTATTATTTATTATTTCATTTAAATAATACTCATTTATTATTTGATTGAGTTTAAAATATTTTGCAAATGAAAACTCACTTTTTCATTTTCCAATTATAAAGTTTGAAGTCATAATTTTTGAATTCGGAATTTTGCAAACATTTCTTTATTATTTTAATAAAGTTTTGCCAAATGCCTAACTTTTTTTTATTATCATTATAGAATTCCTTTTATCTAAAACACAAATACATTCATTTTATTTAAAAACTTTATATCAAGGAACTCTTATCTTATTTTTATATAATTTTTAATTTAAAAATTTTTAATTGGAGAAAGAAAATTTAATAAAAACATTAAATGTCAAAAATATTTTTAAATAATTATTTTGATAAATCTAATTTTAATTGTGGACATTTCATTTTTTATATAATTTTTAGTTTGGAAAATTAATTTGTTTTATGTTTTTCTTTGATTTATTCGTTCATAACTTGTTATTACTGAATTCAAATTATTCCAACGGTGGCAAATTTCACACAACACACTATAAAGGAAAAGAGTATCGACATGGTATCAATTTGTTTAGGGTTATCTTCAATTTACCCCTATGAAAAATAACATTATATTACTTTACCCCTACACAAGATTTTTATTAGCTTTTTGCATCGATAAGAATATTCAGTTACTATATTTAATTGAAAATGTTAATTTTTTGCCTTAAAAAATTTATTCTTTTTTTACCTTTTCATGTTTTATACTGTTGTACCCTTCAATTTAATTCTCAAAAACCTTTTCTCCTAATCACCAATTTGTTTTCATTCTGCTTTTCATTTTTCTTCATGTATATTTTAACAAATTAAATTTCCTATTCTTATTTTAAATAATAGAATAATATATATATATAATCTAACTAAAAAACATTAGATTTTGTATATAGTTTACTATTTTTTATAATTTGTTAACTATTTTTAATGTACTTGGTCAACAAAACGCCTTATATGAATTATTTATTTTTTTTGAAGGTAATAAAATAATACGTACTTTGTCTAATTTTTTTAAAATTTTTACTAAAAAATTAATAAAACTTTTTATATTACCACTCTAATATCTATAAATTTTTAATTTAGAGTTAATTAAATTTTTTATTAAATTAAATTTATTAAGTACAAAAAATATTTGTATTAGGAAATATATATTAATAATAAATCTACACAGTAAAACTAACAAGCAAATAATTATTTTTTTTTTGTCATTATATGTTATATAATTTTATTATGTTGATTAGATTACGTTAAGATGTCAAATAATATAATAAAAAATTTCAAGATATTAAGACGCTTTAAATTGTCAATAATACAAATAAGATAAATAATCATGTTACAAAAATACAACAAACTAAATTGAGTAACAAAAAACCATAAATTCTAAGAAACATGCTATAAATTCATTTACATAAAAGAAGATGACATTAAAAAAGATGAAGCTTAAATTAATAATATTTAAGTATTAACACAAAACTATAGAATAAATAAATTGAAATTAATATTTAAATATAAGAGGGACAAATATAATTTAATTTATTTTTTTATTGATGGATAAAATAATCATTTAAGATTAATAATTGATTATTTTATTAATTAGCATATTTGACTGATAATCACCAATGTAAATTGCTTATAAAAATCTTTTATGAGGCAAAGTGATAAAAGATCATCTTTCATGGGGTAAATTGAAGATAGCCCATTTTTTAAAATTAGAATAGAGGGAAAATGAGAATTATCATGAATATTTTGAGGGAGAATGTATTAGGATGTGTATTTATATAAGAAGTGATGAAGGTGTAAGTAAATTCTTTATTTTTTTAAATCCTCAGAGGCAAAATGCAAACATCCTATTTGGATAAACATGTTAAAAAAAGTAATACTTGAAGAAAGAAATTGAAAATGATCACAAAAATAGAAAAAAAAAACTCTATATTTCTTTGTATAAGTTGTCAAATTATATTAATTCCATTTTGACAAATTTTCACAAATCTAGTGAGGCTGTTTTTTGGTTGTTTAGAAATAGAATTGAATTCGAATTTAAATACTATAGAAATGTAATTCAATGAATTGAAAGTATAAAATGTTTAAATTCCTTTGTTTGGCAAAACAACAAAATTCATTTAGAATTGAATTATAACTCCAAATTCTTTGTTTGGAAGTTTAGAAAAAATGTATAAAATTAGATTTCATCGTAATCAGAATTGTTAAAATAATTTATTTTTAATATATTTTTTATAAGAATATTTACTTTTCAATATTATTTTCTAATTTCTACAATAAATTTAAACAAAAAAATTTAGTTTTATTTTTTTACACACTACACATTTTTTCACACACTATACATATTTTCACACACTACACATATTTTACACATAGTACACACATTTTCACACAATACACATATTTTCACACACTACACATATTTTCACACACTACACATATTTGACACACATTACACATATTTTCACACACACTACACACATTTTCACATACTACATATATTTTCACACACTACACATATTCTATACACACTACACACATTTTCACACACCACATATATTTTCACACACTACACGCATTTTCACACACTACACATATTTTACATATAGTACACATTTTTTCACACACTACACATATTTTCACAAACTACACATATTTTACACATAGTACACATATTTTCACACACTACACATATTTTCACACACTACACACATTTTCACACACTACATATATTTTACACACACTACACATATTTTCACACACAGTATACACATTTTCACACACTACACATATTTTGTGTGAAAATGTGTGAAAATATGTATAATGTGTGAAAATGTGTGTAGTGTGTGAAAATGTGTGTAGTGTGTGTAAAATATGTGTAGTGTGTGAAAATGTGTGTAGTGTGTGAAAATATGTGTAGTGTGTGAAAATGTGTGTAGTGTGTATAAAATATGTGTAGTGTGTGAAAATATGTGTAGTGTGTGTGAAAATATGTGTAGTGTGTGTCAAATATGTGTAATATGTGAAACTGTGTGTAGCGTGTGAAAATATGTGTATTGTGTGAAAATATGTGTATTGTGTGAAAATGTGTGTACTATGTGTAAAATATGTGTAATGTGTGAAAATATGTGTATTATATGTAAAATGTGTGTAGTGTGTGAAAATATGTATAATGTGTGAAAATGTGTGTAGTGTGTGAAAATGTGTGTAGTGTGTGTAAAATATGTGTAGTGTGTGAAAATGTGTGTAGTGTGTGAAAATATGTGTAGTGTGTGAAAATGTGTGTAGTGTGTATAAAATATGTGTAGTGTGTGAAAATATGTGTAGTGTGTGTGAAAATATGTGTAGTGTGTGTCAAATATGTGTAATATGTGAAACTGTGTGTAGCGTGTGAAAATATGTGTATTGTGTGAAAATATGTGTATTGTGTGAAAATGTGTGTACTATGTGTAAAATATGTGTAATGTGTGAAAATATGTGTATTATATGTAAAATATGTGTAGTGTGTGAAAATGTGTGTAGTGTGTGAAAATATGTGTAGTGTGTGTAAAATATGTGTAGTGTGTGAAAATACGTGTAGTGTGTGAAAATATGTGTAGTGTGTGTAAAATATGTGTAGTGTGTGAAAATGTGTGTAGTGTGTGAAAATATGTGTATTGTGTGAAAATGTGTGTACTATGTGTAAAATATGTGTAATGTGTGAAAATGTGTGTAGTATGTGTAAAATATGTGTAGTGTGTGAAAATGTGTGTAGTATGTGTAAAATATGTGTAATGTGTGAAAATGTGTGTATCGTGTGAAAATGTGTGTAGTATGTGTAAAATATGTGTAGTATATTTAAAATATGTGTAGTGTGTGAAAATATGTGTAGCGTGTGAAAATGTGTGTAGTATGTGTAAAATATGTGTAGTGTTGACCTGCGTGTTGACTCGAATTTGTATAGAAATGGGATTGGAATTTTTTTATCCATGTAAAGAATTGAATCCAATGAATTGGACCATTTTGAATTGGAATACAATTCCAATTTTTTGTTATTTAATAAGGAACCAAATACATGAATTAGAATTGGACCCTCTAATTCGAATTCAAAGGGTCCAATTCAATGCTACCAAACACAGCCTTAGCTGTATCTTTTAAATATATATATATATATATATAACCCTCAATTTTATTTATTTTTTTAATAATTTCTATCTATTCTATTACTACTATTCCGTATTCCGTGGATGCAGGGCTGCGTGGGAAAGCTTCCCTTACTAGTTACCACCACTCGATGAACCAAACCCTTGTTCACCTTTTTTGTGATTAAACCAAGACATGTTTTATATAATAATAATTAAGTAATAATGCAAGAGATTAAATGTATTATATATCTTTTATACCATCCAATGAATGACTAACCAAGTTTAAAAGCTATGATGGCATGAGTTTTAAATTTTAATGTTTAGTTGCCTTAAATTAAAAAAAAACAAATGACCGAACTAGAAAAAGTTGTATATATACTAATTGACTTTTGTCACCTATTTTATTTTGCACTCTGAGATAAAGGTTGAATGGAAACACACCAAGTGAACAAAGGGAACATTTATTTACCCCACCACAGGATAAAAAACAAGTTCAAAAAACAAAAAAAAAAAGGAAAAAGAAGTGAAAAGGACACGTCCCATACTCATACGGCATGTGCCCTTGCTTCCCTGTCCAATTTTTTCCAGGTCTTGAGTAAATTATTCACTCTAAATAAAAGTTAAAACTCCATTCAATCCTCTATCTAAAGAGAATTCAAAGCTTTTTTCTTTTCCGGGTTACGAGTTTGGTAGACAGAATAATTAGCTAGGAAATCATACCTATGATGTGCTTGAGACTTCAAAACCATTATAATTAACAAACTTTCTTCAAGATTTCATTATATAACTTATAAAAATTAGGCATATCTCTCACTCTAATCTTACTCAATAAGTTTGGTTTGTATATTTTCGATTGATTTACTAAATTAACTTTAAAGTTTAGATAAATTGTAAAAATAACTAAAATTTAATTAGTTATAATAAAAGAGTAATGATATACATAGTGAAAACAGACGTGGCAGTTATAACAAAGACAAAATTATCCATTATGTATAAAAATACAAAGTTATATATCAACTTATAAAAAACTGACACGTGTACAATAACTTATCCATTATGGTTCATTTATCATTTGGATAGGGTATTAGTCTATTTTTAAAAATAAAAAAACTAACTAAAATAACACAGTGTCAATTTTTTATAAAGTGCTACATGAAAGTTGTACAACATACCCAATTTTATCTTTTTATAATTGCCACGTCAGTCACTTTACGTTTTCACTCTAATTTTTTACTTCCCATATCATTACTTATAATAAAAACTACCGTATTGGACTTTTCGATGTAACTAACATTGATGAAAGTGGTCCGTGTTGTGCATGGAGTTCTTGAAGAGTAACAATCATGGCATGGGTAATGGGTTCCACCTTTTCTCTTACGAAATATTGTTAATAATCTAAAGATGTTTTTTTAAAGTTCAATTATTCTGGGATCCATTAATTGGTCTCTTTTGTTTTAATTTTAAACTACCATCCGTATGATAAGTTGCCATACATGATGCATGAATCACTAACATTGCCCAATATCGATTACTATTCAGGTGATCGACCTGAGGACACAGTTATTATACTATACAAAGGTAGAGGCGAGGTTGAGACAGCAGTTAGGCGATGTTGAAGCTAAAACTGTTGGCATATGGGATAATTACGCCTATGATATTAGTCTGATATTATCTTAAAGTATGAGATAAAGTCATATGCTTTTGGTACGTATATCAGATACTGATAAAGATAAGAAGACTATCCCTATCTTGAACCTTTCTTGTAGCTCAAGGATAGGAGTCTGTTTATCTTTATATACAGAGAATATCAGACTGAGAAAAATAACGATAGAAAATATCGTTATACGTATTCTTCTTCCTCAGCATTATATTTGATTTCGTACTTTGTATCTAATTGGTGGACAACAATAGATACTCGTGTAGTTTCTATTACCGGGAGTTCTTTTTCCAGAGCAGTGAATTTCGTGGAGTAGAACAAGATCCCGTCTTCCGCTCTTCCAGGTCAGTTTCCTGGAAAACCTTCATTGGTGTCAGAGACATTGGTTATGTTCTACCCACCATGTAATTACTTATTATTTGATTTTTAAATGGCAATTATGAACTTTTTGTGGAATTATTTTTTTCTATGGAAATAAATTGTGAAATTCATAATTCAAGATCTGATTCTTGCCATTTTTGACTCAGTTATCGTATGAATTAAATGATAAGTAATATATGGTTAGAAACTAGACTTCAAAACGAATCCATCGATATAAAGTATGTGAAAATCGGATATATGGTTAATTAGATATGACTGTTTTAAGTTTTTTTTCGTTTTGATTTTATTTTCTGATTATTGATATAAAAATATGTGGACTATCCATTGTTGAGCCCTTCCTAAGTGGCGGGCTGGCCCTTTCAAGGCCCTAACAATAGGAGGATTAGGGCCTGTGCCCGATCAGAAGTTTTTTTGTTTCGGTTTCTGATCATTAGTATTGAAACGTGGGCCGTCCAACTCAGAAAGTTTTGGCCCAGAATCATAACAGCATATAAGAGCACATTCCATGGTGCCTTACTGGGTCTAAGGCCTGATCGGTGTGATGGCCTTCACTACTGTTGGGTGAGCCTTAAATATGAATGGACTATACCTTGTTGAGGTTTGGGCTAGATGATAATTAGAAAATAAAAGTGATTTGATATGTAAGGGTCTGTTTGGTTGTCCAAAAATTTGTGATTTATTTCACAATTGCAAAATGAGGTGTTTGTTTTGTTCAACTTTTTCATCAAAATTTTTAAAACACAAAACAATGCTACAGTAATTAATTTTGCTACAGTAATTTTTATAAATAAAATATTGAATTTGAATTTAAATTTTAAATTTTAATAATAAATAATTTTTCCTAACACACTTCCCACCAAAATAAACTAATAAAATACTAATTCAAATTTAAATTTCAAACTTTTATTAATAAAAAAATCTTCAATACAAATCCCAACAAAATAAAATCATTCATTCCAAACACTCTCAAAATATTCTTTTCTCCTAACAAATCTCAAAAAAAAAAATTCATGATATAATCCAAAAATAGCTCGTCCAAACGGAGCCTAAGTAAAACTCAGTCTTATATGATTTATATGCATATATAATTAATTTCATTTTTTCGTGAATATTCATAAAAATATGAAATAAATAAATAAAAAATCCAGAAAACAAGAAAAATGTTCTTGAAACTACAGAATATTTCTATAGTAATAAGTTTTAGGATTTTATATTTTTTTGTAAGGCATGTGTATTTAACTATTTATCATGTTTTGTGAATTTGCATAAAATAGAATAAATAGAATTAAAATTATAAAAAATTCAGAAAAATTGCATTGATATTCTGAGGTGTTTTTTTTTCAGTTTCAGAATATTATAAGTGAATTTTTCTGACTGATATATATTTTTTGTAATTTTTGCAAGCTTATTTACTATTTTGTGAATTTGCACAAAATAGAATAAATAGAATTAAAATTATAAAAAAAATTCAGAAAAATTGCATTGATATTCTGAGGTGTTTTTTTTCAGTTCCAGAATATTATAAGTGAATTTTTCTGACTGATATATATTTTTTGTAATTTTTGCATGCTTATTTACTATTTTGTGAATTTGCACAAAATAGAATAAATAGAATTAAAATTATAAAAAAAATTCAGAAAAATTGCATTGATATTCTGAGGTGTTTGTTTTTAGTTCCAGAATATTATAAGTGAATGTTTCTGACTGATATATATTTTTTGTAATTTTTGCATGCTTATTTACTATTTTGTGAATTTGCACAAAATAGAATAAATAGAATTAAAATTATAAAAAATTCAGAAAAATTGCATTGATATTCTGAGGTGTTTTTTTTTTCAATTCCAGAATATTATAAGTGAATTTTTTCTGACTGATATATATTTTTTGTAATTTTTGCATGCTTATTTATTATTTTGTGAATTTGCACAAAATTGAAATAAATGTAGATAAATTACAGAAAAATCTAGAAAAATTATATTGATATTCTGAGGTGTTATTTAAGTTCCAGAATGTTAATTTTTTTTAAATTTTTCTAACTGTGATTATTTTTTTGTAATTTAAAAGCATGCCTATTTCTTATTTTGTGAATTTTCACAAAAATTGAAATAAATAAAAATAAATTACAAACAAATCCAGAAAAATTAAATTGATATTCTGAGGTGTTATTTAAGTTCCAGAATGTTAATTTTTCAAATTTTCTAACTGTGATTATTTTTTTGTAATTTAAAAGCATGCCTATTTCTTATTTTGTGAATTTGCACAAAAATTGAAATAAATATAAATAAATTACAGAAAAATTCAGGAAAATTAATTTAATATTCTGAGGTGTTAATAAAGTTCTAGAATATTAATTTGAATTTTTCTAGCTGTGATTAAGTTTTTTTGTAATTTACAATACATGTTTATTTCCTGACAATAATTCATGAATATAAAAATGAATTATTTAATCATGCAAGTATTTTTAAGTTGAATGAATCAGTTTTTGTTACTTAAAAATAATAATAAAGTGAAGGGGGTTTTGCGCAAAATTTTTATAATTATAATTTAAAATATTTTTTGGTATAATGTGATTCCTAGCATAGCGAAGTTTCCTTTATACATAAATGTTTTGATTATAATTATTATAAATTACATGTTGCTGCAAAATCTATGTTTGTATATATGTGAATGTGTGCACATGTGTGCTTATCAAGGTATTTTGTGCAATGTCTCTTCCAGATGGCTAGTAAACAAATTATTGCAGATTTGAACAAGGGTGAGAAACTTAACGGTGACAACTTTGACATTTGGCACCGTAAGGTTCAATATGTGCTTGAGGAACAAGAGGTCTTGGAAGTCTTGACCTCTGTGATGGCAATGCCAAATGAAGGCTCCTCTACTTTGGCACAACATGAGCTTGAGGCTTATGATAGCTGGAAAAAGAAGAATAGTACTGCTCGCATCACGTTGCTGAGTTGTATGGACAACGATCTGTTGTGCGAGTATGAGCAATTTGCTAATGCACATGATATGTGGACAGCCCTCAACCAGAAGTTTGGTAGGACTTCACCCACTAGGCTGCGTAGCTTGACAATGAAATTTGATAGCTATAAAAATGATAAGTGGGTTTTATACCAACTTATATATCTTATTTCACTTAGCTTTTTGACTTGTATTTCATACATTTATGTGAGATTATGTGCTAATATGGGCATTAATGTGATATGTAACTTGAGGTGCTTAAATGGTTAAAAAAGGCCAGAAATGATGATGAACTTAGGCAATTGTGTGTTTGATGCTAATTGGCAAGGTTGAGAGATCAAAACAACTAGGAAGGTGAATGAAAACCGAAATGAGCTTTCTAGGCTTGATTTAGGGTTTGGGCAGAATTGGTTGTGCAACTTCATTTGCGTGTAACTCTTTCAATACTAATTCAATTTGTGAGATCTTGGATGTTATGGAAAGCTCTTTTAGTGTACTACATTTCTTGTGTTTTAACTGTTTCCCAATTCTGTGTGCAAGCATGAGAAACGGGGTTTTTTTACGATTGATACGTTCAGGTTTTTCAGGTTTGGGTCGTTGCCGCAGTTTGGTAAGACGTGTCTAACTTGAGCTACAGATACCCAATGATGCTGATTCTTGAACCATTGGAAAGATAAGAGGGGGACCTAGAATTCTTAAGTTCACCATCAAGGCTGATTCAGAGGCTAAAACACATTTATTTGGCATGGAAGTAGAGCTTGGTGCTGGAATGAATACTAAGTCACACATGGTCTTGCATTACATCGATTGGCATGCCATTCTCGCACGAGCTCGTCGGGCACAACAACTTTGACACATCCTTGCCAAGCCTTGCCAACATACCTTGCCAAATCTGGTCAACAAGCCGTGCCACCACAATGCACTTACCTTGCCACAAGATCATCACACAATTCATCACCTTGGCACGTTTCATTGGCATTCACTTGCACACCACTTAGTTTAGTCATGAACACTACTTAAGCATACACAACACACAAAGCACTTGCACATTGGCAACATTTGCACATTCTTGCCGCGCACACATGCACTCATCTTGCCAAGCATCTACGACACACATTTAGCAACATTTGTACACTCTTGGCACACCATTCGTGCACTTCACAGCAACACTTCAGCACACATTTGGGCACTTCACAGCACAATTGCACTACATCTTGCATCACCACATAGGCATTCATCCACAAATTCCATGCATGAACTCACCAAGCACTTGGCACCACTCACGACGGTATCATCTTGGCCCAAACTTTACACAAACATCACAATCATTCGGCATCACTAGACCATCAACACATTTGCACCACAAACACTCCTTGCACTTGTCTCACCGAATCACACACACACACACCTTGTTTGCACAACAAACTTCACATTAGGCACACACTTTGGCATTAGGATGAAACGGGCAACCATACATATTTTCTCCACGAGATCTTGTGGACAAAGAAAATATGTCAAAAATTTCTCCATGACGTCTCGTGGAGAAAACAGAAACAGCAAAAATTTCTCCACGAGGTCTTGTGGAGAAAACGAAAAGTAGCAAAAATTGCTCCACGAGATCTCGTGGAGCAAAAACAGAAGTGAAAAATTTTGCCCACGAGATCTCGTGGGCAAATTGGTGTGGTTTGCTTGCCAAAAAATCGACTAAGTGTTGTTTCATGTTCTTAGGTGGTAGCAGGTGGTTGAAATCGTGAAGCTCCATGGCACAAAGTCGCAGACCATTGTTGAAGAAAATAGAAGAAACCTACGTGTTCTTCATTTTCGTTTCCAGAATTCTGTCTAAGTGTTGGAGTTCTGAAATTTCAGAACTCAGAGAGCAACTGAAGGCGTGGAGCTCCGAGGATGGAAGGCGCGATTTCTAGAAAGCTGGATTGCTTGGAGACTCATGGAGACGCTAAAAGCGTGCGGCACTCAGGCTTAAAGGCGCGACGTAACTTTGATTCTTCAGCCTGGATTCCGAGCAGTGAAAGCGTGACCAAGGAAGGCGTAAAGGCGTGGAAGCTGATGAGGAGGCGCGATTCTGCAAATCTGAAGGCGCTGGAATGCTGAGCAATGTTCTTTAACTTCGAATCTTTGCAATTTAGGCTGATTTTTAGTCATTCCATTCAAGGACACTTTTGTAATACTTTGGATATTTTACGGTTGCGTATTAGTTACATTTTCTTAGCTCTATATATAAGAGATGTAGCTAATATGTATGGGGGATCCCGGGGGACTATTATTTATCCATTAGTTAGGATTTGAACTTGTAACCAACTTTTGATCTAGAGAGAGCGAGAATAAATTTGCAAGATCTACTTTCTCTCTCTAGTTTCTCTCTCTAGCTTTTGAACTTCATTTTGGATTCCGATTGAGGATTTGTTCCGATTATTGTAAATCTCCTTGCATTTGAGAAGGCATTCAACAATCCTTTTGAGAATTGGAAGCTTTGAGACATTTTAATTGGTAAACTCTTTCCAATTGATGAAATGAACTGTGTAATCTTCCAACTTGTTGATCGTGAATTGGAAATGGAGTTTTCTGGCTAGTGAGTGATAATCTAGGTTTCTAATGGGTGAATGCTTGGTTGAATTGATAATGTGCAGTATAATTAACAAGCTAAGAAGAGAAATACAACATTCTCTGTATTGAATTTGTAAAACTTATCAAGTTCATGCTTTTGATCTGAATTTGTTGAAATGATATTTGATTGCGGTCGTCATGCTGAGTTGAATCTTAATTCATAAGATTCAGCTAAGAATTCATGAATGAGAACCAGAGAATGCAAGAGTTCTTAAACCTGTTTGCATTTGTACATGTCTTAGAGCTAGGCCTCACCATAGGAAGCTCTTAGACTGTGAAGTTAGTAGAACAAGGTGATAAGAGATTCTCCAACTTGAATGATGAACTTACAAGCTAGAATCGGGCCTCGCCATGGGAGATTCTAGAAGATAATGCTTGAGTAATTTGAGTAGAGAATTGAGAAAGGCTAAGGTTCTACTTCACCATCCTTAGGCCCTGTCATAGGATAGGATGGTGTTGGGAGACTAGAATTGAAGTGTGGTCGCCATGCCAACTGCAATTTCGGTCTCCAGTTGCCTTCTCCTCATTTGATTTGATTGTAAGTTAGGAGTACTGTGCTGATAAGTTGCATTCACCCGGAAGAAGCTCTAGATTATCAATCTCAATTATTTGTGATTTCCTTTGTTACTTGTTAGTGTTTACCTTGTGATAGTTTCATTTCCTGTTTGTGTAATTACAATTGAATTCCTACTAGTCCTTTTGAGTCTTGATCTTACTTTGGTGACATAATTGTGCAAATCAAAATTCTTGAATCTTCCTTTTTCCTGTGGATACGATACATTGCTCACTGCTACTATAGTTAGTGAAATAGGATAAATTGACGAGTCGCGACAACTCGCTTTCAAAAAAGCATCAAGACCATAGATGAAGAAGCATCTGAGGGTCATGTCAGGCATGATACGCGAGCTTAATGAGGCAAGAAGAAATCTCACTGATGAGCAACAAATCCAGGCAGTGATTCGTTCACTTCCTGACAATTGGGAGCCCATGCGAGTACATTTAACACATAATGATAGCATCAAAACCTTCAGGGAGGTTGCACATTATTTGGAATTGGAGGAAGAGCGCCTGATGGCTGCCAAACCTTCAAGTGTGTTTGTTGCTCAGTCCAATGCTGGCAAAGCTTCCAAGCTTAAACGCAAGAGGACTGGGGGTGCTCCTAAAAAGGGATTTGTGTCGGATAAGAAAGCAAAACACAAGAGAGGAAAACGAGCTGGCAAGAAGAACAAAAGCGGAATGACCTGCTTTAATTGTGGAAAAAAGGGACATTTTGCTCGTGAATGCACTGAGCCCAAAAAGGTACCTTTTGACCATATCTCTCGAGTTACTTGTAATGTAGCTGCTACTGTGTTAGTTGCTGAATCTCTCAATTTGTGGATTGCAGATTCAGGGGCAACAGACCATGTGACGAGAAATAGAGTAGGGTTTATTGAATTTCGTCGAATACCACATGGCAGCAAGAAGATACATATGGGGAACTACTCCAGTGTAGATGCTTTAGGCATTGGCACATATAAAATGGAGATGCGAAATGGTCGTACATTAAATATCCATGATGTTCTTTATGCTCCAGATATTCGGGGAAATTTATTATCAGTTCTTACTTTGCTTAAGTTAGGTTTTCGTATTCTGTTTGAGGGAAATAAAATGGATATTCATTATGGAATAATTTATTATGGTTCTGGTTATGTTAGGAATAATTTTATGGTTTTGGACATTATTAATAATTCCAATTCGCATGATAATTCTTTTTCCTTGCTTACATCTATTGATAAAAGAAATGATGATTCACTTTTATGGCACAAAAGATTGGGCCATATTGGGCAAGATAGAATGAAACGATTAGCTAGAGAAGGCCTTTTGGGCCCACTCGCTAAAATAGACTTGCCAACATGTGAATATTGCTTAGCATGAAAATTAACCAGAAAACCATTTAAAAAGGCTCAAAGAGCTGAGTTTCCCCTACAATTAATTCATTCTGATATTTGTGAACCAATGAATGTAAAGGCAAGACATAATAAATCCTATTTCATCACATTCATAGATGACTATACGCGTTTTGGTCATGTCTATTTGATCTCCCACAAGTCTGAAGCATTAGAATGTTTTAGACGATATATGAATGAGGTTGAGAATCAATTAGAAAGCAAAATTAAAGCTTTAAGAACTAACCGAGGCCGCGAGTATCTATCAGAACAATTTAAGCAATTGTGTGAAGAAAAGAGAATTATTCGACAATTAACAATTCCTTACACTCCGCAGCAAAATGGTGTAGCGGAAAGAAGGAATCGTACGTTGTTAGACATGGTTAGATCTATGATGGCCCAGGCTAATCTACCAATTTCCTATTGGAGAGATGCATTACTGACTGCCGCCTACGTACTTAACCGTGTGCCTTCAAAATCAGTTACTGCTACTCCGTATGAACTATGGACTGGTAGAAATCCAAATCTGGATGATCTAAGGCCATGAGGGTGTGCTGCCTTTATACATAATTCTTCTCATACTCATGGGAAATTAGGACCTATAGGAAAAAAGTGTATCTTTATAAGATACTCTTTACACTCAAAAGGTTTTGTATTTATTGGCGAGTAACAGGATAGAAGTGTAACTGAAATTTAGTCCAGAGATGTGGAATTCCTAGAGGAGGATTTCCCTAGCTTATGCGAGGTAAAGAATAATTTAGAACTCTATGAAACGGAAAGTACTGAAGGGGGTGATTCTATTATTCTAATGGAGATCGAGGAAACGGATTCTCGAACTTTTGGAGATAGTGGAAGCATAATTCCATTGAATAGTTTAGTACAATCCAATAAGAGTTCTGAGCAAATACAACCTCGAAGAAGCAAACGTGGAAACATTCCTCGTCGTCACTTTGAGATTGATGGGGAAGCCTTCATGGTTGCTACTTATGATGAAGATGAGCCAAGAAATTATCAACAGGCTATCTCATCAAAAGCTAGTAAGGAATGGATAATTGCGATGCAAGATGAAATGGAATCTATGAAGAACAATCAAGTTTGGGACTTGGTTGACCTTCCTCCTGGGCGAAAGGCTGTTGGGAATAAATGGGTTCTCAAAATCAAACGCCAGGCTGATGGTTCCATTGATAGATATAAGGCTAGATTAGTAGCCAAAGGGTATACTCAGCAAGAGGGGATAGATTATGAGGAAACATTCTCACCAGTAGTGAGGTTTTCCTCTATTCGCCTGATTCTAACTCTCATTGCACATCTTGATTTGGAACTCTACCAAATGGATGTTAAGATTGCATTTCTCAATGGAGAACTGGATGAAGAGATTTATATGTCTCAACCAGAGGGTTTTGTGCAAAAGGTCAAGAGCGCAAAGTTTGCAAGCTCAACCGATCAATCTATGGCTTAAAACAATCGTCCAGACAGTGGTATCTAAAATTTCATTGAGCCATCATAAATGATGGGTTCACGATGATTGAAGAACATCACTGTGTGTATCTTAAACATTCCAAAAGGAGCTTCATTATCATTTACATTGTATGTGGACGACATTTTATTAGCAGGAAGACGATAAGCGAGATGATCAAGCCACAAAAATGTGGTTTGTCCTCAAACTTGAAATGAAGGACATGGTGAAGCAAGTTATGTACTTGGGGTAAAGATCTTTCGAGATCGTTCTAAGAAACTTCTTGGTTTGTCTCAAGAGACTTACCTTATAAGTGTTCTTAAATAATTCCAAATGTATAATTGCAAACCTATCAATACTCCTACAGCTAGAGGTGAATCACTAAGTCTCAAGGACTGTCCTCAAACTCCTAAAGAAAAGGAGGAAATGAGTCACGTTTCATATAGAAGTGCAGCTGGAAAATTAATGTACGCAACTATGTGCACTCGTCCTGATATCTGTCATGCAGTGGGCTTTGTCAGTCGTTTCCAAGAAAATCCTGGTTTTAAATCACTGGAAAGCCATCAAGGAGGTACTCCGCTATTTGAAAGGGACTTTGGATTACATGTGTGCTACCAAGGCTCTGATTTACGACTTATTGGGTATAGTGATGCCGATTGGGCTGGTGATCTAGATGAGGCGTAAATCAACCTCAGGATATGACATTTTACTCAATAATGCTGCCATAACTTGGATGAGTAAGAAGCAAGCATGTATATCATTGTCAACAATGGAAGCAGAGTTTGTAGCTTGTACATCAGATGTACAAGAGGCAATGTGGCTGAAAAGGTTCTTCGAGGATCATGGTATTGTTAAAAGTGCATTGGAGCCAATTACAATTTATTGTGATAATACGGCTGCTTTAGACTATACCAAAGATTCCAAATACCATGGAAGAACCAAACACATTGATCTAAGAAATAATTTTATCCGAGAAGCAGTTGCACAAAAAGAAGTGGTTTTGAAACACATTTCTACGAATCATGATTGGTGGCTGATCCTCTGACGAAACCTATACCAGGGATGCTTTAATGACTTATGTCAAAGCATTAGGATTGCGTAGAATATAGTTTTTGGTGAAGTTTAAAATCACTTGATATTTGTAATGATACATTGCCTTGATTTAATATCATTTAGTTGTGCATATTTGTGTTTATTTACATTTATGTAGCATTAATGATAACACATATACATACATATATACATGAATGTATATTTTTTTTAATATACATGGATAGGCTGATTTGCTTACTCACACAAGCAACCTTTTGGCGCTGATGATAACGAGCAAAAGATGAGATATTAAGTATGTTGCCTTGACGTTGGTCAAGATGAGATCTTATCTAAGATCACATATGGATAACCCAAAATCTATATATAAGGCTGATTTATAGCCGAATGTGAGACTTTTAAGTGTAATTGTAGTTACACTAGAAGACAAAATAAGTTTCAAGTAAGGCGCTTAATTAGCGACTTGACTAAGATCCGTATGGCATAATACTTATATTCCATAACATGTTGTTTGTGCAACATGTGCTTTGCGACTATGGATGGAGGTGAGTGAATGGGTCCCTGCTTTCTCACCGTGTGAGTCCTAAAGGATATTGAATGTCCTTATCAGAAATACCCTTTGTGACTTTAGACTGTATCACGAAATTTAAAGTTAGTGTTTGGTACTTTAGCATGACTACCAATGGTCATGGTTAATTCGATCGGATGGGGCATGTCTGGGAAAGCAGCTAATTTTAAGTTGAATGATATAAGGGCAAAGAAGACTATTTGGATTATATCATTACACTATACTCATTCGTCGACGGGTAATGGCGCTTTTTAGTGAGTGACATAATTATGAGTGTAATGTAGATAATGGGGGTACAAGTATGCTCTTGAGGATTAGAAGATACTTGACAATATAATCAAATAAGTCTGGGTATACTAAGTCACGACAGTCTTCTCTATATTAGTGGTTGATGTCTCTATGTGGCCTTAAATGGTTTCTAGTATAGAGCTCCCAAAAACATGGTGAATCAGCCGGTCCACCAATTATTATATGAGTATGGACAGATAGAATGAGTGAGTTGAGGAATAAATTAAGAAACGTCTGCCCCATCATGTGCGAGTGGAGATGTTGGCATATTGGGATAATACGCCCATGATATTAGTCTGATATTATCTCAAAGTGATGAATAAAGTCATATGCCTTTGGTACGTATATCAGATACTGATAAAGATAAGAAGACTATCCCTATCTTGACAGCTTTCTTGTAGCTCAAGGATAGGAGTCTATTTATCTTTCATATACAGAGAATATCAGACTGAGAAAAATAACGATAGAAAATATCTTTATACGTATTCTTCTTCCTCAGGCATTATATTTGATTTCGTACTTGTATCTAATTGGTGGACAATAATAGATACTCGTGTATTTCTATTACGGAGTTCTTTTTCCAGAGCAGTGAATTTCGTAGAGTAGAACAAGATCCCGTTTTCCGCTCTTCCAGGTCAGTTTCCTGGAAAACCTTCAAAAACAATACTATCGAACGCTATATACTTGTTTAGTGTTGGGACCAACGACTACACCAGCCCTTTCCTCACCAATTCGAACATGTTGTACCATTCTTATTCTCGATCGCGATATGTAGAGATGGTGATTGGCAACTTAACCACCGCGGTTAAAGTAAGTGATAAGAGCTCATTTCATTATTAATCATGTTAGATCTTGATATATTTATGTAGAGATTGCATTTTGTGAAAGTTTGAAGCTCGATATGATCAAGCTAATAAACTTGTTATATATAATTAATTTCATGACTCATGATGAGCAGGCCATACACGAACGAGGTGGCAAAAAATTTGGTTTCTTGAATTTGGGGGACTTGGGATGTCTGCCAGGACTCAGGATACTCGAAGAATCACAGACAAAAGGTGGCTGCTTGGAAGAAGCTTCAATGTTGGCTAAACTACATAATTATGGACTTCACAACATGTTGTCAAAAATGGAGGGTCAGTTACAAGGGTTCAAATATTCACTTTGGAATTTCAACAGAGCTCTAAGACACCGAATGAATCATCCTTCTCGATTTGGTATCTATCCTATTCCTTAACACTAGTACAAAATTGGAATTTTAAACCTCCCTTTTTAGAGCGGTTAAACAGAATCCGGTGTAATTTATAAAAATGGGGTGGCATTATCGTAATATTAAACAAGAATTTAGACTTCTTACACCGGTTATAAGAAAACCGGTGTAAATAGTTTATATATTACACCGTTTGTAAACGGTGTAATATATAAACTATTTACACCAGTTTTTGTTAACCGGTGTAAATAACAAGTCTAAAAATAAGCATACATTTTCCCTTCTGCTCCAGCTGTTAGTCTATTTTAATTGAAATTAGAAACAGATTTTGTTGATTTTGTCCTTCATTTAATTTGTTGATTAATTTATATGATGTAATATTATGAAAGCATCAATGCATTTATTTTGTTGGTTAACTTATTATAATTTTTGTTGATTAAAACTGCGGATGCTTTTAACTTAAAACAGCTTATTTCAAATTGATGAAGAATATTTTACACCGGTTACTACATAAAACCGGTGTAAAACACATCTTTTTACACCGATTATTCTTTTAACTGGTGTAGAAAGTCTTTTTTTACACCAGTTAAAAAATAACCGGTGTAAAAAGTCTTTTTTTTACAAGAAAGTCTTTTTTTTACATCGGTTAAAGAATAACCGGTGTAGAAAGAGTAAGGAGAGAAGAAGCAGAGTTTGCAGCAAGAAGTTGCAAAGTAGCTGGTCTTATCTTTGCAGAGCCTTTGAGTAGGCTTTTCCCTGATATTACCATCCTTCCATTTGTACAGATTGACATCATTCAGGCCACAAAAATCTCTCACTATCTCTATCAGTTTTCCAAGTAATTATTAGTCTCTATGGCTCTCATCACATCAACTTTGTAAATTTGGATCACTCCATCTCACTTGTTTAATTATATTAATGAAGGCCCCCCACGGTAGAGATATTTACCAGTAATACTCTTCTCAAAAGATCACCAGCGCCTATTGTAGCGGACTTCTCTTCTAGAGGGCCAAGTTCTATTTCCCCTAATTTTCTCAAGGTAATGTAATTACATTCAACTGAATTCATCTACTTTGTATACGCCATGAATGAATGGTAGAATTCTTTTAATCCTTTTATTAGTTTGATTTTTCAGATCTCAAACAGTACCAACTCACTTTTTCCAGATCTTAAAGGACCGATCCATCTTTTTGTTTAGATTCACTTGATGTGGCTTTCAACGGACCCAAACGAGATCTCCCTACTCAGATCAGAGCTCCCTCAACCCCCTTCAGCATTTGATTTTGCTTTCCTTGCTCTACCTGCATATGCTTAGTGTGCTGGGCTGAGCTATGCATCGAGTGCTCCTTGGTTTGAACCGTGTTGCGACGACTTGCTGGATTCAGTAACCGTGAAAGGAATTTGTGCTTTAGTTGATTGGATTCTGGTGGCTGGATGCATTTCTATAATTTCTATTTTTGATCCTGATGAATGTTTATAGTTAATTATTCACATATCTTGGCTGCTGTGTGATGCTCATTTTTTTTGGGATGTTTTTATTTTTTACACCGGTTATATAACTGGTGTAAAATAAACGTTTTTACACCGGGTTTATAAACCCGGTGTAACAAAGACTTTAAAAAATTATGCACATTTTATCTCGCCTATATATACACCAGTTCATTTTTAAAATAACCGGTGTAAATATCTAGATTTAATTGGTGTAACAGGCTATTTTTGTACTAGTGTAATTTCCCTAAATATATATATAGCGCATGCGATCAATTTAATTGCCATCAATATTTGAATAATATTCTCATGCAGGCATGACAGGGTTCGAGGAAGGGAGAGCAGCTTGTTGTGGGGCAGGAAAATACAAAGGAATATATAGCTGTAGAGGGAAGAGGCCGGTGCCGACGGTGGTGAAAGAGTTTGAGCTGTGTGAGATCCCAAACAACTTATGTGTTTTGGGGACTCTTACCATCTTACTGAAAGGGCATATAAACAAATGGGCAGACGAAAATGTGGAGTGATCAGCCAGCAGAAGAGGAGGGTTATGATCTCAAGACTTTAATCAATGCTAAATATGATATATCCCAAGATCATCATCACAAGAATCACTACTCTCAACTACTTCAAACAAAATCCTTAATTGCATTATTGTTCAATCTATTCACTAAAAAATTAAATAAGATACTTAGATAGCTTTTCCGGTTAACAACTGGACTTATCAGAGTTAAGACTCTAGCGTTGAGTAAGTCCCGAAATCAATTTTTAAATTTGCTTAATTCGTCAAGTTTATTTTAGAATTAAATTCACATAGGTATTAATCACCGTTTTGATGGGACGTGAGGTTAGTTCTTTTTTCTTCAACTCCTCTTGATCCAACTGGCAGATTTTCCGATGGCCGTCTCATGCCGGATTTTATCGGTCAGCATCCCCCCTCCCCCCTAATGTTCAACTAAATGTTTATTTTTTTTTAGTTTATCCTTTGTATATAAGTTCAGTAAATGTATCCTGCAGTAAATATGCAAAGCTACCAACTAATCCCACATATTTCCAAAAGTAGCGATCATCATTCGCATATGGAGTCAACTTCCGCATCTGGCGGTGGCGGACCCTTGTTTGAAACCCACGAGGAAAGTAATTACTCTACACTGATCAGCTTTTCCTTATTTGGGTTGCTGTGCTGTTATACTGAGGTTTTTTATTTTGGTCCCGTCTTAAAATAATGTTTTTTTTTTACTTCTAGAAAATTGGCCAAGATTTACTTTGGAAAGCCATTGATTGAATTACTAGCTAGGAGCCTAGGAGCTTAAGTATAATAATGCTATATTTCTGCAGGCGATTGACTTAAACTAGCAGTTGATCTATTTTAAAGATGTTAAAAAACAATTGAGAAGAAGATTGGGTAACAAAGAAACAGAGCAACTGCTGTCCAATGCTGTATACATGTTTAGCATTGGAGGTAGTGATTTACTGGCTCCAAATCCCATATTTAGCGGCTTTTCCTCCGAAGAATATATAAATATTATTGTTGGAAACTTCACAGCAGTCCTCCAGGTAACATTTAACTCTAAACAAAACGTTAATATATAATCATCCTCTCATTATTTGCATTAATTTTGATATAGTATAGTACTTGATAAACTGTCTCGATTTATCTTTCTTATATTATAACAGGAAGTTTACAAGGCTGGGGCTAGAAAATTTGGATTCGTTAGCGTATTGCCTTTAGGTTGTCTACCGTATGTTAGAGTTCACAATGCGGGTGGTAATGGCGGTGAGACGTGCGTGGAAGACATTACGGAATTGGCGAGGCGATACAATGTGGCAGTTTCTGAAAAATTGAAGCAGCTAGAGAAGCAGCTGAAAGGATTCATCTACGCAAAATTCGACTTATTTACTGCTATTAATGAAAGGATCCAAAATCCATCCAACTATGGTAATTTAAGCTTAATTTATACTCCCTCTTATTTCTTATTTGTTTTAAGTGACGTTTTGTTTCAATACACAATTACAAATAAATTATCTTTTACATGAGTGAAGGATAAATTTAAAATTTTCAATAATTTTTGTATTGATATATATAAAACGACATTTCTTTAACAATAAAAAAATTGCCAAACATTTAAAAAAGTTTAGAGGAGTGATCAATGATTAACTTTTCTCTGTTACATATACCTACAACAACATGTCAACATGCATGTACGTTGAGGTAAAATGAATATTCTTTTATTTTGACGGCCAGATAGAGCAGCAATTAAGTAAGAAACCAAACCTTATGGTTTTGGTTGCTTAATTAATAATGTGCAGGTTTGAATGAGGTGAAGAGCGGCTGCTGTGGTAGCGGTCCTTACAGGGGAACGTATGGCTGTGGAGGTAAAAGAGGAGAGACAGAGTACGAGTTGTGTGATAATCCAGGGGAGTATCTATTCTTCGACTCTTATCATCCATCTGAAAAGGTGTATGAACAATGTGCACAGCTAATGTGGGATGGACCTCCAAGTGTCACGGCCCCTTATAATCTCAAGTCGCTTTTTGAGCTTAGAAGTTGGGCACACGGTGAACGTGAACCAAATCTTTTAGTATTCAATGACCTTAATATTGCGACGGCAAAAATTAATTAAATGAACTGCATTTCTTGAAATAAAATGAACTGCATTCCTTTTGATTGGGTTTACAGCATAAATTTCCTTTTAATTTATTCGATAGATTGAAAACCGGTGACATATGATATTCTACTATATATATATATATATGATGAGTTGCTGGTGGTCTGTGGTTTCTTGTTTCGACTTTACATGCATGCAGATTGCAGAGTAAAATTTTTTTTGCAAATGCTTTTGGTAGGATCGAATTCGAAGGAGAGTTAACCATCTATTCCTGCAGGTTTCAGAAAGCCAACGTGAATGATCAGTAAATTTGTTTATGTAGCTATAAACATTGCCATCGGAAAAATAAATTAGACGTCCTTAATTTGCATTAGCTTTTAAACACATTTCCGTTGCTCCAATCCCAAATATAGATTGTCGAATGCTGAGATAGATAGATCAAGACTCGAGAGATTTGATACCACCGTTTAATTAAAGATGGACTAATTCTTGATTGCATCTCGTTTTATTTTTCGTTTTTTCCTAACGGGTGCGGGGTGCCACTGCCTGCCGTCTGCCAAGCATATAGCCATAGTAAACCCGGCCTGGCGTTGATTTCACAAGGTATATTTTTTTTAAACAAAAGCGATAATCATTTCTATTAATAGAAATAAAAGGCAAAATACATCAGCTAACTAGCTGTGAATCCAGTTGAATTGCTTGTACAAGCCAAGCTGGGAAATGGTTTCTCCATTCCAGTTGGCACAAAGCATCACATGCAACATTTGCAAGATGTTTACTTGCTAAGTTAAACTTTTGGTGAATCCATGAGAACAAGCATTCATCAAAACAATAGCGCAGCAGGAAGATGTCTTCAGCTATGGTGGATAAACTTGCTACTGGACACACCCCTTGGTTCATCTTCTCCACCATAGCTTGTTCATCTAACTGAATTTCTATTCTACTCCAGTTGTTCTTGAATGCATGTAGTTGAGCTGCACGGATTGCTTCCAAACTAACATTTGCTGATGAATGAGGAAGGATATAAAATTTGCTGATGAATGAGGAAGGATATAAAATGGGTACTTTGTTATCTAACCTATTGGCCCTTTGATCAAGCGCAGGATTAATTGTCGTTCCAGTACATACAAAATGATTTTGTCTGCAATTTCAAGAATAGATAGACGAAGATCAAAAGTACGAGGTTTAATTCCAAAGAAAACCTTAACCGCGGAACATCTCCATACGTGAAAATGGGAGCTGAATTATTTAGGTTTGTTTTTCTTTGTAGCTAGGAACTAGAAAGGAAACAAAGATGTAATAATTGAGAAGCGAATAACTATAGCTCATGCAGCTATTTATGGCTGGTTTATATCTTTAGTGCAGTTGTCAAATAGTTTGTAATTTATTATATTGTATTGTTAAAGTTATTTCACCACTAATTAATTTGTTTGTAATGCACATTGTTACAAGTTTGAAAATTTTATTTTCTATCTTGTTGATGGTCTATTTGTGCAATCACATTTGCATCTATTTAGTTGAAGTATAATATCATTTATTAATTATAGAATGAAAATATGGTTTTTGATAAAAAAAAATTTAAAAAAATAAGGCGCATGCAGCATACTATATACTTACTTGGACAATATAAATGTCCTTCAAAATTAATTTGGAATGGTAATATACATAATTGGAAACAAAATAATGGAGTAATAATTTGTTTTGTGAGGTGCCTTTCATTCACATATATAGCTGTTGTTGACGCAATGATGCTTAATAATTCAAAAGAAAACGATGAGAAGGAGAATTGCAAGTTGCAAGGGAGGGACAAAAGTCACAAACGTCTCATTTAAATATTTAATTGGTGTGTTACCTCTGCTCGCTCCAAATATGGACAATTCCTATCTATCTATCTATCTATCCATCTATCCATCTATCCATGGAAAAATCAACATAATTCCACTCTAATTGCGTATGTATTGGACTTGTTAGCGTTGGGAATCCAAGAAGCCAACGGAGACTAGCATCAATATATTCATGAAAGAAAACTTTTCATGATTATTTAACCATAGTTTTCATACATCATGAATTAGTTCACTCTCTTTAGAATTAAAAAAATTTCCAATTTGATATGGGCTATGCCATGAGTTTATTCCTATAATCCTATTTTGATAAACTCTCTAACAAAACCGCTGGTAAAAATACACAAAGCATTAATTAATTCCATCACCTATGCAGTCTTTTTACCATGTCTAAAAAACTTTTAATTGCGCAAAGGTGAAGTTGACCTCCACAGGGTCCCGTCCGGGGAAGACTGGGTACACGTACGACACCGATCAGAGAACTTGTGCCGGTTATCTCATTATTTTCCACCAAAACCATTAACCAATAATTGCGTCAAACTCTGACGACCTACTGCTGTCAGACACGTGGCGACAATGTCGGCGGAAGCAAAAGAGACAGGACAAGGTCCCAATTTTCACGTGGTCGAAAAAAGTCAAAAAAAAAAAAAAAATTGGTGATCATAATTCCGCGTCATCATCTTTGGCTGCGGTGTCCATATACGAATACGAGCGTTTCGTCCTCTTTGCAGTTTGCATTTGCAATTATAACACATATGAAATATGGGATTGATCCAATTTTGGATTTACAACAAAACAAAAGTGTTGTTGCCTTGCTGGCAATGGCACCTTTACTTGCAAGTTCATCTATGCACCTTTCTTTCTCTGCAACAAGGATAAAGATAAAGAAAGATAAAAATTAATGCATTTCCATGTCAAGAATGGAGACTTAAATGTAAGGTTGTGAGAATGCTCTTGAGTCTTGCGTCTTGAGAAACACATTAAATTGAATTTATCATTAGATATTTTTCACATGGTTTTAATTACCATAAACTTGTAGCTTGGGTTAATTTGATTCCTGCTGTCAATGTTAATAACGCTATTATCTTCAACTATATCACCAACAAATTTTGCTCGTTAAACATGAAAAGTATTTCGTATATGTCATTTGTAAAGGAATTTTCAAATTGATAGCGATGGGAGAAAGTGAAGGTTTAGACATGTTACTGTTCTTAATATTTTAGAGGGACTAAAATTGGAGAGAAACCTCCTTGAATTTGAGATTTATTAGCTAGTGTTTCATTGCGTTCTAGTAATTAACAATTAAAGGACATCTTTTTTGATCCATAATAGTCACACACTTTTAGGGTCTTGGAACAAATATCGGCTATTACCATCCACCTCCCTTAATTAATAAGTAAATACTACAATGATTGTAATGCTGCACAATCAATACCTTTATATATATATGTTAGCATATTGGTATTGGAGTACTGGGGATCACAATGTCGTACTACAATATATTTCTTTGCATTATTCTAATAATTTTTGGGCTCAACCAAGTTGTTAATTATTGCATAAAAGATCTTCTCTAGCTCCCAAAATTCAACACAAAAATGGTTGCACAAATTTCTGTTTCATAATTTTGGAAAGGTTATATTTCGTATAAATTCATTTTATGGGTGGGAATATTAAGAATTTGGTGGCAAGAAAGAGCAGTATGTCATTATCATCATAATGAATGGGTGAATGGGTGAGTGGGGAAATGACATTAATTATTTTTGGGTTGCAAAGTTTTGATGTCAATCATTATTATAAGGTTATTCTGAAATTTCATCAACGAGGAAACGAGCATAAGTAAGTCAATGGTTTTACTACAGCAACTAAAAACCTAAAAAGAAAACATTTCGGGAAGTAGGAATGAATAGTCTGTCCAACTCAGCTTACAATGACTGAATTGCAGTAAAAACACAGCCTAATATTATTAACACAGAATGTACGTGTACCCACCCATTCCCATTGTTTCCGATTCCAAATTTCCTGTGTCTTAGACTGTGTTTGGTTGTTTAGAAATAGAATTGAATTCGAATTTAAATACTATAGAAATGTAATTCAATGAATTGAAAGTATAAAATGTTTAAATTCCTTTGTTTGGCAAAACAACAAAATTCATTTAGAATTGAATTATAACTCCAAATTCTTTGTTTGGAAGTTTAGAAAAAATGTATAAAATTAGATTTCATCGTAATCAGAATTGTTAAAATAATTTATTTTTAATATATTTTTATGAGAATATTTACTTTTCAATATTATTTTCTAATTTCTACAATAAATTTAAACAAAAAAATTTAGTTTTATTTTTTTACACACTACACATTTTTTCACACAGTATACATATTTTCACACACTACACATATTTTACACATAGTACACACATTTTCACACAATACACATACTTTCACACAATACACATATTTTCACACACTACACACATTATCACACACTACACATATTTGACACACACACTACACATATTTTCACACACACTACACACATTTTCACATACTACATATATTTTCACACACTACACATATTTTATACACACTACACACATTTTCACACACCACACATATTTTTATACACTACACGCATTTTCATACACTACACATATTTTACACATAGTACACATTTTTTCACACACTATACATATTTTCACACACTGCACATATTTTACACAGAATACACATATTTTCACACACTACACATATTTTCACACACTACACACATTTTCACACACTACATATATTTTACACACACTACACATATTTTCACACACAATACACACATTTTCACACACTACACATATTTTACACACACTACATGTAAGGTCTAAGGCAACCTAAGAGGGGGGGGTCAATTAGGTTTCTAAAAATTACTTATACCAATCAATTCAAATTCAACAACAATAAGTGAGTTGTGTGAATTGCAACAAGTGTAATGTCCAACAATGTTAAAGCAGAAATACAATGAATCAATAATCCAATTCAAGAGCAGTTATATCATAGCATGAGCAATAAGAAATAAGAGTAAAAACTGAAAGTAATAGATAGGAATGGCACAATCGATTTAGAGTGGTTCAAGTTTTCCCTTTGGAGCACTCTACATCCACTACCCAAGTTTTCCAACTTAGGATTTCAACCTCTTCACTATGAACTGATCTCCTTTCTAGTGGTGAGATCAAAAGAACCACTTTTACAACAAACCAATTTGTAGTGGTTCAAGCCTCCCCCTTGGAGTGCTTTACTTTCACTACCCAAGTTTTCCAACTTAGGATTTCAACCTCTTCACAATAGAAGTTTAAGAATGAAATAACAACCCACAATTTGGGTGGATATGATAAATTGAAGCTCAAAATATGATTCCTATAATAAAAATTACAACTCAAACTATATAGCTCAAGAATGAGATGAAATACTCAAGAAAGGCTCAAGAACTTTTAATCTTTTGGTTCTTGTAAAATCAAAGTGTAGTGAAAGAGTTGTAGAGAGTATTTTTCAGATTTTAAGCTCAAGGAATCAAGGGAAGAGTTGTTTTAACGTTTTTGCATTTAGTGGTATTTAAACCCTTAAGAAGATGACAAAAAAACGTTCATGTTTGACATTAAAAAAACTAGCTGTTATGAGTTTCGGACGGGTGTTTTGGAAGGGTAAGTCGTCCGAAAGGGTCGTCTGAAAGTTTCGGACGGGTGTTTCAGAAGGGTAGGTCGTCCGAAAGGGTCGTCCTAAACTCGACAGCAAGAACATTTTCTCTGGACAGTTTAGGACGACAGGTTCGGCCGGCTGAAACTTGGCCAAGGTCGTCCGAAAAGTTGTGAGCCATTTTTCGATATGATCCTGAAAGAATTTGGAAAACCGTAAAACATGAAAGTTGTAGCCCTTTCTCTTACTTTCCAATGGAACTGGAATCACTCCATTTGGATTTAAAATGAGAGAGATATGATCGAAATACTGAACCCTGGCAGATTTCTTCAGCATCATTTGAAGATTAAAAACACTTTGAAAACATTTTTACTTGAGCATCATTTGAAGATTAAAAATGCTTTGAAAACATTTTTACTTGAGCCTTAAAAGAGTAAAACAACTTCTTGAGCTATTTACATAATATAAGGTTTTAGGCTTGGGGAAATAACCTAATTTACCATACTTTCATATCTTTTGCACCTCTAATTCTTTCTCCATATGATAGAGCTCCATGCTTGGCTTCTTCCAATTCTTTCTCCATATGATAGAGCTCCATGCTTAGCTTCTTTGTATATCTATTTCATTGAAACACTTTTTCAACCATTAGCATAAACATAATTGTTTGTTAATCATCAAAATAAGTAAGATTAAGATTCTAAGTCTCACAATCTCCCCCTTTTTGATGATGACAAACCAATTATGTGATTTAGTGAATAACAAGTGTAATGCATGAATATTTCTCCCCCTATGTGTGTACTTTGTAAATATATGAACATTTAAGTATATGCTCTCCCTAAATGATTACTTTATTTTCATGTTATTTTTCTCCCTTTATATATACATCTTATAACTTATAATTTTCATCACATAATTACATTCTTTAATATATTTCTCCCCCTTTTGGCATCATCAAACTAAGAAAGTGAAAATAACATTTCATTCTTTTTGTTTTCTGTTTCTCTCCCTGAAATTTATATTATAGAACAATTCTCAGCACTTAATTACATAAAATACCTTTCTCCCCCTTTTGTCATCAACAAAATGACATGATACCATAAAATAACATACCTTTCTTCCCCTTTGGCATCAACAAAATAATATCTTTCTCCCCCCCTTTTTTTGGCATCAATAAAATAAGTGAGCTAAAAATAATATGATTCTATAACACATTTATCTCCCCCTTTCATTCTTTTGTGTTTCTTTTTCTCAAACAATACATCTTTCTCCCTCTTTCATTTTATTTTTTATAACTTATACTTATGTTTATTTTTCTCCCCTTTCGAGTATATTTCTCTCTTTTGACATCAATCAAAATAAGAATAGTAAAACAATTAAAACCAATGGTCATTTTTTTTGTGATATTTTTCTCACCCTTACTATCTTCTAACTTCTAATTTTTAAATGTATGTCTTTTCATTTACCTTGTTTCCTTTACCTTTTTAAATGTATGTCTTTTCATTTACCTTGTTTCATTTCCACTCCTTGCAACCTAATGGGTGGCTAGGCATCATAAAAATGGTTAAGTATAGGAAATTTTGTAAAAGTTTTGGCAGAGTTTCCTTTGTTTATAGACTAATTCCACATGCCATCAACGCAAAATTTTGACAAAAATCCAATGCACAACATATAAGTATACAATCATATGACATTCACAAGAGTCATAGAGACTAATGCACAATTAAATTTTCACCAAGGAAGATAGCAAATACCATAAATGTTTAAACAACATGGATACCAAATTAAACCAAGAATGATACCAAATTAATAACATCATCGTCATCAATAATGAATCAAAAGAAAAACATAAGAAACTTATCAAGCTACCTCAGTAATCACAAGATTGTATTCTACAATATGTTCATATAAATGCATAAGGCCATCATAATGCCAATTGAAAAGGAAATCTTTTCAACTGTTTACAACCAGTAAGCACAGATTCCATATTCATAAAAATAGAACATAGATACCAAGTCTATTTTCCTCAATGTAATGAAGTTACCTCATGATTAGGTTTTGAACTAATGATTTCAGCTGTGGCTTTAAGTGTTAAGCATATGAATGAAGAGTTGATACTCAACTTTTGACAATCAAATGCGAACTGTCCTCGAATATTTATCACACACATCAAAGATGGTTGAAATTCTTTTATCCACATTGAGTCAGATTCAACAAGAATATAACTAGTTTATACATATGATCATGAGTCAAATAGTTGAAGACTGCTGAGCCAGTTTGTACTCCACAGGATATTCCATCAAAACTAACATAACTCACCAATCACTATATTGCCAAGTACATGACTGAGCCACTCTAAATTTGGATAGGAATTTTTCTCAATTATTTAACACACACACACACACCAAATTCCACAAAGCCATTACATAGAAATTAGCAAGCCCATAATGATTCACCAAGCACAAGAAAATTATGACAACTACATAAGTAGTTTATGTTGAATGGAAATTTTTTTTTTAAATATTTGTCACATAATCTTTCAAAAATTCCCCATTCACTCATATTGAAATCGGAGGTCAGGGAGCAATTAAAATGTTCTACAAAGAAATGCACAATATACAATGTTGTAAAGTTTGCAAACAAACTGGTTCACCATTTTGCACAATATACCATATTTCAAAGTGTGCAAATAAACTATAGCACAATTTTCACAATACAAGCACACAATTAACGTTCAATTTAATCTTTCACCAATGAAAATAGCCAAATCCAAGAATGGTTAAGCAAATGAAGGAAATGGATAAAGAACATCAAAATATCAATAATGAAACACAAGAAACTCATCAAGTTCAAAATACTTAGGAGTTTAAATAAGTGTGAAATAAGAGCCTAGTTTATTACATTTAAGAAAATGCCCTCATCCATTTGTTTCATTTATAACCCAAGAAAGAATGTTAATTCTCCCATCATACTCATTTCAAATTCTTCTTTCATTAAATTTGAAAGGCACTTCCTATAATGATTCATTAATTAAAGGCACTTCCCTACTCATGCTCGTGTATCACTCAATATATTGAAGCTCTCTTAACTTTCTTTACGAGTTCTTTGAGTCAACCAAGATTCAAGAAGTATAATAATGAATTAGGAATATTTAGGAAATATTGAATGGTCTAAGGAACAAGAAGGAATTCAAGAATCACAATGAATATTTGGTAACAAGAACAAGAATGTTACCACTAATATCAATAGACTCACAAGGATATGACAACAAGAATTGGTTTAGTGTAGTACTTTCTAAACATATATTGAAAAGGAAATTTCTGCATAATGTGACAATCCAATTATCATCTTTTAAACCTTCATTTATGTCTTTTGGCTCAATTTGTTATAGGAAGACCAAGTTATTGTCAAAATGCAATGATGACCTTGTGCTGACTCTTCTAGAGGGACTTCCTATGATTAAGTCTTTAGGATAACTTTGAATAAATTTTCAAGCTCTTGGAAGATCACTCTTTTGTGGACTCTCACTTAATGTTTGAATTTTGTCTTTGGAAGGAAGATCAATTTGTTGAGATGAATTGCTATCTATTTCATTTTTGTCTTGTTCATTAGGTGGATTCTCTTCTATTTCTATTTCTTCATCACTTTTTTCAAAATTTTTGTTTGTATTACCTTCATCAAATTTTACATGAATTGCTTCTTCTACTATCATAGTTCTTTTTGTTCTATACTCTATAAACCTTTTTAATTTCTGAATAACTTAAGAATACTCCTTCATCCGATTTTTTATCAAATTTTCCTAGAGTGTCTTTTACATTTAAAATAAAGCATTTACAACCAAATACTCTAAAGTATCCTACATTTGGAGTTTTCTTATATACTAGTTTATATGGAGTTTTCTTCAACAATGGTCTAATCAATGCAAGATTCATTACATAGCATGCGGTGTTAACCGCTTCACCAAAAAAAATATTTTGGCAAGTTATTTTCACAAAGCATAGTTCTAGCCATTTCTTGAAGTGTTCTATTCTTTCTTTCAACTCCTCCATTTTGTTTAGGTGATTTAACTACTGAAAAGTTATGAGTAATACCATTTTCATCACAATGATTTATAAAGCTTTCATTTGCAAATTCGGTTCCATTATCACTTCTAATTTTCACCACATTTAAAATCAACTCATTTTGAACCCTTTTAAACAGTTTTGTATATTTTTTTAAAGGTATCACTTTTATGTGCCAAGAATATTATCCAAGTGAACCTAGAGCAGTCATCTACTATTACATATCTTTTGTAACCTAAGCTTGTAGTTTGTGATAGTCCAAACAAATCCATATGTATTAATTCCAAAAGTTTAGAAGTAGTTACCATGTTTATAGGTTTGAATGTACTTCTAGTTTATTTTCCATATTGGCATGAATCACAAATTTTGTCTTTTTCATATTTTTGTTTAGATAAGCCTCTAACTAGTTCTTTAGTTGCTAGATTATTTACGTGATCTATTCCTTCATGAGCTTGTCTCCTATGCCACAACCAAGTTGTGTCATGTACCGTACTAAGACATTTCATGTCTTGTTCCATAGTATCACATAGATGAAATTATTATGTCTAGAACCGGTAAGAATGATTTTATCATGTATTGGATCAACAACTACACAATTTTCACATTTAAACAATAAATCAAGTTCTTTATCACATATTTGACTTATGCTAATCAAGTTGAATTTCAAGTTATCAATCTAATGCACATTCTCAATCACATTGCTATTATTATTGGCTACATTGCCAACACTAATTATTTTTCCCTTTTTATCATTTCCAAAAATCACATGTCCTTTTATTTCTTATTTCCAAATTATTAATCAATGAGGAGTTGCCTTGAGCATCCACTATCAAGGAACTATTTTGCATCCAAAATTGTATTTTCAAACATACCTACATTTAAAAATCAATATGTGACTTTAAGCACTTAAGTTCTTACATCATTGATATCTTTTCTTATCCATGTTTTTGATCCATTTTCAACATCCATTCTTGCAAAACATTTTCTTGAAGTATGTCCCTTTTTACAACAATAATCACATATTACATGGTATTTAAAAGAGTGTGAAGTCCTATAATAAGGACGGGGTCTAACATTGTCAAACCTAGGTTCAAAGTTATGCATATTATGTCCATGATGAGTGTTATGCATTCTATACTCATGATTTTGGTTATGTGTGTTATGCATTCTATGTCCATGATATTGGTGAGGATTAGTTTTAAAACTTTTAGCTCCTTTTTCATGATTATTTACAATTTTCACAGTTTTGAAGGTGGAACATTCATTTCCTACCTTATGTAAATATCCTAATCCATATTTACTATTTCCCATTCTTTGATTTCCTAAAAGTTTTTCCAAGTTATCATTTCCTTGTATGAATTTTGCTAAACAATCACTTAGGTCTTCAATTCTCTTTCTCAATTCTATATGTTCTATTTTAACTTCATCATATTTCTTAGCTTCTTCCTTAACCTTGTTGCTTTCTATTGTTAACTTTTCATTTTCACCTTTTAGTGTGCAGTTTTCTTTTACTACACAATCATGCTTAATAACTAACTCTTGATTACATGTAGTGACTTCTTTTATTTTTGCCTTAAGCTTCTTGTTTTGAATTTTAGTTTTGTTTAATTCATCTACTAGCTTAGCAATATACAGATCTAGTTCATCTTGATCATTGCAATTATCATCATCATCATCACTAGAAGAAGTACTTACCTCATGGTTTTCAAATCCCATAAAGCACATTTGTGAAACTTCTTCCACTTCTTTTTCAATTTCTTCTTCGGATTGGTCATCATCCCATGTGACTTTGAAGCTTCTTCCTTTGCCCTTTTTGTCATGTTTAAGCTCCTTCTTTCTTCTTGGACAATCTGCCATAAAATGAGCAGGTTGGTTATATTCAAGACATGTGTTGATTTTGGAGGTTTCTCCCTCATGTATTTCCCTAAGTTTCTTCCAAATATCATGTGCATTTTTGCATCCCTTAACACTACTTGATTCATTAACATCTAGGGAGTTGTATAAAACATTTGTGACCTTGGCATTTAAAGTAAGATTTCTCCTATCAATTTCATTAAGTTCACTTCTCTTCTTTTCTCTAGTTTCATTTCCTATGGTTATTGCAGCCTTATAAGGTCCTTCCTCAACAATATACCACATCTCAATATCAATGGATTTAAGATAAATTTCCATTCTATCTCTCCAACTGCTATAGTTGGTTCCATTAAACATTGGAGGCCTAGAGATAGATTGTCCCTCCATAAACATAGCATTGTTTGTTGCCATAATCTTTACTCTAAGGTTGTTAAGCCTAAGCAAATAGAGACCAAGCTCTGATACCAATTGTAAGGTCTAAGGCAACCTAAGAGGGGGGGGGGGAATTAGGTTTCTAAAAATTACTTATACCAATCAATTCAAATTCAACAACAATAAGTGAGTTGTGTGAATTGCAACAAGTGTAATGTCCAACAATGTTAAAGCAGAAATACAATGAATCAATAATCCAATTCAAGAGCAGTTATATCATAGCATGAGCAATAGGAAATAAAAGTAAAAACTGAAAGTAATAGATAGGAATGGCACAATCGATTTAGAGTGGTTCAAGTCTCCCCCTTGGAGCACTTTACATCCACTACCCAAGTTTTTCAACTTAGGATTTCAACCTCTTCTCTATGAACTGATCTCCTTTTTAGTGGTGAGATCAAAAGAACCACTTTTACAACAAACCAATTTGTAGTGGTTCAAGCCTCCCCCTTGGAGTGCTTTACTTCCAATACCCAAATTTCCAAACTTAGGATTTCAACCTCTTCACAATAGAAGTTTAAGAATGAAATAACATTTTTGATATGATCGAAATACTGAACCCTGGCAGATTTCTTCAGCATCATTTGAAGATTAAAAACACTTTGAAAACATTTTTACTTGAACATCATTTGAAGATTAAAAATACTTTGAAAACATTTTTACTTGAGCCTTAAAAGAGTAAAACAACTTCTTGAGCTATTTACATAATATAAGGTTTTAGGCTTGGGGAAATAACCTAATTTACCATACTTTCATATCTTTTGCACCTCTAATTCTTTCTCCATATGATAGAGCTCCATGCTTGGCTTCTTCCAATTCTTTCTCCATATGATAGAGCTCCATGCTTAGCTTCTTTGTATATCTATGTCATTGAAACACTTTTTCAACCATTAGCATAAACATAATTGTTTGTTAATCATCAAAATAAGTAAGATTAAGATTCTAAGTCTCACTACACATATTTTCACACACTACACATATTTTACACACACTACACACATTTTTATACACTACACATATTTTACACATAGTATACACTACAAATATTTTACACACACTACCTATTTTTCACACACTAAATATATGTAGTATGTGTAAAATATGTGTAGTGTGTGAAAATGTGTGTATTGTGTGAAAATATGTGTAGTGTGTGTAAAATATGTGTAGTGTGTGAAAATGTGTGTAGTGTGTGAAAATGTGTGTACTGTGTGTAAAATATATGTAGTGTGTGAAAATATGTATATTGTGTGAAAATGTGTGTATTGTGTGAAAATATATGTAGTGTGTGTAAACTATGTGTAGTGTGTGAAAATATATGTAGTGTCTGAAAATGTGTGTAGTGTGTATAAAATTGTGTAGTGTGTGAAAATGTGTGTAGTGTGTGTGAAAATAGATGTAGTGTGTGTCAAATATGTGTAGTATGTGAAAATGTGTGTAGAGTGTGAAAATATGTGTATTGTGTGAAAATATGTGTATTGTGTGAAAATGTGTGTACTATGTGTAAAATATGTAATGTGTGAAATATGTGTAGTGTGTGAAAATGTGTGTAGTGTGTGAAAATATGTGTAGTGTGTGTAAAATATGTGTAGTGTGTGAAAATGCGTGTAGTGTGTGAAAATATGTGTAGTGTGTGTAAAATATGTGTAGTGTGTGAAAATGTTTGTAGTGTGTGAAAATATGTGTATTGTGTGAAAATATGTGTAGTGTGTGAAAATGTGTGTACTATGTGTAAAATATGTGTAATGTGTGAAAATGTGTGTAGTATGTGTAAAATATGTGTAGTGTGTGAAAATGTGTGTAGTATGTGTAAAATATGTGTAATGTGTGAAAATGTGTGTAGCGTGTGAAAATGTATGTAGTATGTGTAAAGTATGTGTAGTATATGTAAAATATGTGTAGTGTGTGAAAATATATGTAGCGTGTGAAAATGTGTGTAGTATGTGTAAAATATGTGTAGTGTTGACCTGCGTGTTGACTCGAATTTGTATAGAAATGGGATTGGAATGTTCTTATCCATGTAAAGAATTGAATCCAATGAATTGGACCATTTTGAATTGGAATACAATTCCAATTTTTTGTTATTTAATAAGGAACCAAACACAAGAATTAGAATTGGACCCTCCAATTCGAATTCAAAGGGTCCAATTCAATGCTACCAAACACAGCCTGATTTGTGAGTGATCTCAAAACATTCCAATTATAGAAAACCTAATTTCCTTTTTTAGATTTCACCATGGTTTCCCTTCAGCCTTTGGCTGAAGGGGTACCTCCATCTGATCGGGCGATTGCACCGGCGATTCCATTCACAAAGAAGGCTTTTTCACAGTTATTTGAACAACAGACTGAACCCGATATTGAACTGAAGCCGCTGTCATCACAGCGTGGAGAAGTGGCTGCAAAAATTTCCAAAGATGAACTGGAGACTTTGGCAATCCCTTTTATATAAGCGTTGATTGGAAAATTCTCTCATGGTCGTCCAAGTCCTGAATCCATCCGGAGAATCGTTACGACGTTGGATCTTAAAGGTAATTTTTCGGCTGGTCTTCTGGATAACAGGCATGTATTACTTAAATTCCAATTGGAGGTGGATTACCACAGAATATGGTCGAGAGGATTATGGCAGATGGGGCAATACCCTACGCTGGTATTCAAATGGACACTGTTCTTTAACCCTCATAAAGAATCATCTATCACACCAGCTTGGTTCACTTTACCCAATCTACCTGTAGAATTCTTCAACAAGCGGAGTTTATTCTCCATCATGCAGGCGATGGGCACGCCGTTATTAATGGATAACGCCACTGTGAATCTATCCAGACCGAGCACGGCACGGGTATGCGCAGAGGTGGACTTACTAGGGAAATCCCATCTCGAATATGGATTGCGTGTGGAGAAGATAGTGAGGGCTTTTGCCATAAGATTTTACCTGAAAAACTTCCACTGTATTGTTCTCAATGTTTCCGGCAAGGGCATAACTTTGATCAGTGTCGCAATAATATTTTAAAAAAGAGTGAAGGAAAAGCATTGGGTAATATGGTAGGGCCTCCGTCAGAATTGAAGGTTGGGGGAGACAGGATAAGTGCTAACGAAAGGGAGCAGAATCAAGAGATTCCCTTGCAGATATGGAAGGAGAAGATTCCAAGTGATGGTGTTGCTGCGGAAGTGGGTGGGACGCTGCAGGAGGACAATCTAACACAACAAACAATATTGGAAAAGTCACCATCGGTATCTTCTGAGAATCTGCTGAAAAATGTTAATTCAGGGAGTGTCTCTTCACCTGTGAACACGGCAGTGTTGGAGCAGGATATTGGTCAACAGGAAGTAGGAAATAATTTGAGGGAGGAATGTACGAAGACTCCAACACATCCAGAACTAGATACTCAGCAGAGGATCATGGATAGCTCAGCTAATGATAGTGCTTCAAAAAAGGCAAAGCTGGGGAATGTGCCTCCAATCGATAGAACGTTGGTTATGGTGAAAGAGAGAAGTGATCAGCAGGAGGAAGCTATGGTGACTATTTTATATGAAAAACTGTCATTGGTGGATGGAATGGGTGGTACGGAAATTGTGAAGCCTATAGTAATGGTATCCAATGAAGTATCTCAGTACCCAGAATTACCGACTGGTGAGGAATTGGAACGCGGCTGTAGGCAATTGCTGAAGACATAACACGCCAATTAGGAGAAGGAGTCATATAGGGTATTGCTGACCTGGTGATGGAAGAGCATGACTCAGACGAATACTCATCTGGTGGCAGTAGGACGAGGTCATTGGACAGAAAAAACTCGCGTAGTATTGCCTATGAAAGCATCATTCAACAGGTAAAGAAAAATCTGAACTTGGATTCGGTGGTGGAGTTGATACCCGCCATGAAGCAACAGTCCAAGAGGACGCTTAGATCAGCCAAGAAAAAGTCTCTAACTCAGAAAAAGGTTAATAATGAGTTGGTTGTTTTGGAACGCAAGGGGAGTCGGCAATAAAGCCACGCTACGCCGTTTGCATAGATTGGTACGTAATCACAAACTGGTTCTTCTTTGTATTGTTGAACCTAAACTAGACTCATCGAAATTGTTTGATATTGCTGCTTATTTGGGATTTATGAGCACTTTGGTGAATAATTCGAACCGTATTTGGATATTTCACTATGATAGTCTAGTATGTAATATGGTGGATCAATCGGACCAAATGATTTCCCTTAGTGTCGATATGTACCATGGGGTTAACAAATGCATAGTATCTTGTATGTATGGGTTCTGTACTAACCACGAACGGGAAGAGATGTGGGCATCATTGCCGGGGAGTGCAGGTTGGAAATCTCCATTGGCTTATTTGGGGAGACTTTAATACGATCACGAATGGTGAGGAAAAGAAAGGAGGTCGACCCTTCCGGGATTCTAAGGCAAAGGATTTTTGTTCTTTTATTGATGAAAATGGTCTCATTGATCTTGGTTTTTCTGGTCTGGCATTCACATGGTGCAATAACTGGAAGCAAAACCCGAGGATTTGGAAGCGGTTGGATCGTGCTATAGGGAATGAGGCCTGGTCGGATTCTTTTGAATCTTCGGTGCAACATCTTAGCAAGGCATTATCTGATCATTCCCCGTTATTGTTACGGCTGGAACAGGTGAGAGTACATAAACACTTAAAATTTAGATTTTTGAACTTTTGGACGAGGAGATCGGATTTTCTTGAGGTGGTGGCAGCTGCATGGAATAAACCTGTTGAGAGTCAGCCGTTGGTAGCTATATGGATCAAGCTGATGAATGTGAAACACGCATTATCTGAGTGGAATAAAGTACAGGTAGGTTGATTTGAGGAGCGTCTGCGGGCAGCGGAAGAGAAATTGGTCCGCCTTGAAGCTGAGCTACAATCTACTCACTCTAATGCTAGTCGGCTGGAGTATAGTCGGACTGTCGCAGAATTTAATCTTGCCCTTGCGGATGAGGAGAAAAACAAACTTAAAATGAGCAGCGGAGGGAGATGTAAACTCGGCATTTTTCCACTCTCATGTTAATATAAGAGAAAGCGAACGGCCATTCGGGGGGTGATTGCCGAGGATGGGAATTTTATTGAGAATAGTGAAGATATTAGAAAAGAGGCTGTTCGATTTTTTGAGAATTTACTCAAGGCTGAACCAGGGGCTGGCCCTATAAATTTAGACTCTTGCTTCCCGTATAATAGACTTGAGGTTGCGGATAGGGAGAGAATTCAAGAAATGCCATCCTTGGATGAAGTTCGAGAGGTTGTTATGGGAATTAATTGTGATAATGCGGCTGGGTCGGATGGATTTTTGAGTAAGTTTTTCCAAGTTGCGTGGGATGCTGTCGGCTTGGATATTCACAAGGCTGTTTGTGAATTTTTTTGTGATGGTATATTGCCCAGAGGATACACGTCTACTCTTTTAGTTCTTCTTCCCAAATGTGACAACCCGAATTCATTTGGTGACTATAGACCTATCAGTCTGTGCACGATTTTGAACAAGAAAATATCGAAGTTGTTGGCGAATAGATTAACTGCTGTCTTGCCTTGCCTTATTTCATCGAACCAGAGTGCTTTTGTAAAAAGGCGTTCCATTATAGAAAATGTATGCTGGCTCAAGAGCTTGTGGGTGCATTATTTGTGAAAGCGAATGGTGGTAATACTATTCTGAAATTGGACATGTCTAAGGCGTATGATAGAGTTTCTTGGGTCTTTGTTTGCCAAGTATTACGTAAAATGGGCTTTGGAGAGATCTGGATTGATATGATATACAGATGTATTGCAAATGTTTGGTTTTCGATCATCATTAATGGGGGACAGGTAGGGTTCTTTTATTCTACATGTGGATTACGCCAAGGGGATTCGTTGTCCTCGGCGCTATTTATTATTGCAGCAGAGTACTTGTCTTGGTCTCTTAATGAATTACCAAAGGTCTCACGATTTCAAGGTTATTGCACTTCTAATGGTGGTCCATATGTGACGCATTTGGCATATGCTGATGACTTATTGATCTTTTCATCGGGAAGTGGTTGTTCTCTCAAGCGAGTTATGAGGGTGTTAAAGGAATACCAAGGGGTATCGGGATAGCTAGTGAATACTTCTAAGAGTTTTTTTCTGGTGCACCCAAAGAGTCAATTAGTTAGGATGGTTTCGAGGATTACCGGTTTCATGAAACGGGAGTTCCCAATGAAATATTTAGGCTGTCCTATTTTTCTGGGGAGGAAAAGAGTGGTGTATTTTCAACATATGTTAAGTCAAGTCAGGCAGGTTTTTGGTGGATAGAAGCGTGGAAAGTTGTCGAGTGGTGGTCACCTTACACTCCTGAAATCGGTACTCCTGTCTATGCCGATTCACCTTATTGCTGTATGTGACCCTCCTAAATCTATTATTCAAGACTTACAATATATGTTCTCGTCTTTCTTATGGGGATGTCAGGATAATCAAAGGGGTACGCGGTGGTTAAGTTGGGACATAGTCTGTAGGCCGGAACATAGTGGGGGCTTGGGAGTACGCGCTTAGAGTCCATTGTGGATGTTTTCTCGGCAAAGTTATGATGGAATTTCCGAACTGGAAATTCATTATGGTTGATGTTTATAATGGAAAAGTATTGTAAGAAAATGCACCCCGCGGCGATTCTGCTAAAGGCTTCGGCATCGACGACATGGAAAAGAATGCTCAGGGTTCGAGATGTAGTAGAGGACAACATTGGCTGGTTTACAAGTGGGAAGGATGTAGACTTTTTCTTTGATCGTTGGCTGCCCTCCAGCATTTTAGCAGAGTATACTTCATCTTGGGGGTTTTGTCCCATCTAGGAATTCTGGAATAATAGGCACTGGTTGGTAGAGAAACTGATGAATGCTTTGCCAATGGATATGGTATGCCTGGTTTTGAAATAAAAAACTTTATGCGACGACGGAGCTTTTTTGGGATTTAGTTGCAAGTGGAAGATTCACGGTTTCATCGGCTTACACATTGTTTAATGGCTCATCGGTGAGGCATCATTTCCTTTCTCGTGTGTGGTGTAAGAGTGTGCCCTACAAGATATCAATTTTTATGATTCGTTTATGGTATGGGAGATTACTATTGACAGCTTGGTTGAAGATGATTGGAGTTCGTGGTCCTTTCCGTTGCGTTTTCTGTGAGGAGGAAGAGGAGTCTGTGGTGCACTTATTCGGTGGGTGTCAATTCACAGATCGCATATGGACATATTTTGCGCGTGGCATGGGTATCATGGGTGGGATTACGGATTGGAGAGCATGGTGGTTAAATTGGTGGAACTTTAATCAAACGAAGGTTGGGCGGTTTGTGGTAAGGATCGTACCCCTTATCATCTGTTGGTCGATTTGGAAAATGCGAAACTCCTTCTTGTTTGATGATAGTAGGATAGATTTTGAGCTGATTATGCATAAAATCCTATGGCAAACTCAAGATTTGTTAAAGATGCGGTTTCGTGTGGATTTGGAAGGAAGCTCGTGGCAAACTATTGTGGATCATTGTAGTTCTTGGAAGCCTTTATATCGATCAATGGTAGTGCAATGGAAGCCGTCGGAAAGGGGGAGGATAAAAATCAACATTATGGGTTGGAGTAGGGGGAGTGGTGGCCAAGGGGGTGGCGGTGTTATTGTAAGAAATGATCAAGGTGGTTTCCTAGGGGCACTAGCTCTAGGTGGCCTTGGGGGTACTAGCATTGAAGCCGAGGCAGAGACATTGGTAGAGGGTATACGTTTTGGTGCATGATGGGAATGTGAAGGAAAAGCGGTAGAAGGGAGTTCGTTGGAGTTTATACGGATTTTGAAAAGGGAGAAAGGGATCCCTTGGCGGATCAAGGGTTGGATAGACAAGATTTCGCATACTGAGATTGGTGGTTTTTCTCATATTTCCATCGATGGTAATTGACCGGCGAAGTTCTTCGCGGAGTTAGGTTTGACATGTCAGTCTAGGACAGAATTTCTTCAGTTCCACTTGCTCCTAGTAAGGGTGAAGTGCTTCATTAGATTGGATCAGCTTCAGATTCCAAACATTAGATTAGAATGCCAAGAGATTTAGACATTGATAGTCTTTGTGGTTTTTGTAAAAGGGATAGTATCCCTTATTTTTGTACTCTTTATTTGTGATGGTTTTATTATATTAATAAAAGCATGGGATTGGCACTCCCAGCCCGCTGAGAGGGATATTGCCTGAAAAAAAAAACCTCCCAAAACCCCAAAAATTATGCACATTTCTTCTGTGGCATGATTGCCATGCTAGAAGTATAGTAAACTCTCCCTCACCTCTCAAAACATTCTATTATTGTCGTGGTAATCATGCCAAGGAAATAATGCACATGAATTTTCACTTGTTTTACCGTTTGGCCTTAGTTTATCTTGTTTTGTCCTTTGCCTCAAACAAAGACACGTAGTCTTGGAACCACCTCTTAACCTTCCTAACATGGACCATAGGACATCGTCCATAAACAACAAGAATCCATATGAACTATAACCTCCATAGTAGATCCCATCAAGCCTAGAACCCTTAGGTTAGGCAAGTCTCACTAGTTAACACTTGTTTCACCTAGTTAATACTAGTTTGGCAAAATAGGACTAGTTGACCTTAATTAACCACAATTTAGTAAAATTAATGATAGTTTACCTGATTAACTAATATGAAGATAGAAAAAATATTAACATCCAAAATTGGTAGGCAATAAATGCTCTCTGATTACTTTCCCTTTTTAGAAATCTTACTAGGGTTTTTTTTTGAATATGGCAGCCCTTCAACCTGGGGCTGAAGGGCAAACACTGCCGGCGATTAGGAGGTCGAAATTTGCTCAAAAGTCATTTTCCCAACTTTTAAAGAATGCTGAAACATGTTCGCAACTTCAAATCCCTTCAACAACATATAAATGTGAGATTGCGATAAAGCTAACGAATAATGATATTGAGAGATTATCTACGCCTTTCAAACTTACGCTAGTGGGCAAGTTCTCGCATGAGAGGCCAGCCTTGGAAGATATTCGGCAATTTCTAGTGAAACTAAACTTCAAAGGCTCGGTGGAGACGGGGCTAATTGATTATCAACACGTACTTATGTATTATTCTTCTGAAGCGGATTTTCATCGTATGTGGACTCGCAGTTTATGGCAACTAGGGAAATTCTCAATGAGGGTCTTCAAGTGGAGTCCTACCTTCCAAACCTCACGGGAATCTACAGTTGTTCTGGTCTGGTTTGCCCTACCTAATCTACAGTTCTATTTGTTCGACAAAGGTTCTTTGAATTCACTCATGAGAGGTGTTGGAATCCCACTAACAATTGATGCTTCCACAGTCACGGTTGCAAGACCGAGTGTTGAGAGGGTCTGCGTAGAGGTGGAGCTTCTGAAAGAAATTCCCTCAAGGATTTGGATAGCTCACGACGACGATGGGGATGGTTTTTGGCAGAGAATAGTACCAAAAAATTTGCCCAGTTATTGTAGAAGTTGTTACCTACAGGGACATCATGATTCCCAATGTAATATGATGAAGCGTGCTGGGCATGATAATGGAGTGTTGAAGATCACCCAACAATAGAAGGAGAAAATCATTACAGGAACTGGTGAAAAACTAGATGGGTCTCGAATAAAAGGACAGACATACCTTTGAAGATCAAGGAGGTTAATAGGAAGGAGATGGAACTTATAGAACAAAGAATTGGTGGTAACCATAGGGCTGCAGACACTACTCAAAACGTGATGCTTGGACCTATTCCAAACTCAAATTCAATTGATTTTAATGGAAATAGACAAATTGCAGAATCACTAATTGGGACGGGTACCCAAACATGGGATAATGTCACAAATCGCAGCATCTCTCAACATGTGTTACTGGATACTAATCGGTTACTAGAATCACGGGAACCTACTGATGATCGACATAATGCAGAATTTGGGACGGACATGCAAGAGCGGGATTACATAGGTACTGACCAATTGATAGATGATGTAGGAGTGAATCGACATCAGGATGATATGGTGACTATGGCTTCTGTTCAATGTCAAGAAACTGACCAAACAACGCATACTCTAACTGAAGGGATAATCGTGAACCTATCTTGTATCCAACAACCAACGGTTTTGTCGGAGGGCCTGGGTACCACAATTGAAGAGTTATCACATTCAGTAGCTATTGGTGAACCAGGTGGTGGATCAAGTGAAGATTCAGCTACTAATACCTTCTCCATGAAATCGTGTGATCATGAGGGGTGTAAAAAGGTCCAGAATAATTCTGAGGTCGTGGAGTATTTGAATCTTGAACCAACTGCTAAGGAAATAGCAACACACAATGTTAAAAACAGCACGTCGGGCAGAACTCTCAGGTCTAAGGTACGAATTTCAAAAGCTATGGTTTCATCGTCCAATCATTAATGAATATATTATTTTGGAATGCTCGAGGGGTGGGGAACATAGACACTATACGACGGCTACAAAAATTAAAGAGAGATTATGGTTTATTTCTACTTTGTATTGTTAAATCGAAGCTAAGCTGATGGGAGTTAGATATAATATGTGTTAAGTTATAGTTTAATGGTGGTATGGCGAATGTCGAGGGCCGTATTTGGGTTATTTTTTTAATGCTATGCAGGTCACATTGGTTCGTCAATATGAACAACATTTATCACTATTTGTGGTGTTGCCGAGCATGTTACATCCTATGATCCTGTCATGTGTTCATGGGCAAACTACTAGAATTGGAAGACGAGAATTATGGAAAGATTTGGAAGAAATGAATAGAAAATCACACAGATGGTTAGTGATGGGGCATTTTTATGTTATAGTTGCACATACTAAGAAATGGAGTGGCCGTGCTTTTTATCATCTCGAAGCTCAGGATTTTTTAAATTTCATTCAAAATGCCGAGCTGGTTGATGCGGGATTTTCTGGTGCTTGTTTCACATGGTGTAATAATTAGAAGCGTCCTCCCCGCATATGGAAGCAACTGGATAGGGTGCTACTTCATCCAACTTGGATTGATGGTTTTGATACTTCAGTGGTTCACTTGAGTAGAATGGCATCGGATCATGCTCCTCTACTCGTTATACTGCGAGCAAAAAACGTAGTTGGCATTAAGTCCTTCAGTTTTATGAATTTTTGGCCACTGAGACATGATTTCTTAAAGATGGTGGAGGTAGCTTAGAAGACTCCTTGTGCTGATGGACCTTTAGTTTGATTCTGTCTGAAGCTGAAGTATGTTAAAAGAGCACTAATAGAGTGGAATAAGGTGGTTTTGGGTAATGTTTTCTCTAGAGTCCGGGATGTTGAGAAGCTGGTGCAATTGGCAGAGGTGAATTTGGAGAGTAATGATGATGAGACAGCAAAAAGAGCGTGTAGTAAGGCACAGGCGGATTTGAGGTTTAATCTTTTGGAAGAGGAAATTTTTTGGAAGTAGAAGGCACATGCTAAGTGGTTGAATGATAGAGACCTTAATACCAAATTTTTCCATGCAACGGTGCACCAAAAGAGAAGTCGGAATGCTTGGCCAAAGTGGGGTTTTACGGTCCTTTCCCATGTATGTGTTGTACTACTCCTACAGAGGAATCAATTGATCACTGCTTTGCTCTTGGGGATATTGCGGATACGGTTTGGCATTTTTTCGGCTCACCATGTGGAATTCGGTATAAGGATGGTGGTTGGCGAGTGAGGTGTGCTACTTGGTGGTCATTACGTGGAAACAAATTTAGTAATTTGGTTTTTATAATTCTCCCCTCTCTCATTTTGTGACATATTTGGTGTTGTAGGACAACTAGTATTTTTTATGGGATTATTGTGTCTTGCGGGCTTCTTATTCATTGTGTTCTTGATGACTTCCGTGTGATTTGGAAGTTGCACTTTCCTCATGTGATTCTTTCGACAGAATGGTGTGAGATTATGGCTTTTGTTCAATCTTACTCGCATACACTACATTGTGTTCATGTGTTGTGGATGCGACCGCTCAGTGGGTTGTACAAGTTGAATACGGATGGGTGCTCTAGGGGTAATCTGGGATTCGGTGGCGGTGGTGCATTGATTTGAGATCCAAATGGCAAGTTTATTAGAGCGCGAGCTATGGGATATCAATTTGTTACTAGCCTGCAAGCGGAGATGTTAGCGTTATTGGGATGATTGGAAATTTTTCAAGCTCAAGGAATACTGCGAGTAATAGTGGAGACAAATTCTATGATGACTATTCGAATTATTACAAGGGAGAGTGCCCCTCCGTGGAAGCTATTAAAGCTTGTGGAAACGATTTGCTGGTTCACTTGCATGGTAGAGATTTTGCATATTTATCGTGAAGCCAATCAACCGGAGGACAGATTTGCTTATGTAAGATGTGAGTTTCAATGAGATACTCAATATTACCCATTTCCAGATCTGCCTTGAGAGGTGCGAGGATGCGTCAATATGGATTGTTTGAATGTTCCTAATTTTCGTATTAGGAAGTTCTTGTGATAGCTCAGTGCATGTAGTCTTATGTCTTTTCCCGGCTTTCTTTTACATGTATTTCCTTGATTAGTGCATATGATTCTATATGTTTGTATGAGGTATTTCAGCCTCACCATTTCATAAATTAATAAAACGAGGGCTGGCACAACCAACCCACTGAGATGGTCGTTGCCTTAAAAAAATGATAGTTGACCTAATTTGACTAGTTAACCTTAACTAACCCTTGTTAACTTTAGCAAACCTTAGAAAACCCTAGTTAGATTAGTTGAACACTAGTTTGACTAGTTTGACCTACTCACACATAATGAGACTCTAGTTAGCCTTCTTTAGGTTGAAAGAGGGCTAGTTTGAACTACTGTTACTTAGATTATCCTAGAGTCACTAGAATGACCTCAGTTTTATTTGTTCGGCCTAAGTGTGTTCACTTAACCACTAAATAAGTTTTAACTTGGTTTGGTTAGGGTTTGTTCGTCATTTTTCACACTAGCACCCCTTAGAACCTTTAGGAACCCTTGTAGTATTGCCACACAGGCTGCCAATTTTCATGCTTATCTTTACTTGATTATCTTTTATCTTAACCTTGATTCTCTTGTGAGAGTGTACATGATACTTAAACCAAAGTCCATCACAAGAAAGAGTTCAAGCCAAGGTGTACATATAAGAGATGACGTCCAAAAACATAAAATGTAAGCAATAACCTCAAGAGGAATGAAACGTCATGGATGACATCCAAGGACAGTAACTAAAATGAAGACTTTCTACCCAAGAAGGATCACCTTGTAAATAAATTGTACTAGAATAGGTACCCATTTTGTAAATTGTAAAATTAGAGTTTCTTTCTTTCTAAGTTTATGTTAAGTATAAATAGAAGCTTCCAAAAAAATAGAGAGGTTCTTCCCCCATTTTAAAGCTTTTTGACAAGTTCGAGAAGTTCACTTTAGAGAGCTTGTTCTTTAGACTTTTAGAGTTTCTACTGAAACATCATAGTAAGAATCAAATGGGAGAGAGAGAAGCTTCAATTGGATCATCTTAATACAAGAAAAACTTTGATCTTTCTTTTGACTTTGGAAATCTAAGAGTGTTTCCTTATATCAAGATGGGTAATCTCTTAAGTTTCTTTATTTTTGTTTTTTCTTGTGTTTATTTGGCTCTTGAAGGTCTAGATCTAGCCTTGGAAGGCTAGATTAGTATGGTTTTCTTGGATTAAAGTGTTGTGAGTTACAAAATTGAGGTGAAGTAGTAGTATTGTATTGAGATTAGTGATGATTGATTCATTTATATGTTCTTGAATGTACAAAAATTGTGAATACGGTGTTTATTGATTTCTAATCTTTGACTTTTAGAATTCAAATTCAAGAAATTCATGTTTGTTATGTGTTGGATTAATTGTCAAATTAACTAACAGGTAATTAAGAGATGAATGTTATGGTGAATTACACACTTGAATCATAGATCACAATAAATGGATTAAGTTTTCATGCTTTAAATGAACTTATCACTTTACACATTTGTAGATGAAGGTCACCTAGGTATTTGTGATGTTTAGAAATTTGCATGTGAAGACTAGATTGATACTTGGTTTGGTTTGTGATCAAAGGAGTCTTGTCTCTGCCAAGAGGAGGACCCTAAGTTCTCTCAACGCTTAATCAATGTAAATGAAACTAGTTGGGTAGTTGGCCATTGTCTTGGGTTGCGGCTTTAATTAATAATTCAAACTTGTATATGTTAAGGTAAGGGGTGAATTGATCAGTTTCAACCTACAAGTGCCTGTCAGGGTAACTTAGGACCATTCTATGAGGAAAATTTTTTAACCCTATGAATCAATCATCTTAGCTCAACATAAGGTTATTAGATCACTAGATGGAATTTGTCACAACAAAATCCAAGAATACCATTCTTTCTCCATTTGAATTCTATACTTACTCTCTATTTATTACAATTTTCACTTGTTGTTTGTTGAACTACACATTTAACTCCTTTAACACTTCAAATCATTTAGTTGGTGTACGTCCCTAAGCGATCGATACCTTATTCACCCTTCTACAAGGTGGGATAAGACTATAAATTTACTTGTAGTCTCAAAAAACACCAACCAAAGCACTCATTAGACAAGCTGGCATCGTGCTCGGGGTTAAGTAGTGAGCCATCCTTTAATTTTATAAGCACCCCCTTTCGCGTCATTATTTTGTGTGTGTGAGTTGCGAGTCGACAAGTTGTCATCATTGCAGGAGAGGCGACCGTTAGCTAACTGGTGTGATTTGTTTTTACTATACTTGAATATTTGTTAGTCTTGTAAATAGTTTTTCACAACAATCTTGATTGATATTGCTTTATTTTTGTTTCTTGTTATTGTCTATACTTTGCTTCCTTTTGTTTTGTTGTTTTGGTGATCTTAATAGGTGCTTCTAGTGCATGCCTAGATCCCTTAGAACAAAGGTAGCACATGAATTTAACTTGAACCAAGAGCTTGAGAAATATTTTAGGAAAGAAAGAAAACAGGGCCGACACATGGCTGCTGAACAACCAAGGAAACTCTTTGGGGATTTCTATGAACCCCATTTGCAAAATGGGAATAATTTTTGCCCTGATAAAGCTGAGACTTATTTATTTTATTTTATTTATTTTTTTTATGGCAATATCCCTCTCAGCGGGCTGGGATCGCCAATCCCAGAAGTTTTATTAAGGTTACGGAGCCATTACAAATAAAAATTCCAAATTCCAAATAAGGGATACTATCCCCTTACAAACATTGCAATACTAAAAACTGAACCTAAAAGTAGGCAGACGAAGCCAATCCAACTGAATCAAACCCCGCACTCGAGCTGGGAGCATACATAAGTGTGCAAACTTTTTTCGAAACCCCAGTTCCAGTCGTATTCCTGCCACCGCACAAGCTGGCCGATTGCCTTCAATATCGACATGATAAAACTTAGTATCCTTCGAACGCCAGATATCCTCCACCAATCCCCGCAGCCGCCATGGTACACTCACCCTACCATTCAAAATTTGAACCAACATCTTAGAATGCAATTCCACATCAATATCCTTCACTGACCACTTCACGCATGACATAATTCCTTCTAATACAGCCTCCGCATCCGCTTGTAAACAAGAACATGCCCGCCAACCCAAAGCAAGAGCCCCAATAAACTGTCCATCTGAATTACGCACTAGAATGCCTCCACAACCATGACCATCCCTGCTCCTAATAATACCCATCACATTTAGCTTACATCTACCACTTTGGGGCGGGTTCCATAGTACAGGGATAGGTCGAACTATTAGAGGACTGTCACAGCAATACTTCACCATTTCCCACTTCTCTTCATTAACTTGATCTAAAATGGTACTACATTCCATGGAATGAAAAATGAACACCCAAATGCACACATAAGTTTGTTTCTCAAAGTGTGCAACAATTCCCAAATAAATTGGATTCCTCACGTTGACTTGAAAATGACTTTATTCCCTTTCTCTATACAAGGTCTAGCCGAGCATTAGTACAATGCTAAAAGAGCTTCTAGTTGTGAGAGCTTTTAGGAATTGATGAAGAATTTCATGACAAAATTCTTCCTCCCAGGAAGAATGAACAAGCTTAGAATGAATATTTTTAATTTTGTCAACATGAAGGAGAAGCATTTTCAGAGGCATAGGATTGATTTAAGGAGCTTTTGAGGAAGTGTCCAAACAATGGATTGGAAGATGGTAGAGAACTCATCATTTTCATTAATGGATTGACACTGTCGACCATGAACCATGTAAATCCAAGTACTGGGGGATCATTGATAGCCAAGCCAATTGAAGAGATGGAGGAATTACTCAATAGGATAGTTGAGAACGAGTTTTTGCGGCCTAGAAGAAGAAGTGTAACTTTAGAGTCCGTCTTAGACTACCTCTAATCTCTCTTTTCTTAAGGATTTTTCCTTGTTTTTAAGTTTTTTATCGTACTTAAGTGATTTTTGGTATTAATTGTATAATTTACAAGGTGGAAAGCTTAAAGTGCTAAAAATGCTTATTTAGAGGATATTTTGACCAAAAAGTCAACAAGTCAAAGGAAAAGTCCACAAGGCAAAGAGGAGAAACCTTAAACCCTAAGGTTTGTCCTTAGGGTTTGAGCTTGGTTTGTGCACAATTAATGGTAAAGATGAGTTTTGACCTAGTTAATGCATTCTTTTGAGGTAAAGGTTAATATTTGGCTAATACTTAGCACACATGCACCAAGACCTAGCCCTTTACGATGCGCAAGGCCAACACCAAGGTACACAGCCAAGGTCTTCGCCTAGAATCTAGCCTTAGCACACCATACATGCACAACCTTCGCATAAACCCTAGGACCACCTTAAAAACTGCAGTGTATAGGCTTCCTTTTCCAACCTTAGAACACCTTATGAAACAATTAACCCTTGAACCTAAACTAGGACACACCAAGCACACACAACACCAAAAAAAACCCCACACACACATAGGCTATCTCTACCGTGGCATTTAAATGTATATAGAAATGCACTTAGGGTTGGATTTAGTTATTTTCTCTCACTTTCCACTCTTTTCTTCCATGTTAGGTGTATCTTGGCCGTGGAATAAATGCCACGACAAAAATACAATAGTATTCTTAATTTCTCACTTCAAATATCAATCTTATGCATCCATAGGTAAGTTTACTAGTGGCATAAATGCCATGTAAATAATACACTACACTTCAGACAATTTGCACTTTTAGGCATTTTAGGGCTAGTTAATGCATTCTTCTGTTGTGGCATCTATGCCTTGGAAGAAATACACATACAACCCACACACACACACGCCCTTAAACTCACATCACAATTTCACACAAGCACACTTCTGCTATGGCATCTATGCCACAACAAAAATGCACTTAACACAAACACACATTGCATTTTAGGACACTTAGGATAGTTTCATGGATAGTTTTGCTGAGGCATTTGTGCCACGATAGAAATACACTAGTTTTCATCCTCACAGACTTATTTTGTGCAAAATGTTGTTTGTGTTTGGTATTAGCACATGTAGTACTTATCTCTCTACCTTTAAGTACTTAGAATCTCTCTAAGGAACTTATCTCAAGCCTTAACCCCCCACACCTTTAGAGAACCTTTAGAACCAAACATTAAGACTTAGAACCCAACTCTAGGCTAGAAATAGGATACACTTAGAACACATTAAGACATAGAACCCAACTCTCAAGCCTCTCATCTCCTTCAAAACAAGTTACTCTAGGCAATTATTGCCGTGGCATTTATACCACGACAATAATACGCTTGAACTCTCTATTTGTTTCACCTTTTGGCTTTAGTTTAGCATGTTGTCTTTTACCTCAACTGAAGACACATAGTCTTGGAACCAGCTCTTAACCTTCTCAACGTGGGCCATAGGGCATGGTCCATAACCAATATAAAGCCACACGAACCATAGTCTCCATAGTAGACCCCAATTTGGCTAGAACCCTTAGTTTTGGCTAGTCTCACTAGTTAACACTAGTTTGGCCAAAATAGGAGCAATTAACTTTAATTAGTCCTAGTGATAATGATCTCACCACGCTCCTCACGTAGATTGATAGTTGTTGCAGAAAAGTTTCCACGATCGTTTCGTAAATCAATGTGAATTAAGTCGAATCAACCTATCTCTGTAGGATGACAATTTGCTGCGTAATATCACCCACAAATTTAATTTCTTCCCTACTGTTTGTATCACACCGAATAAGAACACATATAATCTAATGATTTGAATGAAAATAAGAAAAATATTTGAAAATCTATAAATTTGTTGAATTATAACTCGCGCTTTGTTCCCAAAACAAAATTAAAATAACATAAAAAATATTCTTTAAGTGCTTATTTTAAGCACATAATGCGATGAGAAATATGTAATGTAGTAGTTTGTGTACAAAAAGAATAAGAAAATTTAAAATTTTAAAAAATCACCATTTTCGGTGAAATATAACTCGCTATTTTTGACAAAAATAGAAATTCACAAAAAAATGTTAGCAAGTGCTCTATTTTTTGTTCATTTTTCATGCAACTCAATGACAAGTACGTAATCTAGTGATTTGTATTGAAAAAATAGAAAAATAAATATTATAAAAGTCACCATTTGTTGTGAGTTATGATGCACAATTTTTTTAATAGAAATAAAAAATTGTATAAAATCACCATTGTTTACAAATGCCCTTTGAAGATTGTTTTTTGCATATAACTTGACGAGACATATGTAATCTAGTGATTTGTGTAAAAAAAAGAAAGTTAATATTGTCATTGAGTTACTCACTCTTTTGAACAAAAATAGAAATCATAAGAACTTGTTTATAAGTGCTCTTTTTGGATCATTTTTTCCAGATAATTTGATGAAAAATATGAAATTTAGCGATTTATGCATACAAAAAAAAAAGAAATTTAAATTTTTTTTAAAAAGCACAATTTTTGGATAACATACTATTTTTGAAAAAAATATAAAATCACAACAAATTGTTCCCAAGTCCTCTATTTTGTCCATTTTTTTACCCAACTCAATGACAATTACATCATCTAGTGATTTGTATACAAAAAATTAAAAATTAAAATTTTTCAAAAATCACAAATTTCAGTGGGTTATAACTCGTAGTTTTTAGCAAAAAATATAAAAGTGTGAAAAATTGACAAAGAGATTTATTTATATCCACTTTTTGTATCAAACATAACTCGAAACATGTTACCTCATTACTGTAGCAAAACAATAAAAAAATTTAAAAAATCATCATTTTCCTTGAGTTACATATACAACTCGCGACCATTAAAAAAAAGAAAGGAAAATTGCGTAATATTTCCCACAAATTTAATTTCTTCCTTACTCTTTGTATCCAACCGAATAGGAACACATATAATCTAATGATTTGAATAAAAATAAGAAAAATATTTGAAAATCTATATATTTGGTAAATTATAGCTCGCGGTTTTTTCCCGAAAAAAATTAAAAAACACATAAAAAATAGTCCGCAAGTGCTTTTTTTAAGCAAATAACTCGATGAGAATTATGTAATGTAATAGTTTGTGTACAAAAAGAATGATAAAATTAAAATTTTTCAAAATCACCATTTTCGGTGAAATATAACTTGCTATTTTTGACAAAAATAGAAAGTCGAAAAAAATGTTCGCAAGTGCTCTATTTTTGGTTCATTTTTCGTGCAACTCAATCACAAGTACGTAATCTAGAGATTTGTGTACAAAAAATAGAAAAAAAATATTATAAAAAGTTACCATTTGTTTTGAGTTATGACACACAATTTGTTTTCCATAAATAAAAAATTGTATAAAATCACCATTGTTTACAAATGCCCTTTGAAGATTGGTTTTTGCACATAACTTGATGAGACATATGTATTCTAGCGAGCAAATTTCAAAAGAATTTCCACAACAATTACTACAGCACAATATCCCACAAATAACCAATATATTCAATCCAAACAATCAATCACCAATTTTCAACCAGATCAATTTCTCACGATATCAATTAAACAATAACAAAGGATATAATTGTTGTAACTTTCTCACAATAATCAAATCATGCAAGGCTGCGAATAACAACAATTTAGGGTTTCAATTTTAAGAAAACCTGAAAAACCTGATTTCAAAAATCCCTTGAGCTCTGATACCACTTGATAACAATCTCACCACGCTCCTCACGTAGATTGATAGTTATTACAGAAAAGTGTCCATGATCTTTTTGTAAATCAATGTGAATTAAGTCGAATCAACCTATATCTGTAGGATGACGATTTGCACAATTATATGATGCCTCCTCACCAACAAATAACAAGAAAGTCAAGCAAAGAAAACTCCCTCCTCAGGAACAATCTTCACAATGTAAATCGAAATCCCTCCTCAGGAAAACAACTCTGTGTTCTTTATTTCTCAAATTTCATGTCTAACAATTACAACTGAAAGAAAACACCTATTTATAGGTCTAAAACAAACCCTAGACGAATTATACCATAAAAAAACATTAATTAACTTAAATCCTAAATTACTAAAAATAGAAATTAAATTAACGTTAATTATTTCCAGCACGTCGCGACGTGGGGAGCCCGACGTCACGACGTCAGGGAACAAACCATAAAAATAAAAATCTATCACTGCTGGACGTCACGACGTGCGACAATAGACGTCACGACGTGCATGGACGTCGCAACGTGGATGGCACTCTTGCTGCTCACATCCAAATTCACTCCTTTCTTTCTTTTTGGCCTCCAAACTCGTTCCATCCTTCTTAAGCACCCCTTGATTTTCTCTAATGACCCCCGAGGCTTTTGTTTGGTCTTCACTTTGCTATCACCTAGTTTAGTAAAATTAACAATAATTGACATAGTTTGACTAGTTAACCCTAGTTAACTATAGTAAATCCTTAGCAACCCTAGTTAAGTTAGTTAAGCCCTAGTGTGAATAGTTTAACCTAGTTTGACAAAGTTTGACAAACTCACCCTTAATGAGACCTTAGTTAATCTTGTTTAGAGGGCTAGTTTGAATTAGTGTTACTTAGTTTATCCTAGATCCTGGAATGACTAGAATAACCTAAGTCTCATTAGTTTAGCCTAACTATGTCCACATAACCAATGAATAAGGTATAAATTAGTTTTGTTAGGGATAATTTGGTCATTTTTCAAACTAGAAACCCTTAGGGGCCCTCTAGTCTTGCAACGTTGGCCATTATTTATGCTTTTTCTTTAATTTTTTATTATTGTCTTAACCTGATTCATCTTGTGAAAGTGCAAATAACACTTAATCCAAAGTTGATCGCAAGGAAGAGCTCAAACCAAGATACATACGTAAGGGATGACATCCAAAGACATGAAATATAAGCAATAACCTTAAATAGGAAAGAAACGCCATAGATGACATCCAAGGGATGGGCTAAAGATGAAAACTTTCTCCTTAAGGAAGATCACCTTGTAAATAAATTGTACTGGCATAGGTATCTTTTTTTGTAAATCATAGAAGTAGATTTTCTTTCTCTCCAAATTTTATGTTAAGTATAAATAGAAGCTCCCAAAAACATTTAAAGCGTTTGAATTTTTGGTTCTTATTCTGGAGCTGAGGATTTCATTTTGGCCAAGAAGCAAAAGCTCAGGCCTTAGAGTAGAACTACAACAATAGTAAGGATCAAATTGGAGAGAGAGAATATATGATTCTTTGTAATACCTTTTCTTAAGGATTTCTTTAATACAAGTAAAGCTTGAACTTTTTATTGACTTATCGAAATCTAGGAATTATTCCTTCTCTGTAGATGGGTAATCTCTTGAATTTCTTCTTTTTTGCTTTAATTTGTGCGGTGAATTTGGCCATGATATGATAAATCACTATGGTGTTCTCGGATAAAGTGTTATGAGTTATGAAATCCAAGTGAAATAGTAGTCTTGTGTTGATAATAATGATGATTGATCCAGTTATGTGTTCTTGATTACAGAGAAATTCTGAAAACTGGATTCATTAATTCCTAATCTGTGACTTTGAAGGGTTAAATTCAAGAGATTCATATTTTTTATACATTTGATTAATTGCCAAGTTAACCAACATGTAATTAAAAGATGAATCTTATAGTAAATCTTATAAATGGATTAAGTTTTCATGCTTTAAATGAACTTATCACTTTACACATGTGTAGATGTAGGTCACCTGGGTATTTGTGATGCTTAGGAATTTGTATGTAAAGTCTAGAAGGATACTTGGTTTTGGTTGTGATAAAAGAGGTATTCTCTCTGCTAAGAGGAGGACCTTGAGTTCTCTCAACACTTAATCAACGTAGATAAAACTAGTTGGCTAGTTATCCATTTTCACAGGTTGCATTTTTAATTAATAATTCGAACATGTCTCTATCAATGGAATGGGAGAATTGATGAGTTTCAACCTAGGAGTACCTGCCATGATGACTTAGGACCGTTCAATGAGGACAATTTTCTACTCCATGAAATCAATCATCATAGCTCAACACAAGGTTATTAGTTCACTAGATGGAATTTTTCATAGCACAAGTCCAAGAACACCATTCTCTCTCTATTTGAATACCTTACTATTCTTTGTGATTTCATTGTCATTTAACTAGTTATTAATTTGCACACTTACCTCTTTATTTCAAATTCTTTGAACACATCACGTCAACTAGTTAGTGTACCTCCCCATGGGATTAACATACTCACCCTTCTTTAAAGTGGGGAAGATTATAAATTTACTTGTAGTCTTAAAATACACCAACCAAAACATTCTTTTGACAAGTTGGCATTATGTCGGGGATGAAGTAACAAGCTATCGTTTGATTTTATAATCGCTCCCATTTGTGCTATCTTTAATAGTGTGTGCTGACAAGCCGATAGCATTTATGAGAAGGCAAGTTGGAGCACTGGAATTTGATAGGAGCTCACATTTGGAAGAACAACTTGCTCAAATTCAAAATACCTTGTTTACCTTGCAGGCATCCTTGGAAAGGAAAGAAGTATTAGTTTTTTTCCTTTGTAAGGGGAACCACCATATGGACCAATGCATGTTTGCCTAAGAGGAATTAGTGAACTATGTGGGCAACTTGAATTGGAATTCCAATTACAACAACCAATAGAAAAGGCAAAACAATTTTAATTTTGGAAACTAAGAGAGACCCTCACAAGAATGTTTCTATAGAAAAAGTAACAAAAATAAAATAGTAAGGGACTTACTACTTATTTTCTCTAATCTTGAAGCATTTATCTTCAAGCTTTATGTGCAAAACTTGAAAGTAATTTACAACAGGAGGGAAGAACTTGAAAGAACTTCTTAACTCCTTAGCATAAACCTGTAAAATATAAAAACTTAAAGAAGAAAGAAGAAGAGAAGCTTGCTTGAAGAAAAGAAGAGAAAGTTTTGAAACCAAGAAATTTCTATTGCATAAGAACTCTTGATTACAAAAGAGAATTACAAAGAGAGCTAGAGAGCTTTCTTCAAAGATTGAAAGATGTAGTAATGAAAAGGTGTCCCTTACAACCCATTTTGGGCTTTATTTATAGACTTTCTAAACACTAATAACCAAATAAAAAAGTAAAAGACAATAATTCAAAAAGACAACAATTCAAAGTGATGACATTTTTCTAACTCCACTTTATCCTTTACTTGTCTTTATCTTCCACTTGTCTTCCACTTGTCTTGATATTTCTTGTAATTTTCCTTGCAAAGTCTTCCACTTGTCTTCATATTTCTTGGAAATTTGTATTTTCAGTTTTTTGATTTCTTCTTTCTTGCAGATCTTCTTATCGGCATTTTATCATCTTCAATTTCTTCAGATGAGAATGTCTTTTGAGTAGATACTGGAGATACTGCTCTGGATTTATCAGAATTAGAATCTAAAACTTTTAATACATAATCTTTATTTTTATAATGATCATATATTAATTGTTCAAAGTTATATTTTTCTGTTTCTGTCATCTCAGGATAAGGATCATATTTTGATATACAGATGTATCAAATTCTTCTTCATCATTAAGATTTATTAAATCCTCATTTGATATATAAGATGTTGAGGCATTTATTTTTTCTTTTCCTTTTCTATTTTTCTCTTTTTCAATTTTTTCTTTTTCAACTTTTTCCTTTTCTTTTTCTTTTGCTAATTTTTCCTCTTTCTCCTTAAGTGGAGTAGAGACAGCAAAAATTCTATCAATTTCTTTTTTCATTTTTTCAATCATTTCTTTTTTCTTATTTTCAACAAAATTGTCTCTTTTGAAAGGAGATACATTGAAAGAAACATCTAATAATTTTCCTTTTGCTAGAAGAACATCTTCTTGTGCCAAGATTTTTTGAATTGAATCATAATCAACTTGACACTTTGGCCACCATTTTGTGTATAATATTCTTCTGAGCTGTGGAATGCCATCAATTGCATATCCTACTTCATATTTCCATGCAAATAACCATGGTATTTGGAATTTTATTAAGAATAATAGAAAGGATTCTCCAAAGATTTCAGGATTTTGGAATTTTGAGGAATAAATATATTGGAATTGGCTAAAAAATGGTTGTAATTTTTCAGGTAAAATATTTTCTTGTTTTGGTCCCATATTTTTGAACCATTCAATAAACCAATTTGGTATGGGTTTTTCAAAAATGGAATCATCAATGCGTATCCACCAAGTGTGTCTACACAAGGAATTTTGATATAAGAATACTTTGGAGAAACTATCCACCATATCATAATAGGTAAATTGATATTCAATTTTATTGTAATTTGAAATGAATTTTAAGGCTTGGGTAGATGGTATTTTTCAATCTGAAAATGAAGGAATTTGGTGGATATATATTTGAGAAAGGGCTACTTCACTATCCTCATAAGTAAGAGACCATTCTTGAGGATGATTTGTTTTTGGTTTGTCTTTAACATCTGCAAATTTTGTGAAATTTAAAAAATTTGCATATGTATGACGGGTTTTTAAGGGTAAAGGTCCTTTTAAACCAAATTGAGAACTAGAAGGATGATTAAAATATTTATTTGCTACATCATAAGGATCTAATTTAAGATCACTTGTAGATATAGTTAAAGCATGTACTTGTACTCCATTTGGAATGTAATCATAATCCTGATTTGAGGATGTTCCTTCTAAAATATTTCTTTTAACATTGGGATTAAAACCTATAGAAGGTGTAGTAATTTTCTGACTAAGGAAATTTTGTCCTCTCATTTGAGATGACCATTGAGAAGAGGAATTAGGAAGTCTATTTTGACTTATCTGATTTATATTATAACCAAATTTATTTTGGGATTGACGGCCTCTGCCTCTCATTTCCTGCAAAAAAGAAAATATTATTGTAGAGAACCAAATCTTTTCCTCCTTTATCATAACTAAAACCTGCAAAAAACAATATTGTGAGATTTTAAGATAAATTAAGGTAAGTATTTTAAAGATCTCTAATTTTAGGAAGAGTTACAAATTGAAATGATAAATTAGAATTTATTTTTGATAATTTTTTACCATCACATTGATAAGGATGCATTAAATTTAAAAAAGGATTTCCTAATATTACATGTTGACCAATTGCATTAGTTATTACAAATGGAGAACAAATATAATTATTTTCTTCAGAAAATATGCAAACATCTGATATTTTATATTTTATATTTATTTGTGTACCTTGTGCTGCATGTAATTCTACATGAGTATTTTCAAAATATTTTGAAGGAATTAATCCTTCTTTTATACAATTTAAATCTGCACATGAATCAACCATTGCAATTGTTTGAATTTATATTCTCTATTTATTATTAATGTAATAGAAATATAATATTTATGAGAAGTGACTAAGGTATTTATTTGAAGAAAATTATTTTGTTCAGAAATTTCTTCTATTTGTTCTTCATTCTGTGTATTTAATATATTTGTTAAATTTAATTCTTCTAAAATTAAAATTCTTTCTTTTAATTTTTGAATTTCTATTTTTAATTCATTAACTTCTTCTTTTAAAATTGGTAAAGTAATTTGTTTAGGATTTTGATTTTGTAAATGATCTATTACATCTTGCATTGTAAATGAAGTATTTATTCTATCTAATTTTCTTTTTATTTGAGAATTTTCATAAGAAGTAGATGGAGAATGATTTAAAGAATTTTTATTATCTTCTTCTAATTGTAAATATTTTTCTAAATATTGTCTTTTTCTTATTGGATCTTGAATTTCCTCAACTAAATCAAGCATCATTTTATGTTTTTCAGATAATGTGAATATTCCTATTTCATTTAATCCATTAGCTTCAATTATTGCTTTGTAATAATCTGATTTCGAATTACAATTTTCACAATTTTCATCAGTATCATCTGAACTTATATTATTTATTTCTACAGATTCTTCACTATCTGATGAATCGGTTTTGTAAATTTTATTTTCTATTATTTGTATTAAATAGTCTTTTAATTCTTTATCTAAATTTATATCTTCTAATTTTTCCAAAAGAATTTCATTAATATTTGTCCTAGAAGTACATTTATTAGCATAATGTCCTTTTTTACCACATTTTCTACATGTTATATTTTCTTCTATCCATTTCTTTCTAGATTTTTTCTTTCTTTTAATTCTTTCTTCAGAATTTTCAGATCTTTCAGATGATCTTTCATATTTTTTATGTTTTTTCTTTAATTTTTTTTCTATTTTTCTAAGAGGTGATTTTAATTCATGTGGATTATAAGTAAATTGATGACAAAAATCTCCTAATTCTGCTTTTTGAGTTTCTCTTTTTATTTGTGCTTTTAATTTTATATCATTGCATAATTTTAAGCCTTCTTCAGTACATACACTGATTAATTCTCCATAAGTAATTTGAGAAAATGGGATATTTATTCCATCAAAACAATTTCTTAGATTTCCTCTAACTTTTTCAGCAAATAATTTTGGTAAACCATAAAGAAATTTTTCTTTCCAAAAATCTGCTTGAGAATCAGATCTTGAGTATAATTTTGACAAGAAAACATCTTTATACCATCTAAAATGAGATAGTGTAGGACATTTTAAATTCATTAATAATTCTTTATGAGAATTTGTTAAGTAATTATTTCCAACAAAATGTTTAATTATTGCACATACAAGATTAAAAGCAGCATCTGGAATATTAGTTGTAACAGTTATTTCTTGTGGTTGATTATTTTCTGGTTTTTGTGGTTGTAGTTATTTGTTTAGTAGCTTTTATAATTTCACCTCTTTGATTTTCATTTAGATAATGATCCCACCAACCACGTAATTGTCTAGTAAAACCTTGAGTACAAGCTCTTACAGCTTGTTCTTCAGTAATATTTTCCATTTTTAAAATATTAATATACATTGATATTTTATGACACATATTAGCAATTTGATAAGGTGTAAACCCATCAAGATTCCATTCATATATAGCATTATTTTGATAACAATTTTGCCAATCACCATGTTCTTCAATTAAAAGATCTTGAGGAGTTGGTCTAGGATAATAAAATTGAGTTTGTGGATATTTTGGTCTAAATTTTGAGTTAGGTTTCTTTATTTTATTTATTTCCAATTGATTTGAATCTTCATCTATGTATAAATTATTAAACATTTCTTCTAATTGATCTATTTGTAAATTATTATTAATTATTTCTTCTTTTTCAGAACTTAATACATTGAGTCTTAATTTATTAAATTCTGAATTTAATTTTTCTAATTTTTCTTTAGTAAAACCTGAAGCTAAAGACTTTAACATATTTAAAGGTAAATCAGGCATAGGTTTAAATGAAAATGGTTGAGTTTTACTAGACCCTAATTTTATATTTTCTAAAGGAAAAATATTTTTTGGGTTTTGAAGATTAATTTTATCTTCAATACGACATAATTGTTTAGAAATGGTATTTAAATTAAGATTTGTAAAATTATTTTGTTTGGCTATTTTTGCTAATTCAACATTACTAACATCAATATAAGGACAAGCCTCAGTTGAAGTATTTGCAGCTTCTATTTTTATTAACTGTGAAGGAGGATGAATTGCTTTTAATAATTTATCATCAGATAATTTCCACGTCTGATGAGCTTCTTCAAGAACATTTAGACTATATTGATCATCAATGTATTTTGCTTTTTGTTCATTATTAAACCATGATATGAATGAAATTATAACACCAGTGACTTTAATAAAATTATAATACTAATCTTGAAATTGTTTTTGTTCTTTAGTATTATAAGTTTTAAAAAACCAATTTCTAAATGGTGTATATTGTGGAAGATTAAAATCTTTAACACATATTTTACTTATTTCTTTTAGATTAATTTTATTTTCTTGAGAAATTGTATTTATTTCAAAATTTATTTTATTTTTTTGAGAATTTGTATTTATTTCAAAATTCATTTCTGATCCAAGGCTTATATCATCTTGTGATTTTTGTGTGTATATTGGTCTTGAAATTTGATTATCTGTTTCTCTAATTCCTTCAAAGTTAAACCTATCAGATCTAGATGCAGAAGAGTATGGAAATGAGGAGTATGAATTTCTTCTAGGAACATGTGTTTCAAATATTATTTCTACATTTCCTTCGTTATCTTCATGAATTTGAGCATCCTTAGATTTTAAAGGAATTGTTGGTCTACTTATTTTTTCTAAGACCCAATTTGATGGCAAAGATATTTCATCCCAATTTATTAATCTAGGTATTTGTAATTTTGATCTTTTTAAATTAGTTTCCATTAATAATGTACTTTTTCCATTATCTGTTATTCTTGCTCCTGGACTTATAGTATTCATTAATTTATAATAAAGTCTATATGTCAAATTAATATTTTCAGATCCAGGTTTCATATCATAACCTTTAGTTTGTAAATTGACAGTTAGTACATCATATAAATTTCTATCAGTTAAAGATACAGAAAAATTTGGATACGTATTAAAATAAATTGGACCATTGCAAAAACTAGACTCAATTAAGCCTAATAAAGAATCATGAAATTTATTATGTCTACAATCTCTTAAAGCAACTAAAATTGTAGTTTCTAATCCTTGTCTATTTAAAGGTTGTACAGCAATTTGTATAAGACCAATATGTAGATAATTATATCCTTGTTGTCTAATTTGAGACAAATAATCTAAATCTAGTAAATGTATTTCTTCAAATTGATTTTGTATAGAAATTGTTTTTTCTATATTTTTTATGGCTCTTTTAGTTTTTTGATCAAAAGTTCCATATTTATAAAAAATTTTATGTTCAATTTTTGGAATATGCCAATTTTGTATTTTTTGTTCAATTTCAGAAAATTCAACTAATTCAGAATTTGATGAGAATAAGCCCGTGTCCATGTCCGTGGTGTTAAAGTCAAATTGTCATCCTGAAAGTTTCTGTCACGTTTTGGTATTCTTGCTATAAATCTTTCGATATAACTCGAAATTGCATGATTCAAGAAGCCCTGGAACGATAAGAGATAGAGCTACAACTTTCGTGTTTTAAGTTTTTCAAGATTTTGACGTTATCACCGTTGAAAATGCCTTGCAAAGTTGATGACGGGATTCTGGCCGAGTTTTCATCTCGAATTTCATGGACTACATTGAAGACCAAGATGGCGTGCTTGGGCTTTGTCATTAATGGATCACGCCATTGTTTAATCTTTAGGATTTATTTTGTTGTTAATAATTAAGTCCATTAAACATTTAATTATGGGCTTAAGTCTTTGTGTTATTAATTATGGGCTAAGTAAATTACTTGATCCAATTATCTTGTATGATAATGGCAAGTAAAGCAAATCCTTTTTGGACAAGGATTTGGTAGTTAGTTGTAGTTTCCTTTTCCAATTTGGAAAGTTGATTAGTTTACAACTTGGATTAGTTAGTTAGCTAGTTTGTTAAGAAGTCAAGTTGTACTTTGCAACTACTAGGGTTTATTTCCTTTTCCTTCTTGGCATGGCCTAAACTCATCCCCTATAAAAAGGAGGTGCATGTAACGTTTTTACACAAGAAATTGATGAATGAGAATTTCGAGATTTTTAGCTTGCTAAAAATTGTGATTAACACTTTGTGTTGTCCAAGCCTTGGAAAATTATTTAATTGTCCATTGTAGAAGCTTTGCCTTTAGCGTGACCTTTAGGTGACTTCACCATTGTTCTTTATTTAAAGAGCAGGCCAAATTAACTTGTTTAACTGATTGAATTTTCATAGGTTAAATTGAGTTCGTTTGTAATAAAACGTTGGGTTTGATTTACTCAATTCTTGGCGTTTTTCCTTTGATTGCTTTTCCGCCCGGTTTGTTTTGTGTTGCTTGTTCGTGATTTTGGTTCAACAACGATCCGAAATTGTGGTGATTGTTTGGTCCAGGAGATAGAGCCTCGATCATTCATATCAATTGGTATCAGAGCATAGGTTGTTGCCATCAAATTTCAGGTTAATCCGTTCTAATCTCTTCCGCGTTCTTGCTGTTTTTGGTGTCGTCTTTTGCTACTGTTTTTGCGTTAATTTCTGCTGTGTTTTTGCGTCTCTTTTGCTGCTTTTTTTGAGTCCTTCTTGCTGTCTAAATTCGTATTAGGTTCAGTCATTAATTATGTCAAAAATCGCATGCACACTTGTTGCTAAATTCTGCCCGAAATTGTCCTAGTCTAGCTTTAGCGTTTTTCCTTTGATTTCGTTCCATCCAATTTTGTGTTCTTGTTGTGGATTATCTTGGTAAGAGCAACACGGTCCTATAGCTTGTGTGGGAGATTCGAATTTGGTCCAGGAGTTGGAGCCTCGGCCATACAACATTCGCATCAATTGTTGCGTCAATTCTGCCCGTTTTTTTTGTGTCAATTTTCTGCAGTTTTTCGTCCATCCTTCTTGCTGTCCTAGGTCGTCATTATCTAGTCTCTAAATTTCGTCAAAATCGCATGAACATTGCATACTCAAATCTGCCCGAAATTGTGTCTCTTGCGTTTTGTGTTTTTGTGATCTTTTTGTGTTGTTTCTTGTTGCGTTTTCTTGCTGTTCTTCGTGTCTAAATTCTGCACTCTTTTGTCATAATCATAGTGTAGGATTCTTGAAGTTTTCTTTGCTGTTTTCACGTCATAACATTGTTAGGGTTTCGTGTGTCAAACTAGGGTTTCATAACTAGGGTTTCTAGGTCAAGTTTTCATAACTTTCTTGATTCTTATCCGTTTCTTGATTTTTTTTTTTTGCGTTTGATTCTTTATCTTGTCCACCATATATTGAGTTTTGATCAAACTTTTACTCCACTCGAAAAAGATAAGTTCTTGATAACTTTCTTGAACTTCTTGATTTTCTTGAAAACTCAAAGTGGTCAAAATTGAATTCTTGAGTTGGATTCTTGATCTTTGTCTTGAATCTTGATATTCTTGTTAAAGTGGCACATCCGAATTCATTGTCCTTGGTGAGTTAATAAAGTTTGAAGTTTTTAAGGTTGTTAAGACAAGAAGACAAAACATTCTTAAACCTAAATCCTAGGTTGTTGTCTTCAAACCTTAATTTTTGTGGTGTTTAAGGTTCTTGTCCGAACCTAGTATTTTGATTGGTCCAAGGTTTATGTTCAAACCTTAAAAGTGTAATTTTGTCTTATATTGTCCGAACAAAAAAAAAAAAAAAAAAAAAAAAAAGAGAAAAGAACAAAAAATATATATATAAATTCGGACTTCCATTTATTTATTGTTATTATTTTCTGTTATTTAATTATTTAATTTATTTTTGAAAAGAACACATTGTTCTTAATTTGTTTCTTGAAAACCACCTTGGATTAAAAGTGCCATAACTTTTTCAATACAACTCGGAATTAGTTGATTCAAAAACCAATCTCTTTGTCTTGAAATCTAGTTTCTGAATTTCTTAGTTTCTGGTGGTAAATCAAATTATAACTTTCACGTGTTCTAAACACTCTTGACGTGATTTCTTGTTACATCTCTTGATTTGATTTGTGAAAATTTGTGTGTGGAACTTGCTGATTGAGATCTTGCTATTAAAGTAATTGAACTTTGGTGAATCTTAATAACCCCACATATTCATTAATTGAGAGTAGTAGCTAGGTTAAACAAGAGAGAACACTACCCAAAAAGAGAGGAGAGTACCTACTACCCTAAAGTGAGGAACCTGTGAGGATCATATACATATTCTTGCACTTTTTTCTTCACTAACTTGCAGGTACAAATGGAGGACGAACAAAGTAAGTCCCAAACCGAACAACAACAAAAGAGAACCGATCCGTCACTTGCCCAAATTTTGCAAGATATCAACCTTCGCCTTCAATTCTTAGAGTCGGTAACACCACCTCCAAAATCAAAGAAATCCCGAAAACTAGAGTCCCAAGAAGATAGTGAATCTAGTGAGGAAAAAGAGGAGGAATACTCGAGCTCTTCTAAAGGTGATAAGTCTAAAGTTTCCATTGAATCTGTTAAACTCACCATCTCTACTTTTCATGGTAAATTAGATCCCGAAGCTTTCTTTGATTGGGTTCGAGATTTGGAGCACTATTTTGAAGGTAATGATGTCCCCGAGAAAAGGCAATATCGAATTGCTTTTATGCATCTTAAAGACTATGCTAGTCTTTGGTGGGATCAAGTTGTTCGTTCTAGGAGACAAGATGGTGAAAGGCCAGTTAAGACTTGGAATCAAATGAAGGCAATCATGAGAAAGAAGTATGTTCCTTCACACTTTAATAGAGAGCTCAACCGAAAATTGCATACTCTTGTGCAAGGTAGCCGAACAGTTGAAGATTACTATCATGAGATGGAATCTTTGATGATTAAAGCCAATATTCAAGAAGACCCCGACACAACCATTGAGAGATTTCTTAGAGGTATGAATCCCGAATTGGCTTATCAAGTTGATCTTCAAAGTTACATTGATATTAATGAACTTGTTCACAAAGCTATCAAAATTGAGAAGCATATGAAGGGTAAAGGGCGAAATTTTCAACAACCATTGCCGCCTTGGAGGAGAGATCAAAAGCCGACTTTTACACCTCCACCAAAACCGAAAGTTTTCAACCAAAATCAGCCTTCAAACACTTCAAGTAATGCTCCCAAAACAGTCCGCAACCTTGCTGAATCTTCAACTAAGGTGACGCCTAAACTAAATGAAAGATTGAGGGACATTAGATGTTACAAGTGTCAAGGTTATGGCCATTATCAAAGTGACTGCCCAACCAAAAAGTTGATGATAATTCGTGATAATGGAGATGTTGAAAGTGATGAAGAATGTGCCGACATGCCACCACTTGAAGAGAAGTACCAAAGTGATGAAGATAGTGAAGATCTTATTTACAATGTTGGTGATTTCTCATTGGTTACTCGCCGAGTCTTGAATGCACAACCACGAGTTGAAGATGATTTGTCTCAAAGGGAAAACATCTTTCACGCTAGATGCATGGTTCAAGGTAAGACTTGTAGCTTGATTATTGATAGTGGAAGTTGTACCAATGTGGCAAGCACATTAATTGTTAAGAAGCTTAACTTGACTTGCATGAAACATCCAAATCCATATAAGCTTCAATGGCTTAATAACACTGCCGAGAGTAAGGTGACTAAACAAGTTAAATTTTCTATGTCCATTGGAAAGTATGTTGATGATATTGTTTGTGATGTTGTACCAATGGAAGCTAGTCACATATTACTTGGTCGTCCATGGCAATTTGACCGAGATGTTACATATCATGCAAGGAAGAATTATTATTCTTTTGATTATCATGGCCGAAAGTACAATCTAAGGGCTTTGAGTCCGAGCCAAGCTTTTGAAGATCAATCAAGGATTGTGCAATCTTGCCGTGAAATGGAAGCAAAAGAGAAGAAAGTTCAAGGGAAAAGTAATGTAATAGCTAGCTCAACCTGTAATAGTGTAGGCCGAGATAAAGATTCTTTGTCTTCTTCTAGCATAGGCCGAGAGTTAGTTGTTAAGCAACCTTGTTATTTTACTTCTTCTAGCGAGATTGAGAGAGGAATACTAGATAGGCAATCAATGTACTTACTTGATGATAGTGATCACCATTTGAATTGTTTGCTGCCTAGTTCCTTTGTTTTGCAGGTTTTTGGAGTTCCTAGACATATAATGGAGTTAGAAACAACTCATTATCGAATGAAAGGAATCCAATCTGCCTTAGCTTGTTTTCCACAAGGTAAGCAAGGTAAGTTAGGTAAGTATGAAAGCTTATTGGTTGATTTCAATGGTTTTAAAGTAAAGAACTTTATTAACGTCAATGCTATTGATTTTCAAAGTTTGATTTCTATTTTGAATCAATTTCAATGTCTTTCACACACCTTTGAAACATTAGTTCGAAATTCTTTAACATGTGCATTAAAATCCGATGGTTTGTGTTTTGGTAAGCAAATTCTTTCACATAATTCTTCAATTATGAAATCACATTATTTTGTATTGAATGGATTTATGTATAGTTTCTTCACATGTTATGTTGCTTTTCTAATACATGAACTATATTTTGAGTTTAATCTTTATAATTTCGAACTGCCCAAAATCCTTGTGTACAAAAGTGTTGATTATAATTGCTGGAATAACCTTCAATTTGATTCTTTGGTTCGTGACTTTATTCAAAGCTATCAAGATCAACGAGGTAATTTAATAGTTCAACACTTGTTTGGCAAGTTATCTCAGTTCTTAATTTCTTTTCAATTCCACAAGATAAAATATTGTGTTACCATCTATTTATTAGATTGTTTACATTCTGTTTTTATTCTTTGGGATTGTATTTTTATATTTGATAACTTTAACATGTTTTTAAAGGTATTAATACGTTCATGTGATTTACACTTTGTCAAGGATGCATATATGTTTTCTTGTTATGAATTTTCGTGTCTTTGTGATTCTATTCATCTATGTTTACATCCTTTGCTTAAATTACATGTTAATAACGTAAATAATGTGTTCATGAATGTTGTTACTGAATTCATATTGATTAGTTCTTTAATTAAGAACATACGATTTTCTGATTTGCATAAACTATATGATAGTTATTTGCATAATTGTTTTGAATTCATTGACTTCAACATTATGACTCATGCAAAATTTGTTACGACTAATCATGTTATATGTATTTCGATTTTGCATACATATTCTGCCCGTTCTATTCTTTTGGTGAAAGGAAATTATTCTACGTATTGTTTTAGATTATTGTGCTTTCTTTTACCTTATACATTTGTCTTGTTTTGGCAGGATATAACTTCTTGTTGCTCGAGATGTGCATCTTCCCAATTTTATTTGGCTCGAGTTTGCATTGAGTTCATCATATTGGTGTTTGATCCAGGAACTCAAATTCAAGATTCGAGGACGAATCCTTTCGAGGAGGGAGGGAATGATGAGAATAAGCCCGTGTCCATGTCCGTGGTGTTAAAGTCAAATTGTCATCCTGAAAGTTTCTGTCACGTTTTGGTATTCTTGCTATAAATCTTTCGATATAACTCGAAATTGCATGATTCAAGAAGCCCTGGAACGATAAGAGATAGAGCTACAACTTTCGTGTTTTAAGTTTTTCAAGATTTTGACGTTATCACCGTTGAAAATGCCTTGCAAAGTTGATGACGGGATTCTGGCCGAGTTTTCATCTCGAATTTCATGGACTACATTGAAGACCAAGATGGCGTGCTTGGGCTTTGTCATTAATGGATCACGCCATTGTTTAATCTTTAGGATTTATTTTGTTGTTAATAATTAAGTCCATTAAACATTTAATTATGGGCTTAAGTCTTTGTGTTATTAATTATGGGCTAAGTAAATTACTTGATCCAATTATCTTGTATGATAATGGCAAGTAAAGCAAATCCTTTTTGGACAAGGATTTGGTAGTTAGTTGTAGTTTCCTTTTCCAATTTGGAAAGTTGATTAGTTTACAACTTGGATTAGTTAGTTAGCTAGTTTGTTAAGAAGTCAAGTTGTACTTTGCAACTACTAGGGTTTATTTCCTTTTCCTTCTTGGCATGGCCTAAACTCATCCCCTATAAAAAGGAGGTGCATGTAACGTTTTTACACAAGAAATTGATGAATGAGAATTTCGAGATTTTTAGCTTGCTAAAAATTGTGATTAACACTTTGTGTTGTCCAAGCCTTGGAAAATTATTTAATTGTCCATTGTAGAAGCTTTGCCTTTAGCGTGACCTTTAGGTGACTTCACCATTGTTCTTTATTTAAAGAGCAGGCCAAATTAACTTGTTTAACTGATTGAATTTTCATAGGTTAAATTGAGTTCGTTTGTAATAAAACGTTGGGTTTGATTTACTCAATTCTTGGCGTTTTTCCTTTGATTGCTTTTCCGCCCGGTTTGTTTTGTGTTGCTTGTTCGTGATTTTGGTTCAACAACGATCCGAAGTTGTGGTGATTGTTTGGTCCAGGAGATAGAGCCTCGATCATTCATATCAGAATTTTTAGTATTTTTATTTGAAGATGAAGCAGTAGAATTACTTCTAGACAATATAGATGTCATAATAATTGATAAGAGCTTCGGGTAGGATTACTAACAGAATTTATGGTAGTATACACATAACTTAGTTTCTTTCATATGGAATCACGTATTGAATATCTTAGGTTTTCTCCAAACTTGATATCACTTATTGAATATTTTAGATTTCTCCACACTTGATAACTTATTGTGCTAATGAAACTTAGCAAAACTTTGGTTTATATATCAATCTTTTAACCATTTAAAAGATAGAACATTAATTTAATTATTTGTTTATTTTCCATAAAAAATAATACTATCAGATAATAAAATTAAAAGATAGAACATTAAACTGGATATATAAATTTTGCCATTTAAAATAATAATACTAGTAAATAATACTAGTAAATTTTGCCATTTAAAAGATAATACTAGTAAATAATAATACTAGTAAATAATACTAGTAAATTTTATTAAAAAGAGTAAAAATGATTGTTTTGGAAATTTAATGTTCTATCTTTTAAATGGCAAAATTTACTAGTATTATTATCTGATAGTATTATTATATGCTTGGAAATATGAAACTGGATACAATACTGATAGAATTTTACAGCTCACAAGAGTTGGGTACACTAAATGGTAGCCAAAATGTCAAGTAGATTACATTGAAATTGAGAAGTCACTTGTTAATGCAAAAAGTTCTCTTGAAAAAGAAAAAGTGACACAAGAAATTGATAATTTTTCTCAGAAAGAATTAAATGAGAAAAATGACTTGATTGCAAAATTGCAAAATGAATTGAAAAAAGTGAAAGCTGTTTCTTCTCCTGAAAAAGAAAAAGAAGAAAAAATGACAAAAGGAAAAGAAAAGGAAAAAATTGAAAAAGAAAAAATAGAAAAGAAAAAAGAAAGTGAGAAAAGAAAAAAGAAAAAAGAACATCCATTTCAAGATTCTCTTTTGATAAAAATTTGATCAAATGCACTGATGATGAACCTTCAACAGAAGAGGATTTGCAAATTTCTTCAGATGAAAATTCAAATACCAATTCTGATGGTGAACAATTGCAAATGACAGAAAAAGAGAAAAATGAATTCGAACAATTAATACATAATCTGTATAAAAATAAAGACTATGTATTAAAATTGTTGGATTCCAGTTGTTCAGAAAAATTCAGAGCAAATACTCCTTCAAGAAAATCTTCATCGGATGAAGCTGGAAAAATTAGTTCACAAAAGGTTGCAAAAAAGAAAAATTCAAAGAAATGATATCAAGTGGGAAGGAAAATTCCAAGCAAGTGGGGACATCAATCAAGTAGGAGACATCATGGAGACAAAGAAAAGTGAAGTTAGAAAAATGTCACATCACTTTTGAATGGTTGTCTTTTGTATTATTGTCTTTTACTTTTTTATTTTGTTATTACTCCTTACTTTTTTGTATTTTATTTAAAAGTCCTTAGGTGGTCTATAAATAGAATCCAAATGGGTTGTAATAGACACCTTTTCATTACTACATCTTTCAATCTTTGAAGAAAGCTCTCTAGCTCTCTTTGTAATTCTCTTTTGTAATCAAGAGTTCTTATGCAATAGAAATTTCTTGGTTTCAAAACTTTCTCTTCTTTTCTTCAAGCAAGCTTCTCTTCTTCTTTCTTCTTTAAGTTTTTATATTTTACAGGTTTATGCTAAGGAGTTAAGAAGTTCTTTCAAGTTCTTCCCTCCTGTTGTAAATTACTTTCAAGTTTTGCACATAAAGCTTGAAGATAAATGCTTCAAGATTAGAGAAAATAAGTAGTAAGTCCCTTACTTAAATAAAAAATTTTAAAAAATCATCATTTTTCTCTAGTGACATTTACAACTCGCAATCATTGAAAAAAAGAAAAGAAAATTGCGTAATATTGGCCACGGATTTTATTTCTTCCCAACTCTTTGTATCCAACCGAATAAGGACACATATAATATAATGAATTATAACTCGCAATATTTTCCCCAAAAAAATTAAAATCACAAAAAAAATAGTCCGCAAGTGCTCTTTTTAAGCATATAACTTGATGAGAAATATGTAATGTAGTAGTTTGTGTACAAAAAAATGAAAATTAAAATTTTTAAAAATTCACCATTTTTAGTGAAATATAACTCGCTATATTTGACAAATTTTTCGTGCAACTCAATAACAAGTACATAATCTAGTGATTTATGCACAAAAAATAGAAAAATAAATATTATAAAAACTCACATTTGTTGTGAGTTATGACGTACTGTTTTTTTTAAAAAAATAGAAAATTGTATAAAATCACGATTGTTCACAAATGCTCTTTAAAGATTGTTTTTTACACATAACTTGATGAGACATATGTAATCTAGTGATTTGTGTAAAAAAAAGAAAATTAATATTTTCGTTGAGTTACTCTCTATTTTGAACAAAAATAAAAATCAGAATTACTTGTTTGCAAGTACTCTTCTTGGATCATTTTTCCAAATAATTTGTTGAGAAATATGAAATTTAACGATTTATGCACACAAAAAAAAGAAATTTAAAATTTTTTAAAAAACACAATTTTTTGATAGCATACTATTTTTGACAAAAAAAAAGAAAAATAAATATTATAAAAAGTCACCATTTGTTGTAAGCTATGACACACATTTTTTTTTAAAATATAAAATTGTATAAAATCATCATTGTTCACAAATGCTCTTTGAAGATTGTTTTTTGCACATAACTTGATGAGACATATGTAATATAGTGCATTGTGTAAAAAAACAGAAAATTAATATTTTCGTTGAGTTACTCACTATTTTGAACAAAAATAGAAATCAGAAGAACTTGTTTGCAAGTGCACTTTTTGGATCATTTTTTTCACATAACTTGATGAGAAATATGAAATTTAGCGATTTATGCACACAAAACAAAGAAATTTAAAATTTTTTAAAAAACAAATTTTTTGGATAACATACTATTTTTTACAAAATTAGAAAATCAATACAAATTGTTTGCAAGTGTTGTATTTTGTCTAGTTTTTGCCCAACTCAATGACAATTACATCATTTAGTGATTTGTATACAAACAATTAAATTTAAAAATTTTCAAATTCACAATTTTCAGTGGGTAACTCATAGCATTTGGCAAAAAATATGAAATTGTAAAAAATGGACAAAGAGATTTATTTATATCCACTTTTTGCATCCAAGATAACTCGAAACATGTGACCTCATCATTGTATGAAAAAAATTTTAAAAATCATCATTTTCCTCTATTGACATATATGACTCGCAATCATTGAAAAAAAGAAAAGATAATTGTGTAATATTGCCCACAGATTTTATTTCTAACCTACTCCTTGTATCCAACCGAATAAGAACACATATAATCTAATGATTTGAATAAAAATAAGAAAAATAATTGAAAATATATTTATTTGGTGAATTATAACTCGCGCGATTTTTTGCCAAAAAAATTTTAAAATAACATAAAACATAGTCTTCAATTGTTTTTTTTAAGCAAATAACTTGATGAGAAATATGTAATGTAGTTGGTTGTGCACAAAAAAAAGAAAATTCAAAATTTTAAAAAATCACCATTTTCAGAGAAATATAACTCGCTATTTTTGAAAAAAATAGAAAGTCACAAAAAAAATGTTCGCAAGTGCTCTATTTTTTGTTCATTTTTTGTGCAGCTCTATGACAAGTACGTAATCTAGTGATTTGTGTACAAAAAATAGAAAAATAAATATTATAAAAAGTCGCCAATTGTTGTGAGTTATGAAGCACAGTTTGTTGCTTTGAAAATAGAAAATTGTATAAAATCACCATTGTTCAAAAATGTTCTTTGAAGATTGTTTTTTGCACATAACTTGATGAGACATATGTAATCTAGCGATTTGTGTAAAAAAATGAAAATTAATATTTTCGTTGAGTTACTCACTATTTTGACCAAAAAAAGAAATCAGAAGAACTTGTTTGCAAGTGCCCTTTTAGGATCCATTTTTCCGCATAACTTGATGAGAAATATAATATTTAGCGATTTATGCACACAAAAAAAGAGAAATTTTAAATTTTTAAAAAACACAATTTTTTTGATAACATACTATTTTTGAAAAAAATTGAAAATCATAACAAATTGTTCACAAGGGCTCTATTTTGTCCATTTTCTTGCCCAACTCAATGACAATTACATCATCTAGTGATTTGTATACAAAAAATTAAAAGTTAAAATTTTTAAAAAATAACAATTTTTATTAGGTTATAACTCATAGTTTTTAGCAAAACGTATAAAATTGTAAAAACTTCACAAAGAGATTTATTTATATCCTCTTTTTGCATCCAACATAACTCGAAACATGTGACCTCATCTTTGTATTAAAAAAATAAAAAATAAAAAAATTTAGTAAAATCATCATTTTCCTCTAGTCACATATACAACTCGCAATCATTGAAAAAAGAAATGATAATTGCGTAATATTGGCCAAAGATTTTATTTCTTCCCTACTCTTTGTATCCATCCGAATAAGAACACATATAATCTAATGATTTAAATAAAAATAATAAAAATATTTGAAAATCTATATATTTGGTGAATTATAACTTGCGATTTTTTCCCAAAAAAAATTAAAATCACATAAAAAATAGTTTCCAAGTGCTTTTTTTAAGGAAATAACTTGATGAGAAATATGTAATGTAGTAGTTAGTGTAAAAAAAAGAAAATTAAAATTTTTCAAAAATCAACATTTTCGGTGAAATATAACTCGCTATGTTTTGACAAAAATAAAAAGTCACAAAAAAATGTTTGCAAGTGCTCTATTTTTTGTTCATTTTTCATCCAAATTAATGACAATTACATAATCTAGTGAATGTGTACAAAAATAGAAAAATAAATACTATAAAATGTCACCATTTGTTGTGAGTTATGACGCACAGTTTTTTTTCAAAAATAGAATATTGTATAAAATCACCATTGTTCACAAATGCTTTTTGAAGATTGTTTTTTGCACATAACTTCGTGAGACGTATGTAATATAGCGATTTGTGTAAAAAAAAGAAAGTTAATATTTTCGTTGAGTTACTCATTATTTTGAACAAAAATAGAAATCAGAAGAACTTATTTGCAAGTTCTCTTTTTGGATCATTTTTTCCACATAACTTGATGAGAAATATGAAATTTAGCGATTTATGCACAAAAAAATTTTTTAAAATTTTTTAAAAAACACAATTTTTGGATAACATACTATTTTTGACAAAAATTGAAAATCACAAAAAATTGTTTGCAAGTGCTCTAATTTGTCCATTTTTTTGCCTAACTCAATAACAATTACATCATTTAGTGATTTGTATACAAAAAATAAAAAATTTTTAAAATCACAATTTTCAGTGGGTTATAACTCATAATATTTGGCATAAAATATAAAATTGTAAAAAATTGACAAAGAGATTTATTTATATCCACTTTTTGCATCCAAGTGGAAAATATTTTATTAAAAAATTTTTAAAAAATCGTAATTTTCCTCTAGTGACATATACAACTCACAAACATTAAAAAAAAAGAAAAATAAATTGCGTAATATTTCCCAAAGATTTTATTTCTTCCCTACTCTTTGTATCCAACCAAATAAAAACACATAAAATCTAATGATTAGAATAAAAATAAGAAAAATAAGTGAAAATCTATATATTTGGTGAATTATAACTTGCGATTTGTTCCCAAACAAAATTTAAAATCACATTAAAAATACTCTACAAGTGCTTTTTTAAGCAAATAACTTGATGAGAAATATGTAATGTAGTAGTTTGTATACAAAAAGAATAAAAAAATTAAAATTTTCCAAAAATCACCATTTTCAGAGAAATATAACTCGCTATTTTTGACAAAAACAGAAAGTCACAAAAAAATGTTCGCAAGTGCTCTATTTTTGGTTTATTTTTCGTGCAACTCAAAGACAAGTACGTAATCTTGTGATTTGTTTTCAAAAAATAGAAAAATAAATATTATAAAAGGTCACCATTTGTTGTGAGTTATGAAGCACAGTTTTTTTTCCTAAAATATAAAATTGTATAAAATCACCATTGTTCACAAATGCTTTTTGAAGATTGGTTTTTGCACATAACTTGATAAGACATATGTAATCTAGCGATTTGTGTAAAAAAAGAAAATTAATATTTTCGTTGAGTTACTCACTATTTTGACCAAAAATAGAAATCAGAAGAACTTAGGATCCATTTTTCCCCATAACTTGATGAGAAATATAATATTTAGCGATTTATGCACACAAAAAAAGAGAAATTTTAAATTTTTAAAAAACACAATTTTTTTGATAACATACTATTTTTGAAAAAAAATAGAAAATCATAACAAATTGTTCACAAGGGCTCTATTTTGTCCATTTTCTTGCCCAACTCAATGACAATTACATCAACTAGTGATTTGTATACAAAAAATTAAAAATTAAAAATTTTAAAAAATCACAATTTTTATTAGGTTATAACTCATAGTTTTTGGCAAAACGTATAAAATTGTAAAAACTTGACAAAGAGATTTATTTATATCCTCTTTTTGCATCCAACATAAATCGAAACATGTGACCTCATCTTTGTATTAACAAAATAAAAAATAAAAAAATTTAGTAAAATCATCATTTTCCTCTAGTCACATATACAACTCGCAATCATTGAAAAAAGAAATGATAATTGCGTAATATTGGCCAAAGATTTTATTTCTTCCCTACTCTTTGTATCCATCCGAATAAGAACACATATAATCTAATGATTTAAATAAAAATAATAAAAATATTTAAAAATCTATATATTTGGTGAATTATAACTTGCGATGTTTTTCCAAAAAAAATTAAAATCACATAAAAAATAGTTTCCAAGTGCTTTTTTTAAGGAAATAACTTGATGAGAAATATGTAATGTAGTAGTTAGTGTAAAAAAAAGAAAATTAAAATTTTTCAAAAATCAACATTTTCGGTGAAATATAACTCGCTATGTTTTGACAAAAATAAAAAGTCACAAAAAAATGTTTGCAAGTGCTCTATTTTTTGTTCATTTTTCGTTCAAATTAATGACAATTACATAATCTAGTGAATGTGTACAAAAATAAAAAAATAAATACTATAAAAAGTCACCATTTGTTGTGAGTTATGACGCACAGTTTTTTTCAAAAATAGAAAATTGTATAAAATCACCATTGTTCACAAATGCTTTTTGAAGATTGTTTTTTGCACATAACTTCGTGAGACGTATGTAATATAGCGATTTGTGTAAAAAAAGAAAGTTAATATTTTCGTTGAGTTACTCATTATTTTGAACAAAAATAGAAATCAGAAGAACTTATTTGCAAGTTCTCTTTTTGGATCATTTTTTCCACATAACTTGATGAGAAATATGAAATTTAGCGATTTATGCACAAAAAAAGAAATTTAAAATTTTTTAAAAAACACAATTTTTGGATAACATACTATTTTTGACAAAAATTGAAAATCACAAAAAATTGTTTGCAATTGCTCTAATTTGACCATTTTTTTGCCTAACTCAATAACAATTACATCATTTAGTGATTTGTATACAAAAAATAAAAAAATTTTAAAAATCACAATTTTCAGTGGGTTATAACTCATAATATTTGGCATAAAATATAAAATTGTAAAAAATTGACAAAGAGATTTATTTATATCCACTTTTTGCATCCAAGTGGAAATTATTTTATTAAAAAATTTTTAAAAAATCGTAATTTTCCTCTAGTGACATATACAACTCGCAAACATTAAAAAAAAAGAAAAATAAATTGCGTAATATTGCCCAAAGATTTTATTTCTTCCCTACTCTTTGTATCCAACCAAATAAAAAAACATAAAATCTAATGATTAGAATAAAAATAAGAAAAAAAAGTGAAAATCTATATATTTGGTGAATTATAACTTGCGATTTGTTCCCGAACAAAATTTAAAATCACATTAAAAATACTCTACAAGTGCTTCTTTAAGCAAATAACTTGATGAGAAATATGTAATGTAGTAGTTTGTATACAAAAAGAATAAAAAAATTAAAATTTTCCAAAAATCACCATTTTCAGAGAAATATAACTCGCTATTTTTGACAAAAACAGAAAGTCACAAAAAAATGTTCGCAAGTGCTGTATTTTTGGTTTATTTTTCATGCAACTCAAAGACAAGTACGTAATCTTGTGATTTGTTTACAAAAAATAGAAAAATAAATATTATAAAAGGTCACCACTTGTTGTGAGTTATGAAGCACAGTTTTTTTTCCTAAAATATAAAATTGTATAAAATCACCATTGTTCACAAATGCTTTTTGAAGAATGTTTTTTGCACATAACTTGATGAGACATATGTAATCTAGCGATTTGTGTAAAAAAAGAAAATTAATATTTTCGTTGAGTTACTCACTATTTTGACCAAAAATAGAAATCAGAAGAACTTAGGATCCATTTTTCCCCATAACTTGATGAGAAATATAATATTTAGCGATTTATGCACACAAAAAAAGAGAAATTTTAAATTTTTTAAAAACACAATTTTTTTGATAACATACTATTTTTGAAAAAAAAATTGAAAATCATAACAAATTGTTCCCAAGGGCTCTATTTTGTCCATTTTCTTGCCCAACTCAATGACAATTACATCATCTAGTGATTTGTATACAAAAAATTAAAAGTTAAAATTTTAAAAAATCACAATTTTTATTAGGTAACTCATAGTTTTTGGCAAAACGTATAAAATTGTAAAAACTTGACAAAGAGATTTATTTATATCCTCTTTTTGCATCCAACATAACTCGAAACATGTGACCTCATCTTTGTATTAAAAAAATAAAAAATAAAAAAATTTAGTAAAATCATCATTTTCCTCTAGTCACATATACAACTCGCAATCATTGAAAAAAGAAATGATAATTGCGTAATATTGGCCAAAGATTTTATTTCTTCCCTACTATTTGTATCTATCCGAATAAGAACACATATAATCTAATGATTTAAATAAAATTAATAAAAATATTTGAAAATCTATATATTTGGTGAATTATAACTTGCGATTTTTTCCCAAAAAAAATTAAAATCACATAAAAAATAGTTTACAAGTGCTTTTTTTAAAGAAATAACTTGATGAGAAATATGTAATGTAGTAGTTAGTGTAAAAAAAAAGAAAAGTAAAATTTTTCAAAAATCAACATTTTCGGTGAAATATAACTCGCTATGTTTTGACAAAAATAAAAAGTCACAAAAAAATGTTTGCAAGTGCTCTATTTTTTGTTCATTTTTCGTTCAAATTAATGACAATTACATAATCTAGTGAATGTGTACAAAAATAGAAAAATAAATACTATAAAAAGTCACCATTTGTTGTGAGTTATGACGCACAGTTTTTTTTCAAAAATAGAAAATTGTATAAAATCACCATTGTTCACAAATGCTTTTTGAAGATTGTTTTTTGCACATAACTTCGTGAGACGTATGTAATATAGCGATTTGTGTAAAAAAAAGAAAGTTAATATTTGCGTTGAGTTACTCATTATTTTGAACAAAAATAGAAATCAGAAGAACTTATTTGCAAGTTCTCTTTTTGGATCATTTTTTCCACATAACTTGATGAGAAATATGAAATTTAGCGATTTATGCACAAAAAAAGAAATTTAAAATTTTTTAAAAAACACAATTTTTGGATAACATACTATTTTTGACAAAAATTGAAAATCACAAAAAATTGCTTGCAAGTGCTCTAATTTGTCCATTTTTTTGCCTAACTCAATAACAATTACATCATTTAGTGATTTGTATACAAAAAATAAAATTTTTTTTAAAATCACAATTTTCAGTGGGTTATAACTCATAATATTTGGCATAAAATATAAAATTGTAAAAAATTGACAAAGAGATTTATTTATATCCACTTTTTGCATCCAAGTGGAAATTATTTTATTAAAAAATTTTTAAAAAATCGTAATTTTCCTCTAGTGACATATACAACTCGCAAACATTAAAAAAAAAGAAAAATAAATTGCGTAATATTTCCCAAAGATTTTATTTCTTCCCTACTCTTTGTATCCAACCAAATAAAAACACATAAAATCTAATGATTAGAATAAAAATAAGAAAAATAAGTGAAAATCTATATATTTGGTGAATTATAACTTGCGATTTGTTCCCAAACAAAATTTAAAATCACATTAAAAAATACCTCTACAAGTGCTTTTTTAAGCAAATAACTTGATGAGAAATATGTAATGTAGTAGTTATGTATACAAAAAGAATAAAAAAATTAAAATTTTCCAAAAAATCACCATTTTTCAGAGAAATATAACTCGGCTATTTTTGACAAAAATAGAAAGTCACAAAAAAATGTTCGCAAGTGCTCTATTTTTGGTTTATTTTTCGTGCAACTCAAAGACAAGTACGTAATCTTGTGATTTGTTTACCAAAAATAGAAAAATAAATATTATAAAAGGTCACCATTTGTTGTGAGTTATGAAGCACAGTTTTTTTTCCTAAAATATAAAATTGTATAAAATCACCATTGTTCACAAATGCTTTTTGAAGAATGTTTTTTTGCACATAACTTGATGAGACATATGTAATCTAGCGATTTGTGTAAAAAAAGAAAATTAATATTTTCGTTGAGTTACTCACTATTTTGAACCAAATTACAAATAAGAAGAACTTGTTTGCAATTGCTCTTTTTGGATCATGTTTTCCAGATAACTTAATGAGAAATATGAAATTTGGCGATTTATGCACACAAAACAAAGAAATTTAAAATTTTTTGAAAAACAAAATTTTGGATAACATATATTTTTTGCGAAAATAGAAAATCACAACAAATTGTTCGCAAGTGCTCTGTTTTGTCCATTTTTTCGCCGAACTCAATGACAATTACATCATCTAGTAATTTGTATACAAAAAATTCAAAATTAAAAATTTTAAAAATTCACAATTTTCAGTGGTTTATAACTCATTGTTGTTGGCAAAAAATACAAAATTGTAAAAAATTGACAAAGAGATTTATTTATATCCACTTTTTGCATCCAACATAACTCGAAACATGTGACCTCTTCATTTTATAAAAAAAATTAGAAATTAAAAAATTTAAAAAAATCATCATTTTCCTCTGGTGACATATACAACTCGCAATCATTGAAAAAAAGAAAAGAAAATTGTGTAATATTGCCCACAAATTTTATTTCTTCCCTACTTTTTGTATCCAACCGAATAAGAACACATATAATCTAATGATTTGAATAAAAATAAGAAAAATAATTGAAAATCTATATATTTGGTGAATTATAACTCGCGATTGTTTCCCAAAAAAAATTATAATCACATAAAAAATAGTTTGCAACTTGATGAGAAATATGTAATGTAGTAGTTTCTGTACAAAAAAAAAGAAAATTAAAATTTTTAAAAAATCAACATTTTCAATGAAATATAACTCGCTATTTTCGAAAAAAATAGAAAGTCACAAAAAATGTTCGCTAGTGCTCTATTTTTTGTTCTTTTTTCGTGCAACTTAATGATAAGTACGTAATCTAGTGATTTGTGTATAAAAAATAGAAAAATAAATATTATAAAAAGTCACCATTTGTTGTGAGTTATGACGCACAGTTTGTTTTTTCACAAATAGAAAATTATATAAAATCACCAATGTTCACAAATGCTCTTTGAAGATTGTTTTTGCACATAACTTGACGAGACATATGTAATCTAGCGATTTGTGTAAAAACAAAGAAAATTAATATTTTCGTTGAGTTACTCACTATTTTGAACAAATATAGAAATCGGAAGAACTTATTTGCAAGTGCTCTTTTTGGATCACTTCATCGACATAACTTGATGAGAAATATGAAATTTATCGATTTATGCACAAAAAAAAAAGAAATTTAAAATCTTTTTAAAAGCACAATTTTTGGATAACATACTATTTTTGACAATAAATATTATAAAAAGTCACCATTTGTTGTGAGTTATGATGCACAGTTTGTTTTTTCAAAAATAGAAAATTATATAAAATTACCATTGTTCACAAATGCTCTTTGAAGATTGTTTTTGCACATAACTTGATGAGACATATGTAATCTAGCGATTTGTGTAAAAACAAAGAAAATTAATATTTTCGTTGAGTTACTCACTATTTTGAACAAAAATAGAAATGAGAACAACTTATTTGCAAGTGCTCTTTTTGAATCACTTTATCGACATAACTTGATGAGAAATATGAAATTTATCGATTTATGCACACAAAAAAAGATATTTAAAATCTTTTAAAAAGCACGATTTTTGGATAACATAATATTTTTGACAAAAATAGAAAATCACTACAAATTGTTTGTAAGTGCTCTATTTTGTCCATTTTTTTGCCCAACTTAATGACAAGTACATCATCTAGTGATATGTATACTAAAAATTAAAAATTAAAAATTGTCAAAAATAAAAATTTTCAGTGGGTTATGAATCATAATATCTGGCAAAAAATATAAAATTTTAAAAAATTGACAAAGAGATTTATTTATATCCACTTTTTGCATTTGACATAACTCGAAACATGTGACCTCATTACTGTAGCAAAACAATCAAAAATAAAAAAATTGAAAAAATCAACATTTTCCTAGACTAACAGATACAACTCACGATCATTGAAAAAAGAAAAGAAAATTGCGTAACATTGCCCACAGATTTTATTTCTTCCCTACTCTTTGTAATAAGAAAAATAAGAAAAATTATTGTAAATCTATTGATAAGGTGACAATTTTCACCTTAATGTACTCGTTTTACTTACCTCTTGAGCATCCTTATAACGTGTTTTTATGTTATTTTTACGTGTTTTTAACGTATTTGTAGGACATTATGGTGTGGGAGGAGCAACGGAGCAAAAAAAATGATGAAAAGCATTTTCGGAAGCTGGAAAGAGCTCTTCGGCGCGCTGCACAACACCTCCCCGGCACGCTGAAAAATGCACAATAAAATGCACAAAAAAATCACATTTCTAGAGTTCTCAGGCGCACTGGAGAAAAACTTTTCCGGCGCGCCGCAGGCTGAACGTCGCGACGTTCACAATGAACATCGCACGACGTTCAGGCTCAATTGAAGGAACGTCGCAACGTTCAGGCTCAATTGGAGGAAGTCGCGACGTTCAGGTTCGAACGTTGCGACGTTAAGCACACTTCTGCAGCACATTTTACGGGTTTTGCCCTTCATTTTGAGAAGACTTCAAGGGCATTTTGGGGATGTCTGAAAACACACATTGCAGCCCTAATTCTTCCATATATCATTGTGAATCTGCAGCTAAGAGGGAAGAAAGAAGAGAGAAAAGGGAGAAGAGAAGAAAAAAGAAAAGAAAAAGAAGGGAAGAAGAATACATCTTAGCCTATCTTCTTTTTCTATCTCTTGGGGGCACCATTTTGTAGTAGTAGATTAGAGTAGGTCTTGGTACCCCCAATTTGTGGAAGAACTTCTTGTAATCCTCATGTGCTCAAGAGCTTGGAATTAATAAAGTTTGGATATTTGCTTGGAATCAAACATTTGGAAAGCTTCCTCTTTGGTTGAATCAAATGGGTAGTCTGTTTTCCTTGCACTTCTTTGATTATTTCCTTGCTTGTCCATATATATATGTGAAGTTCTTGTGTGCCATGAGAGGCTAAATTGCAATTACCCTTGGATTGTGATTATGTGTTATTGATTTATTGTGTTAAATATGTCGTTTTATGCTATGGATAGCTAGGAATTAAGAACTACAAACTAATTATTATCCCATATTAGTAATGCTAATGGTAGACTAGTATGTGGGTGATGGATTAGTGGAGATATCTTAGTCCGTTCTTGCCTCTGCCATAAAGGGGGAATTGATTGGGATATTGAGATACCAATGTAGGTTTGATGAACTTGGTAGACATGAACTAGTTTAGTCCTTGCCTCCGCTATAAAGAGGGGAGTAAATTAGGGAGTGATTTCCAAGGGAGTGGCTAGGTTTGACCCTTGCCTCCGCCGTAAAGGATGGGTTGGATTGAGAGTTGGAAGATTGGAGAGACATTGGGATTTTGGTTGACATTAGTTGTTAGTCCTTGCCTCTGCCATAAAGGGGGGATTGGTTAATTGGTCGATTTCCGGTAGGAGACAATGCATTTAGGTCCTTGCCTCTGCCATAAAGGGGGGACTTAGTTGAATTGGCTCACCCTTAGTCGTAGTGATTCCATAGGATAAACCACTGATAAGTTGGTTTTATACCAACTAATATGTGTAAAAATGCTTGGCTTTTGTTGTGTGTTTTATGTACATATGTGAGGTTTTGAGAGGTTTTATGCATTTATATGTTTGCAATGTGGAAATGATCAAATGGTGTAAAAGGTGCAAAAAAGTGTTTAAACAATGATGGTAAATGGAGTTAAAAGAGTTAAGGCAAATGGAGGAACCGAAAGTGTATAATTGGCCATTTTAGGGTTTGGGCAGCTTGGTTTTGCAACTTCATTTGAGCATAACTTCTTAAATACAAATCCAAAAGATGAGTTCTTGGATGTTCTGGAAAGCTCTTTGAGTTGTCTTCAATTCTTATGTTTTAACGTTCTTCTAATTCTGTGTGTAAATATGAGAAACGAAGGTATCTTTATGACTTCCACTTCAGGATTTAGTTATTGAATTCATTTTGCCACAGTTTGGTAGATTGTTAATAACTTGAGCTATAGGCCTCTGCTTCCAGTGATTCTTGATCCATTGGAAAGCCATGACATAAACCTAGAATTCTTATGTTTACCATCAAGTCCAATTCAGGAGCTAAGTCACACGAATTTGGTGTAGAAGTTAAGTTCTAAGCTGAAATGAACACTTAGCTGTTTTAAAGGCTCACACTCACAATACCTTCACAGGCATTCTCACAAACACCTCACGAGCACTCACTTCACATTACACTCTCGCACAGCCTCACAGCTTCACCCTCGCTACACTCTCGCACACACTCGAACTATCACTGCACTACTCACATGCGGCGAGGTCACCTCGCCGCATACACTACGCACACACAATGTGCGGCGAGATCACCTCGCCGCACAACTCTCTCGCGCTAACACTCGCACACATGCACATCACTCTCGCATTCACCGCACACCACTATCACTACACTCATGCACACCACCTCGCACATCACTCGTACACAAGCACTAGCAACACTCACCATCACTCGCACACTCTCGCACACACATTGCGGTGAGGTCGCCTCGCCGTAATGCACTCGCACACACTCACCACATCACACGCACACATTTGCACATTTGCACTCAAATAATGCATATATCTCACTTCACTCATGCACAAACGTATAGCATACATTCAATTCACAAATCATTTCACTCATGCATTTCATTTATTTGTTCCAGTTAGCATTTACATCCTTTATGTTTCGGTTTTTGTTTTTCTCCTTGCATTTCACAAGTTCTTCTACTCATTCATTCATTCATTCATGATACATTTTTGCTGCTTGTGTTTTGCATTTTTAAATCAACAACACTCACAACACCAATTCCACTCAAGTCTCACAACTCATCTACATTATTCCATTCACTTCACTTCAAGGAAATATTCACAACTTTCATCTTCACTTCACAGCTTCACAACACTTCTCACAATTCACTTCACTTTCACACTAACTTCACTCATTACTTCACAGCACTACACTTCACATGACACACAAACACTCAAACTTACAACACTTAACACATTTCCATTCACTCAAACTCACACACTCGCACCTTGCCAGCGAGGTCTCGCAGCGAGACCTCGCCAGCAACACAATGTACAGCGAGACCTCGTGGCGAGGTCTCGTCATACAAAGGCACAAAGTGGCGAGGTCTCGTCGCGAGACCTCGCCCTCTACATTCTGGTTTGAAAAAAAAAAATTGGCAAAGTGTGGTGATGGTTTTTCATTGTGGATGCAGGATGATGGAAGGCGTGGAGTAGATTGGCTTAAAGGCACGCAATTTCTGATTCTATGAGGGGACGAGAGAGCTGGCAGCTTAAAGGCGTGATTTGCCTAGCCTATGAAGGCATGGAACTTGCTGTACGAGAAGGGATTTTCGACTGAAATTGAAGGCGCGATTCTTCTGTGCAAGAAGGCGTTGTAGATGCTGTGAGGGCGCATTCCAGTATAGCCTGAAGGCGCACGAGGTTGATGAAGGCGCTGGAAATTAACACCAAAGGCGCTGAAGTGCTGAATATTTCTTCAAACTTGGAATTTTTATTTCTTTGGGCTGATTTTTGGTTTTCTCTATTGAAGGCCACTTTTCTAACACTCTAGATGATTTACAATTGCGTATTGGTTACGTTTTCCCAACTCTATATATAGGGAAGGTAGCTAGCATGTAGGAAGGGAATTCTAGACGGAGTTGGAGACGAGAGAGGATTCTAGATTTTAGAATTATCATTTAGAATTTCTCATTTTCTCTCTCTAGATCTACTTTCTCTCACTAAACATTTCTTCTCTGATCTCAATTCCGATTGTGAATTTGGACTGGATTGATCTTTCTTATTCTCAATTGACAAAGGAATCAACAAATCTCTCGATTAAATCGGTAAATTCTTCCAATTAAGTGAGAATGAGCTTATCAATGTTGGAATTTGTTGATTTTGAAATGAGAAAGATGTTTTCTGGCTAAATCTATGATATCTTAGGATTCTTAATGGATGAATACGTGTTTTAGTAGATTGTATGCTATGCAATTGATCTAATTGTTGAAGTATTGAAATCACATTTGAATTGAGCATAAACATATGTTGAATTTCATAATTCCTGGTTAATCTTGAATAGATCAAGCTTCAATTGTGGTCGACATGCTAAATTGAGGAATGATTAATCAAAGTTAGCGAAGTTGCATAAACTGAGAACCAGATTGTGATTGTTTAAGTCTTTGCACTTGTTTTCTGTACTTAAATCAATTCTGAAACTCAGCCTTCGCCATAGGAAGTGTTAATGAATTGAATCCTTAGGAAATGTGTCAAATGAGCTTTCTGTGTTAACAACAACGATATGTGAACCCTAGAATGGGTCTCGCCATGGGAGTTCTTATGACTTTGCATGTTCGAGTAGTTAGCTGGGAGATTTGAGACTTTGCGGAGCTTGTTCCACCATTCTCGGGCCTCGCCATGGGAGAGGATGGTGATTTGGGGGGGTACAAACTGTGGTGTGGTCGCCATGCTAACCACAGCTTGGATTTCTAGGCAATTTAGGTCTCCATTGCATTTAATTGTTTACTGATTGCATAGCATAGATTTACTAAGCCTGTGTTCATCCAATACAAGAATCCTGAGATATCTGTTTCATCCTTGCTTGTCATTTCCTTTTGTATTTCTGTTCTCGTTCTTTTGTGTTGAAATTACATTCTTTCTAGTACTTAGATTCAGTGACAAGACTTTTAGAACAATTTGCTCAATATTCTTGACCTACGCCTTCCCTGTGGATTACGATCCCTACTTACGCTACTACATTAGTTTTTAGGGTAAAATTGACGAGGTGCGACACTCGATATCAAATTTTGGCGCCGTTGCTGGGGAAGGCAATCGGTTCTGGAATTTGTTGAATTGTTCTTGAGTTTTACTTGTTCTACTTTGTGTTTTTGTTTGTGGCATTTACCTTAGCTTTCATTTTGTGTTGTTTTCTGTTCGTGTTGAGAATTGTGATCTGTTTCTGTGTTGCATATTTGAAGTTCTTGTTCTTTTGTTATTACACTCCACAACTGTGCATTGTGTATGCCAAGGTCTAGCAGGTTTGCAGGAGAACCACAATTCCTATTGAATCTTGAGTTGGAGAAAACTTTGAGAGCACATTTGAAGCAACAGAGAGAAATGGCAGCACAAGGAGCACAAGCACCTAGGTTTAGAGATCATTACCCAGTAAATTTTGACAATCGATTTGGTCATCAGGACATTGATGTGGAAAGTTACCACATTCCTCCACAAATTGTCTCCATGATTACCCAGGGCCAATTCTTCCAAGGTCTTGAAAATGAGGATCCTAATGACCACCTTGATTGGTTTTTCGGGTTATGTAGCACTTTTAAGTTGCCAAGAGTTGACAGGGGTGAAGTTCACAGGATTTTGTTTCCTTTATCTTTGCGTGGAAAGGCTAAACATTGGTTCAAAAGCATTTGGGGAACAAATGCTGGAATGTCATTTGATGATCTACAGAAGGGGTTCTTCTCCAAATACTTCCCTCCAGCTAAGCTTGAAAAGAGAAGGCTGGAAATTATGAACTTTCAGCAACAAGAAGGTGAGACATTTAGAGAAGCTTGGGAAAGATTCAATGATCTAATCAGACAATGCCCCAATCATGACTTGGGAGAGATCAGGGAACTAAACACTTTCTTCAAAGGCTTAACTCCTGAATCCTCTTTGATTGTTAAGGCATGTGCTAATGGGGCACTCGAAGACAAGTCGGTGCCTGAAGTACGGGAGCTATTTAATCAAATTGCTGAGGATGAGTATATCTTCCCAGAGATCCGAAATCCACATGCCAGAAGACAAAGAGCAGTACTTGATGTAGATGAGGAGACATCTCTTAGTGCGAAATTTGAAGCATTGGCTAAGTAAGTACAAACTCTAAAGGCAACTCAAGCCAAGACACCTGTGTTGTCTTGTGGAATATGCAAGGGTGAACATTATACTGATGAGTGCCCAGTCACCACTGAGTCTATTCAATAAGTGGATAACTATGGCAACAGACCACAGTACTCTGAAAATTACTCAGGAGGCAACAATAGAGGCTATGGTGGTAATCAAGGAACTTGGGGACAACAGAACCAAAACCAGAGAGGTCAATATACTCAAGGGAATGATCAAGGAAGAACTTCCAATCCTCCACCAGGGTTTGATCAGCAAGCTAGTACCTCAGAGCCGAGGAACTCATCAGTGGAAGAAATGCTCCGGAGTCTTATAGAAAAGGTGGATTAAAATAAGGAAAGATTTGTTGCTTTGGAGACCTCTGTAAGACATCATGATGGCACATTCAAAAACATTGAGATGCAATTGGGTCAACTCGCGAATGCTATACATCAAAGACCTATTGGTTCTCTTCCTAGTGATACGGTGCCAAATCTTAAGAACAATATTGGATGTAAGGCAATAACTTTAAGGAGTGGAAAACTTTTGCCTGGGAATAAACCGTCAGAAGTTAAGGATGATTGTGCAGAGGAAGAAGACCAGCAAGATGAAGCTGAGGAAGTTTTGGAACTTAAGAAGGATAATGAGCAAGAGGATGGTAAGACTGTGAAGAAGGATATACCAGCTAGGGAAGGAAATGAGATCACTAAGAACTCCAATCCTTACAACTACCCTAAGTATGCTCCTAAACCTCCTTTTCCAGAGAGGAAGAAACCACCTCCTCAAAAAGGCCCTCAGTTCAAGAGGTTCCTGAATGTACTCAAGCAAGTGAATGTGAATCTTCCCCTGATGGATTTAGTGACTTCAATGCCAAAATATGCTAAGTATCTCAAGGATCTCATCACCAACAAAGAGCAAATCTTGAGATGTGAGGTTCCCATGATGGTTTCTGAGTGCACTCAAGCTTGGATGGTTCATGATCTTCCTCCAAAGCTTAAGGATCCTGGGAGCTGTACTATTCCATGCAAAATAGGCACAAGGCATTTTGCAAAGGCTTTATGTGATTTGGGTGCTGTGATCAATTTAATGCCATTGTCCATAGCTATCAGTGTTGGATTGGAAAGCAGGATTCACCCAGTTGCGGTAACTCTACAATTGGCAGACAGGTCATTGGTAACTCCTACAGGTTTGGTTGAAGATGTTCTGGTAAGAGTTGACAAATTCACTTTGCCTGTTGATTTTATTGTTCTTGATATGGAGGAGGACCCCGAGGTACCACTCATTTTCGGTAGGCCATTTTTAGCTACTAGAGATGCTTTAATTGGAGTTCGAAACAAAACTTTCACCTTTAGAATTAATAATGACGAAGTAGTTTTTGACGTGAATTATGCAATGAAACAGCCTATGCATTTAGAATCTTTGTGTTCCATTCAGGTTGTTGAATGTTCTCCAACTTTCGTTGATGAGGGTGTTAAGCATGACTATATTTCTGTTGATGAAATTGTGGATGATGAAGAAATTGATTGTGATGAGCTTGATGTAGAAGATTGCATGTTGTCATTAGAGAGTGCACGCATAGAAGAATGTGGTTTTATAGATGTGTCAAACTTTGAAATGCCAAGTCAATCTTTGGTAGATCATACCTCACAGGAAGCATGTGTAAAGAATTGTTCAAATGATAGTGATGAACATGTTTTACTTGATGATGATGATGACTGTTATTTTCTTGATACTTTGATAAATTGCATAGAGTCACATCTGGAAGGACATTGTGATACCATAAATCATGATAATGTGGAAATTGGTACTTTTGAAACTGTGACTGAATCTGAGTGTGTAATTGGTACTTCACATCCATTGCATAATGAGAGATTTTTGTTACACAATGACAATATTTTTCGTGATGATAATGTTGAGAAAATTTGTGGAGTCAAAAATGTTTGTTGTAAGGATAAAAATGTTAGCATTTTGAATGACAATGATAATATGGTGAACAATTGTGAATTTGAGACATTTACTTTTGAAATTTCTGATGAGTTGATTGAGACCATGGGTATACATTCCTTGGTTGAGCCTTGCAGGACTACTGTGGATAGTGTGGTAGAAGAGGGCTATGATGTGCTTCAAAGGAATGTGATAGTTGGAGAAAGTTTTTATCCTGATCCTGTGCTTACACATCTCCTCAACACCCCAGTGTCTTCTGGGAAAAAGGAGCATGATAATGAGAGTTCATCTTTTGTGTGGTGCAGAGATGGATTTACTGAGTTCTTTTCATGACCAAGACATACGTGTGGATGAATAAAGTCTAGCTGGAGACTATCTAAATCCAGAACTACTTGTTTTTCCTTTAGCTTTAATAAGTAGTTTTTTTTTGTCTTTTTGTTTTGTCTTTGCGTTTCTTTCACTTTGGAATTCATCAAAACCACTCATGTTAAAGGTGTTTGACCAGGAAGGACATTGCAAGAGATTAGCCATGCACTCAAAAGGCTAAGTTTGGGGGAGTGATGCCGTGGAATTTTTTCATATGAGGAAGATGGATCAAGAAATCTCCACAATGCAAACATTGGAATTCATGACAATATCAATACCAGGGAGCTCCTAAACCTATCTTTTCTTTACATTGAGGACAATGTATGTTTTAAGTGTGGGGGAGTGTATGTTTGCTATGGTTTGTATCTCTTGAATTTTGGATGCTTATTTGCCTTACATGAGTGATGAACTTGCATGAGTGATGAAATTTTAATGAAATTTTTTGTGAAGTTTTTTTTGTGCTATGTGATGAAGAATATGCAATTTTTTTTAAGTTTTGTGGTGAATTTTGAGTGTTAGCATATTATGTCTAGTTATATGTGGTGTTTTTATTGTTGGTGAATTTTTCATGTTTTGTGCAAAGTTTAAGATCTTTTTGACATTTGACATGTTGAAATGGTTTTGTGAAATTTTTGGTGAAATTTTGATCTTTTTGTGAATAAAGTGATGGTGTTAAACGTAGGTTGTGTGTTGGTGGTTTCAATTCTTTAAATGTGAGTTGAGCTGAAATGAGAAAAATGAGTGTGGGTAAAATTATGAGAAGGAAATTCGTGAAAGTGTGAGTAAAATGGTGAAATGGATAGAATGAAGAAACACTTTATACTCTGCTTTTACTCTTTTGTTAAGCTATGTTCAAAAAATTTGAAGTTCATCCATCTTACTTTTGTATTGCATGCGAAAATTGTTTTGATGTCTTTGATTCCAATCTTGATGAAATTGGTATATTTTGCTAACTAAGGCCCGATGTTAATGTAAGATAGATATGCCATGCAAAAATCTAATTTGACATAGGAGGTAATGTGTATGGATTCGTTTCTTTTTGTTATGCATTTATCTGGTGTCTCCAAAATTCGTGCATGTTTAGTCAATTTGGGATTCTTATAAACATGTGCTTGCACAAGAAATGATATGGGAGAAAAAGCCATATCGGCAACTGGGAAGGAAAAAGCCATAAGAACCCGGCAATCAAATTTGGAGAAAAAAACCATAAAACCCAGGCATTATTTCAGTCATCAATATGTGCACCAATGTGCAGCACTAATGTGCAGAATAAGGGCAATGTCCCATAGAGTACCAATGTACGCATAGGTACCATTGATCTTGTGATTGCATGTTCATAAGGGTGTACAAAGAGATTGGCATGTATTGAATGGTATGTGAGACTAGCTAGATGGTGTATAGCAAGGGAATAGATGAAGTTCATGTTCCTCAGCACACACTTGCACGCATGACATTTTGGTCTTTATTCATTGTGCCTTGGTTGATAATTTGTGCTGGAAGTTGATAGGTTGGAACTGAGGATATGTTAAGAGTTTTGATAGTGCATGAAAAATCTGTTTTGATGAACTCATATGAGAACAAGTTTTACAGAAGAGTGAGGTCTAGTGTAAAGTGGTCTTGAAATGTGAGTTTTGTGTTGTGTCTTTGCTTGAGGGCAAGCAAAAGTTCAAGTGTGGGGGAATTTGATAAGTTGGTTTTATACCAACTAATATGTGTAAAAATGCTTGGCTTTGGTTGTGTGTTTTATGTACATATGTGAGGTTTTGAGAGGTTTTATGCATTTATATGTTTGCAATGTGGAAATGATCAAATGGTGTAAAAGGTGCAAAAAAGTGTTTAAACAATGATGGTAAATGGAGTTAAAAGAGTTAAGGCAAATGGAGGAACCGAAAGTGTATAATTGGCCATTTTAGGGTTTGGGCAGCTTGGTTTTGCAAATTCATTTGCGCATAACTTCTTCAATGCTAATCAAAATGATGAGTTCTTGGATGTTCTGGAAAGCGCTTTGAGTTGTCTTCAATTCTTATGTTTTAACTTTCTTCTAATTTGGTGTGTAAATATGAGAAACGAAGGCATATTTATGACTGCCACTTCAGGATTTATTTATTGAATTCATTTTACCACAGTTTGGTAGATTGTTAATAACTTGAACTATAGGCCTCTGATTCCAGTGATTCTTGATCCATTGGAAAGCCATGACATAAACCTAGAATTCTTATGTTTACCATCAAGTCCAATTTAGGAGCTAAGTCACACGAATTTGGTGTAGACGTTAAGTTCTAAGCTGAAATGAACACTTAGCTGTTTTAAAGGCTCACACTCACAATATCTTCACAGGCATTCTCACAAACACCTCACGAGCACTCACTTCACACTACACTCTCGCACAGCCTCACAGCTTCACCCTCGCTACACTCTCGGACACACTCGCACTATCACTGCACTACTCACATGCGGCGAGGTCACCTCGCCGCATACACTACGCACACACAATGTGCGGCGAGATCACCTCGCCGCACAACTCTCTCGCGCTAACACTCGCACACATGCACATCACTCTCGCATTCACCGCACACCACTATCACTACACTCATGCACACCACCTCGCACATCACTCGCACACAAGCACTAGCAACACTCACCATCACTCGCACACTCTCGCACACACATTGCGGCGAGGTCACCTCGCCGCAATGCACTTGCACACACTCACTACATCACACGCACACATTTGCACATTTGCACTCAAATAATGCATATATCTCACTTCACTCATGCACAAACGTATAGCATACATTCAATTCACAAATCATTTCACTCATGCATTTCATTCATTTGTTCCAGTTAGCATTTACATCCTTTATGTTTCGGTTTTTGTTTTTCTCCTTGCATTTCACAAGTTCTTCTACTCATTCATTCATTCATTCATGATACATTTTTGCTGCTTGTGTTTTGCATTTTTAAATCAACAACACTCACAACACCAATTCCACTCAAGTCTCACAACTCATCTACATTCTTCCATTCACTTCACTTCAAGGAAATATTCACAACTTTCATCTTCACTTCACAGCTTCACAACACTTCTCACAATTCACATCACTTTCACACTAACTTCACTCATTACTTCACAGCACTACACTTCACATGACACACAAACACTCAAACTCACAACACTTAACACATTTCCATTCACTCAAACTCACACACTCGCACCTTGCCGGCGAGGTCTCGCCGCGAGACCTCGCCAGCAACACAATGGATGGCGAGACCTCGTGGCGAGGTCTCGCCATACAAAGGCACAAAGTGGCGAGGTTTACATTCTGGTTTGAAAAAAAAAAATGGCAAAGTGTGGTGATGGTTTTTCATTGTGGATGCAGGATGATGGAAGGCGTGGAGTAGATTGGCTTAAAGGCGCGCAATTTCTGATTCTATGAGGGGACAAGAGAGCTGGCAGCTTAAAGGCGTGATTTGCCTAGCCTATGAAGGCGTGGAACTTGCTGAACGAGAAGGGATTTTCGACTGAAATTGAAGTCGCGATTCTTCTGTGCAAGAAGGCGTTGTAGATGCTGTGAGGGCACATTCCAGCATAGCCTGAAGGAGCACGAGGTTGATGAAGGCGCTGGAAATTAACACCAAAGGCGCTGAAGTGCTGAATATTTCTTCAAACTTGGAATTTTTATTTCTTTGGGCTGATTTTTGGTTTTCTCTATTGAAGGCCACTTTTGTAACACTCTAGATGATTTACAATTGCGTATTGGTTACATTTTCCCAACTCTATATATAGGAAAGGTAGCTAGCATGTAGGAAGGGAATTCGAGACGGAGTTGGAGACGAGAGAGGATTCTAGATTTTAGAATTATCATTTTGAATTTCTCATTTTCTCTCTCTAGATTTACTTTCACTCACTAAACATTTCTTCTCCGATCTCAATTTCGATTGTGAATTTGGACTAGATTGATCTTTCTTATTCTCATTTGACAAAGGAATCAACAAATCTCTCGATTAAATCGGTAAATTCTTCCAATTAAGTGAGAATGAGCTTATCAATGTTGTAATTTGTTGATTTTGAAATGAGAAAGATGTTTTCTGGCTAAATCTATGATATCTTAGGATTCTTAATGGATGAATACGTGTCTTAGTAGATTGTATGCTATGCAATTGATCTAATTGTTGAAGTATTGAAATCACATTTGAATTGAGCATAAACATATGTTGAATTTCATAATTCATAGCTAATCTTGAATAGATCAAGCTTCAATTGTGGTCGACATGCTAAATTGAGGAATGATTAATCAAAGTTAGCGAAGTTGCATGAACTGAGAACCAGATTGTGATTGTTTAAGTCTTTGCACTTGTTTTCTGTACTTAAATCAATTCTGAAACTCAAGCCTCTCCATAGGAAGTGTTAATGAATTGAATCCTTAGGAAAAGTGTCAAAGGAGCTTTCTGTGTTAACAACAACGATATGTGAACCCTAGAATGGGCCTCGCCATGGGAGTTCTTAGGACTTTGCATGTTCGAGTAGTTAGCTGGGAGAGTTGAGACTTTGCGGAGCTTGTTACACCATTCTCGGACCTCGCCATGGGAGAGGATGGTGATTTGGGGGGTACAAGCTGTGGTGTGGTCGCCATGCTAACCACAGCTTGGATTTCTAGGCAATTTAGGTCTCCATTGCATTTAATTGTTTACTGATTGTATAGCATAGATTTACTGAGCCTGTGTTCATCCAATACAAGAATCCTGAGATATCTGTTTCATCCTTGCTTGTAATTTCCTTTTATATTTCTATCCTCGTTCTTTTGTGTTTAAATTACATTCTTTCTAGTACTTAGATTCAGTGACAAGACTTTTAGAACAATTTGCTCAATATTCTTGACCTATGCCTTCCCTGTGGATTACGATCCCTACTTACGCTACTACATTAGTGTTTAGGGTAAAATTGACGAGGTGCGACACTCGATATCAACCACACATAACACTAACATTTGAGATAACCAAATCCAAGGATATACTTTAATTACTTGATTTCTCTTCCACACAATTTCATGTTTATTTGGTAGTATTAGCATAGTTTAGGTTATTTTCCTTCTTTGTTTATACTTTCACTGCCGGGGAGGCAATTGATTTTAGGATTGGTGTTTATATGTGTTTGGTAGTTGCAAATAACTTCTTTTCATGTTTTTTATAGTTTGTGTTGTTTGTGTTGTTTTTCTTCTTTAGGTTTAATTTGAACAAATATGACTAGGTTGTTTGGAGACTTTCTTGATTTTTATCATATTAACCCACCAAATGGGGTGGATGACATTAGACCAACACCTAGTATATTTGGAAATCCTTCTTCCCTAGATTTTCGGGACACTAATGAATGTGTGCAAAGAGAACCTTTGAGAATCCCTACCACTTCATTCTTAGATGATGAAATTAATGATAGATATACTATACTTGAGGCTCAAATGGTTGAAGTGACAAAAGCTTTGAATGACATACAAGTTCAATTGAGTAAGGATGCACTTTCTTGTAATTGGTGCCATGGAATCAATCACACCTTCCAATGCTACTCATGTGGCATGAATGAGAGTGATATCCAATTGGACAAAAAATTTTCACCTTACCCTCACTCAAATCTTGTAGGTCAATTGGACTATAATGAACAATGGTCAAACCAAAGCTATGAGCACATCACATCTCCTAAGCTTGATCACCTTATGAATGAGGACACACCACACATTGATGCATATGATAGCTTATGTGAAGATGATTTGTTAATTTGCCAAGAAATAGCTAACATAGTGCATTCGTGTGTGATTTTGACATCTTATATGGAATTTAATGATTTGCATGAAATGGAAGATGTCATTAGGTGTATGTGCAAAAAGACACCCTTAAATGATTATGATGCTCAATGTAATATGAATGAAGGTGAGTCTAAAAATGAAGTCCATGTTAGCTTTGATGAAGAAGACATGAATATTTTTTGTGAGATAGCTAACTTGGTTGAAAATAGCTTTGTTGATGCATCCATATATGAACTTTCTAATGAGTGTTTTGTGACTATGGATGCAAGGCCATTGGTTGAGTCTTGTAGGTCAAGCATGATGGAAGTGGAAATCATCTTGAAGGATGTTGAGAGACCATTAGTGATGCCAAACTTCTTGGTGGAAGAAGGAGAGGAGGAGCCTACAATGGGGGAGCAAGAGTGGTACAAAGTCAAATTTGTTGAGTTTGCTCCCCACGAACATGGGCTCAAGCACCTCCTCAAAGGGTGCCAAAAGATGCCCTACAAACGGAAAAGGAGTGCCATTGAAGGAGCGTTATTTTGGTATCGAGATGGCTATTCCGAATCTTGAGGGAATGGCCACAAGAATAAAGTCTAGCTAGGGACTAAATAAACCTAGAACTATGATTTCTTCTCATTTTTTTTTAATTTTTTATTTAAATGTTAGTTGTTGTTTTTGTTTTGTGTGTTTAGTGTAATATGTTTGTTTTTCTTGTAGGAATTCAAAGAGAAAAAAATAGAAAAAATGACTATGCGAGAATGAAAAATGTGCATAAGTGATAAAAAAAGCTCAATGTGGAGGGGGATGCATACCTTTCACAACACTTGCTTAATTCTTTCTTCTTTTTCACTCTCATGTTAATGGCACACAAACACAATTTTCACTCTAAATCACTTCATGAATTTCAATGTTAAATTGCATGAGTTGGCATATGTGGTGAGGCTTCAAAAGCTTGATGTGTGCAATTTTCATATATGTGGTTAATGGAACATTCATGGTTTACCTAGTATGAATTCATTAGGACTCAAGTGCACATGAGCTTAATGAATGAGATTAGGATTTGAACATGATTGTGATGCACACCTAGCACAAGAGCACTCACATGAGCACATTGTAAAAATTTCTCATGCATGCCATAGAGTGATTGTGAACATTTTGTTTTGAGAGATTATGTTTGAGTGTCATGTAAAGTGCTTATTTGTTTAAATGTTTTCTTCTTGAACTCGTAAATGGAATTAGCTTACTTTTTTTCTTTCTTTGATTTTTTTAGGTTTTCCATCCATAAGGAAACAAAAAGAAGAGGCATCTTCACAATGGCCAATTTCCATGAAGAGATGGCCACAAGGCATACACCTCGGGTGTTTTCTTATCCCTCTCTTGTGTTTTGAAAATAATGCATATTTTATGTGTGGAGGGGGAGATGATTTTGTTAAAGATGCTTGATATTGTGCTCAAGTGAACACTTTGTGACTTGTGGATGTTTAACTTGGATTTTTAGTATTTTTCTTGTTCAGTTTTTATTTTTTGGTTTATTCTTGCATACTCTTGATTGCACATTGAGAATTTCTTGTGTGTTTTGAAATTTTGAAAATCCCTTGTTGTTGAGACTTGAAGCTCTTGGATAGAAAATCCGTTGTTGCTATTTTGCGATATCATAATGTCCATAGTTGTTATTGTTTTTGTGAATCTTGTGAATTTTTTCAGTATTGTGTCTTTTGAATTTTTGTGGATTTTAGTGATTATATATATATATGTATTGTATGCTTGTGTTTAGTGTTTGAGTGTTGGTGTTGGCAACCAAAATAAGAAAATGTGTCTAGTCTAAATTATATGAGATTAGTGTTGTGTAGCCAATGATGTGAATTGTTTTATCTTAGAAACTCGACTTATGATAAGGAAAATAACATGTTACATAAGGGAAGTCGGGTCCTTGGTGGAAAGTTTGACGTTTTGAGTTTATTGTTAATAAGCACAAGTGGGGAACACATAGAGATTGACAAGTTTTGTTAATAAGATAGGTCAGAGCACCTTGGCACTTGGTTAGTTTAGCTCTTGGACTAATTTTCCCTAAGAGGCGTGTAGATACTTTCAAGTTTCAAGAAATGAATTGGGCATTAAGTGTTGTTTTTCATATTTCGTTGTTTGTATTGACTAAATTCCTCTCCAATGTGAGACTGCTCCTTCACTACCCAAAATGTTTGAAGGAGAATTCATATGAGATGGAATGGGAAAAAACAGCCACAAAACCCTTGGCGTTGTTTAATTTATGTGCTTTACATATGTTGTTATGAATAAGTTCCCCTCCAATGAGAGACCGTTCCTTTACTAACCAAAAGATTGGAGGAGAACTCATATGAGGTGGAATACGGGTATAAAAAGCCATAAAACCCTTGGCATTCATAATTCAAATAAAAGTCCCAAAGATCTTGTAAACCTTTTAGTATCTACGTAATGGTCAAAGAGGTGATTGTAGGAAAAAGAGTAGAACAAAGCTTAGTTGTCAGATCTCTTACCTATGGCGTGAACATAAATAAGTCAAAACCCAAGTGGTACCCATTGCACACACACACACACAATATACTCAACGTGTTGAATGTGTACAAAAAGGTACTTTAAGGACTCTTGTGGATACATGGAGAGATTACTTGTCATTTTAGTTGAGTAAGCGATGAGGCATGTACACACATTTGCTCTCAGGGTTTCTCTGTCTAAAAATTTGCTCTCACCTCTCTCCTAAAATTAAAAGTCTGACTAAGGGACTTCAACTGATCTCCTTCATTATTTTACCGTTAAGCTATCTCCAACGGTTACTTGGCTCTTCCTGGGACCGCCGTCTATGGCGGAGGGGAGTACAACTCCCCCTCCGGCGACTTATGCTGGAGCCATAAACAAATCAGATCCCTCTTCTAAGGAGTTTAACATATCCTTTGCCTCCATAAAAAACAAACAGCCCCTGTCATGCTTCAAGGGGGAACCGGCTCTATTCCTTACTGAAGAAGAAGAAGAAAGATTAGCTCAACCTTTTCAGTGGACACTAATAGGAAAATTCTCATGGGGTCGTCCAACTATGGTATAGATTCGCAAAGAGGTACTGGCAGCAGGCTTCCTAGGCAAATGCAAAGTGGGATTGCTGGACCAACGTCACGTCCTCCTTGAATTTGACAAGGAAGAGGACTTCCAGAGGCGCTGGACCAGAAACGTGTAGCATTTTCAGGGTTTTCAGGCGAGAATCTTCAAATGGTCCAAGGACTTCGATCCATCGGTGGAACCATCCATATCTCCTGTATGGATCCGTTTCCCTTCCCTTCCTCTTCACCTGTTTAACAAAGAAAATTTGTACTCCCTTGCATCCGTAGCGGGTCATCCATTGAAGCTAGATGCAGCTACGGCGGCTGTATCGGATCTCATCAGACCGAGTGAGGCCAGAGTTTGCGTCGAAATGGACCTAACCAAGACTATCCCTCCACGAATATGGATCGAGAGTAAATAAAAAGGAAAATGGTAGAATCTGGAAGAAAGACCTGACTACTGTTATAAATGCTGGAAATTCGGTAATAATAGTAAGGATTGTGATCCACAGAAGAGGCAAAAGAGGGTTCTTGCAGTGGGAGCTTCAGCAGATAGAAGAAAACCCATCCTAGTGGCTAAGAAGAACTCCCAAGAATGAACCATCATCTCTAGAAAAACAAATGGCAGCAGAGGGGAAACCGAGGAGGATATGCGCCTAAGGAAGGGAAAGGTAGTAGACCCAAAAAGCCTTCCAATTTCGTGCCCTTTACTAGACATCCCTGAAACTTCAGGGAACGCTATAGGCAAAACCAAAGTTTCTCAGTCTATTCCAGATAGCTTGAACCTGGGAGAACAGCTAAGTGCAGAAGACAACACTTCTTTGGTTGCAAATAAGGTAGTTGTAGAAAAGTATCAACCATTGACATCAACCAACCATGAAGAAGGACATCCAAGAATCCAAGGGGAAGCTGTTACCAGTATGTCAAATAAGCTAACACAAAACCAACTATGCAGCAACAAATTCGCTGTGCTCAATTCACTGGAATGAGAGGAGGATACAGAATGGAGGACCATAACATAGCCCCCCATTGCAGTTGACAGAATACCTATTGCCAAGTATCAAAAGAATACCCAGGGATGCCAGCTGTCAGCTGCTCAGAAGGATATAGCAGTTTGCCAAGAAATTCAGGAACAGGTGTATTGTGATGAGATACTTAAAATCCTCACTAACGCAGTCCCTTTTGATATTGTGCAGGTACCACAGCCTTTAGAGGAAAAGAACAAGGAGAACCACAGCCCTTCCTCCCCACAATCCACCCAATTGAAGGGGAATTATTTGAATGAGGTAGTCCAGGTGGAGATCCATCCTGCTGGGACTGATGGAGAGGAAGAGGAACAACAACAAGGCCATGTATCAGATATGCCCCCTTCAGTTGAAAGTGAGTACGGGACCTTGTCAGGAGAAGATCAGGATAATCCGAGATCGGTAGAAGTAGGGATCACTAAACAGCATAACTCTAATGAAAAGGAGCAGGATTCACTACCTATTTCAGAGGAGACCAATCAGGCAGGTATAAGGCATACTCCACCTTGCTTACACAAAGCTGACTCTGAATCTAATTTGCAGGTGCTAACAACAGACTCAGAAGGGAAAAATATTATGACAGAGGAAAAAGAGTTCGGAAGTCTGGCAGAAGGGAGGAAGGGCACATCTGAACTTAGACTGAAGACATTGAAGATAGGAAGGAAAATCGCAGCTTCTAGAAGCAAGGCAAGGGCCACATCAGAATCCAGCATGACTCTTAGACAAAATACTCCACGAACTGGCTCTAGACAGGTATTTAAATGATTAAGTCAGTATATTGGAATATTAGGGGAATTCTAGGGAAAGGGAAACTACATAGATTTAAAAAACTAATAAGGAAAAACCATGTAAACTTCCTGGAAATTGCTGAACCATTTGCAGGACCTGACTCGATGGAAAAAATCAGGAAAAGATTAAATTTTGATGTTTGCGTGACTAATGATATTTGTAAGCTTGGTTGTTTGTTAGAAAGCCCTTTATATGTCAAGTTGTAGAAAATACAACTTGACATATAAAATGTAAGCTGAGCCATCTAGGAATGCAAAAAGAGGTGATTGTGTCGACAGTGTATGCGAAATCTACTACTAGAGGTAGGGAGGCTTTGTGGCCCTCACTTGGTAAATATGAACAGTTGAAAGTACCATGGCTGCTGTCCCTAGAAAAAAAGGAGGAAAACCATGTGGAATAAAAGATACTATCGAACAATCAGAGTTTGTTGATCAGTTGAGATTAGTGGAACCACAGTTCTCAGGCTCCTTGTACACATGGTGTAATAACAGGAAAAGGAATTCAAGAGTGTGGAAAAGATTGGACAGATGTCTAATCAATTCGGAGTTTATGAAGCTCAATGTACAAACCAGTGTGCAACATGCTATAAGGGCTCCTTCAAATCATGCACCAGTAGTTCTTCAGATAAGAACTAGGAGGGAAAGGGGGCCAAAATCCTTTCGATTTCAGAACTTCTGGACTCGGCATAATGAGTTCTTGAAGGTAGCAGAGAAAGCATGGATCCCCCATCAATGGAAGACCTCTTAGGGTGTTTGCTGAAAAACTTAAGAAGATTAAAGTAGCGCTGAAGCAGTAGAACAAGGAGATCTTTGGAAATATCCTCTCCGAAGTGCAAAAGGCAGAATAGCACATGGAAGAAGTGAAAATGGAGGATGCTATCAACCCGTTACCTAGGGAGATGATGAATGAAGCAGCAGCCAAGCTGCAACAGGCCACACTTAGAGATGAAAGATATTGGGCCCAAAAGGCTAATGTAAAGTGGGTAGAAGAGGGGGACAAAAATACAGCTTTTTTTCACGCAACTGTAAAGCAAATGCAGGCTAGAAATTTTATCACCAGGATAAGGGGGAGTTTGGGAAATTGGGCAGAAGGGGATGAAAAAATTGGCACAAAAGCAGTGATGCACTTTTCCAAGTTATATTCTGCAGGACAGGTCCCAGAACACATTAAACCAGGAATGGTACCAACGCTGATATCTACAGAATGGAATGAAGCACTGCTGTCAGATCCTTCAATGGAGGAATTAAAGGAGATTGTTTTCTCTTTAGGGAAAGATAGTGCCCCAGGCCCGGATGGTTTTAATGGCCATTTCTTCAGGTTATCCTGGGAGATAATAAAAGAGGACCTACTCCTTGCTGTGCTCAGCTTTCTAAATAGGGAAGAATTACCAACTGCAATATCAGCTACTGGGATTGTACTTATCCCTAAGATCCCAAATCCCTAACTTTTCAAACTTTAGGCCGATTAGTTTATGCAATTATGTAAACAAAGTGCTATCAAAGTCAGTGGCAAAGAGACTCAACAAAATATTACCTACCGTAATATGTGGTAATCAGAGCGGATTTGTCCTGGGAAGACAAATATTAGATAATTATCTGTTGGCTAGTGAGCTGATGACCTCCATGTCCAGTAAAAATAAAAATGGGAATATTGCCATTAAACTTGACATGGAGAAGGCTTATGACAGAGTTCACTGGCCATTTTTACTACATGTGTTGAGAAATTTTGGTTTTTGGGAAAGATTTATCGACTTAGTTTGGAGATTAATCTCTAACGTGTGGATATCGGTTCTCATTAATGGCTCTCCTCAATGGTGGTTTAACTCGACTCGGGGTCTTAGACAGGGTGACCCCCTCTCCCCTCTCTTGTTTATAATTGGGTCAGACTATTTGTCCAGATTGTTGAACAGGTCCATGGAGATGGTTCCAGCTTTCTGTGTTCCAAGAGGAAGCTCGAAAATATCACACCTAGCATATACGGATGATGTCATGATATTTTTTGTGGCTAATCCGCAATCCCTTGCAAGATTAATGGATAATTTGAGCCACTATCAAGCAGCTTCAGGGCAGAAAATCAATGAGGAGAAAAGCTACTTTCTATGTCATCACAAGCTCTCAGGACACAAGAAATCCCTGGTAGTTAGGACAACCAAATTTCAGAAAGGGGAGTGGTCTATTCCTTATTTAGGGATTCCTCTTTACTATGGAAAAGCCAAACACTTTCATATGCTTATTCAAAAAGTGAGGAACAAAATTGGAGAATGGAATACAAGTTTCTTATCCAAAGGAGGAAGGCTTACCTTAATTAAAAGTGTACTCTCTACTATGCCCATCTATGTTACAATGGCAGTTAGTCCACCCAAGTGTGTTCTGAACCAATTAGAGACTATTTTTGCGATCTTTTTGTGGCAGAAGAATAAGGACCAAAAGTCTTATCATTGTCTCAAATGGGAGAAGCTATGTTACCCAGTTGAGGAGAGGGGTACAGGGTTCAGGTCACTTGAAGACATTATCTCGGTCCAAAGCATGAAGCTTTGGTGGAGATTTCGCAAAGGGGGTACACTGTGGGCAGAGTTTCTGCACTCAAAGTATTGTGGGACCTCTCACCCGACTCAAGTGAGCATCTACAGGGGTGATTCACATACATGGAGGAAGATGCTAAAATACTCAGATATTACAGAAAGGTTAATTGCTGTCACGGTTGGAGAGGGCTGCTACCACATGTGGCTTGACAATTGGCTGGGAAGTGGAAGGCTGCTGACTGAGTCTAATGTTCCTAATAACTTATCTTTAAAAGACTACATCTACAATGGAAGTTGGGACACGCACAAAACAGTAGAGCTTGATGGACACATAAGGGATAGGTTACCCAGAAGGCCCCCTCTCCTATACGGGGGACAGGATCAACTAAAATGGATGCTTAGCGAAAATGGGGAATTCTTCTTCAGAACTGCATATCAGAAAATCAGAAGAAGACAGGACCTAAGCCCAGAATGGTACAAATTATGGCTTCCTCATCTACCTCAGAAGACCTCTTTTTTCATGTATAGTTTGTTCATGGGCAGACTCCCTTTGGGGGTGTCCCTACACAGGTTAAATTTTATTGGGCCATCTATATGCCAATTTTGTTTTCAGAATGAGGAAAGCATTAACCATTCTTTTGCTAGCTGTTTGTATGTCAGACAGGTCTGGAGGACTTTTGCCTCAGAAATGGGGGTGCTTGATCATTCAAATTCGGTTAAGCAGGTATGTCAAAAGTGGTGGAGAACTCCTGCCACAAATGCTGCTCATAGCTTTCTACTGAAGGTACTGCCCTCTTTGATTTGCTGGGAGCTTTGGAATATTCGAAATTTAACAATGTTTGAAGGTCAGATGGTAGAGGTGTAACAGGCTATTAAACAAATATTCAAAGCTGCGGTGACTTTAACCAAGTCCAAAATGCCTCAAGAAGATTGGTGTAGGTGGGATTGGGGCTGTTTCTGGGGATCTGTAACTAGCTTTAGGAGTAGATATAGGATAATTATATGCAAATGGAAACCTCCTGAACTTGGTTGGTTAAAGATGAATGTGGCTTACAAGGGAGACTCTAACTCCATCGCAGCTGCCGGGATTATCAGGGATCATCAAGGTGAAAATATTAAATCATTTTTTGCTTTATATGAATGGACTAACCCTGCAAGAACAGTTATATACAATACAGTGTTGGACATTGCTTTTCAAGGGATCAGTTTCTGTAGAGAAAAGGGCTGGGAAAACATAATTTTGGAGTCAAATCACCAAGGTGTCCACAAGGCAATTCAAGGAACTAGAGAGAACTGCTGGATGATAGCAAACTCTTGGTGGAACGCGGATCTAATTCAGGGGAAATGTAAGGTATCTCACTGCTCTTTTGAAGAAAATCAAGCTGCCAACTCCCTAGTTCATCGAGGTCAAAACCCTGAGGAGAGGCTCCACAAGACTCTGCTGAGAGACAATCTAGGAATCCCCGTGATCAAAAGAATAAGACTGACAAATGAGCTTGCAAAGTCTGATGGTCATACCAGAATCAATTAAATATGGGACATCAGCACATAAATTGACTCAACGAAAGAAGGGAATAATAGAGATGGCAATAAGCTGCGAGGTGGTAAAAGAACCCAAAGGGAGATACTGGATGTTTGGCAAAGGTGGTATAAATACGGAACTAAACTTTGAGATACTCATGACAGAGACACCACAAGAAAGGGAAGAGCCAATTAATATCCCAAGAATGAGGGATCTTTTGTCACTCCTTGTGAACAAAGGAGTTTTTTGTATAGATAAATTTAAACTTGGACTGAAACAACAAACTGAAGAAGAAATTGAAATTTTAAAAGAAAATTATTTAAAAGATTATCTTCAAAAATTTTCTAAAAAAGAAATTAGAATAAGAAATTATAATACAAAATCCTTAAAGGATCAAATTTTTATTCATCAAGTACAATATTACAGAATGGTAAGAGTAAAGAAATTCATACAAAAATCAGATTCACCAAATAAAGAAGCTTATTATAGATTTATAAAATCTTTTGGAAAGAAAATATATTTTGTTTAAAAAATCTAAGAATGGAAGAAAATTTTAAATTACAATTGTTAAAAGATTATATTGAAAATCCAGCTACAATTAAGAAAATTAGAAAAATTTATTCATTAAAAGAAAGGGTTCGACAAGATTCTGAATTTCCTCATGTTTATCATGTAGAAAATGTAAATGTTTTATCAATAAAACAACAAGTATTTTTACATCAAATGCAATACTAGCAAATGTTGATTTCATATCACATGAATAAATCTAGAAGACATCCAATAATAAATCAATTTTTATGGAATCGTCTTGAAAATTTTAGAAAAGAAATTGCTATTATTATTTAAAATCTTTTTATTTTAAATTTTTTTGCAGGAAATGCAAGGTAGAGGTGGAAGAGGTCATAGACCTCAAATGGATTTTGGTTATGTTAGCTGATTTATTGTGTTAATGTGTAGTTTTATAGCATAAAACTACACATTAACACAATAAATCAACAACACATAACCACAATCCAAGGGTAATAGCAATTTAGCCTCTTATGGCACACAAGAACATTATAAGCATATATGAACAAGCAAGGAAATAAGCAAAGAAGTGCAAGGAAAAGAAACTACCCATTTGATTTAACCAAAGAGGAAGCCTTCCAAATGTTGATTCCAGGCAGATATCCAAGCTTTACATTGATTCCAAACTCTTGAGCACATGAGGATTACAAGAATTTTTTACACAAAATGGAGGAACCAAATCCAACTTTAAACTACTCTAATCTAATCTACTCCTAAGCTAACTAATTTGTGCCTCCTTCTTCTCCTCCTCTTCTTCTTCTCCTCCTCTTCTTCTCCTCTTTTCTTCCCTCTTTTGGTTTCCTCTCTTCTACCCCTTTTTTGTCTGCAAGACTTCACAATATATGAGGGGAGAGTTAGGGTTGAAAATGTGTGTCTCAGATGTCTCCAAAATGCCCTTGTTGACTTTAAAAATGGAGGGCAGAACAGGTAAAAGTTGCTATAGACGCGGGCACCAGCGGCGCACCGAAAACTTCTCTGGCGTGCCAGAAAAGTCTGACAGCATTGTCAGCGGCTCTCCGGCACGACGTATCTCTCTGTCCAAGGCTCCAAAAGTGCTTGAAAATGGCTCTTTTTGCTCCTTCTTCACTCCATTGCTCATAATTGGCCCCAATGTCCTATAAAACACGTAAAAATGACATAGAAAAATGCTACAAGAATGCTCAAAAGTTAAGTGAAATGAATCCAATAAGGTGAAAAACATCACCTTATCAACTCTCCACACTTCAACCTTGCTCGTCCTAAAGCAACAAAACAAAATCATGCTAAAACATATTTATACAACAAAGTATGAAGAATTGGCAACTTTATTTTACTCAACGATGTGTCTAATCATTGTAAGAACTTGATAAGTGTTTGTGTACATGCCTCATAGCTCACTCGACTAGATCGACAAGTAATCACTCCATGTGTCCACAAGAGTCATCAAAGTTCCTTTTTGTACACATTCAACTCGTTGAGTATATTGTGTATGTGTGTGTGTGTGTGAAATAGGTACCACTTGGGTCTTGACTTACTCTTGTCTCTGCCATAGGTAAGAGATCCGAAAACTAAGCTTTGTTCTACTCTTTTCCCTACAATCACCTATTCGATCATTGAGTACATACTAAAAGGTTTACAAGATCATTGGGACCTTTATTCTTATTACGAATGCCAAGCATTTTGTGGCTTTTTATACCCATATTCCACCTTATATGAGTTCTCCTTCAACCTTTTTGGTTAGTGAAAGAGCAGTCTCATATTGAACGGGAATTTTATTCATCACAAAAGACGTAAAACACATAAATTCAACAATGCCAATGGTTTTATGGCTTTTTATACCCATTCCAACTCATATGAATTCTCCTTCAACCTTTTTGGCTAGTAAAGGAGCGGTCTCACATTGGAGAGAAATTTTATTCAATATAAACAACGAAATATTAAAAACAAACAAAATATTAAAAACAAACACATAATGCCCAATTAAATTCTTCAAACTTGAATGTATCTACACATGTCTCTTAGAGAAAGTTAGTCCAAGAGTTAAACTAACAAAGTGCTAAGGTACCCCGACCTATCATATTAACCAAATTTGTCAATCTCCATGAGTTCCCCACTTGTGTGTATTAACAATAAACTCAAAATGTCAAACTTTCCACCAAGGACCCGACTCCACTTATGTAACATGTTATTATCCTTATCACAAGTCAAGTTTCTAAGATAAAACAATTCACATCATTGGCTACACAAAACTCATCTCATATAATTTAGATTAGACATATTTTCATTTTGGTTGCCAACACCAACACTCAAACACTAAATACAAGTACATATATATATATATATATATATATATATATATAATCACCAAATTCCATAAAAGTTCAAAAAACACAAAATTAAATATTCACAAGAATCACAACAAGACAACTAACACTAAAACAAAACAATTATGGATATTATGGGGATCCAAAATAGAAATAATGGATTTTCTATCTAAGAGCTTCAAGGAAGTTTCAATGTGCAATCAAGAGGATACAAGAATCAACCAAAAATCAAACCTAAACAACAAAAACAAAAAAAAAATTCAAGTTTGGACATCCATAAGTCACAAAATATTCACTTAAGTACAATCTCAAGCATCATCAACAAATATCATCCCCTCCACACTTAGAATATGCATTATTTTCAATAGATGAAAGAGAGATAAGAAAAGACCCGAGGTGTATGTAATATGGCCATCTCTTCGATTGCGCATATGAAATATGAACTTGGCCATTATGAAGATGCCTCTCCTTTTAATATGGCCATCTCTTCGATTGCGCATATGAAATATGAACTTGGCCATTATGAAGATGCCTCTCCTTTTTGTTTCCTTATGGATGGAGAACCTGAGAAAAAAATAAAAGAAAGAAAACTAGTAAACTATTTCTATGTATGAGTTCATGAAGAAAAATTTAAACAAATAAGCTCTATACATGACACTCAAACATAATCACTCAAAACAAAAATGTTCATAATCACTCTATGGCATGCATGAGAATTTTTTACATTATGCTCATGTGAGTGCCCTTGTGCTAGGTTTGCATCACAATCATGTTCAAATCCTAATCTCATTTATTAAGCTCATGTGCACTTGAATCCTAATGAATTCATTTTAGATAAACAATGAATGTGCCATTAAGCACATATATGAAAATTGTACACATCAAGCTTTTGAAACCTCATCATATATGATAACTCATGCAATTTAACATTGAAATTCATGAAGTTATTTAGAGTGAAAAGTGTGTTTATGTGCCATTGACATGAGAGTGAAAAAAGAAGAAAGAATTAAGAAACTGTTGTGAGAGTTATGAATCAACCCTCCACACTTAGCTCTTTTTATCACTTATGCATAGTTTTCATTCTCACATAGTAACTCTTTCAAATTTCTTGTTCTCTTTGAACTCCTACAATAAAAACAAACCTATTTACTCTAAGCACACAAAACAAACACAACAACTAAGATAAACACATAGAGAAGAAATTGTAGTTCGAAATTTATTTAGTCCCTAGCTAGACTTTATTCTTGTAGCTATTCCCTCAAGATTCGGAATAACCATCTTGGTACTAAAGAAATGCTCTTTCAATGGCACTCTTTTACCGTATGTAGGACGTCCTTTGGCACCCTTTTAGGAGGCACTTGAGCTCATGTTCTTGGGGAGCAAACTCAACAAATATGACTTTATACCACTCTTGCTCCCCCGTTATAGGCACCTCCTCTTCTTTTCCCACTAAGATGGTTGAGAACTCCAATGGATTTTTAATATCCTTCAAGATAGTCTCCACTTCTATCATACTTAACCTACAAGACTCAACCATGGCCTTGCATCCATAGTCTAAAAACACTCATTATAAAGTTCATTTATAGATGCATCAACAAAGCAATTCTCCACTATATTAGCTATTTCATGAAAAATATACACATTTTCTTTATCTAAGCTAACATAGGGGTAATTTCTAGGCACTTCCTCATTATCAACATATTGAGCATCATTATCATCTAGGGAGAATGCCTCATTGCGCGTCAATTTAATGACATCAACCATATTATTTAAATTATGAAAATCCATGTATGATGTCAAAATAACACAAGATTGCACCATGTTAGCCATTTCTTGACGTATAAACTCATAATTTTCACATAAGCCAACATATAAATCTATGTGTAATATTTTTTCATTTGTAAGACAATTAACTTTGAACTCATTTGACAAGGGTTCACTATTAATGCACGACTCAAACTTATCCACAATGCAAGGAATTTCCACACTCTTAGGATACTTTGCACTAGCACAACAATCATAATTGGTTTCAAAATGATTATCCATAGGAGTTGTAAAATAATCATTAAGTGAATCACATTGTGGAAAATAAGAGAGAGTTTGAGGAGATTGGTCATGTTGTACCTCACTTTGGCCCATAAATGCATTAAATGAATACCCTTGGATTCTATGCTGAATAGCTTGAGCTAATTGTCCTAATTGCATCTCCAAATTGTTCATTAAAGGTTCATGCTCTCTCAACATATCTTCTTGAGCCTCCAAAGTAGCCTCTTGCTTCTCAAGTGTTGCTTCCAATTGAGCACACCATCTCTCATTCCCTTGAATTCCTTTGTTGCCCTTATCCATTAGTTCATAGAGCATATACTCTAATGATTGTACTCTTTCTTGCACGGGATGCAACTCATTGCTTTGTTCTTGGTTTGACCATTTCTTTTTGTTGCTTTGTTGACATTAAAACTCCATTGCAAGGTTTAACTCGTAGTGTGTACCATTTTGTTCACCACTCCACCAATATCTATCCTTTTCCCTACACCAAGTTAGGTTGAAAGACTCTTGATGAATATGAATGCTTCAATATTGGTTGGAATCTGCATTTAACATGCAATGGTGAGTATGGTGATTGCCTTGCCACAACCTACAAGATAATACAACATCATTGCTTATTGAAACTTGCATATCATTTACCAAGTTGGTCATATTGGCCACATGAGCCTCAAGAATATAATATATATCATTAAGATCATTATTATTCAAGCATGAAGTGGCAGAAAATCTTAAAGATTGTGTGTCCGTGTATGCGTGCAGGCGCACAAGGCACCCGTCCATGTGCGTGCTAAGTGTGTGTAGTGTGCACATGCGAAGTGCTTGATTGTGCTTGATTGTGCTTGATTGTGCTTGAGTGTGCTATTGGACTTTTGTGTGTGCGTGGTTTAGTATTGTGAAACAAGTGTGTCAAGTGTGTGCGCGCCAGGCGCCCGCCTGTGTGTGTGTGTGCGGGCACGCCAGGCACCCGCCTGTGTGTGTGTGTGTATGCGTGCGGGCGCGCTAAGCGCCGGCCTGTTTGTTTGTGCATGTGTGCGAGCGGTGTTTGCTGAGTGTGTATGTAGTGTGCGCATGTGAAGTGCTTGATTGTGCTTGAGTGTGCTATTGGACTTTTGTGTGTGTATGCTTGAGTATTGTGAAACAAGTGTGTCAAGTGTGTACTCGCTTTCAATACATGCAATAATCACATCAATTTGTGCCACATTTCTACAACTCTTGACAATTTCCACAACTATCAGTTCATGAACATTTTAGCACATAAATCACACATCAAGTAAGATTTTCACAATAAAACCATGCATAAGCTCAAGGAGTTATGACATATAAGTCGGTATAAACCCGACATATCAGAAGGATTCCCAAATATGCTAGGTGTTGGTCTAGTGTCTTCCACCTCAATTGGTATGTCAACATGATTTGGTTCAAGAAAGTCTCCAAATAACCTAGACATTTTGAGCAAACCTCAACACCAAAAAAAAAATAAAAATGAAAGAATATATAAGAGAGAAATATACAAAACATCGCAATCTAAATATTTACAACTACTCAACACACCTAAACACCAATCCTAAAATCGATTGCCCTCTCCGGCAGCGGTGCCAATTTGATAGCGGTTTTGGAGATAGGGTCAAATGCAAAGGCCTAACCGAATGAAATATATTTATAGCCCTAATCCTCACGACATTTAAAGTGCATCAAGACACCAAATTTTTGTAGCTAGAGGAAGTAGGGATCGTTCCCACAGGGAGGGGATGAGTCTATGGAATTCGTGTTAATGTGTGTGAAGTAGTGGAATAAAAATAAGAAAGGAAATTACCTAAACCATACTAATACTACAAAATAAATATGAAAATGTGTGGAAGAGGACTCAAGTAATGAAAGTATACCCTTGGATTTGGTTTTCTCAAATGTGAGTTTTATGTGTTGTTTATTGTATAGAATCACTACAACTAAGGGCGAGCCAATTCAACTAAGTTCCCCCTTTATGGAGGAGGAAATGACATAAATGCATTGTCTCCTACTGGAAATCGACCAATTAACCAATCCCCCCCCTTTATGGCAGAGGCAAGGACTAGCGAACTAATTCAACCGAAATTCCAATGTCTCTCCAATCGTTCAACAATCTAATCCAACCCTTCCTTTATGGCGAAGCCAAAGGTCAAACATAGTCACTCCTTCGAATGTCACTCGCTGATCTAATCCTTCCTTTAAAGTGGAGGCAAGGTCTACATTAGTTCATGCTACCCAAATTCACCAACCCTACGTTGGACTCTCAATATCCCAATCAATTCCCCCTTTATGGTGGTGGCAAGAACGGACTAAGATATCTCCACTAATCCATCAGTGGACCAAAAGAAGAAACTTTCTTACCTGGTGTAATACATCTGAGACAAAGCAATTTCCTTGTCTTCAGTTGTAGGAAACCAATTTTGGTGACGACTGGTTCTGGGTCTGTCATTTATATCAGCAATTTTGGTAAAATTTAAAAAATCTGCATAAGTATGCCGAGTTTTTAGAGGAAGTGGTCCTCTTAAACTGAAATGAGAATTAGAAGGATTATTGAAATATTTATGAATAATCGCATACAAATCTAATTTGAGATCTGTTTCAGAAAGGAAAATTGAATGTGCGATTATTCCATTTTTAATATAATCATGGTCCTGATTTGAGGATTCATCAAGAAGGACATTTTTGGCTGTGGGTATATGACCCAATGGAACAAGAGAATTATTTTTGGAATTTGATTGATTTAAAAAAAACTGACCTCTCATTTGAGATGACCAGTATAGTGGAGGATATTGGGAATTGTAATGGCTAACATAACCAAAATCCATTTGAGGTCTATGACCTCTTCCACCTCTACCTTGCATTTCCTGCAAAAAATTTTAAAATAAAAAGATTTTAAATATTAATAGCAATTTCTTTTCTAAAATTTTCAAGACGATTCCATAAAAATTGATTTATTATTGGATGTCTTCTAGATTTATTCATGTGATATGAAATCAACATTTGGTAGTATTGCATTTGATGTAAAAATACTTGTTTTTTTATTGATAAAACATTTACATTTTCTACATGATAAACATGAGGAAATTCAGAATCTTGTCGAACCCTTTCTTTTAATGAATAAATTTTTCTAATTTTCTTAATTGTAGCTGGATTTTCAATATAATCATTTAACCATTGTAATTTAAAATTTTCTTCCATTCTTTGATTTTTTAAACAAAATATATTTTCTTTCCAAAAGATTTTATAAATCTATAATAAGCTTCTTTATTTGGTGAATCTGATTTTTGTATGAATTTCTTTACTCTTACCATTCTGTAATATTGTACTTGATGAATAAAAATTTGATCCTTTAAGGATTTTGTATTATAATTTCTTATTCTAATTTCTTTTTTAGAAAATTTTTGAAGATAATCTTTTAAATAATTTTCTTTTAAAATTTCAATTTCTTCTTCAGTTTGTTGTTTCATAACCTGCAAAAAATTTTATCCTTGTAAGAATTCTCTAGTAAGAAAATCAGGTAAAGAATTTAATTCACCTTTAATATAGACAATTTTAAAGTCAAATACAGATAAAATAGCTTGCCATCTAGCAAATATTTGTTTAGATGCAATATTTTTTACATCTTTCTGTAAAACTTCTTTTGCAGCACTACAGTCAACTCTAAGTAAAAATTCTTGATTTAATAAATCATCTTGGAATTTAGAAATACAAAGAACTATACTAAGAATTTCTTTTTTAATTGTAGAATAATTTATTTGAGCATTTTTCCATGTTCCAGAATAGTATCTAACTAATTCTTCTTTATTAGTTTGTGGATTCTTTTGTTTTAAAATTCCTCCATAACCAATATCAAAAGCATCAATTTCAACAATTTTAAACCAATCAGGATTTACTAAACTTAAACATGGTAAAAATTTTACTTTTTGTTTAATTAATTTTACTGCATTTGTATGAATTTCAGACCATGCAAGAGGATTTTTCTTTAATCTATCATATAAAGGTTTACTATCAATTGCTAAATTTTTATAATATTCACCAATATAATTTAAACTTCCTAAAAATCTTTGTAATTGTTTTTTATCTATTAATTCATTAGGAAATTTATTTGAAAATTCAATACTTCTAGCAATTGGAGTAATTTGACCATTTTCTAATTCATATCCTAAGAATCTAATTTTAGATTGGAATAATTTTAATTTTTTAGCAGAAACAACTAAACCATTTTTAACAACTATTTTAATAAAAATATTCAAATGTTTAAAATGTTGTTCAATATTTTGTGAAAAAATTAAAGTATCATCAATATAAACAATTATAAATGAATATGATGAAAAAATATCATTCATTATATGTTGAAATTCAGAAGGAGCATTTTTGAGACCAAAAGGCATTACATTCCATTCATAATGACCAAATGGAACAGTAAATGCAGTTTTATATTTATCTTTTTCAGCAATTTGTATTTGCCAAAATCCAAATTTTAAATCAAATTTAGAATATATCATTGCTCCAAAAGTCCTATTTAATAAATCTTTTTTATTTGGAATTGGATATCTAATCCATTGTAAGACTGTATTTAAGGGTTTATAATTAATAACTAATCTTGGAACACCTCTTTCTATTTCTGAATTTTTATTAACATAAAATGCAGAACAACTCCAAGGAGAGTAATTTTTTCTAATTATTTTCTTTTTTAACAAATCATCAATTTCTTTTTTACAATATTCAACCATTTCTTTATTCATTTGAGATGGTCTTGCTTTTGTTGGTATTTTTTGTTCATCAAAATCTTTTTCATATGGTAATTCAACAATATGTTGTTTTCTTTCCCAAAAAGCATTTGGTAATTCACTACAAATTTTTGTAGTAATTTCTTGCGTAATATTTTTAATTTGATTTTGTAATTTTGGAGATTTTAATTGTTCTTCTATTTTTAAAGATAAAATCTCATTTGAAAGAAAATCAATTTGATTATTTTTTAATTTTATATTTTCTTGTAAAGATGACAAATTTAAAGAACAAAGATCTCTAGTTTTTGGAGAAGTAATAAATTTAAATGATGAATCAGAATCAATTTTTGATAATGTTTTACCATCACATTTATATGGATGCATTAAATTTAGGAAAGGAGTTCCCAATATTATATGTTGGTTAATTGTTTTAGCTAAAACAAATGGACAACAAACATAATTATTTTCTTCAGAAAATATACACACATTTGATAATTTATAATTTACTTGTATTTTTCCCCCTTGTGCAGCATTTAATATGACTTGAGTTTTTTCAAAATATTTAGAAGGTATTATTCCTTCTCTAATACAATTTAAATCTGCACCTGAATCTACCATTGCTATTGATTTAATTTTATATTCTTTATTTATTATAAGAGTTGCAAAAATGTAATATTTTTGAGAAGTAATTAAAGTATTTAATTGAGAATTTTGATCAAAATTTTTTTCTATTTTATTAAGTTCTTTTTCTTCTAAAGTCTTATTTTTTTATATTTTAATTTCTGTTTTTAACTCATTAATTTCTTGTTTTAATATAGGTGAAGTAATTTTATCTTCTTTTAAGGAAGTGTCTACTTTATCTATTTGTTTTATATTTAAAGAATTATTGTTTTGAAAAGAATTTTCATTAGATGGAAAAGAATAATTTTGTAAAGAATTATTTTGAAAATATATTTCAAAATATTGATTTCTTTTTATAGGATTTTTAATTTCATTAATTAAATTTAACATTATTTTATGATTTTCAGATAATGTAAAAATTTCTAACTGATTTAATTTTCTATTTTTAACAATTTTAGTTTTATCAGTTTCACTTACCTTATCAATATTTTTATTATTTTCAATATTTTCATCTAAATTATTATTAACTATTTTTATTTCAAAATTACAATTTTCATCAATATTTTTAGATTTAATAATTTTAACTTTTGAATTATTATCTTCTATATTATATAATTTATTAATATTTTTAGAACTATTTTCTTCTATGTCACTTTTATGCAAATTTACTTCAATTTTATGTAATTCTCTTGTTCTATTATTTCATTTTTATTAACAAAAGAATCATTATTATGTTCAATTACTTCAATTTTCTTACTTTCAACATAAAAGAGATTATTATTTTGAATTATATCAATTTCTTTATTTTGAACATAAGAGTAATTCATAATTTCTTCTTTATGTTTTTGCAAAATATAAATTGATTTTAGTAATTTATTATTTGGTAATTTCCAAATTTGATAAGACTTATCTATGATAATTAAACTAGATAATTCATGCACGTAATTTACTCTTTTTTCATTATAAAACCATGCAATAAAAGAAATAATAATTTCATTATTTTTAATAAAATCATAATATTCATTTTGAATATATTTTTGTTGATTAGAATCATGAGTTCTAAAGAACCAAGTTCTAAATAATGTATAATAAGGAAGATTAAAATCTTCAATGCATATTTTACTTATTTCTTTTAAATCTAATTTAATTATTTGTTTATTTTCCATAAAAAATAATACTATCAGATAATAAAATTAAAACAATTCAAAAGAGCAATTTTAAGAAAATTAAAATGAGCTTCGGGTAGGATTACTAACAGAATTTATGGTAGTATACACATAACTTAGTTTCTTTCATATGGAATCACGTATTGAATATCTTAGATTTTCTCCAAACTTGATATCACTTATTGAATATTTTAGATTTCTCCACACTTGATAACTTATTGTGCTAATGAAACTTAGCAAAACTTTGGTTTATATATCAATCTTTTTATCATTTAAAAGATAGAACATGTCTCATTTTTATTATGGATGATCTTGCTCGACTGTCAACGACATATTACTGGCTAAAAAGAGGACTTACAACATCATCAACCGCCTCATGAAACGCCAAACGCGACTTGGGTGTCGACCCACAAGATCATACCATAAGAAATTTAAAACCGTTCATTCTTTTAAGAGTCATTAGATTTAACATATAAAATAAGTTTCAACTAAGAAACAACGCCTTATTGTTATCAATATGAATAGATCTAAAACTTCATATTGTGAAGTCAAACTGAATAGATCTAAAACTTCTTGTTGTGAAACCATATGTTCAGATCCAAAGTTACGTTACCATAACTGCTAGTAATCCCCCCCGAAAGGAGGCTTAGCCTTCCATGGCTCTGATACCAAATTTACACCAGGAATTAAACATTAAAATTAAATAAACAAAAATAAAATAGTAAGGGACTTACTACTTATTTTCTCTAATCTTGAAGCATTTATCTTCAAGCTTTATGTGCAAAACTTGAAAGTAATTTACAACAGGAGGGAAGAACTTGAAAGAACTTCTTAACTCCTTAGCATAAACCTGTAAAATATAAAAACTTAAAGAAGAAAGAAGAAGAGAAGCTTGCTTGAAGAAAAGAAGAGAAAGTTTTGAAACCAAGAAATTTCTATTGCATAAGAACTCTTGATTACAAAAGAGAATTACAAAGAGAGCTAGAGAGCTTTCTTCAAAGATTGAAAGATGTAGTCATGAAAAGGTGTGTATTACAACCCATTTGGATTCTATTTATAGACCACCTAAGTACTTTTAAATAAAATACAAAAAAGTAAGGAGTAATAACAAAATAAAAAAGTAAAAGACAATAATACAAAAGACAACCATTCAAAAGTGATGTGACATTTTTCTAACTTCACTTTTCTTTGTCTCCATGATGTCTCCTACTTGATTGATGTCCCCACTTGCTTGGAATTTTCCTTCCCACTTGATATCATTTCTTTGAATTTTTCTTTTTTGTAACCTTTTGTGAACTAATTTTTCCAGCTTCATCCGATGAAGATTTTCTTGAAGGAGTATTTGCTCTGGATTTTTCTGAACAACTGGAATCCAACAATTTTAATACATAGTCTTTATTTTTATACAGATTATGTATTAATTGTTCGAATTCATTTTTCTCTTTTTCTGTCATTTGCAATTGTTCACCATCAGAATTGGTACTTGAATTTTCATCTGAAGAAATTTGCAAATCCTCTTCTGTTGAAGGTTCATCATCAGTGAATTTGATCAAATTTTTATCAAAAGAGAATCTTGAAATGGATGTTCTTTTTTCTTTTTTCTTTTTTCTTTTCTCACTTTCTTTTTTCTTTTCTATTTTTTCTTTTTCAATTTTTTCCTTTTCGTTTCCTTTTGTCATTTTTTCTTCTTTTTCTTTTTCAGGAGAAGAAACAGCTTTCACTTTTTTCAATTCATTTTGCAATTTTGCAATCAAGTCATTTTTCTCATTTAATTCTTTCTGAGAAAAATTATCAATTTCTTGTGTCACTTTTTCTTTTTCAAGAGAACTTTTTGCATTAACAAGTGACTTCTCAATTTCAATGTAATCTACTTGACATTTTGGCCACCATTTAGTGTACCCAACTCTTGTGAGCTGTAAAATTCCATCAGTATTGTATCCAGTTTCATATTTCCAAGCATATAACCATGGAATTTGAAATTTTATTAAAAAGAGTAAAAATGATTGTTTTGGAAATTTTGAATGCTGAAATTTTTCAGAATAAACATTTTTAAACTGAATAAACAAATTTTTCAATTTTTCAGGTAAGAAAGTTTCTTCTTTTGGTCCATGAATTTTAAACCAATTAAGAAACCAACCTGGAATAATTTTATTGAAATTGGCTTCATCAATACGAATCCACCAAGTATGCTTGTAAGAAGAATTTTGATATAAGTGGACATTGTGAAAACTTTCCACCATATCTGTGTACGTAAATGCATATTCAAAATTGTTATATCTTGAAATAAAATTTTGAGTTTGAATTAGAGAAGAATTCCAGTCAGAATAAGATGGTATTTTATGAATATACATCTGAGACAAAGCAATTTCCTTGTCTTCAGTTGTAGGAAACCAATTTTGGTGACGACTGGTTCTGGGTCTGTCATTTATATCAGCAATTTTGGTAAAATTTAAAAAATCTGCATAAGTATGCCGAGTTTTTAGAGGAAGTGGTCCTCTTAAACTGAAATGAGAATTAGAAGGATTATTGAAATATTTATGAATAATCGCATACAAATCTAATTTGAGATCTGTTTCAGAAATGAAAATTGAATGTGCGATTATTCCATTTTTAATATAATCATGGTCCTGATTTGAGGATTCATCAAGAAGGACATTTTTGGCTGTGGGTATATGACCCAATGGAGTTTCTTTGAAGCCAATTAATTCACCCTGGTGGAAAGGCATATGTTTTAAATTCTTTTATTACTTTACATAATTGTAATATTATTGATGATATTGTTGTGCACATTGAAAAGCAAGAAAAAGAAAATATGTTACAAGTGAAAAGTTTTCATGATTGTTTTCTACAAAAAGTCAACAATGAGAGTCTATTTGGTGGAAAAGATTTCATTGTTATTGTTCCTTCTTGTTATCCTAATAATCTTGTATGTTATATCTTTATTGGAGATCATACAACAGTAGAAGATTTGAGGTTGAATCTTTTTAAGGGGGAGGGAATGATAGCAAATTGCATTGTGTTTATTAACCTAGTTGTTTGTGATTTTATCCCACTTGTATTCATCACAAAAGACGTAAAACACATAAATTCAACAATGCCAAGGGTTTTATGGCTTTTTATACCCATTCCAACTCATATGAATTCTCCTTCAACCTTTTTGGCTAGTAAAGGAGCGGTCTCACATTGGAGAGGAATTTTATTCAATATAAACAACGAAATATTAAAAACAAACAAAATATTAAAAACAAACACATAATGCCCAATTAAATTCTTCAAACTTGAAAGTATCTACACATGTCTCTTAGAGAAAGTTAGTCCAAGAGTTAAACTAACAAAGTGCTAAGGTACCCCGACCTATCTTATTAACCAAATTTGTCAATCTCCATGAGTTCCCCACTTGTGTGTATTAACAATAAACTCAAAATGTCAAACTTTCCGCCAAGGAACCGACTCCACTTATGTAACATGTTATTATCCTTATCACAAGTCAAGTTTCTAAGATAAAACAATTCACATCATTGGCTACACAAAACTCATCTCATATAATTTAGATTAGACATATTTTCATTTTGGTTGCCAACACCAACACTCAAACACTAAATACAAGTACATATATATATATATATATATATATATATATATAATCACCAAATTCCATAAAAGTTCAAAAAACACAAAATTAAATATTCACAAGAATCACAACAAGACAACTAACACTAAAACAAAACAATTATGGATATTATGGGGATCCAAAATAGCAATAATGGATTTTCTATCTAAGAGCTTCAAGGAAGTTTCAATGTGCAATCAAGAGGATACAAGAATCAACCAAAAATCAAACCTAAACAACAAAAACAAAAAAAAAATTCAAGTTTGGACATCCATAGGTCACAAAATATTCACTTAAGTACAATCTCAAGCATCATCAAAAAATATCATCCCCTCCACACTTAGAATATGCATTATTTTCAATAGATGAAAGAGAGATAAGAAAAGACCCGAGGTGTATGTAATATGGCCATCTCTTCGATTGCGCATATGAAATATGAACTTGGCCATTATGAAGATGCCTCTCCTTTTTGTTTCCTTATGGATGGAGAACCTGAGAAAAAAATAAAAGAAAGAAAACTAGTAAACTATTTCTATGTATGAGTTCATGAAGAAAAATTTAAACAAATAAGCTCTATACATGACACTCAAACATAATCACTCAAAACAAAAATGTTCATAATCACTCTATGGCATGCATGAGAATTTTTTACATTATGCTCATGTGAGTGCCCTTGTGCTAGGTTTGCATCACAATCATGTTCAAATTCTAATCTCATTTATTAAGCTCATGTGCACTTGAGTCCTAATGAATTCATGTTAGATAAACCATGAATGTGCCATTAACCACATATATGAAAATTGTACACATCAAGCTTTTGAAACCTCATCATATATGATAACTCATGCAATTTAACATTGAAATTCATGAAGTTATTTAGAGTGAAAAGTGTGTTTATGTGTCATTGACATGAGAGTGAAAAAAGAAGAAAGAATTAAGAAAGTGTTGTGAGAGTTATGAATCAACCCTCCACACTTAGCTCTTTTTATCACTTATGCATAGTTTTCATTCTCACATAGTAACTCTTTCAAATTTCTTGTTCTCTTTGAACTCCTACAATAAAAACAAACCTATTTACTCTAAGCACACAAAACAAACACAACAACTAAGATAAACACATAGAGAAGAAATTGTAGTTCGAAATTTATTTAGTCCCTAGCTAGACTTTATTCTTGTAGCTATTCCCTCAAGATTCGGAATAACCATCTTGGTACTAAAGAAATGCTCTTTCAATGGCACTCTTTTGCCGTATGTAGGGCGTCCTTTGGCACCCTTTTAGGAGGCACTTGAGCTCATGTTCTTGGGGAGCAAACTCAACAAATATGACTTTATACCACTCTTGCTCCCCCGTTATAGGCTCCTCCTCTTCTTTTCCCACTAAGATGGTTGAGAACTCCAATGGATTTTTAATATCCTTCAAGATAGTCTCCACTTCTATCATACTTAACCTACAAGACTCAACCATGGCCTTGCATCCATAGTCTAAAAACACTCATTATAAAGTTCGTTTATAGATGCATCAACAAAGCAATTCTCCACTATATTAGCTATTTCATGAAAAATATACACATTTTCTTTATCTAAGCTAACATAGGGGTAATTTCTAGGCACTTCCTCATTATCAACATATTGAGCATCATTATCATCTAGGGAGAATGCCTCATTGCGCGTCAATTTAATGACATCAATCATATTATTTAAATTATGAAAATCCATGTATGATGTCAAAATAACACAAGATTGCACCATGTTAGCCATTTCTTGACGTATAAACTCATAATTTTCACATAAGCCAACATATAAATCTATGTGTAATATTTTTTCATTTGTAAGACAATTAACTTTGAACTCATTTGACAAGGGTTCACTATTAATGCACGACTCAAACTTATCCACAATGCAAGGAATTTCCACACTCTTAGGATACTTTGCACTAGCACAACAATCATCATTGGTTTCAAAATGATTATCCATAGGAGTTGTAAAATAATCATTAAGTGAATCACATTATGGAAAATAAGAGAGAGTTTGAGGAGATTGGTCATGTTGTACCTCACTTTGGCCCATAAATGCATTAAATGAATACCCTTGGATTCTATGCTGAATAGCTTGAGCTAATTGTCCTAATTGCATCTCCAAATTGTTCATTAAAGGTTCATGCTCTCTCAACATATCTTCTTGAGCCTCCAAAGTAGCCTCTTGCTTCTCAAGTGTTGCTTCCAATTGAGCACACCATCTCTCATTCCCTTGAATTCCTTTGTTGCCCTTCTCCATTAGTTCATAGAGCATATACTCTAATGATTGTACTCTTTCTTGCACGGGATGCAACTCATTGCTTTGTTCTTGGTTTGACCATTTCTTTTTGTTGCTTTGTTGACATTAAAACTCCATTGCAAGGTTTAACTCGTAGTGTGTACCATTTTGTTCACCACTCCCCCAATATCTATCCTTTTCCCTACACCAAGTTAGGTTGAAAGACTCTTGATGAATATGAATGCTTCAATATTGGTTGGAATCTGCATTTAACATGCAATGGTGAGTATGGTGATTGCCTTGCCACAACCTACAAGATAATACAACATCATTGCTTATTGAAACTTGCATATCAATTACCAAGTTGGTCATATTGGCCACATGAGCCTCAAGAATATAATATATATCATTAAGATCATTATTATTCAAGCATGAAGTGGCAGAAAATCTTAAAGATTGTGTGTGCGTGTATGCGTGAAGGCGCACAAGGCACCCGTCCATGTGTGTGCTAAGTGTGTGTAGTGTGCACATGCGAAGTGCTTGATTGTGCTTGATTGTGCTTGAGTGTGCTATTGGACTTTTGTGTGTGCGTGGTTTAGTATTGTGAAACAAGTGTGTCAAGTGTGTGCGCGCCAGGCGCCCGCCTGTGTGTGTGCGTGCGGGCACGCCAGGCACCCGCCTGTGTGTGTGTGTGTGTGCGTGCGGGCGCGCTAAGCGCCGGCCTATTTGTTTGTGCGTGTGTGCGAGCGGTGTTTGCTGAGTGTGTATGTAGTGTGCGCATGTGAAGTGCTTGATTGTGCTTGAGTGTGCTATTGTACTTTTGTGTGTGCATGCTTGAGTATTGTGAAACAATTGTGTCAAGTGTGTACTCGCTTTCAATACATGCGATAATCACATCAATTTGTGCCACATTTCTACAACTCTTGACAATTTCCACAACTATTAGTTCATGAACATTTTAGCACATAAATCACACATCTAGTAAGATTTTCACAATAAAACCATGCAAAAGCTCAAGGAATTATGACATATAAGTCGGTATAAACCCGACATATCAGAAGGATTCCCAAATATGCTAGGTGTTGGTCTAGTGTCTTCCACCTCAATTGGTATGTCAACATGATTTGGTTCAAGAAAGTCTCCAAATAACCTAGACATTTTGAGCAAACCTCAACACCAAAAAAAAATAAAAATGAAAGAATATATAAGAGAGAAATATACAAAACATCACAATCTAAATATTTACAACTACTCAACACACCTAAACACCAATCCTAAAATTGATTGCCCTCTCCGGCAGCGGTGCCAATTTGATAGCGGTTTTGGAGATAGGGTCAAACGCAAAGGCCTAACCGAATGAAATACATTTATAGCCCTAATCCTCACGACATTTAAAGTGCATCAAGACACCAAAGTTTTGTAGCTAGAGGAAGTAGGGATCGTTCCCACAGGGAGGGGATGAGTCTATGGAATTCGTGTTAATGTGTGTGAAGTAGTGGAATAAAAATTAGAAAGGAAATTACCTAAACCATACTAATACTACAAAATAAATATGAAAATGTGTGGAAGAGGACTCAAGTAATGAAAGTATACCCTTGGATTTGGTTTTCTCAAATGTGAGTTTTATGTGTGGTTTATTGTATAGAATCACTACAACTAAGGGCGAGCCAATTCAACTAAGTTCCCCCTTTATGGAGGAGGAAATGACATAAATGCATTGTCTCCTACCGGAAATCGACCAATTAACCAATCCCCCTCTTTATGGCAGAGGCAAGGACTAGCGAACTAATTCAACCGAAATTCCAATGTCTCTCCAATCGTTCAACAATCTAATCCAACCCTTCCTTTATGGCGAAGCCAAAGGTCAAACATAGTCACTCCTTCGAATGTCACTCGCTGATCTAATCCTTCCTTTATAGTGGAGGCAAGGTCTACATTAGTTCATGCTACCCAAATTCACCAACCCTACGTTGGACTCTCAATATCCCAATCAATTCCCCCTTTATGGTGGTGGCAAGAACGGACTAAGATATCTCCACTAATCCATCACCAACAGACTAGTCTACCATTAGCATTACTAATATGGGATAATAACTAGTTTGTAGTTCTTAATTCCTACCTATCCATAGCATAAAACCACACATTAACACAATAAATCAACAACACATAACCATAATCCAAGGGTAATAGCAATTTAGCCTCTCATAGCACACAAGAACATCATAAGCATATATGAACAAGCAAGGAAATAGTGCAATGAAAAGAAAATACCCATTTGATTTAGCCAAAAAGGAAGCCTTGCAAATGTTGATTCAAAGCAAATATCCAAGTTTTACAATGATTCCAAACTCTTGAGCACATGAGGATTACAAGAATTTCTTCCACAAAATGGAGGAACCAAATCCTACTGTAAACTACTCCAATCTAATCTACTCCTAAGCTAACTACTTTGTACCTCCTTCTTCTCCTCCTCTTCTTCTCCTCTTTTCTTCCCTCATTTGGTCTCCTCTGTTCTACCCCTATTTTGGCTGCAAGACTTCACAATATATGAGGGGAGAATTAGGGTTGTGATAAGTTGATTTTATACCAACTTATATGTTTTATTTCACTTAGCTTTTGCCTTTTCTTTTATGCAATTGTGTAGTGTTTTGCGCCATTGTGTGCATTTATGTGGTTTGCAACTTGGAAGTGCTAAAATGGTAAAAAAACCAAAAATGATGAACAAATAAAACAAATACTTGTGTTAGTGTAAAGAACAAGGAAATAAGTCAAAAGAAAACTTGAAATGATGATTGTGAAGTTGGAAATCTTTTCATACGCTTATTTTGTGCTTTGGCAGAATGTAGGTCGTTCTTCATTTGAGTGTAACGCTCTCAATACTAATCCAAATGAGGAGATCTTGGGTGTTCTGGAAAGCTCTTTGAGTTTAATTCATTTCGTATGTTTTAACTTTCTTCAAAATATGTGTGCAAGTAGGCGAAACGGGGGCATCTTTGCAATTGTTGCTTCAGATTTTCATCTTTGACTTCATATTGCCACAGTTTGGTAGAATGTGTATATCTTGAGCTACAGACTTCCAATGATGCTGATTCTTAAACCAATGGAAAGCCAAGTGAAAGATCTTCATGTTTACACAAAGTCCAATTCAGAGGCTAAGACACACATATATGGCATAGAGGTTGAACTTGCAAGAAATCACCGAGACCTCGCCACGAGGCCTCGATGATTTAAAATCTGTGAGACCGACACCTCGTGGCGAGGTCTCGGTGGTTTTTTTTTGTGAGACCGAGGTCTCGCTGTTTTGTGTATTTGTGAGTTGTGTGTTTTTGTGTTTGTGTTGGTTTTGAGAGATTTTCTGAGTATGAATTTTGTTCTTTTTGTGCAGGAGTGTAGATTGGCGTGATCAATAAAAGCTCAAAGGCATGAAGCGCTACATTGACCAAGCTGTTCTTTTGCACAAATTGTTCACAGTGGCATTTATGTAATATTACATCCATTTTACGTTTGCGTATTATTTACGTTTTTTTTGTAACCTCTATAAATAGAGGATTTAGTCATAGATTAGGGGGAGATAGATCATTCTAGAAACATAACAGACTTTTGATTAGTGAGCGGGAATTCTCTCTCTCTAGGAACTTTCTCTCACTAGATTTTCTCTCCCTAGAAATAAAACTCCGTTTTTGATTCCGATCGCAGATTTGGCCTGATCATTGTAAATCTCTTCTCAATTAAGGAGAAAATTCACGATTCTTTTGTGGATTGGAAGTTCTTGAAACAATTCAATTGGTAAACTCTTTCCATTTAATGAAAATAAACTGTTTCAAGTTGCAAATTGATGATCGCGAATTGAGAATGGAGTTCTGTAGTTAGATTGGTGATGTTCTAGGGTTCTAACCAGATAAATGTGTAATTAGACTATGCAATGCTATGCAATTGACACAATTTCTTGAGAATGAAATCATATGCGGTTTTAATGCTTGAATCTTGTTAAGTTTCATGAATTCGCACTTTTATTGAATGAATTGAACTTTGATTGCGGTCGCCATGCTGCGTTGAGGCGAGATTCACCAATATATGTGAGAATTGTATGAAATGAGGATTAAATGTATGATTGTTGAGTCTTCCACTTGCTTTGCCTGATCATGATCTGAAATGCGGTCAGCATGCCGGTGGAGGATCATTTAAGTTGTTAGGAATAAGTGAGACGAAACTCTCTGGAGTAAGCAAACATTCTAGGACCTAGGTCAGTCCTTGCCATGGGATACCTTAGGAATTGTATGCTAGATTTGCTAACATTGGAGAGTTGAGACATTGCGGTATGCATCCGCCACTCTTAGGCCTCGCCATAGGAAAGAGTGACGTTAGGGAGGGTAGAAGGCAATGTGGTCGCCATACTGATTGCAGGCTAGTCTCCCAGGCAATTGGGATCTCCTCATTGTGTTACTTGTGTGTCAAGAGCATTGCAATCGTGGTCTAATGTGCATTCAACCGGTGGAAAAACTCTAGAACATCCATTCTTTTCCTGTTTTTACACTTTATTTGCTGCACTTGTTAATTTACTAGTTATTGCTGTGTTTTAATTCTCTTTGTGACATTCCGTGAGCAAACATTGAATTCAAGAATCCACCCTTTTCCCTATGGATAAGATCCCTCTCACCACATCTACATTAGTGAATAGGGTAAAATTGCAAGTACGTGACACACTTGTCAGGTTGAAAATGTGTGTCTCAGATGTCCCCAAAATGCTCTTGGTTACTTTAAAAATGGAAGACAGAACAGGTAAAAATTGCTGCAGATGCGGGCACCAGCGGCGCACCGCTGTTCTCTTCTGCGAGCCGGTAACTTTTTCGGCGCACTGGAGAAGTCTGACTGCATTGGCATCTCTCTGTCCGAGGCTCTGAAAATGCTTGAAAATCGCTCTTTTTGCTGCTTCACTCCATTGGTCATAATTGGCCGCAATGTCCTACGAAACACGTTAAAACACGTAAAAATGACATAGAAAAATGCTACAAGAATGCTCAAAAGATAAGTGAAATGTATCCAATAAGGTGAAAATCATCACCTTATCAATTACATATGTCTCATCAAGTTATGTGCAAAAAACAATCTTCAAAGAGAATTTGTGAACATTGGTGATTTTAAATAATTTTCTATTTTTGAAAAAACAAACTGTGCGTCATAACTCACAAACAAATGGTGACTTTTTATAATATTTATTTTTCTATTTTTTGTACACAAATCACTAGATTACGTACTTGTCATTGAGTTGCACGAAAAATGAACCAAAAACAGAGCACTTGCGAACATTTTTTTGTGACTTTCTATTTTTGTCAAAAATAGCAAGTTACATTTCACAGAAAATGTTGATTTTTGAAAAATTTTAATTTTTTTTGTACACAAACTACTACATTACATATTCTCATCAAGTTATATTCACTAAATAAATAGATTTTCAAATATTTTTTTTATTTTTATTCAAATCATTAGATTGTATGTGTTCTTTTTCGGTTGGATACAAAGAGTAGGGAAGAAATAAAATCTGTGGGCAATATTACGCAATTTTCTTTTCTTTTTTTCAATGATCTCGAGGTGTATCTATCACTCTAGGAAAATGGTGATTTTTTTAAATTTTTTTTTATTGTTTTGCTATAGTAATGAGGTCACATGTTTCGAGTTATGTTTGATGCAAAAAATGGATATAAATAAATCTCTTTGTCCATTTTTTACAATATTAAATTTTTTGCCAAAAACTGAGTTATAACCCACTGAAAATTGTGATTTTTGAAAATTTTTAATTTTTAAAATTTTGAATACAAATAACTAGATGATGTAATTGTTATTGAGTTAGGCAAAAAATAGACAAAATAGAGCACTTCCAAGCAATTTGTGGTGATTTTTTGTTTTTGTCAAAAATAGTATGTTATCCAAAAATTGTGTTTTAAAAAAAATTAAATTTTCTTTTTTTGTGTATATAAATCGCTAAATTTCATATTTCTCATCAAGTTATCTGGAAAAAATGATCCAAAAAGAGTACTTGAAAAAAAGTTCTTCTGATTTTGATTTTTGTTCAAAATAGAGCATTTGTTCAAAATAGTTCTTCTGAGTTGAACGAAAAATGAACCAAAAATAGAGCACTTGCGAACATCGTTTCGTGACTTTCCAGTTTTGTAAAACATAGCGAGTTATATTTCACCGAAAATTTTGATTTTTGAAAAATTTTAGTTTTCTTATTTTTTTGTACACAAACTACTACATTACATATTTCTCATCAAGTTATATGCTTAAAAAAAAGCACTTCCGGACTATTTTTTATGTGATTTTAATTTTTTTTTTGGAAAAAAATCGCAAGTTGTAATTCACCAAATATATAGATTTTTAAATATTTTTCTTATTTTTATTCAAATCTTTAGATTATATGTGTTCTTATTCAGTGTGATACAAAGAGTATGGAAGATATTAAATTTGTGGGCAATATTACGTAATTTTCTTTTCTTTTTTTCAATGATAGCCGAGTTGTATCTATCACTCTTGGAAAATGATGATTTTTTTAATTTTTATTGTTTTGCTATAGTATTGAGGTCACATGTTTCGAGTTATGTTGGATGCAAAAAGTTGATATAAAAAATCTCTTTGTCAATTTTTTTACAATTTTATATTTTTTTGCCAAAAACTATGAGTTGTAATCCACTGAAAATTGTGACTTTTGAAATTTTTTTATTTTTAATTTTTTGTATATAAATCACTATATGATGTAATTGTCATTGAGTTGGGCGAAAAAATTGACAAAATAGAGCACTTGCGAACAGTTTTTTGTGATTTTCTATTTTTGTCAAAAATAGTATGTTATCCAAAAATTGTGTTTTTAAAAAAATTTAAAATTTTCATTTTTTTTGTGTGCATAAATCGCCAAATTTCATATTTCTCATCCAGTTATGTGGAAAAAATGATCCAAAAAGAGCACTTGTAAACAAGTTCTTCTATTTCTATTTTGGTTTAAAATAGTAACTCAACAAAAATATTAGTTTTCTTTTTTTACACAGATTGCTAGAATACGTATGTCTCATCAAGTTCTGTGCAAAAAACACTCTTCAAAGAGTATTTGTGAACAATGGTGATTTTATACTATTTTTTTTTTGGAAAAAAAACTATGCATCATAACTCACAACAAATGGTGACTTTTTATAATATTTATTTTTTCTATTTTGTGTACACAAATCACTAGGTTACATACTTTTCATTGAGTTACACAAAAAATGAACCAAAAATAGAGCACTTGCGAACATTTTTTTGTGACTTTTCTATTTTTGTCAAAATAAAGCGAGTTATATTTTGCCGAAAATGGTGATTTTCGATAAATTTTGATTTTCTTGCTTTGTTCATACACAAACTGCTACATTACATATTTCTTATCAAGTTATTTTCTTAAAAAAAGCACTTGTAGACTATTTTTTATCTGATTTTAATTTTGTTTTGGGAACGAATTGCGAGTTATAATTCACCAAATATATAGATTTTCAAATATTTTTCTTATTTTTATTCAAATCAATATATTATATGTGTTCCTCTTCTGTTCGATACAAAGAATATGGAAGAAAAAATAACTGTGGGCAATATTATGCAATTTTCTTTTCTTTTTTTCAATGAGTGCGGGTTGTATATGTCACTAGAGGAAAAATGATGATTTTTTTAAATTTATAATATTTTAATAAAATGATCATGTCACATGTTTCGAGTTATGTTAGATGCAAAAAGTGGATATAAATAAATCTCTTTGTCAATTTTTTACAATTTTATATTTTTTGCCAAATACTATGAGTTATAATCCAATGAAAATTGTGATTTTTTAAAATTTTTAATTTTTAATTTTTTATACTAATCACTAGATGATGTAAATGTCATTGAGTTGGGAAACAAATAGACAAAATAGTGCACTTGCAAACAATTTGTGGTGATTTTCTATTTTTGTCAAAAATAGTATGTTATCCAAAAATTGTGCTGGTGGGAGCTATCATAGGATCACCAATTTAACCCAACTCTCTCAATTATGCAGTAGTGGCGAGTGGGATCGTATCCACAGGGATGGGTTAGTTGTGCAGAGATCGCTTGTCCTAATGGTCTATGAAATGCAAGAAGGAAAACAGGATGCAAGAAATCAAAGGAAAACAAATGTATGCTCAGTAGAATGAATGTAAAAGACTAAATGCAAAGGTTAGTATGCAAGCACTACCATGAGAGATTTCAACATGTACGGATCTCTCCCTAGTAACATCGAGTTATGTAGTGCATGCGTGAGGGGACTATTCTGCTAGTGACCTAGAACTGATTAACTTGGCAGTTCTCAAAACTCCAGTTCACAAATCTCCTCAAACTTCCCTTGGCAGGGCAAGTTCTTAGCACAAGTTAAAACCCAGGTCCCTATCCGGACAGAACATCTCTAACCCAATCCTTGACTATCTCCCTTGGCAGGGCAACTATCCAATTCATGGTTTCGATCTATAGTGCAAGCATAATCTTAAATCTTTCCTAAGAATTGATTTTAACTGTCAGTGGGCACCGCACAATTAGAATCACAAGAAATGCAGATTTTTAGACTCACACATATATGTTCACAGCTCAATTCATGTTATGTTCAATTGCCTTCGGTGGATCTATACTAATCTCAGTGGGCACCGCAAATTTGGTGTGAATTTGAGCAAGTCATGCAGAACGTTGAACCTAAACAAGTAAAGAACTATGAACATGAATGACACAAATAAATTTCTATTCGGATGTCTCAAATAGGATTAGATCCATACATATAACCCTCAAGACAGTATAATGTAAGAAGAGGAAAAGAGAGAGAAAATCCTATTCTAAACTAAGAATGAAGAACCATAATCTATTCTATTCTATTATGTGCCGCCGCCCTCTCTTTCCAAATCCCCTTCCTCTTGATTTCCTTTTATATCTTCTCCTCACTGATTTCTCGCTATTAGGTTCCTGGAAGTTTCCTTTCTTTGTGGTGAGAGTGCCACGTGTTCTACATTTGCCATTCATGAGATTTATTGTGTAACTTAAGCATTAAGCATGAATAACATCAAACACTTGATGATCTAACAATAGCTATGCTTGTGCACTTTGTAATTGCCAAAACATTGTGCCTTATGCTAGAGTAGATTATGTTGCTGTGTATGCTCACATACTAGGTAAGTGGGAAGTGTTATGTATGAATAAAGTGCAAGTGTGCAAGTGTATGCATGACTAAGTGTGTGAGTATGCAAATAAAAGTGCATAAGTGTGCGAATGGGTGCAGGTGCGTGCGGGTGAGTGAATGCATGAGTGTGTGCTAGTGAGTGCATGAGTTATGCATGAGCGATTGCACAGGCTTCATTTTTCTCCCCCATTTAGCCCCTGATTCCTGTCAATTATGAGAAAATGGAAAGCATTAATATTGTAGACAAGCCTCTTAGCTAAATATAGCACTTTTAATCGCTCAATTCGGGGCCAAGATGAGAGAGTTATGGTCATTTTACTAAACCCTGGCAATGCGAGAGAGTGTGGTGTGGGCACCGCACCGTGTGTGCATGTGATGGTGCGCCCGCCATGTGCTGTGTGTGTGCATAGAGGGCGCACCATGGCGCCCTCCATGTGTTGTTTGTGCATGGTGCGGGTGCCCCATGGCTCCCACACCGTGTGTGATGTGTGTGAGTGGCGGGGGCACCATGGCGCCCGCCGTATGGTGTGTGTGTGTGCGTGTTGTGAGTTTTGTGCGTGCGTTGTGTGCATGTGATTTGATTGTGCTTGTGTGTGCTTTGGGACTTTATGTAATGCTTGATACTTGTGAGGCCACAATGGCTAAGTTTGTGTTTGTTTCCAATTCATGAACAATTCATATCATTTACACAACACTTTGACATTTTCCACATTTAACAGATCATGAGCATTCTTGCACACAAGTCATTAACCAAGAACCATTTTTACGAGTATTTCATGCAAAAGCTCAAGTAAACGAGACAAATAAGTCAGTACAAACCCGACTTATCATGTGCTTTTCAAAAAAATTGAAAGTTTTTTGTGTGTGCATAAATCACAAAATTCCATATTTCTCATCAAGTTATCTGAAAAAGAATGATCCTAAAATAGTACTTGCAAACAAGTTCTTATGATTTCTATTTTTGTTCAAAACAGTGAGTAACTAACTGAAAATATTAATTTTCTTTTTTTACACAAATCGTTAAATTACATATGTCTCATCAAGTTATGTGCAAAAAATAATCTTCAAAGTGCATTTGTGAACAATGGTGATTTTATAGAATTTTCTATTTTTGAAAAAAAAAACTGTGGTCATAACTCACAAAAAATGGTGATTTTTTATACAATTTATTTTTCTATTTTTTTGTACACAAGTCACTAAATTACGTAATTGTCATTGAGTTGCAAGAAAAATGAACCAAAAATAGAGCACTTGCGAACATTGTTTTGTTACTTTCTAGTTTTGTCAAAAATAGCGAGTTATATTTCACCGAAAATGTTGATTTTTGAAAAATTTTAATTTATTTTTTTTTGCACAAACTACTACATTACATAATTCTCATCAAGTTATATGCTTAAAAAAGCACTTGCGGACGATTTTTTATGTGATTTTAATTTTTTTTTGGGAAAAAATCACGAGTTATAATTCACAAAATATATAGATTTTCAAATATTTTTCTAATTTTTATTCAAATCATAACATTATATGTGTTCTTATTCGGTGTGATATAAAGAGTAGGGAAGAAATTAAATCTATGGGCAATATTAGGCAATTTTTTTTCTTTTTTTCAATGATAGCGAGTTGTATTTGTCACTCTAGGAAAATAATGATTTTTTTAAAAATATTTTATTTTTTATTGTTTTGCTACAGTAGTGAGGTCACATGTTTCGAGTTATGTGATAAGTGTGTTTTATACAGACTTAATAATGTTGTTTTCACTTGCCTTTTGTATTTTTTAGTACACTTTGTGCATTGAAAGTGTAGAAATCAGTGAGTTTGTGCAAAGAATGGTATGAGCTTCTATTTGATGAAGAAAGGGCTGAAAATGGTAAAAATATGATATTGAATTTGTTGTGGCTTTTGTGGGTTAAGTGGCAATATGATGTGGCATTATGTGTGACCTATGAGTTTATGTGAAGTTTTGTGCGAAGTGTTGTTAAGTAGAAGAAGAGTTCAAATTATGTGTATGAAGTTTGCATGAAAACACACATCTTACATAAGTTGTCGTATGGACTCACACACACTCAGCACACATTGCCGCCCATTGGCGTGTGCATGTGGCTTAGGGTTGCATAATACTTGCACATCTCACACATGAACTAGCTCTCATCGCCTCACAACTGATAGGAATCCAGACGCACTTAATGGTGAACAACATTCCATTCACCCGTTACGTGGAATTGGTGGACCAATGACTCGAGCTAAAACCAAACAGTTCAAGATGTCTCTTAAAGGTTTGATCATGGAAGTGATGGACGATGCATATAAGTTGTTGGAACAAGGTTTCGATGAAGAGAAGACTGATTTTAAGCCTTGGAACCTCGTGATTTTGATATTACCTGAAGACATTTCATTGGAGAGCAAGATTGGACAAGTGTTGAATAATCGTGCCTCCACGTCGCGACATCCACAGCTGCACGTCGCGACGTACACCGACGTCGCGACGTCTACCGACCTCTACGTCGTGACGTAACTCTCTGGAAATTTGAAGTTTGAAAATTGGAATTAAAAATCCAATTTTTAATTCAGGACACGATTTCCGCACGTCACGACGCGCGACCTTCCACGTCCCGACATCCACAAACGTCGCGACGTCCACAATCCCATGTCGCGCGACGTTGGGAAATTTGGCAGATTTAGAGTTTTCCATTTTAGTTCGTTTTTGTTATTTCTTTTCAATAAGGAACGTGATTTAATGTTCTTGCATGAACATTGATATGTTCAATATAGTGTTTTCACATGGCTAAAGGTCTTGCATGATTGAAGCATGTGTTAATTCTATTTTAGGGAAGTTTATTCAGGAGAGATGCAATCAATTTTGAGAAGGCGATTTGTGCCATCTTATCTCGCTAATTAATTGCGGATGCAAGTTCAAACCCTCACCCAAGGAAACCGATCCGTTGATGATTATTTCAAAGAAATGCTTTTACTCATGATAAAGGTGCATATTGTGGAGGAACCCGAAACAACAATGGCTAGGTTCTTGGTAGGAATGACTCCCGCATTGGCATACAAGATGGGTTTTCAAAAATCCTATGATTTGACAGAGATGTGGCATAATGCTATTTAAATAGAGCCTCACATGAAGCAAAAGGGACGACTTACACCTCGTTAACCTCCTTGGCAAAGGAACAACCGACAGACTCCACCTAATCTAGTTTTGAAGAACAAGCCTTTTGGAGGTAATGCTACCCCCAAGCCGGTAGAAATGACACCATCAATTGTTCAGAAGTCAGCCCAAAACACATCCCAAAGATCTAGTGAAATTAAATGTTATAAATGTCAAGGATATGGTCATATGCAGTCCAACTGTCCCAGCAAAAAGGCTATTTACTTACTTAACAATGGGGATGTTGCTAGTGTTCATTCGAGTGATGATGAGATGCCCGAACTTGAAGAAAAGACCTATGGTGAAGAATATGATGAAGATACTCCAGAAAAGTTGGAAGTTGCTGAGTCTCTTATCATTATGAGAGCCTTGAGTACACAGCCACAAGTGGCTGGCGAAACAGTGCAACGTGAGAACATCTTCCACACCAAGTGCATTATTCAGAAAAAGCAGTGCAGTTTGATTATTGATGGTGGGAGTTACACAAATGTGGCGAGTACATTATTGGTATCCAAGTTGATGCTTACTTGTTCAAAACACCCCAAACCATACAAGCTTCAATGGTTGAATCAAAGTGGGGAGGTTAAGGTAAACAAACAGGTGCGCTTATCTTTGTCAATTGGAAGGTATGCTAATGATATTCTATGTGATGTTTTTCCAATGGAGGCAGCGCATATGTTACTTGGACTTCCATGGCAATTTGATAGATTTGTCATGCATGATAGATGGAAGAATCACTACACCGTGGATAAGGATGGTAAGAAGTACATTTTGGCTTCTTTGAAACCATGGGAAATATATGAAGATCAAGCCAAGATCTCTAAGGAATGTAGGCAATTGGTGCAGGCCGAGCAAATGAAGCAAGAAGTGGGAAACACCTCTACCACTTCAAGCAAAAATGCCAAGAAATTGGAAGGCCAAAAGATGAAGCAAGAGGAGAAAGAAAAGAGATTATCAGTCTTTGCAAGAAAAAGTGAAGTCAAAAGAGCAATGCTAGATAGGCATGAGATGTTTGTACTTATTTACAAAGACTTGTATTTGCTGTCTAGTGATCACCTTTCTACTTTACCTAGTGCTGTGATTTCTCTTATACAGGAATTTGACGATTTATTCCCCGAGGAGTTGCCAAATAGTTTACCTCCAATTCGAGGAATAGAACATCAAATTGATTTCATTCCTGGTGCTTCAATTCCCAACAGACCAGCATATAGAGCAAGTCCTGAAGAGACAAAGAAAATTCAAATGCAAGTGGATGGTCTTCTAGAAAAAGGTATTGTTCGTGAAAGCCTTAGTCCATGTTCTGTGCCTGTTATTCTTGTTCCTAAGAAAGATGAAACATGGAGAATGTGTGTTAACTGTAGAGCCATTAATAAAATAACCATTAAATATCGTCACCCTATCCCTAGGTTAGATGACATGTTAGATGAGTTATATAGTTCTAAAATCTTTACAAATATTGATTTGAAAAGTGGCTATTATCAAATTCGTATGAAAGAGGGTGATGAATGGAAAACTGCATTTAAAACTAAGTATGGTCTTTATGAGTGGTTAGTTATGCCTTTTGGATTGACTAATGCACCAAGCACTTTTATGCGTTTAATAAACCATGTACTTAGATTTTTCATAGGGAAATTTGTGGTAGTTTATTTTGATGATATACTTGTTTACAGCAAAACAATTAAAGAGCATGTTTTACATTTAAGGAGAGTGTTTGTTGTACTTCGTGAAAATCAGCTTTATGTAAATTTTAAAAAATGTGAATTATGTACTTCGTCTGTTATCTTTTTAGGATTTGTTACAAGTGCTGATGGAATTTCTGTTAATGAAAATAAAGTGAAAGCAATTAGAGATTGGCCCACACCTAAGTCAGCTAATGATGTTTGGAGTTTTTATGGTTTAGCTGGATTTTATAGGAGGTTTGTAAAGGACTTTAGTACAATTGCAGCCCCCTTAAATGATCTAGTTAAAAAGAATGTGGCTTTTGTTTGGACTGATGCACAAGAAAAAGCTTTTAATGCTTTGAAGCAAAAATTAACTAATGCTCCTATTCTTATGTTACCTAATTTTGAGAAAGCTTTTGAAATACAATGTGATGCCTCCGGGAAAGGTATTGGTTCTGTTTTGATACAGGAAGGCAAGCCCGTGGCATATTTTAGCGAGTAGCTTAATGGAGCAACACTGAATTACCCCACATACGACAAGGAGTTGTATGCATTGGTGAGATCTCTACAAGTTTGGCAGCACTACCTTTGGCCGAAAGAATTCATTATTCATTCAGATCATGAGAGTCTTAAGTTCCTTAATACCCAAGGTAAGCTGAATAAAAGACATGCTAAGTGGTTAGAGTTTATTGAGACTTTTGCTTACGTTGTTAAGTACAAGACTGGAAAGAAAAATGTGGTTGCTGATGCATTGTCGAGAAGGCATAATTTACTTACTTTCTTGCATATTAAACTGCTTGGATTTGATGTCATGAAAGGATTGTATGCTGAATATGCTGATTTTAAACTTGTGTATGAGATTTGTTTGCATAAATTCGAAGGTGAGTATTATTTGCATGATGGTTTCTTGTTTAAAAAGGATAAATTGTGTGTATCTAATTGCTCTATACGTGATTTGTTAGTTATTGAGATACATGGAGGTGGATTAATGGGTCACTTTCGTGTTTACAAAACATTACATATTTTGCAAAAACATTTTTATTGGCCTCATATACGCAAAATTGTTCAATCTGTTTGTCAAAGATGTATTGTTTGTAAACAGGCAAAGTCAAAACTAATGCCTCATGGTCTATACACACCACTCCCAGTACCTTTTCATCATTGGTTAGATATTTCAATGGATTTTGTTTTGGGGTTGCCTAGGTCACCAATTGGTAAGGATAGTATTTTTGTGGTAGTTGATAGGTTCAGTAAAATGGCGCATTTCATTGCATGCTCACGAACCAATGATGCTACACACATAGCAGACCGTTTCTTTAAAGAAGTTGTCAGATTGTATGGTATTCCTATGTCTATTGTGAGTGATAGAGATGTCAAGTTCCTTAGTCATTTTTGGCGTACTCTTTGGAGTAAATTGGGAACTAAATTGTTATTTTCTACTGTTGCACACCCTCAAACGGATAGGCAAACTGAGGTAGTTAATAGGACTCTATCTGCATTATTGCGTGCTATCATACAAAAGAATTTAAAGAAATGGGAAGATTGTTTACCACACATTGAGTTTGCTTACAATCGTACTATTCACAGTGCTAGTTCTTTTTCTCCATTTCAAATTGTCTATGGCTTTAATCCCTTGACACCTTTGGGTATTTTGCTTATTCCTCTTAACGAGTTTGTTAATGTTGATGATGCCAGTAAAGCTACTTTTTTTAAGGACCTTCATGCTAGGGTTCGAGACAACAAAGGAGAAATGAGCAGTATGCCAAGCAAGCCAATAAAGGGAGACGCCATATGGTGTTCCACCCGGGTGATTGGGTTTGGATACACTTGCGTAAAGAAAGATTTCCTGAGAAATGGAAATCAAAGCTTCACCTAAGAGGTGATGGACCATTCCAAGTTCTCGAGCGCATTAATGACAATGCATACCGCATTGATTTACCCAGTGAGTATGGAGACGTTAGTGCTACTTTTAATGTTTCTGATCTTTCTTTGTTTGATGCAGGAGATTCGAGGACGAATCCTTTTGACGAGGGGGGAATGATAGGAATCCAGACGCACTTAATGTTGAACAACATTCCATTGACCCGTTACTTGGAATTGGTGGACCAATGACTCGAGCTAAAACCAAACAGTTCAAGATGGCTCTTAATGGTTTGATCATGGAAGTGATGGACGATGCATATAAGTTGTTGGAACAAGGTTTCGATGAAGAGAAGACTGATTTTAAGCCTTGGAACCTCGTGATTTTGACATTGTATGAAGACACTTCGTTGGAGAGCAAGATTGGACAAGTGTACCGACGTCCACATCGACGTCCACAGCTCTTCGTCGCGACGTGCACCGACGTCGCGACGTCCACCGACCTCCACGTCGCGACGTAACTCTCTGGAAGTTTGAGGTTTGAAATATTGGAATTAAAAAAATCCAATTTTAATTCATGACGGAATTTCCGCACGTCGCGACGTGCGATCTTCTCCGTCGCTACGTTGGGAATTTTTACAGCTTTTTAGGTTTTGATTTAGTAATCCGTTTTGTTTAATCTTTTCAATAAGGAACGTGATCTAATGTTCTTGCATGAACATTGATATGTTCTATATGGTGTTTTCCCATGGCTAAAAATCTTGCATGATTGAAGCATGTGTTAATTCTATTTTAGGGAAATTTATTCTAATTAGGAAACTATTTTTAGGAAAGTTGGGTTTACTTTGTTGGCAAGTCTTTGTGCCTATTTAAAGGCTTGTAAACCCACGAATTTTGGTTGTTGAATTTTGAAATAAGAAGTCATAATTTTGCAGAGAAGAATTTGATCCCAAAATACTTAGAGACCTTGAGTTAAGTTTGAGCTTCTGTTTTCTAAACCCTAAAGTGAGATTAAGCCAATAGTCTTGCTTTAGTTCTAAGTTTGAGAACAGCCAAATCTGATTTGATTTAGGTGCCTCCTGAGTCAAGTTGGTTTTGTAATAGAGTTGGGGCTTTGGACAAGTTTCCATTGAATCGTGCTCTATATCTTTCTTTTGTTTTCTTTATTTCTTTCTTATTCTTTGTGTTTCTGTTCTAACCATTATTCTTCTTGTGTTCGTTGAATTCTTTAGTTTTGTTGTGGAATTTTCCAAGCTAGACCTGTCCTGTGGATAAATAAGGTTGTCAAATCCACCCAGAGGTGGATCAAAACAACGAGAACCTTATCAACAACTCTCGCACATCACACGCACACCATTGCACATCGTCAAACAAATCACTTGCACACCACTCGCACATTGTCGCACACACTCGCTCAGCATTCGCATGCATCGCCTTATGTCACCGCACGAAGCCCAGGTGCATGTGCACGGGCATGCAAACACATTGTTGCGCACTCATGCGGCGACCTCGCACCAGCCACAAATTACTACACGGGCACTCATTCGGCGACCTAGCACTAGCTGCGTATCGCCGCACAAGCATGCGCGGTGACCTTGCACCAGCCGCGCGTGCATGTACGCGGCTGCAACGACACATATACACATGAGCACCTCTTTTGCTGCATACTTGTGCACTTTTCTTGCATTATTTGTAGCGTACACCTAGCATAAATAGCATGCACACTTGCGAGCACTCTTTACCACATCACTGCATCATTAGCACAAGCACACTACAATACACATAAAATGCATTTCATACAAGTCTTGCATCACTTCACATATAGTGCACAAATACACGGTGACGCGTCCCTAGGATGCATCGGCCATAGAAATTTTTACAAGGCGATGCGTCCCTAGGATGCGTCGCCATGAAAATGGTGAATTGTGGTGCTAAATTTTGGTTAAGTGTGAATTCTTCTTTCTGTTTGTACAGGGCATAAAGGCATGGTCACTTGAAGGCTCGAGGGCATGGAAATCATAGTGATGGCATGGAGGGCCTATGCTTGAAAGTGTGAAGCTGAGAATTTGGGCTGACTTGGCGATCTGCAAGTGCACAGTGTTTTGAGACATTTTCCATATTGCAGTGACATTTCTATAAAAAAGTGTTCAGTTTACGTTAGCTTATAGAATAAGATTTAGACCTCTATAAATACAGGGATTGAAAACTTTTAGAGAGAGATCCGATCATTCTAGATTTTACCAGATTTTTAGAATTCTTGAGAGGGAATTTTCTCTCTCTAACTTTCTCTCTCTAGAAATTGAGCTCCGTTCTCAATTCCAATCGAGGATTTGGATCGAATATTATAATTCTCTTCTCAATTAAGGAGACATTTTGTGATTCTCTTGTGAACTTGAAGCTTTGAAAGCAATTCAATCGATAAAATCTTTATATTAAATGAAAATGAACTGTTTCTCATTACAAATTGTCAATCGCGAATTGAGTATGGAGTTTTCTGGCTAGATTTATGATATTCTAGGGTTTGAACTGGATGAATGTGTAATTAGACTATGTGAAGCTCTGCAATTGACACAATCTATAAAGAATGAAATCATACTTAGAATAAATGCATGAATCTGGTTAAGTTTCATAAATTCTCTTGCTTATTGAATGAATTGAGCTTCAATTGTGGTCGCGTCATGCTGAGTTGAGGTTAGATTCACTGATATGTGTGAGAATGCATGAAATGAGAACCTAAAGTATGATTGTCGAGTCTTCTAACTTGTTTTTCCTGTTCATGATCTGAGACACGGCCTGCATACCGGTTGAAGTTCATTCAGTCATTAGAATAGAGTGAAAAAAAACTTTCTAAGGTTAACGAAGACAAATGAACCTAGGTCAGGCCTCGCCATGGAAAGACCTTAGGATTTGCATGCCAGAGTAGTTAGTCTTGGAAAGTTGAGACGTTGCGGGTTACAACCATCACTCTTAGGCTTCCCCATGGGAAAGAGTGATGTCAGGGAGTGTAGAATGTGGTGCGGTCGCCATGCTGGCTACAGGCTAGGCTCCTAGGCAATTTGATCTCCTCATGGTTTACTTGTGTGTCAATTGCATTGCATAAGTAGTCTAAAGTGCATTCATCCAGTATAAGAACCCTAGGACATTTAACTCAACTTGTTAACTCATTCCTTTACATTTATTGGATTTGTAGTTGTTACCATTTGTTCATCTGTCTTTGCTGCTATTTTCATTCTGTTCTTGTGACTGTGATTCATTTCTGTGACAAACTACTGAATTCTTGAAATCACCTCCTTCCCTGATGAACGAAACCCTCTCACCGCAACTACATTAGTGAATAGGGATAAATTATTAAGGTATGCGATAAACCTGTCAATTTTTGGCACCGTTGCCGGGGAAGGCACGGTTTCTTATTTTATTGTGTTGTTCTGTTTTGTGTTGTTTTTGTTCTATTTTTGTTTGTCTATATTTTACAATCTTGTTATTCTATTTTGTTGCATTCTTCTACTTTAATAGATACTCTTGGTTTTGTGAAGTGATTTCTACAGGATCATTGGTTGTGTATGCCCAGATCTCAGAGATCTTCAGGAGAGCCACAATATCCCCTTGATCTTGAGTTAGAAAGAACCTTGAGGATCCAAGAATGTGAGAGAAGAATGGCTAATCCTGGAGTACGACCACCAAGATTTGGTGATCACTATTCCATCAACTTTGAGAATGCAATTGATCAACAAGACATTGATGTAGAGAGCTACCACATTCTTACTCAGATAGTATCCATGATCACTCAGGGCCAATTCTTCTAAGGCTTAGATAATGAGGATCTGAATTAACATCTTGATTGGTTCTTAGGCCTTTGCAGTACTTTCAAGCTTCAAAGAGTGCCAAGAAGTGAAGTTCACAGAATTCTCTTTCTATTATCTTTGAGAGGCATGGCAAAGCATTGGTTTAAGTACATTAGAAAAACAAATGCTATGACAACTTTTGATGAACTCCAAAATAAATTTTTGGCCAAATACTTTCCTCCTGCCAAATTGGAGAAGATGTATATGGACATAATGAATTTTCAGTAACATGAGGGTGAAACATTTCGGGAAGCATGGGAGCGTTTTAATGATTTAATCCCACAATGTCCTAACCATGATCTTGGGGAAATAAGAGAACTAAACACTTTCTTTAAAGGACTCACAGCTGAATCTTCTATGATGGTTAAAGTTTGTGCCAACAGAGCATTGAAAGATGAGTGTTCCAGAAGTAAGAGAACTCTTTGACAAAATAGCTGAGGATAAGTACATTTTGCCTGAAACAAGAAAACCACAAGGTAGGAGGCAGAGAGTTGTCTTAGACCTTGATGAAGAAACTTCCTTAAGTGCTAAGTTTGAGGCTCTGGCTAAATAAGTGCAAACATTGAAGGCCACACAAGCAAAAGCTCCAGTGTTCTCCTGTGGCTTGTGCAATGGAGAGCACAACACAGATGGATGTGTCATTACTACAGAGTCTTTGCAGTATGTTAACAACTGTAACAAGCCACAATATTTTGAAAACTATTCAGGAGGCAATAGACAGTATGGTAGTGGCCACTATTCAGGGGGCATCAAAATCAAAACCAGGGAGGCCAGTATTTTCAAGGTAATGAACAAAGAAGATCTACGAATCCATCTCCAGGCTTTGACTATCAACATAATGCTTCAGAACAAAGAAAACCTTCCATAGAAGACATGTTCCATAAGCTTATGGAAAAGATGGATAAAAATGAGCAAAGATTTGGTGGTTTGGAGTCAACTGTAAAACACTATGAGGCCACACCTAAAAACATTGAGATGCAATTGGGACAACTTGCCAATATTGTGCATCATAGGCCTAGTAGATCCCTCCCAAGTGATACAATTCCAAATTCAAAAGGGAAAGATGTATGTAATGCTATCACATTAAGAAGTGGAAAGCAAGTGCACAAAGCCAAGGGTCCTGGTGATGATGCTTGTGAAGTTGAGGAGGAGGTAGTTGTGGAACTTGAGACAGATTGTGCTCATGAGGTCATGGCACCAGAGAATGAGGGGGTGCAGGACAATGGAGAAAAGTAACTGACTAAAAAAATTAGAGGTCTACCGAGCCCTTACAATTTCCCAGAATATGCTCATAGACCTCTGATAAGACAGTTTTACTCTTACTTAATATTGTTAGTTTTTGCTTGACTTTTGTAGATTTCAGTGCACTTTATGCATTGATAGTGTGGAAATCAGTGTGTTTGTGAAAATAATGTTGTGACCTAAAATGGTAAAATATGATGTTGAATTTGATGTGGTTCTTGTGGGAGTTGGTGGCAATTGATGAGGCTTTGTTTGTGACTTATGAATTATGTGAAGTTATGTGTGAAGTGTTGTGATGAATTTCTTTGGCAATTGTGTGAGTAGTGTGTTAAGTAAATGAGGAGTTTGAATTGTGTGTAAGAAGTTTGCATAAAACACGCACGTCATTGCACATCGTCTCGCACACAAGCACAGATCGTCGCATGAGTCACCGCACATAGCGCTGCATCGCTGCATGATTCCTTGTACGCATCGTCGCATGCACTTGCACTACACTATCGCACGTCGCTGCACGAGCTAGTACAAGCATGCACACCACTTGCGCCAACACTTGCACGCATCGATGCACATCATCGCACGGGAAAACACACACTCATTTGCACACCATTACACACTCTCTCGCACACATGCAGCACACTAGGCACTCACTAGCATGCATCGCCGCACATTAGCACACACTCACACCGCATACATTGCTGCACAGCGCACAACACTTTGCACACTTGCACGACGTCGCCGCACACTCACACATCTCACTCCTCGTACACACTCGCACAACTCACTCGCACTCTTCACGCACTCGGCACAACGCATACACTCAAGCACACATGCATACGATACCAATTCATGATTTAGACACGCAACTCCTCACACTTCACAAACTTCATTTTAGCACACAAATAAATCACACACACACATGTGCACGGTGATGCGTAGCCATGAAAATGAAATACACTACGAAGGTCGTGGAGAGAGATACACGCTGACACGTCGTCATGACGTATAGCATTGAAGTGATGTCGTGCTACGACGCGTCGTGGTTAAATTGTAGACAAAAGGTTGAGTTTTTTTTCTAAGTGTTGGAATTGTTCTTTGCAGGTGCAGGTTCATGGTGTCGTCATTTTGTGTGGCTCGGAGGCGTGTTGAGAGCTACGAAGGCGTGATGCGGGCAGGCTTGGAGGTGTGAGTTGATGGATTAGGGAGCTAACGTGGATGCCTTCGCATGTGATGATTTTGGCGAGTGGCGTATATCAGTGGCATTGTTTGTAAATAAGTGTTCATTTTACGTTTGCGTATTGTTTACGTTTTATAATTTCTATAAATAGAGGAATTAGTTGTTATTTTAGGGAATCGATCATTCTATATTTTTACCAGACTTTTGATTTTGAGAGCGGGAACTCTCTCTCTAAAAACTTCCTCTCTCTAGATTCTCTCTCTACCATTTTAGCTCTATTTTATAATTCTGACCGAGAATTTGAAATGAACACTGTAATTCTCTGTTCAATTAAGGAGGAAATTCGGAGTTCATTTGCAAATTGGAGGCATTCAAAGTAATTTAATCGGTATAATCTTTCCAATTAATGAGAATGAATTGCTTGTTGTCGTATATTGATGATCGTGAATTAGAAATGGAGTCTCGTAGCTAAATTGATGATGTCCTAGGGTGTGGATTAGATGATTGTGTAATTAAACAATGAAATGCTATGCAATTGACCCAATTTCTAAGAATAAGATCATACTTGCTCTTAAATGTATGAATATTTCAAGTTTCATAATTTTTGCACTTTCATTGATGGAATTGAACCTTGATTGTGGTCGCCATTCTAGGTTGAGGCTCGGTTCACCAATAATAGTGAGAATTTCATGAAATGAGGACTGAATGTATAAATATGGAGTTTCTCCACTCGTTAAGTTTTGTTCATGATTTGAGATGTGGTCGCCATGCCAATCAGAGGTCATTGAGTCACTAGAATAGAGTGAAGAATGATTCTTTGATGCTAACTACGGTTTAGAAACTTAGGTTGGGCCTCGCTATGGGAGACCTAGGGTTTTGCATGCTTGAGTAGTTAGTATTGGAAATTGAGACGTTGCGGTGTTCACTCATCTTGTTTAGGCCTCGACATGGGAAAGCAGGATGTTAGGGAGTAAAGAGAGCATTGCGGTCGACATGCTAGGTGTTAACTAGACTCCTAGGCAACCTTTGTCTCCTCCCGATTTAATTTGCAATTGTCTGGCACCTAAACCCTAGGGCATCTGTTTATTGCTTGATATCACATAATGCTTGTTGTTTTTGTCACTTACTATACTACTCATTTCTCTATTTTGTTAGTCAGCATTTGTACTTGTAATTTCTAGTTGTGACACTCTACAGAACAATTTACTGAATTCTTGAGACTATCCCCTTCCATATGGATCGATCCCTCTCACCACTACTACCGTAGTTTAGGGTAAAATTGGTGAGTAACGACAACTCACATCAATTTTTGGCGCCGTTGCCGGGGAAGGCATGGTTTCGTGAAATTTCTTGTGTTATTCTATTTTGTTCTGTTTCTTTTGTGTACATTTGAGATTCTCATTAGTGTGTTTTTGTTTCTTTCCTACCATACCTCACTTGTGGTGTGTTGTGTATGCCCAGGTCTCTAAGGTCTTCTGGAGAACCTGAATATTCTTGAATTGCCAAAGACCTTGAGAATTCAACAGAAAGAGAGAAGAATGGCTAACCAAGGAGTGAGACCAGCAAGATTTGGTGATCACTATGCTATAATGTTTGAGAATGGGTTTGATCAACAGGATATTGATGTAGAGACTTAGCACATTCCAACTCAAATAGTATCCATGATCACTCTGGGCCAATTCTTCTAAGGTCTAGATAATGAGGATCCTAATGAGCATCTTGATTGGTTTTTAGGTCTTTGTAGCACCTTCAAGCTTCAAAGAGTGCCAAGAAGTGAAGTTCACATAATTCTATTTCCATTGTCTTTGAGAGGAAAGACAAAGAATTAGTTTAAATCCATTGGAGGAACAAATGCTATGACCACTTTTGAGGAAATCCAAAAGAAATTTTTGGCCAAATACTTTCCTCCTCCTAAATTGGAGAAGATGAAAATGAATATAATGAACTTCCAACAGCATGATGTAGAGTCATTTCGGGAAGCATGGGAGCGTTTCAATGACTTAATCTGACAATATCCAAACCATGATTTGGGGGAAATCAGAGAACTTAACACCTTCTTTAAGGGACTCACAGCTGAATCTTCCATGATAGTAAAAGCTTGCGCCAATGGGGCTTTGAAGGACAAGAGTGTTCAAGAAGTGAAGGAACTCTTTGATAAGATTACTGAATATGAATACCTTTTCCCTGAGACAAGAAAACCTCATGTGAGAAAGCAAAGAGGAGTATTGGACCTAGATGATGAAACTTGTTAGGGTGCTAATTTTGAAGCCCTGGCAAAACAAGTGCAAACTTTGAAGGCCACACAAGCAAAAGCTCCATTGTTGTCTTGTGGTTTATGCAAGGGAGAGCACTAGACGGATGAATGTGCTATCACAACCGAGTCAATCCAGTATGTCAACAACTATAACAAGCCGTAATATTCTGGAAACTACTCGAGTAATAGACCTTACGGTGGTGGCCAGGGTAATTAGGGAAATCAAAATCAATGAGGCCATTATTTTCAAGGTAATGATCAGATGAGATCTTCACAACCACCTCCTGGATTTGAAAATCAGCTCAGTACACATAAGCCAAGAAAGCCCTCCATAGAAGACATGTTACATCATCTTATGGAAAAGATGGATAAAAATGAGAAAAGATTTGCTTCTTTGGAAACAACTGTAAGACATCATGATGTAACACTCAAAAACATTGAAATGCAGTTGGGGCAGTTAGCAAAGGCAGTGCATCATAGGCCCAGTGGCTCCTTACCCAGTGACACAATTCCTAATCCTAAGGGCAAGGAGGTGTGTAATGCTATTACACTAAGGAGTGGCAAGCTCTTGCTAGGGAATAACAATTCAGGAGGTGAGAATGCCTAGCATGAAGAGGAAACTAGAAGTGAAGTTGAGCAAGATTGTGCGCAAGAGGCAGTGACATCTGAAGAGAAAGAGGAGAAGAACAATGAAGAGAAGAAGGTGACTAAAAAGATTAGAGGACCACCGAGTCCTTACAACTACCCCAAGTATGCTCCAAAGCCTCCTTTCCCAGAAAGAGTGAAACCACCATCGAAGAAAGGGCCGCAATATGACCGATTCTTGAACGTGGTGAAACAAGTTAACCTGAGCCTACCATTGCTAGATTTGGTTAGTGCAGTTCCTAAGTATGCAAAATTCCTTAACGATCTTATGTCAAACAAGGAACAGATTCTTCAATGTGAAGCTCTAACAATGTCAATGGAGTGTAGTGAGGCTTTGGTGGTGCACAAAATTTGGCACCCAAATTAAAGGATCCTGACAGTTGCACCATACTATGCAAAATAGGCACAAGATATTTTAAAAAAAACTCTTTGATCTTGGTGCTGGAATCAATCTCATGCCTCTCTCAATAGCTACACTACAAGAAAAATGGGCTTTTTTTTTAAAGTAAAACCGCCAATACTTTGATATATTTGAACAAAATACGGTGTTGGATACCCAACACACCGTTACAACAGAAAGTGCAATAAATTTGGAGTACTACTCCATTACAAGAAAAATGGGCTTTAATGACCAAAATCTTAGTGACGAAAAATATTTCAGTCAACAAAGAGCACATTTGTTGACCAGAACAAATTTGGTCACTAAATTCTAGTCACATTTAAAAAATTATTGACCAAAACAAAAAGTGGTCACTAAGTGGTCAATAAATACAATGGCAAGAAACATTCCCGCCAATGAGACACCCTTTGGTGACCACATTTGGTGACTAGAAAATATTTGGTCAACAAAAATTGTGTAATAATCATTTGGTGACCAGAAAAATAGTCAATAAATTTCAAAAGTTTAGTGACCATATTTTTTGGTCAACATAGGTCATACGGGTATCTGACTCCACCAATTTAAAACATTTTGATGACCAATTTTGGTGACAAGGAAATAACTGGTCAATAAAAACTTTTCAATAGTCCTACGTTGACGAGATAAGTGGTCACCAAGTAGTAATATTTAGTGAATGCATTTTTGGAACACTTAATTGACATAATTATTTAAATTAAAAATCAATTTTGTGAATGTTGTGTCTACATATTGGTGACTAAATTTTTTCCCACCAAATGCAGTAGGTTTGAATATTTTAACACACAAGTAAAAGTAAGAATTTATTAGTAAATTATTTTTAAAACTTGTGACATAATATATAAATAATTTAACTTTTCTTTGAAATTGTAATAAACTTTTGTTATACCATATTAATTATTAGAATAGAGTATGTATATTATTTATGGTGTAAATTTTGAAGAAGTTGTGATTCATCTGAAATAAATTTTATTTTAGTTTTAATAGAAAATAATGGTTAAACATACTAAACAAAAGCTATACATATAAATATATGCCTACATTATTATATAATATAAGTCTAATTATATAACGTAGTCTTATTAATTATAAATAGGTCTATATTTGTGTTTGTTAACTCTTAATGGATTAATACTATTAAAAAGTACAATATTTAATTTAGTGTGCATTGCAAATAGTAAATTAATGGAACTAATATATTACTAACTCACATCGGGCCAAATTCGTACTATAATTAATTAATTGATTCTTCAATATTAATTGGGCCAAATGTGTTTATGAATGCTAACATGTACATTGTTAAATGAATGTTAAACTTAATGAATATAGATATATTTTATTATATTCATAACTAATGTCATGTTTGGAGAAGTAGGTGGAGGCACAATTACTTAGAAGTTAAAAGGCCCAATACTTTTTTTTGTTGAGCTAATATTAATTAAGTTGGTATAATAAATTATGAATTGAACAATAATAAATTGTCTAAGTCCTTAGTACATTATTTAATAACACTAATTGAGACAATTTTATTTTATTTATAGTTTTTGTATAAACTTCTAATAATTATTATGACACACTTTTATTTTTTTATTGTCCCAAATAGTTAATTTAAAGTTGTAATTAATAAATATGAATATAATTAGTTAAATTCAGAAATAATCATATAATTAGCATAACTAACCGTCAAACTAAAATATTACTACCTCGCATTGGATCAATAGTAATCAAGCGAAGTTGTTATTGCATTTACTACTGGAGTTAGAAAATGAATAATTGTAAATAATATGGATATATAAATAATTAGTTAAATGTTTATTTGTTTGGGCCTTATACAAGCTAATTGGTTTAAAAAAAGCCCACAAATATGTAAATATACAATTGGACTTATAAATATCATATTTGATAATAATTAATTTTGGTCCAATTTATCAAATGGACCCTAAGTTAGGCCTATAATAATGAATCATTATTTGTATTGGACATCTTAACTTATTCATAATAATAGTAAGACGCCATAATATTTTTATTTTTGCCCTATAGTATTTTGATTGAAGTCCATAGATTTTTTTATTAATTAAATTTAGTGTTAGCTAAAAAGAGTCAAATGATCTATTTAAATTTTATTAATTTTAACATTTTGTTGAGGATATCTAACACTTGAAGTCCAACTGTAATTCTAAAATTACATAAACTTCAGTTATCTCAGTGAGACCCTAAAAATTTTCAATTGAATTCAAATAAAATTACAGAATAGCCTAAATAGTTTCAGTCATCTCAATTAGACCCTAAAATTATAGCTACTTTTGTGTCAGATCTAAACTATTTTATTTTAGTGTCTCAATATTAAAATTATTTTAAATTAGGTCCTTATATGTGATTAATAAATAATTTTCCCAATCAATTTTTAAAATACATTTTGAAAAGGCAAATTTTTTAGTGGGAGTAATATTAGTATAAAAGCTTACTTATCATATTATGACCATTCAACTTTAAATGTTTTTAATTAAGTTATGAAACAAATTAGAAAACATCCCTAATAGCTTGATTCTTAGCAATCAAACCATCAAAAGTTTTACAAAATAAACATGAAAAGCTATTTGTGATACTTAGAGTTGGTGATTTAATTATTCTATTTTAACCTCTTAAATTTAAAATTATTTTCAAATAGGTCCTTAGATTTAAAGTTACTTCAATTGGATCTCTAGGTGAAATTACAGAACTACCTCAATAAATTAAAAGTTACTTTTAGTTGGGTAACTAAATGGTTTACAAGTTTCATTAATTCTTCTACGATACCCTAATATAACAATTTGGTCCCTATGAAACATCTAGTTCAAATTACCATATCACATTTTTAAAAATTAGTTAAATTTTATGTTATATGTGCAATTCTTCTGATCTAAGGCTACACTTATTTATTCAGAAACCATGTAGACATACTACTATTAGTAATTCGTATATGATTTTAGTTATTTATAAATTTTGTCTATCAACGAAAGTTAAATTAAGGGCGGTGACCGTAATATAGCAAACCAACAAAAATCAATCTTTAATATGTTTACCACAAAGAAGGTAAAGTGGGCAATCTAATATAATATTCTCATAAAAAATAGCCTAATTCATTGTTTTTCTTTTAGTATCTTGTTTCAATAGTAATATGTTGTTTTAATAAAAGGTGGGCAATCAAATGAAATACCTTTCTAATATATTGTTTTAATACTAATCTATTTTATGTGAAATCCTTCTAAAGTTGAAACCATTGATTCTATTGATCTTCTTAAGTTTTTAATTTTTTCAATTGAATCTAGACGAATATGTGATTTAAATATCAATCTTATTTTTCATTACTAGATCAAAATAATTATTCTATCTCACTAACATATTTCATACTATTATATATATATATATATCATTTTAACGAAGCACATTTTTTTTGAAAATAATGTAAGAATAATTTTGAATCTATACTTAAAAAAAAGAAAAGCAAGAAATTTTAATTAATTTTAAAATATTTATTTAAAGTTATAAATTAAATAATCATGAAAATTTAATCCATCAAATCGTCAAAAGAATTATCAAAATAAAAAAATTTTATTGAAAAATGGCTACACCGCTTGGTTATTATATTAGAGTGGGATAGTAAGTGTCTGAAATAAATGACTAAAAAATTGAGGGGGAAGATATGGGGGAAGCGAGCCCAAATTTTTGTTCTTCTACCTCTTTCATACTTAGTCAATTTTCCTCTTAAGGCAAAACAACGAATTCTCTTTGTAGATCCGTTGCCGTGCGCCGCCACCAACACCTTCTCCTCCCCTAAATCCCTAAGATCTTAACTCTATTTCCTTTTCCCCTCAAGAACCATAAACGAGAATTCAATAACCCCAACACATGCGGCAATACTTTTCTAGCCAGTCCTTTGTGGTTATTAGCTGCCGCTCCTCGCACAACCATCGCCGCCTCCGGTGTCTCCACCACTACCACCAACTCACCACTTTCTCCATCCTCAACTGAAACCTCAATATCCGGCGAGCCCTGTCCATCGGAAGAGCTGATTTCTTCAATCTCCGGCGACCCAGTTCCAACTTCTGGCTCAGAAAAATCCAATCTTTTCTCCAACCCACGTCGACCCATTTTGTCCTTCTTCCTATTTTTCCCTTTCCTGGACTGTTCACCAAAGTTCAAGTGCTCCTCAAAAACTTCAATGGCCTGATGAATGAGCTCCCTATTAGGGGAAGAATCCCACCTAAACCATAAGCTATTGTAGCAGTCAAAGCACTCACAGTCAAACAACGGAGGCTTATGGGCTTGAGAACAACCGTTAGCACTGATATTCGATGATTTCTTGGGGTTTTTCTTGCCATTTTCTTCAAGAAATGTTGACGGGTTACTGGATTTCATTGACCTTGTAATCATATAAGCTAAAACTTCATGGTCTTCGAGAGGAAGGACCGATGCTATCGCAAGAATAGCAGCAGGTAAGAGCTTAAGAACAGATAAAGCATCTTTGTTGCGGGAGAAATGGGATGAGTAGGAAGAGGAAGAAGAAGAAGAAGAAGGGGAGGGATGAACTTTGCCTTTGCTGCGCATTTTCATAATATTTTTTGGGCAAAGATGGAGTCTTTTTTTGAGATGTTGATAAGCTGATTCTGATAGTTAGCTGATTAAATTATGCATCGTGGATCTCATTGGCTTTTATGTGTTTTCAGGTTCAATGAGAAGCAATTTGGTAGCAGTGGTGCTACTTCAGGACTTACATCAAGTCTGGCCTTCACTCCTGTGCAGGTTTGATGATTTCCATTTAATCTTTTAGTTTATGTTGAAGACTAGAATTTAGCAAATTGATTACCCCTAGTTATTTTTTTAGGCTGTGTGCAGTAGTTCTGATTTCTTCTCAACTTCTTTATACATGATACTTTTTCCTTGGTGAAGGCAGACTATTAATTTTTTATGTGGAAATGTCAGCCAATTAAAAAAACCGGCCAGAATTGTCTAGTTCTGATTTTAAAGTTGGTCCAAATAGATTTTATTAGGAATCCTCCTCGATCGAATGATAAGTTAAAAGTCAGTATCCATTTAGACCTTGTCAGCATAAATTGCTTTGTTTCAGAACATGGACTATGAAATAAGTGGGCCAGGGGATCTGAAAGACATAGAAAAGTTGCATAGGGCATCAATAGATTTCATGCATTAGGAATTGGAGTGGTGAATTTCAGTTGTTGTATCTTAAACGACTGAAGATACCACCATCTGTCTGATCGCTAAAGCTTAAAGGCATAATTTTGTTTAAGTGCTCCAATTTTCTAACCTTGCATTAGTAGTTAGTAGATCTCTAATTTAAAGTTCTTTTTCCTGACTTTAATGTTGGTTACTTATTTAGAAATCCATCACAGCTTTGAATAATTATTTTACTTTTGGTGTTTTTTAGGGGATTGAGCTTAGTAATCCTCAAGCATATGCAAACCAACTTGGAAGTGGTACCCAAAGCACTTATTTCTCTGAAACTGGTACATTTTCAAAGATAAAGCGAACATGAAGCAATTTACAGGCACGAAGGCTTTCCCATTCATCTGGGAAAAAGATTACTATGTGGTCGAACCAAGGATGGTAGGGTATGTGTTCAATGTGAATATGTAGGGAGAATGTAACGTTTTGTGTGACTTGATAATTTCTATTTTTTCTGTTTTGAGGCCTCGAACTCAAAGATTTTAATCGTTTTTTGCGGTGCAATTGTGACAAAAACATAGTACCTAATATTTAATTAGATTTGCTAACTGTTATGATTTACTTAATTTGTCCAGTTAATGTGTCCTATGACATATGGAGCATGTGCAGACTCTTGAGTAATCTTAACAAACACTTAATGGCTAAAGGAGGAAATATGATGATGGAGGATACTCTTGATTCTGATATCTTCTGGTAATCTTTTTAATTTGGTGTGACCATGTGAAGTCTTATTATTCGTGTAATGCAGATAATAATTAAATGCTCGAATGTAACTCTTGTGGTGTATTGTTTCCATTAGAGGGACTAAATTGTGAAACTTTGGTTAAATTGATATGGTTATACATTGAAAATAAGTTTTGATTGGTTGAATATTTGTTAAACATGCAAGAATATGCATGAACATATCTTATATACAATTGCTTCCCAAATCTTATTTGGTTTCGAATATTGCTATTCATTTAGTTTAAATGTTTGAATGCTTTAAAGTTGCTACATAATTAATGTGATTTATCCATGAAAATATTATATTCTATCATTGTTATTTGTTATTTATCTATGAAAATGTTTATGTACACTTGCTGCCCAAGTAATGCTTCGTTTAAGATATCTACCTTGTTTTATCTTTAAATGCTTGAATTCAACTCTTGTGGTGTATTGTTTCCATTATTGGAACTAAATCGTGAAACTTTGGTTAAACTTGTATGCTTATACATTGAAAGTAGACTTTGATTGGTTTAAAATATGTTAAACATGAAAGAATACGCATGAACATGGCTTATGTACACTTGTTATCCATGTATTGTTTTGTGTCAAATATTGTCATTCTCTTATCTTTAAATACTTCAATATAGCTCGTGTGGCGTATTGACACTAATAGTGTGATTAAATTGTGAAACTTGATATAAATTGACACGATACCACTCTCAAAATAGCATTTCATTTGTTTACAATACGTGAAACCCAAAAGAATATGCAAGAATATGTGTTATGTACAATTGCTGCCCAAGTATTGTTTGGTTTAAGATATCTACCTTGTTTTATCTTTAAATGCTTGAATTCAACTCTTGTGGTGTATTGTTGCCATTATTGGAACTAAATCGTGAAACTTTGGTTAAACTTGTATGCTTATACATTGAAAGTAGACTTTGATTGGTTTAAAATATGTTAAACATGAAAGAATATGCGTGAACATGGCTTATGTACACTTGTTGTCCATGTATTGTTTTGTGTCAAATATTGTCATTCTCTTATCTTTAAATACTTCAATATAGCTCATGTGGCGTATTGACACTAATAGTGGGATTAAATTGTGAAACTTTGTATAAATTGACACAATATCACTCTCAAAATAGCATTTCATTTGTTTACAATACGTGAAACCCAAAAAAATATGCAAGAACATGTGTTATGTACACTTGCTGCCCAAGTATTGTTTGGTTTAAGAAATCTACCTTCTTTTATCATAAAATGCTTGAATGCAAGTCTTGTGGTGTATTGTTGGCATTATTGGAACTAAATCGTGAAAATTTGGTTAAACTTGCATGCTTATACATTGAAAGTAGACTTTGATTGGTTTAAAATATGTTAAACATGAAAGAATATGCGTAAACATGGCTTATGTATACTTGTTGTCCGTGTATTGTTTTGTGTCAAATATTGTCAATATTGTCATTCTTTTATCTTTAAATACTTCAATATAGCTCGTGTGGCGTATTGACGCTCATAGTGGGATTAAATTGTGAAACTTTGTATAAATTGACACGATATAACTCTCAAAATAGTATTTCATTTGTTTACAATACGTGAAACCTAAAAGAATAGGAAAGAACATGTGTTATGTACACTTGCTGCCCAAGTATTGTTTGATTTAAGATATTTACCTTGTTTTATCATAAAATGCTTGAATGCAAGTCTTGTGGTGTATTGTTGGCATTATTGGAACTAAATTGTGAAAATTTTGTTAAACTTGCATGTTTATACATTGAAAGTATACTTTGATTGGTTTAAAATATGTTAAACATAAAAAAATATGTGTGACCTTGGCTTATGTACACTTATTGTTCGTGTATTGTTTTTAACCTATTTTTTTTGAACTATGAAGGTTGAAGGAAATTAAAGAGTTGAAGTGTCAACTCTCCTAATGGATGTTAAAGCAATGGTGGACGATATCTTGACACGAGAGAGTTGAAGTAACAACTTTTTGTATGGTGGATTAGTACTCTTGTGTTATATTTCTTAGATAATTCTTGGATATTAGAAGATTATTAAATTTATGGTATATTTTTATTGGATTATTGCAATTGAGATTCATGCACTTGTGTTATTTTGTGATACTTTTGAACTTAAATATTTGTTAGTGTGCAATATTTGAGTGTATTGCTATATTTTGGTTAGTTTTGTTTTAGTATTTGTCTAATTTATTGGTGATTTTTTTTGTGTTGTGCATTCTATTTAATAGATAGTACAGGTTTGATATTATTATAAATATGTTGTTATGCCGTTATAATGACTATAATTTTTGTCACCAAATTAATATTTTGACAACATTTTTTTTAGTGCTGACCACAATATTTGGTCACTATTTTGGTCAATAAAATTACATTTTGACTATTCAATTAATGACCAGATATTTGGTCACAATTTAATGACCACAAAATTAGGCACCTAACATTGTTCATAATTTGGTATCCACAATCCCTTTGGTGAAGACAATTTCGGTCAATAATTTTTTGGTTAGCAATTGGTAATTATTGGAAGGCTTTTGTTGACCAACAATTTGGTCAGCAATGGTTACTCATTAGTGACCAAATCTTTGGTCAACGAACACCATGTGCATTGACCATTGGACATTTATTGACGCAATATTGGTGGTCACAAATTTTTGTCAACAAAAAAAGGCACTTTAGTGACCGAAACGCGGCTTTTTTGTGACCATATTGGTGACCACATTTTCAGTCACTAATTTGGTGACCGTTTTTTTTTCCAGTCACCAAGATTAGTCTTTGGTGACCAACAGCAAAAAGTGGTCACCAAGTACCTTTAGTGACTGACTTTGGTTGACCACCTGGTGACTACCCAATTTCGGTCACCAAATTATTTGGGGGGCCATTTTCTTTTATTTGGTGACCATAACGTGTCAGTCAATAAAGGCCATTTTTCTTGAAGTGCTATCAATGTTGGTTTGGGTTGAAGAATTCGTCTAGTGGCGGTCACTTTACAACTTGCTGATAGATCATTGGTGAAACCCACAGGCATGGTGGAAGATGTGCTTCTGAGGATAGATAAGTTCACGTTTCCAGTAGACTTCATTGTGCTGAACATGGAAGAGGATCCCAAAGTTCCTATCATTTTTTGAAGGTCATTCCTTGCTACTGGAGATGCATTAATTGGCGTGAGGAACAAAACGGTAAAATTTAGAATTAATGATGAACAAGTTGTTTTTTATGTCAATTATGCTATTAAGCATCCCAGGCATATAGAACATTGTTTTGCAATTAGAGCCATAGCACAGAACATGCATGCGATTAATAAAGATGTGAAACGTGGTTGCTTGTCTGTTGAAGAAGTGAATGCAAGCAAAAAGGAAGTTGCTAATGTAAAGTTGGATGACAAAGATTGCATGATTATTTCTGAAATTTCAAACATATTAAAATGTTGTGTGTTAGATGAGTCAATCTTTGAAATGCAGGATGAAGTAATTGAAATGCAAGAGGAAGTGTTAGTAGATTTTACCTTACAAGAAGCATGTGCTACAAATTCTCGAAATGATAGTGATTGCCATGATTTATCCAATTATGTTGATAGTCATTCATTGGATGTTTCTTCTCTTGAATTTTTTGTGAAGTGTACAGAGTCACATTGCGATGATCATTGTTATTGCATGAACAAAAATAATGGTGTTACTGCTAATGGGAATGATAACATAGTGATTGAGACTCTTGTTGAGGCACCGAGTCTTGATATGATGAATGAATCTACGAGTCTTCATGTTGATTCACGAGTAGTGCAGAATGCGATACCCTTGTTAATTGATGTGAATGTTGTATGTGTTATTAACAAAGAAAATGCTCAAACAACTCCCCATGTTAGTTTAGATCATAAAGATATGCGAATTTTTAATGACATTGCTAATATGGTGGAAAACTGTTTTGTTGATACATACATTTTTGAACTTAATAATATTAATCTAGATGAAGAAGATGTGAGCATTCTTAATGACATTGCTAACATAGTGGAAAATTGCTTTATTGATGCATCCATTTTTGCAATTATAGATGAGTTTGTTGAGACCTTGGATGTGCAATCCTCGGTAGAGCCTTGCAGGGTCACAGAGCTTAGTATGGTGGAAGAAGAAAATAAGGTGCCTCCATTTGGGAAGCCTAAGTGGTTCAAAATGAAAGTTGAAGTGGTTGCTCCCAATGTGCATGCGTTTAATCACCTCTTTGAAGATACTTCTCAAGTGGCCTACAAGAGAAAGAAAAGTGCTTACGAAATATCATCTTTATGGTACAGAGATGGATATTCCAAATTCTGCAGAGATGGATATTCTGAGTGTTGAAGAAGGCTTGATGAGTATAGTCTATTTGGAGACTTACAAAACCAAGAACTACTTCTTTTCTCCCTTAGCTTTAATAAAGCCTTTTGGTTAAACTAGTCTTTATGTTTTCTTGCATTTTGTCATACTCACTAGGCCACTCGTACTTGTCAAGACATGCCACTTTATTTTACATTTCAAGCATGAATTGTGCATGTGCCATTAGTGTTGCTTGTTGCATATTTTACACCGCCATGGCTCCTAGTCATGGTGCGACACTTTGTGATGAGTTGGTTTTATACCAACTATTTTATGCTAAATCTCTTGGCTTTTGTCTTGTGTTTGATGCAAATGTGTGGTGATTTGTGTTGTTTTGTGCATAGAGATGGTGTACTAGTTTGTAATGTTGAAATTATGCAAAAAGAGTGAAAATGATGATAAATGAAGTGAAAAGTGTTAAGGAAAAATAAAGGAACTAAAAAGGCATTATTCGGCCAAATTAGGGTTTTCGGCAGTTTTAAGTGTGCATTTTGTTTTGTGAATAACTCGTTCAATTCTAATCCAAATGGGGAGATCTTGGATGATTTGGAAAGCTCTTTGTTTGTACTTCAATTTCCATGTTTTAACTTCTTCCAAATTCTGTGTTCAATCATGAGAAACAAAGGCATCTTTGTTGCGTTTTGGATTAGGGTTTTTAGGGTTTTACTTTCTTGCCACAGTTTGGTATTTTGATGATATCTTGAGTTTCAGGTACCTAATGAGGCTGATTCTTGAACCTACAGAACGCCAAAGAAAGCTCTACAACTCTCATGTTTACTGACAAATCTAATTCATAGGCTGAGGCATACTTATTTGGCATGGAAGTGGGGAGTTGTGATGAACTTGACACTTAGCCCTACACTCATGCACACTCTCTTCACTCATATGCACACTAGCACTCACATTTGCTCCCACACTCACAACACTCACTCATGCACTCACTACACTTCACTCCTGCACTCTTGCACATAATCATGCCTGCACTCTCGCACATCCTTACTACACACACCATGCGGCGAGGTGACCTCGCCGCATGAATCACACACACACGCTGTGCGGCGAGCTCACCTCGCTGCACATGCACTCTGGCACTCACCATGCGGTGAGGTGACCTCGCTGCATGCGCACTCGCACACACCGTGCGGCGAGGTCACCTCGCCGCACGACCCTCACATGCACACTCCGCACAATCTCACGCACACATCATGCGGCGAACTCACTTCGCCACATGCACTTTAGTTTCACACTCCACTCATGCACTACTTCACTCATACACACACTAAATACTTAGATCACTCACAACATTTGCTCACAATTAGTTTGTGTATTTTATTCAAACATCTTACACTCCATGCCATTCAACACATTTTACTCATTCTTACAATTTCATAAGTTTTTCACAAGAATGCATCTCATTTCATTTCTCATTCTTAAAACATTGACAACATCAACATACACTTATACTTTGCATTCGGATTTCACACAGTCACGCTCACTCTCATTTTACACACACTCAAACCACCTCACACTTTTGATCACTCAAACCTCGCTACATTCGCACACAAGCACAAAGTGGCGAGGTCTCGCCCACATGCACCATGCACGGCGAGGTCTCGCCGCGAGACCTCCCCGGCAAAGACACTACACGGCGAGACCTCGCTGCGACGTCTCGCCACACACACACAATTCCCAGCGAGACCTCGCCACGAGGTCTCGCCAGCTTAATTGATTTGGAAGGATTTGTTTTTATGTTTTTGGCAACTGAAAAAATGGCTAAGTGTTTGTGTTGTTCATGGGCAGATGAGTGGAGAAGGCGCGTTTCGGGCAAGCTTAAAGGCGTGAGGATGTTGAGTACAAAAAGGAGATATTGAAGCTGGAAGCTTGAAAGCGTGAAGAACCCACGAAGTAAAGGCGTGAATTGGGCTGAGCATACAAGTGTTGACAACAACATTTTGAAGGCGCGATTCTTGAAGGCTGAGAGGCGTGAAGATTTTGCTGATGGAGTGCAAGCTGTTGCTTGAAGGCGCAGAGAAGCTGAGAAAAACACTAGAGTTCAAGACTGGAGGCGTGGAATTGCTGACTTGAGAATTCAAACACGTTTTAAGACATTCTTGAGAATTTGTAACTCTTTAGTTAGTTTACGCTTGCATAATGTTTACGACTCTTGTAACCTCTATATATAGAGGATTTGTTAGCTTTTAGGGGGATCGATGATTGAGTTTTGAATATTCCAGATTTTCATAACCATTATTTGATTTTTAGAGCGGGAAATTATCTTTATTGTATTTTCTCTCTCTAGAAATTCCATTTAAGCCGATTGATTTCCGATTTCAATTCCAATTGGCAAGTTGAACCGATCATTGAGATTCAATTAAGATTTGAAGCCTTCGAAGCAAAGTATTCGGTAAAATCCATTCAATTATCGATGGTGAATTGGGTTGTGTTGAAAAATTGTGATCGCGAACTTGAATTGAAGATGTTAGGCTAGATCGGTGATGTCCTAGGGTTTTGATTGGATAACTGAGAATTTGAACCGTGTAAGGCTATGCAATTGACCTAATCTCAACAGAATAGATCATTCTCGTTTAAATTGTTGAAATCTGTGAAGTTCATAAAAATTTCACTCGTTTTGGTTGAATTATACTTTGTTTGAGGTCGTCATGCCAGTTCAAGGTCTAAATCATCTTTAACAGTGGAATTTGCATGAATACTGGACCTGATGTATGATCATGGAGTTTCTTTGCCTGTTTTACCTTGTACACGATTCGAGATGTGGTTGACATGCTAATCGAAGATCGTTGAACCTTTAGAATTAGGCAAAGGATGACTTTGTGAACCTAGCTTAAAAACAACACTCAAGTTAGGCCTCGCCACAGGATACTTGAGAATTTACATGATTAGTAGCTAGGAACATGAAGTTGAGATGTTGCGGTGTGATTTCATTTCTCTTAGGCCTCAACATGGGAAAAGTGGAGTGTTAAGGAGTACAGAAAGCACTGTAGTCGTCATGCTAAGTGTTAGCTAGACTCCTAGGCAACAAAGATCTCTTCCTAATTTGTATTGCATGAGGTCAATTGCATAGAAATCGGTTTGAACTCTCAGTAGTCTGATTCAGAAACTCTAGGATGTCTGTTTGAATTACTGTGAATCTCAGCTGTCATTCTTGTCAGTTAGTTTCCATTTTGAGTGTTAAGTACTTCTTTTATTTTACTGAATTGATACTGTGAAACTTTTATTGCATTCTTGAAATACTCTTCAAATTCTTGAACATTATACCTTCCCTGTGGATATGATCCCTACTTCCACTTCTACATTAGTTAGGGTTAAATTGTGCAAGTTAGCGACTCGCTTGTCAATTTTTGGCGCCGCTGCCGGGTAAGGCACGGTTTCTAGAATTTGATTGAGTGATTTTTGAGTTTCATTGTTTAGTTTTGCGTTGCTTGTTTTGTTCTTCCTCTGTAGACTCTGTTGTGTTATTGTTCTTGTTGTTGTTTGTGGTTTAAGTTCTTTGTGTGCTGATTACAATTGAAGTTTTGCTTTTGTGATTGTGTTTCATTTCGGTTATACTTCACTTTTTGTGTATTGTATGCACAGGTTACGCTCCTGTGGAGACCCTGAGTTTGAATTGGATCTTGAATTGGTAAAGACTCTAAGGATTCAAGCTAGGCAGAGAGATATGGCTGCCCAAGGAGTTAGAGCACCTCGGTTTGGAGATCACTACGCAGTGAACTTCGACAATAGATTTGGACAACAGGACATAGACGTTGAAAGCTATCACATTCCTCCACAGATCGTATCAATGATCACACAGGGCCAATTTTTTCAAGGTTTAGACAACGAGGATCCGAATGATCAGTTAGATTGGTTTCTAGGCTTATGTAGCACATTTAAGCTACCAAGGGTGGAGCGAAGTGAGGTGCATAGGATCTTGTTCCCTCTCTCTTTGAGAGGTAAAGCGAAGCATTGGTTTAAGACCATTGGGGGAGCAGATGCAACAGTTTCATTTGAAGAACTTCAGAAGAAATTTTTGGCTAAATACTTTCCACCTGCTAAGCTTGAGAAGAGAAGGATGGAAATTATGAATTTCCAACAACAAGATAGTGAGTCTTTCAGAGAAGCTTGGGAGAGGTTCAATGACTTGATTCGGCAATGTCCCAATCATGACTTGGGAGAAATTAGGGAGTTAAATACATTCTTCAAAGGTCTCACACCTGAATCCTCCATGATGGTAAAAGCTTGTGCGAATGGTGCACTTAAAGACAAGAGTGTGCCTGAAGTGCAAGAATTGTTCAATCAGATTGCTGAGGATGAATATCTTTTCCCTGAGACTTGTAAACCTCATGGTAGAAGACAACGAGGAGTTCTTGATTTAGATGAAGAAACTTCACTCAGTGCAAAATTTGAAGCCCTTGCCAAGCAAGTGCAAACTTTGAAAGCTGCTCAGACCAAGGCTCCATTTCTCTCTTGTGGATTATGTAAAGGTGAACATCACACCGATGAATGTGCTATCACAACTGAATCTATTCAGTACGTGAACAATTACAGTAACAAACCTCAATATGGTGGAAACTATTTTGGAAACAATTACAGTGGAGGCAACAGACCATATGGTGGGAATCAAGGAAATTGAAAGCAACAACAGAACCAAGAAGGGCAGTATTATCAAGGAAATGACTAGAGGAGAGCAATTAATGCACCACCTGGTTTTGATCATCAAGCCAGTACATCAGAACAAAAGAAACCATCTGTTGAAGACATGTTTCAAAAGTTGATGGAGAAGATGGACAAAAACGAACAAAGGTTTGGTGGTTTGGAATCTATTGTTAAACATCATGAAGCCACTTTGAAGAATATTGAAATGCAACATGGACAATTGGCAAATGCTGTGCATCAAAGACCAAAAGGAGCACTTCCGAGTGACACAATTCCAAATCCAAAAGGAAGAGAAGCTTGCAATGCTATCACCTTGTGGAGTGGAAAACGTTTGCCAGGAAACAAACCTTCAGAAGAAAAGAGTGATTGCCCAGAGGAAGACCAAAAAGATGAGGCTGAGGAGGTTCTGGAACTTGAGAAGGATGGTGAGCAAGAGGCCAGTAAATCTGAAGAGAAGAAAGTATCAGCAAGGGCAGGAAATGAGATAACCAAAAATTCCAATCCTTATAACTTTCCAGATTATGCTCCAAAAGCTCCATTTCCAGAGAGAAAGAAACCTCTACCTAAGAAGGGACCTCAGTTCAATCGTTTTTTGGATATGATCAAGCAAGTGAATGTCAATTTACCTCTGTTGGATTTGGTGACAGCCATGCCTAAGTATGCTAAGTACTTAAAAGATCTCATTTCAAATAAGGAGCAAATCTTGAGGTGTGAAATTCCAATGATGCTATCCGAATGTAGTCAAGCATGGATGGTTCACAAATTACCTCCAAAGTTGAAGGACCCAGGCAGTTGTACCATTCCCTGTAAGATTGGAACCAGATATTTTGCAAAAGCACTTTGTGACCTCGGTGCTGGGATCAACCTGATGCCACTTTCCATTGCCATAAATGTGGGCTTGAGTGGCAGGATTCGACCAGTTGTAGTAACACTTCAATTGGCAGATAGGTCTTTGGTGACTCCTACAGGCTTAGTGGAGGATGTGCTGGTGAGTATTGATAAATTTACCTTGCTTGTTGATTTCATAATTCTTGATATGGAGGAAGATCCAGAGGTTCCATTGATTTTTGGTAGGCCTTTTCTAGCTACTGGTGATGCATTGATTGGAGTTAAAAATAAAACTGTCACTTTTAGAATTAATGATGAACAAGTAGTCTTTGATGTGAATTATGCAATGAAACATCCATTGAATGTGGAGTCTTGTTTTGCTATTCGGTCCATTGCATGTGCTGTAAATGTAAATGATGTAAATGGAAAGCATGAATTTATGAGTCTTAATGAGTTGAACTTGTATAATGATGAGGAAGATAATGTTGAGATAGATGAGCCAGATAGCAAAATCGTGAATGAAATTGAAAATCTTGTTGAATGTTGTTATTTGGATGAGTCAATTTGTGAGATGCAAGATAATGTTGTTGAGGTAAAAATGCATGAAAGTGTAGGAGAGAACACTTTACAGGAGTTGTGTGGTAGGAAGTGTGAAAATGAACAAGAAACATTTGCTGTTACTAATGAAATTTGTTCTCCCACTGAGGTGAGGAAAGAAGAGTTTATTTGCAGGAACGAAAAGCTTTTACCTTCCATTGTGGTAGCACCAAAGATGGAGTTAAAACCTCTTCCTCATTATCTCAAGTATGCTTTCTTGGGAGAGGGTGAAACATTGCCTGTTGTTATATCTTCTAAACTTGAAGCATGGCAAGAGGAAAAGCTTTTGGGAGTTCTGAGGCAACATAAATTGGCTATTGGATGGACAATTGCTGACATAAAGGGTATTAGTTCAAGTTTATGTATGCACAAGATCTTGCTTGAGGAGAATGCTGTGCCAGTTCGTGATAGACAACGAAGACTCAATCCACAGATGATGGAAGTGGTTAAGAAGGAGGTGATAAAACTACTCGACTTTGGAATGATTTTCCCCATTTTCGATAGTGAATGGGTAAGTCCAGTCCAGTGCATCCTGAAAAAAAGAGGGGCCACGGTTATAAAGAATTGTGCCGATGAGCTTCTGGCAACGAGAATTGTTAGTGCTTGGAGGGTATGTATGGATTACAGGAAGCTTAACAATGCTACGAGGAAGGATCACTTCCCTCTTCCATTCTTGGAACAACTTCTGGATCGGATTGCTGGCTATCTTTTCTATTGCTTTTTGGATGGATACTCTGGTTACAATCAGATTGCAATTGATCCCAAAGATCAAGATAAGACGACTTTCACCTGTCCTTTTGGTACATTTGCGTATAAAAGGATGCCATTTGGTTTATGCAATGCCCCAGCAACTTTCCAGAGGTGTATGATGGCGATCTTTCACGACATGGTGGAATCTATAATAGAGATCTTCATGGATGATTTCTCTGTCTTTGGGATGACCTTTGATGTATGTTTGGAAAATTTGGCAAAGGTATTGAAGAGATGTGAAGAGACGAAACTCGCGTTGAATTGGGAAAAATACCAGTTCATGGTCCGAGAAGGAATTGTTTTGGGACATAAAATTTCTCATGTGGGGATCGAAGTGGATAGAGCAAAGATAGATGTCATTGCCAAGCTCCCTCCACCTACAAATGTAAAAGGGATCAGAAGCTTCCTTGGTCATGCTGGGTTTTACAGACGTTTCATTAAGGATTTTTCTAAGATAGCTCGACCCTTGTGTAGTCTCTTAGAAAAGGATGTTAAGTTTGAGTTTGGAACAGAGTGTATTGAGGCATTTGAGACCTTAAAAGCTAAATTGGTGGAAGCTCCTGTCATAGTCACCCCTCATTGGAGTGAACCATTTGAAATTATATGCAACGCCAGTGATTATGCCTTGGGAGCTGTCTTAGCCAGAGAAGAGACAAGATGTTTAACACCATCTATTATGCTAGCAGGTTATTAAATGAAGCACAAATGAATTACACAACTACAGAAAAGGAGATGTTAGATGTGGTCTTCGCATTTGATAAATTCCGTGCCTATCTTCTGGGGTCTAAGGTTATTGTTCATAAAGACCATGCGGCATTGAAATATTTGCTTGCAAAGAAAGAGGCAAAACCACGTTTGATTCGGTGGGTGTTGTTGCTCCAGGAATTCGATGAGGAAATTAGGGATAGGAAGGGTTCTGAGAATGTGGTGGCGGACCACTTGTCAAGATTGGAGTCTCAGGAGCAAGATTCGCCTAACCCGTTGATGAAGGAGCATTTCCCTGATGAACAAATCTTCAAGGTGGAGCAAGAGAAATTGCCATGGTATGCAGAGATTGCTAATTTCGTTTTGGCTGGTCAAGTGCCAACTTACTACTCATCTGAGCAAAGGAAGAAATTGCGAAGTGATGCCAAGTATTACTTCTGGGAGGACAATGTATTATATAAGGTGTGCAGTGATCAAGTGATTCGTAAATGTGTTAAAGAAGAAGAGAAAGATGATATTCGTAAGGCATGCCATGAAGGACCCTGTGGAGGTCATTTTGGCTCAAAGAGGACTGGATTCAAGGTTTTACAATGTGGCTTCTATTGGCCTCATATTTTCATGGATGCAAAAATCTAGATTGGAAACTGTGATCGTTGTCAAAGAACTGGAAACATTTCTTCCAGGAATGAAATGCCTCTAAACAACATCCTTGAGGTAGAGATATTTGATGTTTGGGGTATTGATTTTATGGGTCCTTTTCCTAAATCAAGAGGAATGGAGTACATCCTAGTTGCTGTGGATTATGTGTCAAAATGGATTGAAGCCAAGGCTCTTGCTCATAATGATGCACGAAGTGTTACAGCATTTTTAAAATCACACATCTTCACTCGGTTTGGTACTCCTATGGCAATCATATCTGATGGAGGCACGCATTTTTGCAATAAACTCTTTGAAGCTCTCCTAGCTAAATATGGGGTAACACATAAAGTTTCTACTTCATATCACCCCCAAACCAGTGGACAAGTTGAAATTTCAAACAGGGAAATTAAAAGGATCTTGGAGAAGGTTGTTAACCCTAATAGGAAGGATTGGTCGTTAAAGCTAGATGATGCTCTGCGGGCATACAGAACAGCTTTCAAAACCCCTATTAGTGCATCACCCTTCCGACTTGTGTTTGGCAAGGAATGTCATTTACCTGTAGAGTTGGAATACCGTGCTTATTGGGCTATTCAAGAGTTGAATATGGATCTTACAGGAGCTCAATCAAAAAGGATGATGGAGTTGAATGAACTTGATGAATTCAGATTCCATGCTTATGCTAATGCGAGGATGTACAAGGAAAGAACCAAAAGATGGCATGATGCACATATTCAAGCTAAGAGTTTTGCAATTGGTCAATTGGTTTTATTATACAACTCAAGATTGCGACTCTTTCCTGGCAAGTTAAAATCAAGGTGGAGTGGACCTTTTCGAGTTATTGATGTTAAGCCTTATGGAGTTGTGGAGATTCAAAATGACAAGAATGGCAATAAGTGGAAGGTGAATGGTCACAGGCTTAAGCCATACCTGACATCTGAGGACAAAGGCAGTGCTAATCTGGCACAAGCTTCCCAAGAGCTTTACTTGGATGATCCTTTACCTTCACAATGAGCTTTGGAGCATGGTCAGGCTGAAGACCGTAAACCAAGCGCTCTTGGGAGGCAACCCTGATTTTCTTTCTTTGTCGTGATTTGTTATGATTTCTTTTACTTGTTAATTTGTAGTTTGGGTCTAACATAGCAACAATACATGGCACAATCTCATAACATAATTGGTTGGTACATTTTGCAGATTCCCAGAGGGATGCCTTCGTTCAATCAGTTCAGATGACAATCCTTAACTTCCTCTTGGTCTTATGGGACCTCCTCAATGGCCTGTGTTTCAAGGGAAGGCCAGGTTCCTTTATTCTTGCTTGTTGATTTTTTTTCTCACGGGGACCGTGTCTTTATACAAGTGTGGGGGAAGTTGGAACACTCGAGTGTGGATTCCACGTCTTTGGATTAGCTTGGTTGTGTTTTGAGAAGATTGTTTGCCATGATTAAATTTGGTGTGGTATTAAGTAGTAGTAGTGTGGTAGTAGTAGTATTGCATTATTTTGGTTAGCATTTTATTAGTATGTTGAGTGTCTTGATGTCGTGTTTGTGTATGTTTCGTAGAAATGTGAAAATTTTTGTTAAATTTCTGTTAATTTTTCGGTTCAAAATTTTTGATAATTTTTGTTAAGTTTCTGCTATTTTCTTCTCGGTTTCCTAGTATTAATGGTGAACATTTGGCACAAGCATTGATGATGAGCACATCTGCACCCTCTGAGCATGAATTAAATCATCTGAAAAGCTGATGAATTGTTAAAGTCTATGTGGAGTGTAATAGTGTTGTGAATATGATGTGGAAATGAAATGAAGGAAAAAGGCTGACATCTTGCTTGGACGTTTTTCTTTTTATGTATAGTGGAGTTCAGGAAAAACTCACATGCAAAATGAAACGTTTCTAGACTTTGTTTTGTGCTTATTCTTTTTCATGATTTTTTTTAGAGTATATTCTGGAAGTTTGCATGGTGAGGTGACCGAAGTGATGAGATAACTTTGTTGTTGTTACTTTGTGAGATATGAATGCATTGCTATCAAACAAGGGCTGAAACTTCACATGTCTTGGGAAATAATGGGTCCCACATGTAAGTATCTTGAATGTTTTCTAGTGTTTGGTGAGAATATTAACTCTTCATGTTAGTTGACCGATTGAATGAAGTGTTCATGTTTTCGTTTCCTCCCATTGTGGTTATAAATGCATAGAGTATTGTTTGTTGCTTCAAGATAACCATAGTTGAGAACACAAGACGGCATTAGCAAGAGCATATTGTTGACATTGAATTTCTCAAGCCCATTTTTCTTCAAAGACTAAGTGTTAACTCTCCACAAAGGTATGTCTCACTTCTCTTAAAAGCTTTGGGACTTGTTGTTGTATGAAGCATGCAAAGTAATGAAGTAGAGAGCATGGAAATGTTGATGTTGTTGCTTAGATAATGGAAATGATGAGCATGCAAGATATCATGTTAAATAACCAAGAGACTAAATGCATGCTAAGTGTGGGGGGGCGTTTCAAAATTTTGATTCTCGATGGTTCCTGCTTTGCCATGTTTTTGTATTTTGATCATAACTTGAGTTTGGAATGTTGGAAATGCATGATTCCAGTCCCAGAATTTAGCTAACATGATAATCTTCATTGTTTATGTTGGACATTTTTGCTAGTTATGCCTGGAAAATAGACTAAATTGGCTTAGAATGTGAAGTGATGGCTGAAATCAGAATGCTGAAATTGTGAATCTGCCCAGTTTGTCACCATTCGGTATTTTGAACATAAATTTCTCAATTGTGGTCCAAATGAGGTGTTTCTAGTTGGAGAATTTAGCTAAGAGATAGGGCTACAATTTTTGTGTTGGGCACTTTTGCCAGTTTTGATTAGAAAGTAGACTTATTTTAGAGTAAAGGCAGAATTCATGTTGATGTGGTAGTCTGAAATTTCTGGAATTTGGCCTGTGTGGAGTGCCTCGGTTTTTTGGCCATATTTTGCTCAAATTTGGTCCGAATGGTGTAATTCTTGTCCTCTAATTCAGCTTAGGTTGTGCTTTATAAGTTTGCAGTAGAAAGTTTTGACTAAATCGAAAGGTCTCATTATGTTCCTTGGCCTATTGCTTAAAGTATCAAAGCTGAAATTTGCTAATTGTTGCTACTATACATTTCGGGAATGAGGAAATTGCATCTTGGTTATATTTTGTTACATTGATTATTTCCAGCTCTTAGAATTTGTAATGATATGATTTTGTACATTTGAGGTTTTACATCCTTGTGGGTTACATGTTATAGTTTGGGAGTGTGGAATTGGAGAGGAGAAATGTGTTGTGTTGTGGAATTGAAAATTTGTGAATAAGGGTATGCGAGTTGTATGATATGAGCTTTACATTGTGTGCTTGGAATGTTTATCATGTTCGTGATTGTTTGAGGCAATGGAAGAATTTCAATGTCATATTCTTATTGATGTTATTTGGAGAGTGAGTCTTGACATTTTACACTTTGAAAATTATTTGTTAAGATTGTGTCAAATGTTCACACGGACTAATTGGTTTCTTTGTTGTGATTGAACTTCACAGAATGGCACCAAAAAAGGACTCTACTCCCAACAAGGCTTCAACTTCACGAAAAGGAAAAGGAAAGAAACAGAAAACACCACTCGTCGATTCCGACTCAGATTACTGTCCTGATGAAGATTTGCCTTTATTCGAGGATCCGCCTCAATACGCCATGCAAGCTCAAACACCCAAGAAGAGGAAGGGATCATCGAGTCAGGATAATGAGCCTTCGATATTCTTAGATAAACTGGCACAGAAACGATGGGAGGATGGAATCGGAATGAAAAAACTTCATTTGGAGAGAGCATTTGCAGTTGGGAGTGGACCATTTGCGGAGTTAATGGAATTTCATTGCTTCGATAAGAAGCTCACTAGTGCTCAAGCATTTTGCAATGCAAGTCTTGCACGAGAATTTTATGCCAATGCAAAGTTTCAATGGATGTTGTTAGTGGTGCTATTCATGAGCTACCAGCGGGGGTGCCTACAATGCCTTCCCTTCCACCACTGCCTACATTTGGAAGAATCCCATCAATGCCTCCAACTCCAGAGATTCTCCCGAACCCTGAGTTCATGCCGGCAGCGCGGTTTCCATTAATAGCTTCTGGCCAACCTCTTGAAGGCCCAGTTCATGGCCCTTTCCATTATGTAGCTCAGCCTTTTGGTGTTCATTCATTTGCTACAACATCTTTGGATGGTCAATCATTCTCATCGGCAGCTGCATTTGGATCTCCTTCTTCCTCGGCTTCCATCATCATCTTCCCAGGGAGTTCCCCCTCCTTCTTAGACCTTTACATTGAGGGCAATGTATATTTCAAGTGTGGGGGGGTGGATCTGTTGTTGTGGTTCATATTTCTATTAATGCTGAGGAAGTGGCGTGATTGCTGTGAATGTTTGATGCTTTGATTGTTGAACATTGTTGAAAATGGGGGATTAATTTTTTTTTCAGCAGCATGTGGTTGTTTTAGGGGTTTTGGGGTGCTGGAAGTTATGTTGATCTGCTGTGACGTGGTATTTTGAGTTGAAGTGGCTGGTATGGTATATGTTTTGAAGCATGCTGACTTGTTGAAGTATGAAGTTTTCCGTTGAAGAAATGTTGAGTGGATTTTGTGAAGATGGTGTTTTCTCGTGATGAAGCATGATCGTGTGATGCCATGAAATTTTTGGAGTCTGGTCTCTTTGTGTTTATCTAAGAAGTTGAAGTGTGGGAAATTTGCTGATGTTGGATGATCTTGTTTGTGTTGGTGCTGAGTTGAAGCTTTTGAAAAGTCATGTGATGTTTTCTTTAAAGGTAGAATTTGAATAATTAGTGTAGTTATTATCTTACTAGTGTGAGGGTAGTGAATGTAGTAGTGAATGTTGAATAAAAGTTTAGTGATAAGTGTAAGTCGTGTAAGGCCTAGAACACTGTGTACTAGGCTTTGGCTCCTTTGGAAATCTTTGTTTGGAATTTGTGGTTCATCAAGTTTTATTTCATATTTTGCATGTGAAAATTGTTTTGTTGTCTTTGATTCCAATCTTGATGAAATGAGTACATTTTTTTAGTCAAGGCATCATGTTAAAGTAAGATAGATATGCCATGCAAAATACGTTCTTGGACATAGGAGGAAAATGATTCAATTCGTTCTTGTTGTTTTGTATTATTTCGGTTGTTCTGGATACTTTAGCATACGTAGTCCTTTAGAGACATTCAGGAACTTTTGGTCACACAAGAAAGGATATGGAGAAAAAGCCTTTGGCAATTGGGAATGAAAAGCCGAAATACCCTTGGCAAACATAATTTGAAAAAAATAGCCATAAAGCCCAGGCAGCTAAAGGGAAAAATAAGCCAAAAGACCCAAGGCAAGCACACCAATATGTGTAAAAAGCGGAAATATCAGAGTGCAAAAGCAATTGAAATGTGAAATCAATTTAGAAAAGCACCAATGTGCGACCATTGATCTTGTGTGATTTTGAGTTCTTGTATGTGGACATTGTGATTATTTTTGCAAAGAGATGTTTTGGAACAAAAGATATAATGCATGCATAGAGAATGGATGAATCAGAATTCCTCAGCACACACTTACACGCATGACATTTTGGTCTTTATTCATCGTGCCTTGATTGATAACATGTGCTGAAATTTGATAGGTTGTAATTAAGGATGTGTTAAAAAATTTTGATATTGCATGAAAAATTTGTTTTGATGGATTCAAATGAGAACAAGTTAACAAAGGAGTTCGGTCTAGTGCTAAGTCGTTGTGGGTGTGAGTTTGCTTGAGGACAAGCAAAGGCTCAAGTGTGGGGGAATTTGATGAGTTGGTTTTATACCAACTATTTTATGCTAAATCTCTTGGCTTTTGTCTTGTGTTTGATGCAAATGTGTTGTGATTTGTGTTGTTTTGTGCATAGAGATGGTGTACTAGTTTGTAATGTTGAAATTATGCAAAAAGAGTGAAAATGATGATAAATGAAGTGAAAAGTGTTAAGGAAAAATAAAGGAACTAAAAAGGCATTATTCGGCCAAATTAGGGTTTTCGGCAGTTTTGAGTGTGCATTTTGTTTTGAGAATAACTAGTTCAAATTCAAATGGGGAGATCTTGGATGATTTGGAAAGCTCTTTGTTTTTACTTCAATTTCCATGTTTTAATGTCTTCCAAATTCTGTGTGCAATCATGAGAAACAAAGGCAACTTTGTTGCGTTTTGGATTAGGGTTTTTAGGGTTTTACTTTCTTGCCACAGTTTGGTATTTTGACGATATCTTGCGTTTCAGGTACCTAATGAGGCTGATTCTTGAACCTACAGAAAGCAAAAGAAAGCTCTACAACTCTAATGTTTACTGAAAAATCTAATTCATAGGTTGAGGCATACCTATTTGGCAGGGAAGTGGGGAGTTGTGATGAACTTGACACTTAGCCCTACACTCATGCACACTCACTTCACTCATATGCACACTAGCACTCACATTTGCACCCACACTCACAACACTCACTCATGCACTCACTACACTTCACTCCTGCACTCTTGCACACAATCATGCCTGCACTCTCGCACATCCTTACTACACAGAACATGCGGCAAGGTGACCTCATCGCATGAATCACACACACACGCTGTGCGGCGAGCTCACCTAGCTGCACATGCACTCTTGCACTCACCATGCGGCGAGGTCACCTCGCCGCATGCGCGCTCGCATACACCGTGCGGCGAGGTGACCCTCACATGCACACTCCGCACAATCTCACGCACATATCATGCGGCGAACTAACTTCGCTGCATGCACTCTAGTTTCACACTCCACTCATGCACTACTTCACTCATACACACACTCAATACTTAGATCACTCACAATATTTGCTCACAATTAGTTTGTGTATTTCATTCAAACATCTTACACTCCATGCCATTCAACACATTTTACTCATTCTTACAATTTCATAAGTTTTTCACAAGAATGCATCTCATTTCATTTCTCATTCTTAAAACATTGACAAGATCAACATACACTTATACTTTGCATTCGGATTTCACACACTCACGCTTACTCTCATTTTACACACACTCAAAACACCTCACACTTTTGATCACTCAAACCTCACTACATTCGTACACAAGCACAAAGTGGCGAGACACTCAAACCTCACTACATTCGTACACAAGCACAAAGTGGCGAGACCTCGCCACGAGGTCTCGCCCACATACACCATGCACGGCGAGGTCTCTCCGCGAGACCTCGCCGGCAAAGACACTACACGGCGAGACCTCGCCGCGAGGTCTCGCCACACACACACACTTCATGACGAGAACTTGCCACGAGGTCTCGCCAGCTTAATTGCTTTGGAAGTTTTAGTTTTTATGTTTTTGGCAACTGAAAAAATGGCTAAGTGTTTGTGTTGTTCATGGGCAGATGAGTGGAGAAGGCGCGTTTCTGGCAAGCTTAAAGGCGTGAGGATGTTGAGTACAAAAAGGAGATATTGAAGCTAGAAGCTTGAAAGCGTGAAGAACCCACGAAGTAAAGACCTGAATTGGGCTGAGCATACAAGTGTTGACAACAATATTTTGAAGGCGCGATTCTTGAAGGATGAGAGGCGTGAGGAGTTTGCTGATGGCGTGCAAGCTGTTGCTTGAAGGCGCAGGGAAGCTGAGAAAAACGCTAGAGTTCAAGACTGGAGGCGTGGAATTGCTGACTTGGGAATTCAAGCACGTTTTAAGACATTCTTTGTAATGGCAAATTTGTAACTCTTTAGTTAGTTTACGTTTGCGTAATGTTTACGACTCTTGTAACCTCTATATATAGAGGATTAGTTAGCTTTTAGGGGGATCGATGATTGACTTTCGAATATTCCAGATTTTCATCACCATAATTTGATTTTTGGAGCGTGAAATTATCTTTATTGTATTTTCTCTCTCTAGAAATTCCATTTACGCCGATTGATTTACGATTTCAATTCCGATTGGCAAGTTGAACCGATCATTGAGATTCAATTAAGATTTGAAGCCTTCGAAGCAAAGTATTCGGTAAAATCCTTTCAATTATCGATGATGAATTGCGTTGTGTTGAAAAATTGTGATCGCGAACTTGAATTGAAGATGTTAGGCTAGATCGGTGATGTCCTAGGGTTTTGATCGGATAACTGAGAATTTGAACCGTGTAAGGCTATGCAATTGACCTAATCTCAACAGAATAGATCATTCTCGTTTAAATTGTTGAAATCTGTGAAGTTCATAAAAATTTCACTTGTTTTGGTTGAATTATACTTTGTTTGAGGTCGTCATGCCAGTTCAAGGTCTAAATCATCTTTAACAGTGGAATTTACATGAATACTAGACCTGATGTATGATCATGGAGTTTCTTTGCCTGTTTTACCTTGTACACGATCCGAGATGTGGTTGACATGCTAATCGAAGATCGTTGAACCTTTAGAATTAGGCAAAGGATGACTTTGTGAACCTAGCTTAAAAACGACACTCAAGTTAGGCCTCGCCACAGGATACTTGAGAATTTACATGATTAGTAGCTAGGAACATGAAGTTGAGATGTTGCGGTGTGATTTCATTTCTCTTAGGCCTCGACATGGGAAAAGTGGAGTGTTAAGGAGTACAGAAAGCACTGTAGTCGTCATGCTAAGTGTTAGCTAGACTCCTAGGCAACAATGATCTCTTCCTAATTGGTATTGCATGAGGTCAAGTGCATAGAAATCGGTTTGAACTCTCAGTAGTCTGATTCAGAAACTCTTGGATGTCTGTTTGAATTACTGTGAATCTCAGCTGTCATTCTTGTCAGTTAGTTTCCATTTTGAGTGTTAAGTACTGCTTTTATTTTACTGAATTGATACTGTGAAACTTTTATTGCATTCTGGAAAAACTCTTCAAATTCTTGAACATTATACCTTCCCTGTGGATACGATCCCTACTTCCACTTCTACATTAGTTAGGGTTAAATTGTGCAAGTTAGCGACTCGCTTGTCACTTTGCTTGCATGTTACCTCCATGTCATGTCTACCGTGCACCAACATGTAGTGTACTTGAGAGTGAGTGATTTCTATTAAGATTGGTTTCACCATGTGCAGGACATTTTTCATGCAAAATGGAACTATGGACAAAGAAACTCCACCAAGCAAACATTGGAATTCATGACATATCTATACCAGGGAGCTCCTAAACCTATCTTTACTTTACATTGAGGACAGTGTAAGTTTTATGTGTGGGGGACGAAATGTTTGCTTTGGTTTGTGTCTCTTGGACTTTACATTCTTACTTTCTTTCATGAATGAAATTTTTTGTGCTATGTGATATAAAGCATGCTACGTTTAGTTTTGTTGTGTTATTTTGAGCTTTTGAATATTATACCCCGTATATATTGCATTTTTCATTTTTTGTGAAACTTTTAGCCACATTTCACAATTTTGGTAAATAAGTGATGGTTTTGAACACAAGTTATGTGTAGTTGACATTTCTGTGGAAAAACTTGTCAATCCATGAAAAGTTTGAGTGTTGAGATTGCTGGGAGATGTTAGTATAGTTGTGATGGGCTTAAATGAAATGTAGTGTTTGTGCTGAAATAAAATGAATCAAATGAGTTGAATGTGTGCGTGAGTGTTGGAAAATAGTGTCCAATCATTCTATATTTGGGCACTTGTCCCCGAAGTCATTATGCCATGATCCAAGTTCATCATTTTAACTTTTTGTGTTTGCATGCGAAATATTTTGTCTATGGCACCGAGCTTGATGTGTTTGGCATATTTTGTTGGCCAAGGCATGATGTTAAAATAAGATAGATATGCCATGCAAAACAATAACAATCGACATAGAAGGAAGCCTGAATTGATTTTGCCTTTTTCTATGTGTTCTCCTTAGATTTTGGTGTTCTTGCATGGATAGTCCCTTGAAGACACATATGAACATGCAGTTAGATGAGAAGGGATATGGAGAAAAAGCCTTTGGCAACTAGGAATGAAAAGTCGTAAGACCTTGGCAAGCAAATAAGGGAAAAAAATAGTCATAAAACCTAGGCAAAAGTGGAAAAAAGAGACACAAGATCCAGGAAGCCATGCACTAAGGTGTGTGACAAATGAATGCACCAAAGTGCAAAATGAAAGAAAAGGGATAATATCCAATAGAAGCACCAATTTGCATTAGGTTACCATTGATCTCGTGTGTTGTAAGTGTATGTGTGTGGACAAGAAGATTGTTGTGTAGTGAATGGGTAGGCAAGATACTAAAGAGTGTACATAGAAAGAGAGCAAATGGATTTGGTTTTCCTCATCACACATTTGCACGCATGACATTTTGGTCTTTATTATTATGCCTTGGTTGGTAATGTATGCTGAATTCTGAGAGTTTGGTACCATGGGAATTGTGGTTACTTTGATGTGTGAGAAATGTTTTGATGAATTTAGTGATTGGCATAGTGGGCGAAGTGGCAGTGTGTTGGTAACAGATGGTGGAATACATGTAGAAAGGAAAGTGTGTTGAGTTTGCTTGAGGGCAAGGCAAGCATGAGTTGTGTAAGTGTGATGTTATGACCTTGCTTGAGGTCAAGCAAGAGTTCAAGTATTGGGGAAATTGATAAGTCAGTTTTATACTGACTTAATATTGTTAGTTTTTTCTTGACTTTTGTAGATTTTAGTGCACTTTATGCATTAATAGTGTGGAAATCAGTGTGTTTGTGAAAATAATGTTGTGACCTTTTAATCGATATAATGGGGCTGAAAATGGTAAAATATGATGTTGAATTTGATGTGGTTCTTGTGGGAGTTAGTGGGCACTTTGATGAGGCTTTGTTTGTGACTTATGACTTATGTGAATTTATGTGTGAAGTGTTGTGATGAATTTCTGTGGCAATTGTGTGAGTAGTGTGTTAAGTAAATAAGGAGTTCGAATTGTGTGTAAGAAGTTTGCATAAAACACACACACACTCGCACGAGGTCGTTGCACATCGTCTCGCACACAAGCACAGATCGTCGCATGAGTCGCCGCACATAGTGCTGCATCGCTGCATCATTCCTTGCACGCATCGTCGCATGCACTTGCACTACACTATTGCACGTCGCCGCACGAGCTCGCACAAGCATGCACACCATTTGCGCCGACACTCGCACGCATCGATGCACATCATCGCACGGGAAAACACACACTCATTTGCACACCATTGCACACTCTCTCGCATATATGCAGCACACTAGGCACACACTAGCATGCATCGCCGCACATGAGCACACACTCACACCACATGCATTGCTCGCTGCACAGCGCACAACACTTTGTACACTTGCATGACATTGCCGCACACTCACACACCTCACTACTCGCACTTTTCACGCACTCAGCACAACGCATACACTCAAGCACACATGCATAACATACCAATTCATGATTTACGCACGCAACTCCTCACACTTCACAAACTTCACTTTAGCACACAAATACATCACACACACACACATGTGCACGGCAACGCGTCGCAATGAAAAAGAAATACACTGCAACACGTCATCACGACGTGTTGCTATGAAGAGTGATACACGGCGACGCGTCATCACGACACGTCACCGTGAAGTGGTGTTGTGCTACAACACGTCGTGGTTAAATTATGGACAAAAGGTTGAGTTTTTTTCTAAGTGTTGGAATTGTTCTTTGCAGGTGCAGGTTCATGGTGTCATGGTTTTGTGTGGCTCGGAGGCGTGTTGAGAGCTACGAAGGCGTGATGCGAGTAGGCGTCGAGGCCTGAGTTGATGGATTAAGGAGCTGACGCGGATGCCTTCGCATGTGCTGATTTTGGCTAGTGGCGTATATCAGTGGCATTGTTTGTAAATAAGTGTTCATTTGATGTTTGCGTATTGTTTACGTTTTGTAACCTTTATAAATACAGGAATTAGTTGTTATTTTAGGGAATCGATCATTCTAGATTTTTACCAGACTTTTGATTTTGAGAGTGGGAACTTTCTCTCTAAAAACTTCCTCTCTCTAAATTCTCTCTCTACTTTTTCTGCTCTATTTTTAATTCCGATCAAGAATTTGAACCGAACACTATAATTCTCTGCTCAATTAAGGAGGAAATTCGGAGTTCATTTGCGAACTGGAAGCATTCAAAGCAATTTAATCGGTATAATCTTTCCAATTAATGAGAATGAATTGCTTGTTGTCGTATGTTGATGATCATGAATTAGAAATGGAGTCTCGTGGCTGAATTGATGATCTCCTAGGGTATGGATTAGATGATTGTGTAATTAAACAATGAAATGCTATGCAATTGACTCAATTTCTAAGAGTGAGATTAAACTTGCTCTTAAATGTATGAATATGTCAAGTTTCATAATTTTTGCACTTTCATTGATGGAATTGAACCTTAATTGTGGTCGCCATGCTAGGTTAAGGCTCGGTTCACCGATAATAGTGATAATTGCATGACAATGACCAGTAGTAGGATTCGTTGATTTTTCTTACTTGCTTATCATGTTCAAGTATTGAGATACGGTCGCCATGCTGGTTGAAGTTCATTGAATTACTAGAAAAGAGTAAGAAGAGACTTTCTAGGGTTAATGAAAACTATCGGACTGATAAGAATCCGTACAAGCAATCTACTCCAAATCCTAATGGAAATAGGATTACCAAGCCAAATCCTAATAGGAATAGGATTTCCAAGACAAATCCTAATGGGATTAGGATTTCCAAGCTCAATCCTAATAGGATTAGGATTCATCAATCCTCATCTTGTCCAAGTTCCATAAGAGTTCCATAAAGGCAAATCCAAATGAGACTAGGATTCACAATCCTAGTGGGATTAGGATTCACTAATCCATGGACATTATTTATTGAAGACCAAGATGGCGTGCTTGGGCTTTTGCCAAATTGGATCGCGCCTTTTTCTTAAGTAGTTAGAATTAATTAATGTTTTAATAATTAAGTCCAAAACATTTTAATTGGGCTTATTATTAGTATATTTTCGTTTTTAATTACATGGCCCAAGTTATCTTGCATGATAATGGCATGTAATGGGCTTTAATTTGTTAGGAAAGTAATTCCCTAAATTTTAGGAGCTTGTCCTTGTCTTCTAGAAGGGCAAAACGTTTTTAGCTTCCTTTTTCCATAAAGGATTAGTTTGTAAGTTGGTTAGTTTAGAAGTCAAGTTGTAATTTACAACTTCTAGGGTTTTATTTCCTTTTCCAATTTGTAGAGCCGAAACTCATCTCTATATAAAGAGATCATTGTAAACGTTTTTAGATATGATTGAATTTTGAAGAAACCTTTTAGCTTTGCTAAATTATTTGCAGCCTTAAACAAGTTGTGAAAAACGTGATTAATCAGTTAGGGTTAGTTGATTATTCATAGGACCGGATTCTTTAAGCTAGGACCTTAAAGAGAACGTATTGTTTCTTGATTTCAAGAGCGAGCCAAACTGAGATCTTTTTAACCATTGATTTACATAGGTTAGATTGAAATCACTTTGTGGTAATGTGTTGGGTTTGATTGATTTACAATCAAATACATCCCATTCGATATCCATCTTTTCTTCTTGTGTTGTTTCCGTGTTTGATCTTACTTGTGATCGTGTTGGTTTCTGAATTTTCGTGCACAACGATCCTAAGTGTGTGGAATTCGTGTGGAGCTGGATTCTCACCCTACTCCATTCGTATCAATTGGTATCAGAGCATCTAGGTTGTTCATCACAAAATTCAGGTTTGCGCTTTGTTTTTCCTTCTCGGATTTTGCTCTACTTTTTGAGTCGTTCTTGCTGTCCTTTGTGCGTCAAATTTTTTTTTTCTGCAGTTTTTGGAGTCTTTTAGTTGCTGTTTTCACGTGTTTCTTGCTGTCCAAAGTCGTCATAGTTAGTGTCTTTAAATTCATCAAAATCGCATAAGCCAAAGTTGATCAAATCTGCCCGAAAATTGCCTTCTTGTTGTTTACGATTTTTGACATCTTTTTGCTACTGTTCTTGCTTCGAATTGCTGCTGTTTTTAAAGTTTAAATTCTGCAGTAAATATATATATTAATTGAGTCTTAAATTCATTAATATTCTGTCCAAAAATCGCATGCAACTTGGTGCTTAAAATCTGCCCAAATCGAGTTGATCTTGTTACTTGATTTTCTTGCGTTTTTGTGTTGTTCTTCTTGTGTTTCTTGTTCGATCCTTGCTGCCATCTTTGTCTCAATATTCTGCACTATTTTCTTGCATTCATAGTGTTGGATTCTTTGTGTTTTATTTGTTGATTTCACGTCCAAACCCTAGGTGTCAAGATTAGGGTTTCTTAAAAACCCTAGTTTCAAATTATCATAACTTTGTGAGTTCTTGCTCAATTCTTGAAATTCTTTTTGTGTTAGTTCCATCAATCTACTCTTGTCATAATAACTTTTGATCAAACTTTTTGAACAAGTGAAAAAGATTGGTTCTTGACCACTTTCTTGAACTTCTTGAAGTTCTTGATTTTTGAAAGTTGTCAAATTTTGAATCTTGAACCATATTTGAAATCCTTGAGTTAAATCTTGAAAATTTTGTTAAAGTGGCACTTTCAAATTCTTTGTCCTTGGTGAGTTATTAAAGTTTGGAGAAATTAAGGTTGAACCACATAAGACAAGGCCACATCCTTAAACCTAAGTACTTGTACTAGGTTCTTGTCTTAAAACCTTAAAGATTTTGTTTGACCTAAGTTGTTTAAGGTTCTTGTCCGAACCTAGGTCATTGTTTGTACAAGGTTTTTGTCCAAAACCTTAAAAGTTTGTTTTGTCCTTTTTGTTGTCCGAATAAAAAAAAAAAAAAAAAAAAGAGAGGCCGTAATTTAAAAAAAAAAAAAAAGGCCCAAATAAAAAAAAAAAAAAAAAGGCCGTGATATAAAAAAAAAAAAAAGGCCCAATAAAAGAAAATAATCTCGGACTTTTAATATTTCTGTTATTTAATTTTTAGTATTTTTTTTTTAATTAATTTTCGTAAATTAAAAAGAACACTTTGTTCTTGAGTTTTGATTTGAAACCACCTTGGATTAAAAGTGCCATAACTTTTGCTATACAACTCGGATTTTGGTGATTCAAATTGTGTTGTTCTCGTCTTTGATTCCTCTTTCTAAATATCATAGTTTCTGAATCAATCAAATTATACCCACACGTTCTCTGAAATACTCTTGTGACGTGAATTATTTGAACTTCTTTGATTTGACTTGTGTGAATCTTGTTGTTGAAAATCTCGGTTGAGACAATCTCTTAAAGTCATTGCAACAGTAAGTTCTCTATAGTTTGAGGGTATTAGACTAGGGTATACACGAGAGAAACATATATCAAAGAGAGGAGAGCTCCTACTATCCACATAGTGAGAACCCGAGAGGAATTCAATTGTTGTTTTCTTTTGTTTCTTACTAACCTTGCAGGATAATGGAGGACGAAACTAATACACCAAGAGGTTCTAAACCTCAAACCGAAGCTGAGCAAAAGTTTGCTAATGATTCTCTTGCACAGATACTACAAAAGATCAATCTCCGCCTTGATTTCTTGGAGTCATCAACTTCTAAGCCATCAAAGAAATCTTCATCCAAGAAGTTTAAATATAATGCTGCTTTTGAGTCCGAAAGTGAATCTAATGAAGAGGAGGAGGAAGAGTTGTCCGAATCATCTTCTAAGGGTAACAAGTCTAAAGTCTCAATTGCTTCACTTAAGTTAACAATTCCCACTTTTCATGGTAAGACAGATCCGGAAGCTTATTTTGATTGGGTTCGTGAGCTTGAGCACTTCTTTGAAGGCCATGACTATCCCGAAAAGGAAAAATTTCGACTTGCCTTTATGCACTTAAAGGATCATGCAAGTTGTGGTGGGATAAGTTGTCTCAATCTAGACGTGAAGATGGTGAAAGTCCAATCAAGACATGGCAGTCGCATTGAAAACACTCATGAGGAAAGAAATATGTCCCTTCATACTACAAACCGTGAATTGAATAGACAGTTACATACACTTGTACAAGGTAACAAATCGGTTGAGGAGTATTATCATGAGATGGAAGCTTTGATGATCAAGGCTAATGTTCAAGAAGATCCCGACTCTACAATTGAAAGATTTTTAAAGAGGTATGCATTTCTGATTTGGCTCATCAAGTTGATTTACAAAGTTTTGATAATATTGATGAACTTGTCCATAAAGCCATCAAGATAGAAGGCACATGAAAAGGGAAGGGTAAGTTTTCACAACCAACTCCACCTTGGCAAAGAGATAAGAAGCCGAGTTTTGCCCCTTTCAATCCGCCATCCAAGCCACGCCAATTTCCACAAAAGTTCAAACGTCAAGTGCCCTCAAGGTGTCTCAAAAACAACGCCCAAGGTTGCTGTTCCAACCTTTTAAAACGGCGTCAACTTGCTTCAACTCCAAGATTGAGGGATGTTCGATGTTATAAATGTCAAGGTTATGGTCATATGCAAGCTGAATGTCCAACTCGAAAAGTGATGATAACTCTTTGATAGTGGGTGAAGTGGTAAGTGATGATGATTGTGCCGACATGCCACCTCTTTGAAGAGAAACATGAATCAAGTGAAGAAAGTGAAGACAATGAGCCCTACACGTATGGGTGACGGTAAATTTTCTTTAGTCTCTCGCCGTGTTCTAAATGTCCAACCTTTAGTTGATAATGATGATTGATGCAACGAGAAAACATATTTCACACACGTTGCTTAGTGCAAGACAGAATTTGTAGTGTGATAATTGATAGTGGAAGTTGCACAAATGTGGCGAGCACTTTGTTTGTAAATAAGTTTGAATTGAATTGCATGAAACATCCAAAACCATATAGGCTTCAATGGTTAAATAATTCAGTTGAAACTCGTGTCACTAAACAAGTAAAGTTTTCTTTCACCATTGGTAAATATGTTGATACTGTTTTATGTGATGTTGTTCCAATGGAGGCTAGTCATATTTTACTTGGTAGGACCTTGGCAATTTGATTGTGATGTGCTTATCATGCCAAGAAAAATTTTACAGCTTCGTGCATAATGGTAAAAAGTATAGTCTTCATGCTTTTAACTCCTGCTCAAGTTTTGAAGATCAAACTCGAATTGCACAAGCTTGTAAAGACATAAATGAAGCTAAGAAGAAGAAGGAACTAGAAAAAACAACAAAACGAAAAATCTAATTTAGGCCGAGATGTAGTTAGTAAGAAATCTTGTGTTTTGCTTCTTCTAATGAGAATTAAGAGAGCATTGGATTAATAGGCAGTTCTTATACTTCATGTTTAGCAAGGAACTTATACTTGTTGTTGACAGTGATAACCTTGTTCTTGCCTAGTGCTGTTTACTCTCTCTTACAGGTTTTTGGAATTCCTAAATGCTAATGGCATTGAAACCCCTTCATTATCAAATGAAAGGAATCCAATCTGCCTTAACTTGTTTTCCACAAGGTAAGCAAGGTAAGTTTGAGTGCTTCTAATTTCGATCATTACAAAAACCCTTGTGAACACAAACAAAGTGTTAAATCTATTGATTATCCTAACTGGAATACACTTTAATTTGATGATTTGATTCATAAACTTTGCTCTTACTGTTTTCAATTCATTCAAATCAAAAGTATCCACTTCGACAAGGTAATCTGATTGTTCAACACTTGTTTGGTAAGTTATCTCAATTTCGAATTTCTTTCAATTCCCGAAGGTACAATATTCTGTTCTTATTCTTTGGAATTGTAAGTTCTTAATCTTTGATAACTTCAACATGCTTGTAAAGAATGTACCAACTTAGTTATTTGTGATTCACATTTAATCCCGGATGTCTATATATATACTTGCTTTGCAAATTCTTATGAATCCTTGGATAATATTGTAATTACATTAATATATGTTTACTTTCTTTTCATTCTTTACATGTTAACATCATTGATTTTCATGTTATTATTAGTGTGTCCAAGGATGAAGTTTAATAAATTTCTCTTGAATACTTTCTGTTGCTCAAAACATTATGTTCATCTTTATTTGAAGTATTCTTTTTAAAGTTGTTTAATATTGCATATCATCATAAGTTTTCTGATTTGCATTTATTAATGATGTTTATATGCATAATTATTTTAAGTTTTCTTTAACTGACACATTTATTTCTTATTGCAGGATTTGTTTTACTTGGCTCGAGTTGTAATGAGTTTTTTCTTATTGGTGTTTGATCCAGGAGCTCAATTTCCAGATTCGAGGACGAATCCTTTCGAGGAGGGAGGAATGATAAGAATCCGTACAAGCAATCTACTCCAAATCCTAATGGAAATAGGGTTACCAAGCAAATCCTAATAGGAATAGGATTTCCAAGACAAATCCTAATGGGATTAGGATTTCCAAGCTCAATCCTAATAGGATAGGATTCATCAATCCTCATCTTGTCCAAGTTCATAAGAGTTCCATAAAGGCAAATCCAAATGAGACTAGGATTCACAATCCTAGTGGGATTAGGATTCACTAATCCATGGACATATTTATTGAAGACCAAGATGGCGTGCTTGGGCTTTTGCCAAATTGGAACGCGCCTTTTTCTTAAGTAGTTAGAATTAATTAATGTTTTAATAATTAAGTCCAAAACATTTTAATTGGGCTTATTATTAGTATATTTTCGTTTTTTAATTACATGGCCAAGTTATCTGCATGATAATGGCATGTAATGGGCTTTAATTTGTTAGGAAAGTAATTCCCTAAATTTTAGGAGCTTGTCCTTGTCTTCTAGAAGGGCAAAACGTTTTTAGCTTCCTTTTTCCATAAAGGATTAGTTTGTAAGTTGGTTAGTTTAGAAGTCAAGTCTGTAATTTACAACTTCTAGGGTTTTATTTTCCTTTTCCAATTTGTAGAGCCGAAACTCATCTCTATATAAAGAGATCATTGTAAACGTTTTTAGATATGATTGAATTTGGAAGAAACCTTTTTAGCTTTGCTAAATTATTTGCAGCCTTAAACAAGTTGTGAAAAACGTGATTAATCAGTTAGGGTTAGTTGATTATTCATAGGACCGGATTCTTAAGCTAGGACCTTAAAGAGAACGTATTGTTTCTTGATTTCAAGAGCGAGCCCAAACTGAGATCTTTTTAACCACTTGATTTACATAGGTTAGATTGAAATCACTTTGTGGTAATGTGTTGGGTTTGATTGATTTACAATCAAATACATCCCATTCGATATCCATCTTTTCTTCTTGTGTTGTTTCCGTGTTTGATCTTACTTGTGATCGTGTTGGTTTCTGAATTTTCGTGCACAACGATCCTAAGTGTGTGGAATTCGTGTGGAGCTGGATTCTCACCCTACTCCATTCGTATCACGGACCTAGGTCAGGCCTCGCCATGGGAAGACCTTAGGAACTACATGTTAAAGTAGTTATCTCTAGAAGGTTGAGACGTTGCGGGTGTACATCTGTCGTGCTTAGGCCTCACCATATGATAGTATGATGAAAGGGGGTGTAGAGAGCATTGCGGTCAACATGCTGGGTGCTAACTAGACTCCTAGGCAACTTTTGTCTCCTCATGATGTGTATGTGTGTCAAGTGCAGTGCTAAAATAGTCTAATGTCCATTCATCCAGTGCTAAAACCCTAGGACATCCACATTATATCTGTTCACTTTCCTTATAGAATTTGCTATTGTTTCTTCTTGTTCCTCTGTTTTCAGGTTCTCAGTGTTAGTCTAGTTTACATTCTTGAAATTTTGTTTTTGTGACACTCAATAGAACAGTTACTTGAACTGTTTGAATCATCCACTTCCTTGAGGAACGAAACCCTTTCACCACAACTAAATTAGTGAATAGGGATAAATTCTTGAAGTACACGATAAGCCTGTCAACCTCCATTCCCTGAAAGAGTGAAACACCACCAAAGAGAGGGCCTCAGTTTGATCTATTTTTAAATATAGTAAAACAAGTGAATGTGAGCCTATCTCTCCTTGATCTTGTGACAGCAGTGCCCTAGTACCCAAAGTTTCTCAAAGATATTATATCAAATAAAGAACAGATTCTTAGGTGTGAGGTGCCTTTGACGCTTACAGAGTGTAGTGGAGCTTGGGTTGGGCACAATTTTCCACTAAAATTGAAAGACCCTAGTAGTTGCACCATACCTTGTAAGATAGGCACGAGATTTTTTGAGAAAGCACTATGTGACTTGGGGACTGGAATCAATCTTATGCCTTTATCTATTGCTTTGAATGTGGGTCTTGGTGAGAGAATATAGCCTGTGGCTGTGACCTTGCAACTTGCTGATAGGTCTCTGGTAAAGCCGTCGGGTATGGTTGAAGATCTGCTTGTGGTGGTGGACAAGTTCACTCTCCCAGTGGATTTCATTGTTCTTGATATGGAGGAGGACCCTGAGGTACCTTTGATTTTTGGTAGACCTTTCCTTGCAACGTGTGATGCTTTGATAGGAGTTAGAAACAAGACAGTTACATTTCGTATAAACAATGAACAAGTAGTGTTTGATGTTAATTATGCCATAAAGCATCCTATGTATATATAGTCTTGTTTTGCTATTCGAGCTGTTGCATGTTCTGTAAATGTAATTGATGAAAAAAAGGAACATGGTTACGTGTGTGTTGATGAAATGAATAGTTGTGGAAAGGAATTAGATGAGTTTGAGTTAGATGATGAAGATAGAAAAATTGTGTCTAAGATTGAAAATGTTGTTGAATGCGGTGTATTAGATGACTCCGTTTTTGAAATGCAAAATTAAGTTGTTGAAGTGGAAAATGAATTGTAATGAAAGATACGTTGGAGAAAGCATGCATTAAAGAATTGAGAAATGATGACGATGAATGTACGTTTTCAACTAATGAAGTGTGTGCATCCACTGAGGTGAGGAGCAAAGAAAGTTTTTTCAGGAATAAAAAGCTTATGCCTCCCATTGTGATGCCACCAAAGCTGGAAATTAAACCCTTGCCTCCATATTTGAAGTATGCTTTTCTAGGGGAAAATGAGACCTTGCCAGTGGTGATTTCTTCTAAGTTAGAGGCTTGGCAAGAGAAAAATTTGTTGGGAGTTTTAAGGCAGTACAAGCAAGCCATCGGGTGGACCATTGCAGATATTAAGAGAATCAGTCCAAGTATTTGTATGCACAAGATTTTGCTAGAAGAAAATTCTGTTCCAGTGCGTGATAGATATAGAAAACTTAAACCTCAAATGATGGAGGTTGTAAAGAAGGAGGTAATCAAACTTCTAGACTTTGGAATGATCTTTCCAATCTCAGAAAGTGAATTGGTAAGTCCTATGCAATGTGTGCCAAAGAAAGGTGGAGTAACTGTTGTAAAGAATGATGCTAATGAGCTGTTGGTGACAAGGATCATCAGTGCATGGAAAGTTTGTATGAATTACCGCAAGATCAGTAAGGCAACCAAAAAACATCATTTCCCACTCCCCTTCTTGGAGCAACTTCTAGACAGAATTGCAGACTTTCTTTTCTATTGTTTTTTGGATGGATACTCAGGCTACAATCAGATAGCAATTGATCCAAAGGATTAAGAGAAAACCACCTTTACTTGCCCATTCGGTCCTTTGCATATAATTAGGGCATAACCTTTGGCCTATGCAATGCTCCTTCAACTTTCCAGCAATGTATGATGGATATATTTCATGATATGGTGGAGTCTATCGTTGAGATCTTTATGGACGATTTCTCTATCTTCGGGATGACATTCGATAGTTGTTTGGACAACTTAGCTAAGGTGTTGCAAAGATGTGAGGAGACACATTTGGTGCTTAACTGGGAAAAGTTCCAATTCATCGTGCAAGAGGAGATAGTCTTGGGGCACAAGATCTCCTGCAAGGGAATTAAAGTCGACCGAGCAAAGGATGATATCATTGCAAATCTACCTCATCCTACCAATGTGAAGGGCATTAGAAGTTCCCTCGGACATGCAGGGTTTTATAGAAGATTTATCAAGGATTTCTCTAAAATTGTAAGGCCTTTGTGTAGTCTCTTGGAAAAGGATGTGAAGTTTGATTTTGGTACAGAATGTGTTGAAGCGTTTGAGTTGTTGAAAGCCAAGCTCGTGGAAGCACCAGTCATAGTCACTCCACAATGGGGTAAACCTTTTGAAATCATGTGTGATGCAAGTGATTATGCACTTGGTGTTGTATTGGGAAAAAGAAGGAACAAGGTTCTTCACACCATCTATTACGCAAGTAAGTTGTTGAACGAGGCTCAATTGAACTACACAACTACTGAGAAGGAAATGCTGGCTGTGGTGTTTGCCTTCGATATGTTCCGTGCCTACTTGTTGGGATCAAAAGTTATAGTGCACACTGATCATGCTGCATTGAAGTATTTGCTAGCCAAGAAGGAAGCAAAGCCAAGACTCATACGATGGGTGCTTATTCTTCAGGAGTTCGATGTTGAAATACGAGATCGCAAGGGCTCAGAAAATGTTGTGGCTGACCATTTGTCAAGGTTAAAGTCTCAAGAGCAAGATACCCCAAAGGTGTTGATACCTGAATGCTTTCCTGATGAGCAAGTGTTCAAATTGGAGAAAGAGACACTGCCATGGTATGCTGAGATAGCCAACTTTCATGTGGCTAGACAAGTGCCCTCATATTTCTTTAGTGAGCAAAGGAAGCAATTGAGACATGACACGAAGTATTTCTTCAGGGAGGATAAAGCTCTTTACAAAGTATGCAGTGATAAAGTCATAAGAAAATTTGTAAAAGAAGAAGAGAAGGATAAGATCCTAAAAGCTTGCTACGAAGGCCCTTGTAGAGTACACTTTGGTGCAACATGAACTGCGATCAAAGTGTTGCAATCCAGATTCTACTACCCGCATATATTCTTGGATGCACGAGTTTGGTGGGTCAATGCGATAGGTGCCAGAGAAGTGGAAACATTTCCTCAAGAAATGAAATGCCTCTTAACAACATCTTAGAGGTAGAACTGTTTGATGTCTGGGGTATTGATTTCATAGGACCTTTCCCAAAATCGTGTGGCATAGAGTATATCTTGGTTGCAGTCGATTATGTGTTAAAATGGGCTGAGGCCATTGCATTTCCTCATAATGATGCCAGAAGTGTAGCTGGGTTTCTTAAAAAGCACATATTCAACAGATTTGGTGCCCCTCGAGTGATAATCAATGATGGAGGCTCTCACTTCTGTAACAAGATCTTTGCATCCCTCTTGGCTAAATATGGATTAAAACACAAGGTTTCTATAACATACCATCCCCAAACAAGTGGCCAGGCTGAGATATCTAATAGAGAGATTAAAAGGATCCTGGAAAATGTGGTGAATCTGAGTAGAAAAGACTGGACTCTCAAGTTAGATGATGCTCGCTGGGCGTATCAAACAACTTCTAAGACTCCAATTGGAACTTCACCTTTTCGGCTAGTATTTGGAAAAGAATGCCACTTACCAGTAGAATCGAAGCACCGAGCTTATTGGGCAATTCAGAAGCTTAATATGGATTTAAATGGGGCACAGTCTAAAAGAATGATAGAAATAAATGAATTGGATGAATTCAGGTTGAATTCTTACGTAAGTGCAAGAATGTACAAAGAAAGGACAAAGTGGCTTCATGATGCTGGAATTAAGGCAAAGAGTTTTGCACCAGGACAAATAGTTTTGTTGTATGAGTCCAGGCTTAGACTTTTCCCAGGGAAATTGAGATCACGCTGGAGTGGTCCATTTCGGGTAATCTGACTAATTCCATATGGTGTGGTGGAGATCCAAAATGAGAAAAATGGCAATACATGGCAAGTAACTGGCCACAATCTTAAGCTTTATATAGCAAATCAAGAGAAGGATGTTCAGGCTAAGCAACAAATTCCATATGAACTGTTTTTGGATGATCCTTTGGTTGTGCATTGACTCTCACCACGTCGGACTGTCGACGTTAAAACAAGCGCTCTTCGAAGGCAACCCAAGCATGATTTTATTTACTTACATGCGTTTTGTTGAGTTCTTGTTCTTATGATAATTTTGGTTCCTTAGTGTTAATTTTGGTTTTTCAATTGTGTTAACATTTTTAGTGTTAGTCTAATGGAAATGACGTTGTCTTTTTGTTTGTAGTAAGCGGGTGCATAATCGAGTAGATGTAAGTCAATCAATGAAATGGTAAGGGTTGGTAAGATACACACATGGAACAATTATTTTGTTTTTTGACTATACTTCTGAGCAACGATATCAAACAAGGGAAAAGTTGAAGTGTAGTGACAAAACCCATTGGGAAATTGTGCTAGAAGAAAAAATCAATGATGAAATCTTATTTGGAAGTAAGTGGCATGTGAAGCATAAAGTATGAAATAGTGTCTACAATTATTTTGGTCTTCTAACTTTAATAAAATGTTGCACAATATAAGAAATGAGTAAAAAGTTAGGGCCCACAAACTAATGGAGCTTCTCCTATTGTTAGTTGGAGGTATTTAGTGTGGAAGGTGGTATGTAGTTCTGGAGTCTATAAATTCATTTCAATACCATACTTGTCCACACGTTTCATATCAAGTAATCACTAAAGAGTTTTGGCAGCAAGAGAGCACTCGGGTTCTTGCAATTACTAAAAAGTTTTCATTGCTTGAGAAATACCTTTTGTCATCCTAAGCTCAAGGTATGTCTCTTCCTCTCTTTTCTCTAATTGATGCAAGCTTTATCAAGGTGATTCATGCTTATATGATTAATGCTCTCTAGTATGTTTTCATGTTCATAATGTGCTGTGATTGTGAGAAATATGCCAAGTAGATTAGAGTTTTGGCAATGATTATAATTGATAATAACATGTTAAGTGTGGGGGAAAAGTTAATGGCTCACAAAGTTTGTTTCAGCTTTGACATGATTCTATAAATCTCACATAACTTGAGCATGTGGTATCAAAAATGGATGATTCTAGTTGGGTAATTTATCTAAGATGCTGAGCCACAATGTTCATGTTTTACACTTTTGCTAGTTATGGATGGAACATAGTCATTTTGAATAAAGAATGGTGTGGTCATGCTGAAACTAGTAGTGAGACGGCTGCTGAATTTGCCCAGTTTGATATATTTCGGTGTTTTGGCCATAATTTGTTCAATCTTGCTCCAAATTGGGCAATTCTGGTCCCTCAATTTAACCAAGATCTTGCTTCACAACTTTGATTTTATAGGTCTTGGCTAATTTTACCTGCTTATGTTATTCTGTATGTTTAGATTGATGGTCGAAGTTGAAACGTTTTGTGAGCATCTGCCCATTTGTGCCACATCTCGGTAATATGACCATTAGTTGAACAATTGTTATCCAAAGGTGGTGCTTCAACTTGCTAAATGCAGCTTACATGTAGATCTACATCTTCTATGTTCTAAGTTCGGTCTGATTCTCCTTGGGCTAAGCTCCAATTTAGGTGTAAAGTTGTATTTGTGCTGGAATTTCGGTTTGATTCTTTATGCACTTTACACTTATGTTGCATTGGGAGAGTTAAATGGCATAATTCCACCATTATTGTTCCTAGGCTGGTGTTTTGGATTGTGAAAAATAACTCGTTTGAAAAGCTTAAATGATAGTTTCATTAGTACACAAGTATAGAATTATATTTGTGTGGAGAAATGTGGGTTGAACTTATAATCTTCTCTTATGTCATGGGTTATTGTGTGATTGTCATGCTTTGAAATGATTCCATGCTACGGGTTACTTTGCATATTTCTTGATGCATCATACTACTATGCAAGGCAACCATTTCCAATCCTAGAGGCATAACTTGTTCGGTTGTTGTCATTGAACTATGAGTGTATGTTTGCGTGTCGAAATGTTATGCTATCCAGTTGTGGTTTATCTTCATGCTTATGGAGTATCTTTGCCACATTTGTTTAAGATGATTGTTGAGAGGCTTATTCTTGTGGGTATTACTTTCAGATATGGCTCCTAAGAAAGGTGAGAGTTCACAGAAGGACAAAGGTAAAGGCAAGGCTCAAATGATTGTTGATTCCGACTCAGAGTATTTCCCCGAGGATTTGCCAATATTTGAGAGTCTCTCGGAGTACACTTTGCAAGCACTAACACCTAAGAAAATAAAAGGCTCATTCGAACCATCCATATTTGCTAATGCTAGAGCACAGAAAAAATGGGAAGAATGAATGAATATCAAGAAGTTACACCTTGAGCGTGCGTTCGTTGTTGATAAAGGGCCTTTTAAGAAATTGATGAAGTTCCATCGATTTAATGAGAAGCTTGTTTTTGCGCCCGAGTTTTGTAATGTCAGTCTTGCAAGAGAGTTCTATGCTAATGCAAAGTATCCCAACAAGACAGGAGCTGTTTATGTCAGGGGGTAATGGATTGAAGTTACGAGCGAGATAATCAATGCATATCTAGGCAAACCCAGTATTCCAACTGATCATTTTCACTGTCCAACTGATGAGGTATTTGACCAAGCATTGTTGGAAGAACTGGCATATCCGGGAGCTGATTGGTTGGTCAATCAACGAGGGGAGAGAAAACATATACGTCATCAATTTCTACGTTGTGATATCAAACTGTAGCTCATGTTCATTTTGTCAAGACTTATGCTGAGTTCGCAGGTTTCCCAAGTGGTGCGCAGTCGCCTATATTTGATCTCGGTGATTCGGGGGCGAAGATCCATAGATGTTGGTCAAATCATTCTTACCTACATACTCCTAGTATTGATGCCGATAATGCATCACTTTATTTCCTAATCCTTATTGAAGAGCTTTGTAAGGCTCATGGCATAAGTAATGAGATAGGCAACTGGCGCAAGACTAAGGCAGAGGAGCCTGGTGTGCTTCGTGATGATTTTGAGCCCCCAGTTTCTGTTGGATAGCAAGAGCAACGAACTTATGACTTTAGTTCTTTCCAAGGTGCACTTCAAGATTTTTCAACAATCTGTTGATCATCGCTTTCAGCACATGGATGAAAGGCTTCGCGGGATGCATGAGCAAATGAATGACATGTATCAAGACTGGACTTCGCATTCTTCTAACATGGCAACCAAGCTGGATGATATTTCTTCAATCGCGCAGCAACAATTTGAAGTTCTTTACCATCGGCATCCCATGATGCAAATGGAGTTGGATAAGTGCAATAAGATGGCTGTGTATTATCATTCCCCTCCTGGGCCACCAAAACCACATCCGTCTCAAGCGCAATTGGTGGGATACAGAATTCCAAACTTGTTTATGAATGAAACTGGTGGTGTGCATGAGCTTCCTCTAGGGGTTTCTGCTAAGTCTTCCCTTCAGCTGTTGCTAACGTTTCGCCGTATCCCACCAGCACCTCCTACTCATACTTTTCGTGTAGATCCTGATTTTATTCCAGCAACAAGGATACCAATGTTTGGTTTCGGACAACCACTCCAAGGGTCGATTCATGGACCATTCCATTGGGTGGCACCTCCATTCAGCGGATATTCATTTTCTACTACGACATCATTCTCATCACTGTCCTCATCTACGCCTTCTTCTTCTCAGGGAGTCCCTCCTTCTTAACTTTTCATTGAGGACAATGTTTGTTTCAAGTGTGGGGGGTTGTCGATGATTGAATATGATTCCGTAATTGTGATTATTATGCTGAAGTTACTTTGGGGTAACTGAAAAAATGGGGGGTGTTGTCATGATAGTTTTTGTTGGCTATGATGTTGTGAAGCTGGTATGCCATGATTGTGTTGCTACTATGCTGAAGTTGATTTGGTGGGGTGCTAGACATGGGGGGTTACTGTTGTTTTGAATAATATGGAGACTTGTTTTGAAGTTTTCTGGAAAATGGGCCGTGTTGTGCTGTGGTGGTCATTTTGTGTGTGGAAGTCTTGTTAGCTATGAAGTTGTTTCTAGGGGGAAGACCTGAACTATGCAGTTGTTGCTAGGATCGGAAAGTATGCTATAATGTGGTTAAGCTTAGAAGTTTGAAGTGTTTAAGATCTGTTTTTGTTTTTTTTAGTTTTTTAAGATTCTAAGAGTGTGAAGCGTGAGTTGAAAATAAATGAATGAAGTGTGTGTGTGTGTGTGTGAAATTGAAAAAGTTAAGTGAGTGTGTGAGTGTTGAAATGTAATGAAATGAGTAGAATTGAATATCACCACGCATTTGTACTTTTGTTTCCTTGTTAGCTATGCCTTAGCTCTAAGTTCATCACTTATTTGGTTCATGATGTTGCATGCAAAATTGTTTTTCTTTTCTGGTTCTGAGTTTGAGGAAATTGGCATATTTTGTTGGCCAAGGCATCATGTTAAGGTAAGATAGACATGCCTTGCAAAACCAAACTTATTTGACACAGGAGGTAATTTGGATTAATTTTGTTGTTTTCTTTTTGTTATGTCTCTTTTTTGAGTTCTGGTGTTATTGCATTTATAGTCCTTCGAAGAGACATATGAACTAATGGTCATACAAGAAAGGATATGGTGAAAAAGCCTTCGGCAACTGGGAATGAAAAACCATAAGACCCTAGCAAACGTAATTGGGAAAAAATAGCCATAAAACCCAGGCGAAAAGTGGGAAAAAAGAGCCACATGACCCAGGCAATCATACACTAATGTGTGTGACAAAAGAATGCACCAAAGTGCAAATTTGAAAAGAAATGGCATGTTCTAATAGAAGCACCAATGTGCACTTAGGTTACCATTGATCTTGTGTGTTATTTGTTCATGTGTGTGGACAATAACATTGTTGTGCAAAGAGCTCATTAGAAAGATTACCAAGGGTGAGGCATATAAGGAGAGCAACTGGTCCAGCATTCCTCATCACACACTTGCACGCATGACATTTTGGTCTTTATTCATTGTTCCTTGGTTAATAAGGTATGTTGAAATCTGAGAGTAGGGAACCAAGATACTTTTGGGAGTTTTTATGTGAAAAATGTTTTGATGAACTTGGAGATAGACGTGGTGGACAGGAAAAAATGTGTTGAATGCGTATGGTTAAAATGTGGAGTGCAAGTTTTGCTTGAGTGCAAGCAAAAGTTCAAATGTGGGGGAAATTGACAAGCCAGTTTTATATTGACTTAATAATGTTGTTTTCGATTGCCTTTTGTATGTTTTAGTACACTTTGTTCATAGAAAGTGTAGAAATCAGTGAGTTTGTGCAAAGAATGGTATTAGCTTCTATTTGATGAAGAAAGGGCTGAAAATGGTAAAAATGTGATGTTGAATTTGTTGTTGCTTTTGTGGGGTTTTATATGTGGCATTATGAGTGACCTATGAGTTTATGTGAAGTTTTGTGTGAAGTGCTGTTAAGTAGAAGAAGAGTTCAAATTGTGTGTATGAAGTTTGCATGAAAACACACATCTTACATAAGTTGACGCATGGACTCAAACACACTCAGCACATATCGCTGCCTATTGGCGCGCGCATATGGCTTAGGGTTGCATAATGCTCGCACATCTCACACATGCACTAGCTCACATCGCCGCACAACTCTCGCGCATCACTCGAACACCATAGCACATCGTTGTACACATCACTTGCACACCACTCGCGCATTGTTGCGCGCACAAACTTGCTCAGCAATCACATGCATCGCCGCATGTCACCGTACGAAGCCCGGGCGCACGCGCGCGGGCATGCGCACTCATGCGGCGACCTCGCACCAGCTACGCATCGCCGCACGTGCATGCGCAGTGACCTTGCACCAGCCGTGCGCGCATGCGCGCGGCTTCACCAACACATATGCACATGAGCACTTATTTTGCTGCATACTTGTGCACATTTCTTGCGTTATTTGTAGCGTACACCTAGCATAAACAGTATGCACACTTGCGAGAACTCTTTACCACATCACTACATCATTAGTACAAGCACACTACAATACACATAAAATGCATTTCATACAAGTCTTGCATCACTTCACATATAGTGCACAAATACACGACGACGCGTTGCCATAGAAATATTTACACGGTTACGCATCTCCAAAATGCGTCGCCATGAAGAATTTTGCATGGCAACATGTCCCTAGGATGCGTCGCCATGAAAATGGTGAATTATTGTGCTAAATTTTGGTTAACTGTGAATTCTTCTTTCTGTTTGTACAGGGCGTGAAGGCGTGGTCACTTGAAGGCTCGAGGGCATGGAAATCATGGTCATGGCATGGAGGGCCTATGCTTGAAGGCGTGAAGCTGAGAATTTGGGCTGACTTAAAAGATCATGCACGTGCACAGTTTTTTGAGACATTTTCCATACTGCGGTGGCATTTCTGTAAATAAGTGTTCAGTTTACGTTAGCATATAGAATAAGCTTTAGACCTCTATAAATAGAGGGATTGAACACTTTTAGAGAGAGATTCGATCATTCTAAATTTTACCGGATTTTTAGAATTCTTGAGCGGGAATTTTCTCTCTCTAACTTTCTCTCTCTAGAAATTGAGCTCCGTTCTCAATTCTGATCAAGGATTTGGACCGAGCATTGTAATTCTCTTCTCAATTAAGGAGACATTTCGTGATTCTCTTGTGAACTTGAAGCTTTGAAAGCAATTCAATCGGTAAAATCTTTCCATTAAATGAAAATAAACTATTTCTCATTGCAAATTGACGATCGCGAATTTAGTATGGAGTTTTCTGGCTAGATTTAAGATGTTCTAGGGTTTGAAATAGACGAATGTGTAATTAGACCACGTGAAGCTCTGCAATTGACCAATCCATAAAGAATGCTATCATACTTAGAATTAATGCATGAATCTCGTTAAGCTTGATAAATTCACTTTCTTATTGACTGAATTGTGCTTCAATTGTGCTCGCCATGCTGAGTTGAGGTTAGATTAACTGATATGTGTGAGAATGCATAAAATGAGAACCTAAAGTATGATTGTTGAGTCTTCTCACTTGTTTTGCCTATTCATGATCTGAGATGCGGTCGACATGCCGGTTTAAGTTCATTGAGTCATTAGAATGGAGTGAAAAGAAACTTTCTAAGGCTAACGAAGACAAATGAACCTAGCTCAGGCCTCGCCATAGGAAGACCTTAGGATTTGCATGCCAGAGTAGTTAGTCTTGGGAAGTTGAGACATTGCGGGTTACAACCATCACTCTTAAGCCTCGCCATGGGAAAGAGTGATGTTAGGGAGTGTAGAATGTGGTGTGGGCGCCATGCTGGCTATAGGCTAGGCTCCTAGGCAATTTGATCTCCTCATGGTTTACTTGTGTGTCAATTGCATTGCAGAAGTAGTCTAAAGTGCATTCATCCGGTATAAGAACCCTAGGACATTTGACTCAACTTGTTAACTCATTCCTTTACATTTATTGGATTTGTAGTTGCTACCATTTGTTCATCTGTCTTTTCTGCTGTTTTCATACTGTTCTTGTGATTGTGATTCATTTTTGTGACAAACTACTGAATTCTTGAAATCACCCCCTGCCCTGAGGAACGATACCCTCTCACCACAACTACATTAGTGAATAGGGATAAATTGTTAAGGTGCGCGATAAATCTGTCATTATGTTGGATGCAAAAAGTGGATATAAATAAATCTTTGTCAATTTCTTACAATTTTATATTTTTTGCCAAAAACTATGAGTTATTACCCACTAAAAATTGTGATTTTTGAAAATTTTTAATTTTTAATTTTTTGTATATAAATCACTATATTATGTAATTCTCATTGAGTTGGGCAAAAAAATGGACAAAATAAAGCACTTGCAAACAATTTGTTGTGATTTTCTATTTTTGTCCAAAATAGTATGTTATTAAAAAAATGTGTTTTTTAAAAAATTTTAAATTTCTTTTTTTTTGGTGCATAAATCGCCAAATTTCATATTTCTCATCAAGTTATCTGGAAAAAATTATCCAAAAAGAGCACTTGCAAACAAGTTCTTCTGATTTCAATTTTTGTTCAAAACAGTGAGTAACTCAACGAAAATATTATTTTCCTTTTTTTTACACAAATCGCTAGATTACATATGTCTCATCAAGTTATGTGCAAAAAACAATCTTCAAAGAGCATTTGTGAACAATGGTGATTTTATACATCTTTCTATTTTTGGAAAAAAGAAATTGTGCGCCATAACTCATAACAAATGGTTACTTTTTATAATATTTATTTTTCTATTTTTGGTACACAAATCACTGAATTACGTACTTATCATTGAGTTGCACGAAACATGAACCAAAAATAGCGCACTTGCGATCATTTTTTTCTGAATTTCTATTTTTGTCAAAAATAGTGAGTTATATTTCACCGAAAATGTTGATTTTTGAAATATTTAAAATTTCTTATTATTTTTGTACACAAACTACTACATCACATATTTCTCATCAAGTTATATGCTTAAAAAAAGCTCTTGAGACTACTTTTTTATGAGATTTTAAATTTTTTTTTGGAAACAATTGCGAGTTATTTTTCACCAAATGTATAGATTTTCAAATATTTTTCTTAATTTTATTCAAATCATTAGATTATATGTTTTCTTATCCGGTTGGATACAAAGAGTAGGGAAGAAATTAAATTTGTGGGCAATATTACGCAATTTTCTTTTCTTTTTTTCAATGATAGCGAGTTGTATCTGTCACTTTATGAAAATGATGATTTTTAAATTTTTTTTTTTATTTTTTATTATTTTGCTAGAGTAATGAGGCCACATGTTTCGAGTTATGTTGGATGCAAAAAGTGGATATAAATAAATCTCTTTGTCAATTTTCAACAATTTTATATTTTTTGCCAAAAACTATGAGTTATAACAAAGTGAAAATTGTGATTTTTGAAAATATTTAATTTTTAATTTTTTGTATACAAATATCTAGATGATGTAATTGTCATTGAGCTGGGAAACAAATAGACAAAATAGAGCACTTGCGAACAATTTGTTGTGATTTTCTAATTTTGTCAAAAATAGTATGTTATCCAAAAATTGTGTTTTTTAAAAAATTTAAAATTTCATTTTTTTTGTTTGCATAACTCGCCAAATTTCATATATGTCATCAAGTTATCTGGAAAAAATGATCCAAAACGAGCACTCGTGACGAGCTGTCGCGGCTCTCCAATTTAACCCAAATTTACCAAACTAATGTAGAAGTGGCAAGTGGGATCGTATCCAACAGGGAGAGGATTGAATCAATTGTTGCTATAGTGATAGAATGTAGAATGTTGTACTGACACAATCGAGCTATGCAATTGAGAATGGAATAACGGAAGATCAATAAAGATGGATGTGTTGCCTCAAGGGGGAACAATATGAATGGATTTTTCTCTTGTTATCCCAGACGGACTTGTATGGACATGTATGAAGGGATATTACTGCTAGGGAACTAGGGTTGATCAACTTGGTAGTTCTCACAAACGTCGTTCCCAAATCTCCCTGAACTTCCCTTGGTAGGGCAAGTCCCTGGCACGAGTCAGGCTCTCCCAGATCCCAATTCTAAGACAAGAACACTCTTAGGCATTCGCTAAAGATTGACATTGACTGTTAGTGGGTACTACACAACCAAGATCGCAACGTCTCACAATACCTAAGATTTCACACATACATGTTTACAATCAGATTATGTTGTGATCGATTGCCAATGGAATATTCACACCGACCTCGGGGGTACCGCAGACCTAAATGTGAAGTTAATCTAGAGTGCAAGTGATCAAACACAACGAATGCAGAAATGTAAACATGAAATTCATACTCAAAAGATAAATTCTCAACAAATGTCTCAAACAATTACATGAAACAAGAGCACTTGCAAATGAGTTCTTCTGATTTCTATTTTTGTTCATAACAGTGAGTAACTCAACGAAAATATTAATTTTCTTTTTTTACACAAATCACTTGATTACATATGTCCCATCAAGTTATGTAAAAAAAAACAATCTTCAAAGAGCATTTGTGAACAATGGTGATTTTATACAATTTTCTATTTTAGAGAAAAAAAATTGTGCGTCATAACTCACAACAAATGGTGACTTTTTATAATATTTATTTTTCTATTTTTTGTACACAAATCACTAGATTACGTATTTGTCATTGAGTTGCATGAAAAATGAACAAAAAATAGAGCACTTGCAAACATTTTTTTGTGACTTTCTATTTTTGTCAAAATTAGCGAGTTATATTTCATGGAAAATGTTGATTTTTGAAAATTTTTAATTTTCTTATTTTTTTGTACACGAACTACTACATTACATATTTCTCATCAACTTATATGCTTAAAAAAATCACTTGTGGACTCTTTTTTATATGATTTAAATTTTTTTTAGGGACAAATTACGAGTTATAATTCGCCAATTATATAGATTTTCAAATATTTTTCTTATTTTAATTCAAATCATTAGATTATATGTGTTTTTATTCGGTTGGATACAAAGAGTGGGGATGAAATTAAATATGTGGGAAATATTACGCAATTTTCTTTTCTTTTTTTCAATGATCGCGAGGAATACATGTCACTCTAGGAAAATGATAATTTTTTAAATTTTTTGTATTTTCTATTGTTTTGCTATAATAATGAGACATGTTTCGACTTATGTAGAATGCAAAAAGTTGAAATAAATAAATCTTTTTGTCAATTTTTTACAATTTCATATTTTTTGCCAAAAACTACGAGACTGAAAATTGAGATTTTTGAAAATTTTAAATTTTAAATGTTTTGTATACAAATCACTAGATGATGTAATTGTCATTGAGTTGGGCGAAAAAATGGACAAAATAGAGCATTTACAAACAATTTGTTGTGATTTTCTATTTTTGTCAAAAATAGTATGTTATCCAAAAATTGTGTTTTTTAAAAAATTTTAAATTTCTTTTTTTTTTTGTGCATAAATCGCCAAATTTCATATTTCTCATCAAGTTATTTGGAAAAAATGATCCAAAAAGAGCACTTTCAAACAAGTTCTTTTGATTTATATTTTGGTTCAAAATAGTGAGTAACTCAACAAAAATATTAATTTTCTGTTTTTTACAGAAGTTGCTAGAATACGTGTGTATCATCAAGTTCTGTGCAAAAAACACTCTTCATGGAGTATATGTGAACAATGGTGATTTCATACAATTTTCTATTTTTGAAAAGAAAAACTGTGCTTCATAACTCACAACAAATGGTGACTTTTTATAATATTTATTTTTATATTTTTTGTACACAAATCACTAGATTACGTACTTGTCATTGAGTTGCACGAAAAATGAACCAAAAATGGAGCACTTGCGAACATTTTTTTGTGACTTTCTATTTTTGTTAAAAATAGCGAGTTATATTTCACAAAAAATGGTTATTTTTTGAAAAATTTTAATTTTATTCTTCTTTTTGTACACAAACTACTACATTACATAGTTCTCATTAAGTTATTTGCTTAAAAAAAGCACTAGCAGAATATTTTTTATGTGATTTTTTTTTGGGAACAAATCGCGAGTTATAATTCAACAAATATATAGATTTTCAAATATTTTTCTTATTTTTATTCAATTCATTATATTATATGTTTTCTTATTCGGTTGGATACAAAGAGTAGAAAAGAAATAAAATATGTGGGCAATTTTACGCAATATTCTTTCCTTATTTTCAATGATTGCGAGTTGTATATGTCTTTTTTTTTTTATCTTTTTGAGCGATGGATATAACCTAAAACCGTTCTTACTAAAATTTATAGGATCCTTGAGATCAACTTTCCATTTACATGCCAAAGGCCTAATGGAGAGTTGTTCTTAAGGATATCAGAAGAAGAAAAAGACATTGGAGTACTACTCCATTTACAGAAATAGTGCATGAAAACGTAAATATGGAGTACTACTCCAATTACATTTATGATATCTCTATAAGCTATTACAGGACAAGAAAATGATACATGTAGTAATATATTGCCATGCAAAATCGTACATGTATTCGCAAAAATCACCAGAGGTGAAGTACTCTAATATCTAAACGCTAAGGGAGTGGGGTGGTGTCACGACTGATAAGTCGGTATTGTACCGACTTATTTGCTCTTTTTACTTCATATTTTACATGAAATATTGGTGAAAATTGCGCTACGTGAATGACTTGTGAGGAAGAATGCTCTGAATTTGATAAATGATGGAAAGTGTCAAAGTGTTACAAAATGTTGCGGAAATGGATATGTTTGTTATGTGGTCTGAATGCACACACTAGATCACCACACAAGTTGCCAGCACCATCTTAGAAGTCCATAATTCACTATGCATAAGTCCATACTTTAGAAGTCCACAATTCACTATGCAAAAGTCCATACTTTAGAAGTCCACAATTCACTATGCAGAAGTCCACACTTCAAAGTCCACAATTCACAAGTCCACAACACACACTAACACACCACACTTACACACACAACACACTACACTAAACACACACACACGGCGGGCGCACGGTGCGCCTGCCACGCCAACCACATACACGGTGCGCCCGCACCACTCACAGCGGGCGCACGGTGCGCCCGCCACTCACACATGCACACTCGCACCTTTTCTTCCCTTTTCGTGCATGTTTACTTAGTCATTTTCTCATACATTTTTCACGCACTACACTTTGTTCTTTCGCACACTTAACAAACACAAGCAGACATTTAATGCATTTCTCCTACGAGCACCAACTGATTGATATTTGACATTGACAATTCTTAGGTGTTAAGTTTTGCACCAGGAACGTGTCCTCACTTGAGCTTTGATTAATATCTGCAGAGACACGTGTCGACATCTCCGCGAAAGAAGGAAGCTTCCTGGAATTTACGAGCCAAGTCATCCGGAGAAAAACTATAAAAGGCAGAGGGGGAGCCGAGGAGGAGAGCGGCCACACAACAGAGCATAGCATTCCTTAGATTAGGGTTCATAGTTTAGATTAGGTTTTTCTCTCTCTTTTCCCTTTCATACATTTTGCTGTCTTGAGGGCTCGACTGTAACAGATCTCGACTTATTTGAGACATTTGTATGGATTTATATATGTGTTCTTCATGTTCATACTCTGTTCTTGTTTATCTTCGATGTTTCTCATGCCATTGCTTAAGTTTACAGTAAAGCTGCGGTACCCTCTGAGTTTTGTGTAAATCGGTATGAGGCAATTGAACATAACATGGACTGATTGTGAATATGCTTATGTGAGTCTTAGGTCCTGAGTAACTTTGCAATTTTAACTGTGTGGTACCCACTGACAGTTAACATTACTATAGGAAAGGTCTAGGAGAGTTCTTTTGAGAATTGGGATATGGGATTTCCAATCGTGCCAAGAACTTGCCCTACCAAGGGAAGTTCTGGGAGTATTGTGAGATGGGGTTGTGAGAACTACCAAGTTGATCAATCTCAGTCCTCTAGCAGTTTCATCTCCTCACATATGTTTACACAAGTCGATGATATTAGGGAGAGATCGGTACATGTTGAGATCTCTCAAGGCAGTGCTTGCATACTAACCTTTCCATTTCATTCATTTCATGCATCCTTGCATTTCATGCATTTCACATTCACTCAATTTTGCATTTGTCCTATTTGTTTTTGTTACACAGTGAGAAGTCAAGTGAACAATTGGTCTCCGAATAACCAGACCTTCCCTATTGGATACGATCCCACTCGCCACTTCTACATTATTTGAGCGAGTTTGGGTAAAATTGGGAGCTAACGACAGCTCACACCAATTTTTGGCGCCGTTGCCGGGGAAGGAACGGTTGTTAGAGATTATTTGTTCTCTTGACTCGTTGTTTTTGTGTTTTTGTTATTTGGTATTTGGTGGTGTTTTTCTTCGTATTCTGTTTGTTATTGTTGTTTGTTAGTTAATTCATTTTTTTGCTTCTTGTTTAATACTACAGTGCTCAGTTGTGGTAAGTGCAGTGGAATTTTGAACTTAACAAATTGAATTGTGCACACCACAATAGACCAAGTATGTCTAGGTGTTTCGGGGACTTTGTTGAGCCTTGTTATGAGTACCCACCAGATTGGATGGATGACACACGACCAACACCTGGAGTATTTGGAAACTTCTCCCCACCGAGATACTATGAGTCATGGCATGACCAACAGCAAGGCCATGGGTCCTATCAAGAACAAGAGCGAACAATGGAAGACATGTTGTCTCAGATTTTGGAAAGACTTGAAAGGGAGGAAACAAGATTGGCTCGATTGGATGAGGAGGCTCACAGACAACAACAGAGATTTGATGGAATCAATGCATTAAGGAGCAACTTGTGGGAACAACTTGAGACACCAGTTCAAGATGATCAAGTCCACTCCGAAGGTATATCTCTCCCTACTAAAACACCAACTCTTGAGGAAATTTTTTTTGATGTGAATGCAATTGATGACTGTGGTTCAAAGAGTCCAAGGGAGTTAGAGTCTACAATTGTTGGAAATGTTATACATAAGTGCTTTGTTGATGAATCTTACGTGCATGAACATTTGAGTCCTTTTTATGAGAATAATGTCTCTTGTGATGAGTTTACATACGAAGAATTTAGGGCTTTTTGGTTTCTTACTGCTAAAATGGGGAGGTACTTTCATGAGCAAAATGATGCGGTTAGACTTTCTTCAGATACTTCTCCTCCACCTAAGTGCCCTATGAGATGTACAGAGACAACTCTCATTGAACCTTGTGTGAGCATAAATGAAACCAATTTTGCACTGAATAATGAAAATGACAACATAAACCTTGACCATTTTGTTGAGACACTAAATCATGAAATTGTGAATGAATTTGAAACTGTAACTGGTGACCAACAAATAGAGAAGCATGAAATGCCTTTGTTGGATGTGCATAATGACCTATGTTTTGATAACAAAGGAAAGGCCCAAAATAGAACCCATGTTAGTCTGTGTGATGAGGATTTAATATTTTGTAAGGAAATTTCTAACATGGTGGAGAATTGCTTTGTTGATGCATCTATTTTTGAAATTACTGATGAATTTGTTGAGACTATGGATGCACAATCTGTGGTTGAGCCTTGCAGGGTTTCAAAGCAAAAGTTGGTGGGAGAAATGAAGGCGGTGTTTTTCATGGGGAACATACATGGTTTAAAATGGAGTTTATTGAAATTGTTCCCCATGTACATGAGCTCCCACACCTCTTTCCTAAAAATACTTGTATAGTGTCCTACTGGAGGAAGAAGAGTGCTTATGAAAGAGCATTATTCTGGTACAGAGATGGGTACTCTGAATCTTGAAGAAGGAGGCTTAATGAATAAAGTCCAGCTGGAGACTGAATAAATCCAGAACTACTCATTCTACTTTGCTTATTCTACTTTGCTTGAATAAATTGTTGTTTGAATTTTTAGGTTGTTTTTGTTTTGTCTTAAGTAGTTCATGTTGTCTCTTGGGTGTAGGAGCTCCACGCAAAAGCCTCTCAAATGTTAAGAGTGGGGGAGGTGTCAAAGTGCTATTAACAGGACACATTATACACCACCAAGGCCAAGGTCTTTGTGTGGCACTCACCTGCACACCACACTTTTTCTCTACTATCTTGTACATCACAAGCCACAACTCACACACGCACAGTCTATTTATGTAGCACCACCACTTTAACACCAAGTGTCCAACAAGTCACTGTTCACTCATATTTGTACAGTAGAAGGTATGAGCTCAGTCCCTTGTGATTTATTGAATTCTAGTCTTTATGGGAAATACCTTATAGAAGTTTCATGGTCTTATATGAGATGAATGTTATCCAGTTGGTTGGGCTTTCATACATATCATAGAAACTGAGAAGTGGTAACCATGTGTGAAGTTAGACTTGCCATGAACACAGTGCATTATTGGGACGCCTTTATTGCATGAAGTTCTACTTTATGATGGGAAACATGGTTAGTGTTTTTGCATGAATATATGTTTTATACTTTGTATAGTGAGTTGTGTGTTTTTGATGCAAAGATTCATGAGTCCACGTGTGGGGGTGTACAAGTGCAAAGGCTGACCAGAAGAGAGCAAAAGCTTTAAAGCATGGTGCATGTGGAATTTAAAGGACTACAGTTATGGAGGAAAAGCTAAGGACAAGGGCATTCAAACCAGCAAACATCGGATGTTACAGTTTACAAACATAAGGGAGTTCCTGAACCTATGCTTCTTCTTTTCATTAAGAGCCATGTAACTTCTAAGTGTGGAGGAGGGAGTGTTTGCTTTGGTTTATGCCTTTGAGGATTCACATGCTTATTTTCCTTCATGAAAATTTTTTATGCTTGCTTGGTTAGCTATGCTACTGGTGATGCTTTTACATGATGCTGTGTTTGAGAGGCCGAGTGCCTTTGATCTGAATTTCATTATGTGTTCTGCTTTGATTGTTAAGGAAAATTGGTGGTGGTGGAGTTTAGAGTAGTATTCATGTATGTTATGTGACTTGTGTCTAGTGTGGAATAAACAGGCAGTGACTAGCACTGACCTTGTGGTGTGCGAAATGTAAAGTAAGTGCTAGTGTTGTGTTGTAGTGTTCTTTGATTTTCAGTTGCGATAAATGTAACAGTTTGTTGTTGTGTTGTGCAAAGATTGCCCCTAGCCATCTAACACACCTGCACATCCAATACACTCGCACTCCCAATCTCATCAACAAGTCCATAAATTGTTTGATGTATGTGAAATTTTTATAAGTTTCACAGTATTCATTTGATGCATACGAAATGTTGGGTAAAGTACAATGTCAAAGTAAGATAGAAACGCCAGCACTATATTTGACATATGAGAGGGCTTATGTTTCGTTGCTTATATGTGCACTCTACTCGTATGCACTTATTCTTGCATTTTGAGTATATAGTCTATTGAAGACACACACGAATACAAATGTTTGAGAAATGATGCAAATGCAAAGAAAAAGCCAGTGGGCGAATAAAGAAAAAAGAAATAGCCACAAAAAACCTGGCAGCCAAGCACAAAAGTGCGGGCATGAATTCCAAAAGAAAATAATAAGCACCAATGTGCATGAAAGCTCAGTTATGTTCTGTAATGTTTAAAGTGTTCGTGTGTGTGGACAAAAGGATTGTAGTGCAAGAATTTTTGATTAAGTGTCTACTTGAGTACTTTTCATAGACAGTGCGAGGGAGCATGAGAAACTCTCAGCACACACTACACGCTGACTGTTTGGTCTTTATTCATGGTACTTTGCTTGACAGCTTGTATAAATTGGATGGACTGTGAACTTACCAAACTAAATGTTGTGTGCATGTGAAAAGTTTGAAAATGGATAGTCGATGATGTTGAGAGTGCTGAATGTGGAGTGGATAGTTGGCTTTACTTTGCTCGGGACTAGCAAAGATTTAAGTGTGGGGGGTTGATAAGTCGGTATTGTACCGACTTATTTGCTCTGTTTACTTGATATTTTACATGAAATATTGGTGAAAATTGCGCTACGTGAATGACTAGTGAGGAAGAATGCTCTGAATTTGATAAATGATGGAAAGTGTCATAGTGTTACAAAATGTTGCGGAAATGGATATGTTTGTTATGTGGTCTGAATGCACATACTAGATCACCACACAAGTTGCCAGCACCATCTTAGAAGTCCACAATTCACTATGCAGAAGTCCATACCTTATAAGTCCACAATTCACTATGCTGAAGTCCATACTTTAGAAGTCCACAATTCACTTTGCAGAAGTCCACACTTCAAAGTCCACAATTCACAAGTCCACAACACACACTAACACACCACACTTACACACACAACACACTACACTAAACACACACACACGGCGGGTGCACGGTGCACCCGCCAAGCCATCCACACACACGGTACGGGCGCACGGTGCGCCCGCACCACTCACGGCGGGCGAACGGTGCGCCCGTCACTCACACATATGCACACTCGCACCTTTTCATCCCTTTTGGTGCATGTTTACTTAGTCAGTTTCTCATACATTTTTCACGCACTACACTTTGTTCATTCGCACACTTAACAAACATAAGCAGACATTTGATGCATTTCTCCCACAAGCACCAACTGTTTGATATTTGACATTGATAATTCTTAGGTGTTAAGTTTCGCACCAGGCACGTGTCCTCACTTGAGCTTTGATTAATATCTGCAGAGACACGTGTCGACATCCCCGCAAAAGAAGGAAGCTTCCAGGAATTTACGAGCCAAGTCATTCGGAGGAAAACTATAAAAGGCAGAGGGGGAGCCGAGGAGGAGAGCGGCCACACAACAGAGCATAGCATTCCCTAGATTAGGGTTCACAGTTTAGATTAGGTTTTTCTCTCTCTTTTCCCTTTCATACATTTTGCTGTCTTGAGGGCTCGACTGTAACAGATCTCGACTTATTTGAGACATTTGTATGGATTTATATATGTGTTCTTCATGTTCATACTCTGTTCTTGTTTATCTTTATGTTCATGCCATTGCTTAAGTTTAAAGTAAAGCTGCGGTACACACTGAGTTTTGTGTAAATCGATATGAGGCAATTGAACATAATATGGACTGATTGTGAATATGCTTATGTAAGTCTTAGGTCCTGAGTAACTTTGCGATTTTAACTATGCGGTACCCACTGACAGTTCACATCACTATAGGAAAGGTCTAAGAGAGTTCTTTTGAGAATTGGGATGTGGGATTTCCAATCGTGCCAAGAACTTGCCCTACCAAGGGAAGTTCAGGGAGTATTGTGAGATGGGGTTGTGAGAACTACTCAGTTGATCAATCCCAGTTCACTAGCAGTTTCATCTCCTCACATATGTTTACACAAGTCGATGATATTAGGGAAAGATCGGTACATGTTGAGATCCCTCAAGGCAGTGCTTGCATACTAACCTTTCCATTTCATTCATTTCATGCATCATTGCATTTCATGCATTTCACATTCACTCAATTTTGCATTTGTCCTATTTGTTTTTTTTACACAGTGAGTAGTCAAGTGAACAATTGGTCTCCGAATAACCAGACCTTCCCTGTTGGATACGATCCCACTCGCCACTTCTAAATTATTTGAGTGAGTTTGGATAAAATTGGGAGCCAACGACAGCTCACACCAACGACCAAAGACACCAATCAGTAAAACACTCAGTCCTCTCAAAATGAAAAGGAATTTGTGAACTGAGATCTTCCATATGTAGTGGAGAATGTATAAGTTCTGTCAGTGGTCAAAGGACTTAAGCATTTATCCTCTGTTTTCATATGAATTTTGACATGTAAAGGAATTACAATCACAGACTACCTTCCAGACAAGTGATATCTGCCCTAACATCAGCAGGCAGATTTGAAATTCAATATGAAAGAGGCAAAATTGTCCTAACATCAATAGAAAATGGCCACCTTTACCTTTCACTTCTTTCATTCTCTTGGGAGCCCCATTTTATCCTGTTTTAGCATGTTTGTGCATAGCTGGGGGAGAGAATTTGATTTAGATGTTGTGTGCTCAGCAATTGCTCTTGCAATCCTATTTTCTTCTTTCGTTATCCTTCTCACCAGTTTGAAGAGTTTGATTGCTTGAGTTTGTTCCTTTAGTTGGGTACTCCTCCAGTCTTCATAGTCCTCCCTAGAGCTGAGGTAGAGAAGTTCTTCAGAATTAGTCTCTAGCTCCATTTCTTGGGAAGTCGTATTGATCAGCTGGGAAGCTTTGTGTATAGTGCACACAAGAACCTGCTGTAGGGAGGATGGTGGGACTTTGAGGGTGGCTCTGCCCAGTAGGCCAGAGCCGTTGGGGTGGTTACCTACCCTAGACGGTGACCGTTGTTGTGGTAGTAGTGGATAATGTTACTGTTGTGTGGATGAGATTGTATTTTAGGAGTCTGATAGGAATACGTAGAGTAGCGTTTGGTTGAGAGCATTTGAGTTCACAGATTGCGAGTTGTATATGTCACTAGAGGAAAATGATGATTTTTTTAAAATTCTTTTATTTTTAATTTTTTTGAAACAATGATGAGGTCACATGTTTCGAGTTAAGTTGGATGCAAAAGGTGGATATAAATAAATCTCTTTGTCAATTTTTTACAATTTTATATTTTTTCCCAAATACTATGAGTTATAACCCACAGAAAATTGTGATTTTTGAAAATTTTTAAATTTTAATTTTTTGTACACATGTCACTAGATGGTGTAATTGTCATTGAGTTGGGCAAAAAAATGGACAAAATAGAGCACTTGCAAGCAATTTGTGGTGATTTTTTGTTTTTGTCAAAAATAAAAGGTTATCCAAAAATTGTGTTTTTTAAAAAATTTTAAATTTCTTTTTTTTGTGTGTGCATAAATCGCTAAATTTCATATTAATTTCTCATCAAGTTATCTGGAACAAATTATCCAAAAAGAGCACTTGCAAACAAGTTCTTCTGATTTCTATTTTTGTTCAAAACAGTGAATAACTCAACGAAAATATTAATTTTCTTTTTTTACACAAATTGCTAGAATACGTGTGTCTCATCAAGTTATGTGCAAAAACAATCTTCAAAGAGCATTTCTGAACAGTGGTGATTTTATACAATTTTCTATTTTTGAAAAACATAGTGCGTCATAACTAACAACAAATGGCGACTTTTTCTAATATTTATTTTTCTATTTTTTGTACACAAATCACTAGATTATGTACTTGTCATTGAGTTGCATGAAAAATGAACCAAAAACAGAGCACTTGCGAACATTTTTTTGTGAATTTCTATTTTTGTCAAAAATAGCGAGTTATATTTCACCAAAAATGTTGATTTTTGAAATATTTAAATTTTCTTATTATTTTTGTACGCAAACTACTACATTACTTATTTCTCATCAAGTTATATGCTTTAAAAAAGCACTTGAGACTATTTTTTATGTGATTTTAAATTTGTTTTAGGAAAAAATCGCGCAAGTTATATTTCACCAAATATATAGATTTTCAAATATTTTTATAATTTTTATTCGAATCATTATATTATATGTTTTCTTATTCGGTTGGATACAAAGAGTGGGGAAGAAATTAAATCTGTTGGCAATATTACGCAATTTTCTTTTCTTTTCTTTTTTTCAACGACAACGAGTTCTATCTGTCACTCTCGGAAAATGATGATTTTTTAAAATTTTTAAATTTCTTATTTTTTTGCTTCAGTAAAGAGGTCACAGGTTTTGAGTTATGCGGGATGCAAAAAGTGGATATAAATAAATATCTTTGTCAATTTTTAACTATTTTATATTTTTTGCCAAAAACTATGAGTTATAACTGCTAAAAATTGTGATTTTTGAAAATTTTTAATTTTTAGTTTTTTGTATACAAATCACTAGATGATGTAATTGTCATTGAGTTGGGCAGAAAAATAGACAAAATAGAGCACTTCGAACAATTTGTTGTGATTTTCTATTTTTTGTCAACAATAGTATGTCATCCAAAAATTGTGTTTTTTAAAAAAATTTAAAATTATTTTCTTTTGTGTGTATAAATCGCCAAATTTTATATTTCTCATGAAGTTATCTGGATAAATTGAACCAAAAAGAGCACTTGCAAACCAGTTCTTCTAATTTCGATTTTTGTTCAAAACAGTGAGTAACTCGACGAAAATATTAATTTCCTTTTTTTACACAAATCGCTAGATTACATATGTCTGATCAAGTTATGTGCAAAAGACAATCTTCAAAGAGCATTTGTGAACAATGGTGATTTTATACAATTTTCTATTTTAGAAAAAAAACTGTGCGTCATAACTCACAACAAATGCTGACTTTTTATAATATTTATTTTTCTATTTTTTGTACACAAATCACTAGATTACGTACTTGTCACTGAGTTGCACAAACAATGAACCAAAAATAGAGCACTTGCGAACATTTTTTTGTGAATTTCTATTTTAGTAAAAAATAGCGAGTCATATTTCACTGAAATTGTGATTTTTTAAAACTTTTAATTTTCTTATTTTTTTGTACACAAACTACTACATTACATATTTCTTATCATGTTATTTGATTTAAAAATGCACTTGCAGACTATTTTTTATGTGATTTTAATTTTTTTTGGGAACAAACCGCCATTTATTGATAAGTGGGTTTTATACCAACTTTTATACCTTATTTCACTTGGCTTTTGTCTTGATTTTCATGAAAATGTGTGTTGTAATGTGTCATTTTGTGTGTTTAAGTGGTTTATATTGTGATGTGCTAAAATGGTGAAAAAAGATAAAAAATGATGGTCAAAAGAGTTAAGTGTGCATGTGAAGTTCAAGAATTGGAAAAAGGTGGAAGTGGTGTTTTGAAGAAACCTAAACATGTTAATAGGTTTGAATTAGGGTTTTGGGCAGATTTGTTATGTAACTTCAGTTGGGTGTAATTCTTTCAGTATTAATCCAAATGACGTGATTTTGGTTTCTATGAAAAGTTCTTTGAATGCATTTCATTTCTTATGATTTGACTATGTTCCAATTCGGTGTGCAAAGTTAAGGAATAGGAGCTTCTTTGAGAAATGTGTAATTACGGTTTCATTTGATTTATGTTGCCACAGGTTGGTTTTTTGACAAGACATCCAATTTTGGTGATTCTTAAGCCTATGGAAAGCCAAGAGAGATATCTACAACTTTGGTGTTTAAGGTAGAATCCAATTCTACAAGGAAAGTGGGCAAAACAGTGTGGGAATGGAGGAAAAACCTGATTAGGGTTTTAAGCCTACGATGCATCGTAGGCTTAAAAATCACACTCTGCCTTGCTTCACTATTTTGTCCATAACTATCTCACCTGAGCTCCGAATTGGATGCTTCAAAAGGCTTTGGAAAGCTAAGATCAAGGGCTACAACATTGGTGTTTTAAGTTTTTCCAAATTCCCAACACATCACAGTCGAATATTGGCTGGAATCTGCTGAATCATTTGCACACCTATGGAATTTGCATTACAATTTCATCGTAGTATAATTCTGCCTACACACGTTTGCACTATGACCTCATCGTAGTGAAATTTTGCACACAAGCACATAACACTACGATGCATGTTAAGGCTTAGAACACATTCAATCACAACACTCATTCTTGCATCAACACATAAATTTCACAACACCTTTCACAACATTTCACCCATGTAGCATTTTGTTCTCATTCTTTAGCTGAAAAAATTATCTAAGTTTTATCATATTCACAACACTTTCGAATCACACAAGTTTACTTCTATACAAAGTTTTGATCAACATTTCTTGCAATAATTTGTGGCACGTTTCATCTTAAATTTTCACTCTTGATTTCACTCATTTGCACATTTCTTCACCACACTTTACAAACACTTTGCATGTCATTCTTTGTTTCCATAGCTCAGATTATTCTTCGTGCACATTCATTCATAAACATCATAAAACATCACACACACATCACCACCATGATGCATCGTAGTGATGCATCGTGGTGAAACCCGAATTGGCCGACGATGCATCGCCACGATGCATCGCCGCCTTAGTGTGTGTAGTCGACAATGCATCGTGGCGATGCATCATCGTGTTAAGTGTTTACACTACGATGCATCGCCACGATGCATCGTGGTGAATTGAGTGTTTGCCGGCGATGCATCGTGGCGTGCATCGTTGGTTTGTGAGTTTTTGAGTGATGAAGTGTTGTTTTGGCTAAGTGTGGTTTGGGTGTGTTTATGCAGGAGCAAGGAGGCGTGATCGTGGAAGGCTTGAAGGCGCATGGAAGCTGAGTTCAAGAAGGAAGGGTGAAGCTGGATCCCGAAGGCGTGATCTACTCAGCCTATAAAGGCTTGGTGTTTGCTGGATAAGAAGAAATTTTGGCACGAATCGAAGGTGCGCTCTTGACAAGCTGGAAGGCGCTGGAATTGTGCTGAAGGCGCGGAGATGTTGGGATGAAGGCGCTGGAGATGGCTTGAGTTTTTCTACTTCGGACTCACATGTTATGTTGATTGTTGGATTGGAATATTGAGTAGTGGCATATTTGTAATTCCCTAGTCAGTTTACGTTTGCATACCATTTACGTTTTTTTAACCTATATATATATATATAGAGGATTAGTTAACATTTTAGGCATCCGATTCATTATTGACTATTCACATTTTCCATATTGTAACCGACTTTTGATTTTGGAGAGCGGGAAGTGTTCTGGATCAAGATATAATTTCTCTCTCTACTTTCTCTCTCTAAGTTTGGTGCTTCATTTTGGATTCCGATCAAAGATTTGCTCTCATCATTGTAAATTTCCTGGAAATTGAGAAGAAAAGTGACAATCCTCTTGGCATTTGGAAGCTTTTAAAACTCTTAATTGGTAAACTCTTCCAATTAATGATTATGAACTGTTTAACCTTCCAATTTGTTGATTGTGAAGTTGAAATGGAGATTTGTGGCTAGTTGTGTGACAATCTAGGATACTGAGGATGAATGCTAGCTTGAATTGTAAATGTGCAGTAGTGCTAATAATCTAAAATAAGAAATTTACATTCTCAGTATTGAATTTGTAAAACTTGTTAAGTTCATGCTTTTGATCTGAATTTGATGAAATGAGATTTGATTGCGGTCATCATGCTGAGTTGAGTCTTAATTTGTAAGATTTGGATGAAAATCATGAATGAGAACTTGAGAATGCATGAGTTCTTAAACCTGTTTGAAATTGCACAGATCTTAGGGCTAGGCCTCACCATGGGAAGCTCTTAGCCCTGTGTAATTCTGAGAACAAGGTGATAAGAGATTCTCCTACTTGAATGATGAACTTACATGCTAGGATCGGGCCTCACCTTGGGAGATTCTAGGTGTTTATGCCTGAGTAATTTGAGTGGGAAATTAAGACGACATGGTTCTACTTCACCATTCTTAGGCCCGACCATAGGATAGGATGGTGTCGTGAGACTAAAAATTGTAGTGTAGTGACCATGCTAACTATAATTTCGGACTCCAATTGTGATTCTCCTCATTTGCTTTGATTGTATGTTAGTGATACTGCATATATGAGAAGTTACGTTCACCCGGAAGTAGCCTAGATTATCAGCTTGAATTTCTTGAGAATTTCCCTTTCGCTTCTTTGAGTCTTACTTGTGTGTTCATTTTAATTCGTATTCGTGTAGAGTTAAATCAACTTACTTCCTGTTTTATTTTGTAATCAGTACTTTTGAGTCTTGTTCTACTTTGGTGACATAATTGAGCATATCAAACTTCTTGAATCGACTATTTCCCAGAGGAACGAAACCTAGCTCACTGCTAGTATATTCAATGGAATTAGGATAAATTGACGAGCCACGACAACTCGCTATCAATTTTTGGCGCCGTTGCCGGGGATTTAGGCACGATTCTTGAAATTTGTTTTTGTTCTGTTCTTAGTTTGTGTGACTTATTGTTTTGAGTCAGTTTACTTCGTTTTGCTTAGTATGTGTGTTCTTTGAAGTGAGTACTTCTACTCGTTACTGTGTGTTGGTTCCACTACGTTTGCCATCTTGTATTGGTTTGATTTCCAGATTGATCCATTTGTTCTGTTTCATTTGGTGTATTTGAGTGTTGAATGTGTCTTCTCGTGTTCTGAGTTCACAGTGTTGTTATTTTTATAGTTAAATTTTGGAATTCTTGTTATTTTCTTTTCTTGATATCACTTGGTGTTTGTGTATGCCCAGGTCCCTAAGATCTGCAGGGGAACCTGAATTCATACTTGACCTCGAATTGCAAAGGACCTTGAGGAGGCAAAGAAAGGAAAAAATGGCTAACCCTGAGGCAAGGCTTCCAAGGTTTGGAGACCACTATGCAGTGAACTTTGACAACCGATTCGGACAACAGGACATCGATGTTGAAAGCTACCACATTCCTCCACAAATCGTATCAATGATCACACATGGCCAATTTTTTCAAGGTTTGGACAACGAGGATCCAAATGACCATTTAGATTGGTTCCTGGGCTTATGTAGCACATTCAAGCTACCAAGGGTGGAGTGAAGTGAGGTTCAAAGGATCTTGTTCCCTCTCTCTTTGAGAGGTAAAGCGAAGCATTGGTTTAAGACCATTGGGGGAGCAGATGCTACAGTTTCATTTGAAGAACTTCAGAAGAAAGTTTTGGCTAAATACTTCCCACCTGCCAAGCTTGAGAGGAGAAGGATGGAGATTATGAATTTCCAACAGCAAGATAGTGAGTCTTTCAGAGAAGCTTGGGAGAGATTCAACGATCTAATCAGGCAATGTCCCAACCATGACTTGGGGGAGATCAGTGAACTAAATACTTTTTTCAAAGGTCTTACTCCAGAAGCATCCATGATGGTTAAGGCTTGTGCCAATGGTGCACTTAAAGACAAGAGTGTGCCTGAAGTGCGTGAATTGTTCAATCAGATTGCTGAGGATGAATATCTTTTCCCTGAGACTCGTAAGCCTTATGTTAGAAAACAAAGGGGAGTTCTTGATGTAGATGAGGAAACTTCACTCAGTGCAAAGTTTAAAGCATTGGCCAAGAAGGTGTAGACTCTAAAGGCAACTCAATTGAAAGCCCCAGTTCTTTCTTGTAGTTTGTGTAAGGGTGAACACCACACCGACGAATGTGCTATCACAACTGAATCCATTCAGTACGTGAATAATTACAATAACAAACCTCAATATGGTGGAAACTATTATGGAAATAATTATAGTGGGGGTAACAGGCAATATGGTGGGAACCAAGGGAATAGGAATCAACAACAGAATCAAGGAGGAAATTATTACCAAGGAAATGAGCAGAGAAGAGCAACAAATGCACCTCCTGGTTTTGATCATCAAGCTAGTACTTCAGAATCAAGAAAACCATCTGTTGAAGATATGTTTCAGAAATTGATGTGGAAGATGGACAAAAATGAGCAACGATTTGGGGGTTTGGAATCAACTGTAAAACATCATGAAGCAACTTTGAAGAATATTGAGATGCAACTTGGACGACTTGCAAATGCTGTGCATCAAAGACCAAAAGGAGCACTTCCAAGTGACACAATTCCAAATCCAAAAGGAAGAGCAGCTTGTAATGCCATCACCTTGAGGAGTGGAAAACTTTTGCCAGGAAACAAACAGTCGGAAGATAAGAGTGATTGTCTAGAAGAAGAGCAAAATGAGGAAGCTGAGGAAGTTCTGGAACTAAGGAAGGAAGGTGAACAAGAAGTTCCTACTACTGAAAAGAAGGAGGTATCCGGGAGAGTAGGATATGAGATTACTAAAAATTCTAATCCTTTCAATTTCCCTGAGTATGCACCAAAACCTCCATTCCCAGAAAGAAAGAAACCTCCACCAAAAAGAGGTCCCCAGTTCACTAGATTCTTAGATGTTATCAAGCAAGTAAATGTGAATCTTCCATTAATGGATTTGGTAACTGCCATGCCCAAGTATGCTAAATATTTGAAGGATCTCATCTCCAATAAAGAGCAAATCTTGAGGTGTGAAGTTCCCATGATGTTTTCAGAATACAGTCAAGCATGGATAGTACACAATTTGCCTCCTAAGCTAAAAGATCCAGGCAGTTGTAAAATTCCTTGCAAAACTGGTACAAGACATTTTTCAAAGGCTCTTATTGACTTGGGAGCTGTCATTAACCTTATGCCACTTTCTATTGCAATCTATGTTGGATTGGGTGGAAGGATTCGCCCAGTAGCTGTTACACTTTAGCTTGCGGATAGGTCTTTGGTGACTCCCACGGGCTTAGTAGAGGATGTACTGGTAAGAATTGATAAATTCACTTTGCCTGTTGATTTCATTGTTCTTGATATGGAGGAGGATCCTGAAGTTCCTTTAATATTTGGTAGACCTTTTCTAGCTACTGGTGATGCATTTATTGGTGTGAGAAATAAGACAGTTACTTTTCGCATTAATGATGAACAAGTAGTTTTTGATGTCAACTATGCCATGAAGCATCCTTCGGATGTAGAGACTTGTTTTGTAATTAGAACTGTTGTGTGTTCAATGCGTATGCTTGATGATGAAGTTGCTCATGACTATTTTTGCAATGATGAATTGAGTTTGCACAATGAGATTTGTAAGATTGTGAAGTTAGACAAAAAGGATTGCATGATTCTTAATGAACTTGAAAACCTTGTAGAATGTTGTGTTATTGAGGAATCTATATGTGAAATGCAATATAAAGTGATTGATGTTCAAATGCAAACATGTGTGGTAGAAGATAGGTTACATGATTCATGTGATGAAATGTTGAAAGATGAGAAATGCCCTGTTTCTACTAATACATTTTGCACTTCCATTGAGGTGAGGAAAGATGAGAATTTATGCAGGAATGAGAAGTTGCTGCCATCCATTGAAGTACCTCCAAAGCTTGAACTCAAACCACTTCCACCTTATTTGAAATATGCTTATCTTGGTGAAAATGAAACTTTACCTATGGTGATATCTTCTACATTGGACGGTTGGCAAGAGGAGAAACTCTTAGTTGTTTTGAGGCAATACAAGAGGGCTTTGGGTTGGACAATTGCAGACTTAAAAGGCATTAGTCCTTCTATATGAATGCACAAGATTCTATTGGAAGAGAATTCAGTTCCCGTAAGGGATAAGCAAAGAAGGTTAAATCCACAGATGATGGATGTGGTTAAGAAAGAAGTGATGAAATTGTTAGACTTTGGAATGATTTTCCCCATATCAGATAGTGAATGGGTAAGCTCGGTTCAGTGCGTCCCGAAAAAAGGAGGTGTGACAGTGGTAAAGAATGAGGCGAATGAACTGATTGCAACGAGGATTGTAAATGGTTGGAGAGTATACATGGATTATAGGAAACTCAACTCAACAACAAGGAAGGATCATTTTCCCTTGCCATTTCTTGAGCAACTCTTGCACCGTATTGCTGGTTTCTTGTACTATTGTTTTCTGGATGGATACTCTGGGTATAATCAGATAGCCATAGACCCAAAGGATCAAGACAAGACAACTTTTACATGCCCCTTTGGTACTTTTGCCTACAAAAGGATGCCATTCGGATTATGCAATGCACCTGCCACTTTTCAAAGGTGTATGATGTCAATCTTTCATGACATGGTGGAGGATGTAATTGAGATATTCATGGATGACTTTTCGGTTTTTGGCATGTCATTTGAGAAGTGTTTGGAGAATTTAGCCAAGGTTCTACAAAGATGTAAAGAGACCAATCTAGTACTTAATTGGGAGAAGTGTCAGTTTATGGTTCAAGAGGGAATTGTGTTAGGACATAAAATTTCCAGCAAAGGGATTGAAGTGGATAAAGCTAAAATAGATGTAATCTCAAGACTTCCTCACCCCACTAGTGTAAAAGGGGTAAGAAGTTTCCTTGGCCATGCTAGTTTTTATAGAAGGTTCATAAAAGACTTCTCCAAGATTGCTAGGCCTCTTTCTAATTTGTTGGAGAAGGATGTCAAGTTCAATTTTGGAAAAGAATGTGTTGAAGCTTTTGACATGTTCAAAGCAAAGCTTGTTGAGGCTCCTATGATAATCACTCCAAATTGGGGTGAACCTTTCGAGATTATGTGTGATGCCAGCGACTATGCTTTGGGGGCTGTCCTTGGGCAACGAAGGAACAAGGTTTTCCACACTATATATTATGCAAGCAAACTGTTAAATGGTGCCCAACTCAATTACACCACCACTGAGAAGGAGATGTTGGCAGTTGTGTTCTCATTTGATAAATTTCGAGCCTATCTTTTGGGTTCTAAAATCATAGTGCATACGGACCACGCCGCTCTGAAGTATTTATTGGCCAAGAAAGAAGCAAAGCCTAGAATAATAAGGTGGGTATTACTCTTGCAAGAATTTGATGTGGAAATCGAAGACAGAAAAGGGTGTGAAAATGTTGTGGCTGATCACCTTTCTCGATTGGAGACTGAGGCTCAAGATGATTCAAGGATTTTGATAAAGGAAGACTTCCCAGATGAACAAATCTTCAAGATAGAAAAGGGATGTCTGCCTTGGTATTCTAAAATTGCAAATTTTGTGGTGGCAGGCAAAGTTCCTACGTATTACTCTCATGAACAAAAGAAGAAATTGAGAAATGATGCTAAACATTACTTTTGGGAGGATAATGCTTTATACAAATCTTGCAGTGATCAAATTATCAGAAAATGTGTTAAGGAAGAGGACAAGGAGGACATTTTGAGAGCATGTCACGAGGGTCCTTGTGGAGGCCATTTTGGTTCAGCCAGGACAGGGTTCAAAATTCTTCAATCTGGTTTTTATTGGCCTAATATTTTCTTAGATGCCAAGGTTTGGGTTGGACAGTGTGATAAATGTCAAAGGTCTGGGAATATATCCTCAAGGAATGAAATGCCTTTAAATAATATTCTAGAGGTTGAATTGTTTGATGTCTAGGGAATAGACTTTATGGGTCATTTTCCAAAATCGGGAGGTATGGGGTACATTCTAGTAGCTGTGGATTATGTTTCGAAGTGGATTGAAGGTAAAGCTCTTGCCCACAATGATGCAAGGAGTGTTGCAACTTTCTTGAAATCACATATCTTTACACGGTTTGGCATTCCCAGGGCAATCATATCTGATGGTGGTACACACTTTTGCAATAAGATCTTTGAAGCTCTCTTAGCTAAATACGGGGTGACACATAAAGTCTCTACTTCTTACCATCCACAAACTAGTGGACAAGCAGAAATCTCGAATAGGGAAATCAAAAGGGTGTTGGAGAAAGTAGTAAACCCCAGCAGGAAGGATTGGTCATCAAAGCTCGATGATGCCCTGTGGGCATATAGGACAGCTTATAAAACTGGAGCATCACTATTTCGATTAGTTTTTGGAAAGGCATGTCACTTGCCTGTGGAGCTTGAGCATAGAGCTTATTGGGCAATTCAAAAGCTTAACTTGGATTTAGATGGAGCTCAATCGAAATGTATGATTGATTTGAATGAATTAGATGAGTTTAGTTCAATTTATATGTGAATGCTAAGATGTATAAGGAAAGGACTAAGAGATTACATGATGCAAAGATACAAACTAAGAGCTTTGCTCCTGGACAAAAAGTTTTGCTATATAATTCCAGATTGAGGTTGTTTCCTGGCAAGCTTAAATCCAGATGGACTGGACCATTTACAGTTGTTACAATAAAGCCATATGGAGTGGTGGAGATTCAAGATGAAAAGAAGGGTAATTCATGGAAGGTGAATGGCCATATGTTGAAACCTTATTTGCTTCCAGAGGACAGGGATTTGTTCCATGTTGTGAATGCCCCTCAAGCATTATATCTCGATGATCCTATCATATCTCATTAAGACAGAAATTGGTCGGGCTGATGACATTAAACCAAGCGCTACTGGGAGGCAACCCTGATTTTCTTTCTTTGTCTTGATTAGTTGTGATTTCTTTTACTTGTTGATTTTTAGTTTGTGTTTAACATAGCAACATAACATGGCGAATTTTCATACCTAGTTGTTACATTTTGGGCAGATTCTCAGGGGAATGATGGTGATCCATGTTAGGGATGACGAGTGAATCTTTGCTATTCCTTTGTTCAAAGAGTAAGATGAGTATGTTTTTTTTTCATCCAATCAAGGTAAATGCTTGAAAGGCAAGGTTTATTTTCAGTCCCGTGAACTTGAGAGCATTATTGATGCATTATTGGTTTGTATGGTTTCAATAATGGTGGAATGAAGACAACAAGCTATGACTTATGTGTGTTCACATGTGGTTGTCTGATAGCTAGCATGAAATTTCTATATATTGAACATTTCTTATGCTTGCTCATTACTTTCCTAAGCCACTTCTCTTGTTAGAAACTTTTTTCTCCAAATTCATGGCTTCTTATCCTCACCAAAATCCTTGTGAGTATGCCATATTTAGTGAAGACCCAGGAACTACCTCATCTTCTTCTTCTTCTTCTTCTTCTAATGATGAGGAGGTGGTGCTTGATTTTGAATCAGCTAACTTTCCCCATTTTGTTAATGCTACTACTGAGAACTTACACCATGGCTTTATCAATAGATCTGTTATGATTGAGAGACCATTTCAGGATCCTTCCAGAAGATTTGAGGAGTTGATATTCAGACATTCTTGGGCTCATTTTGCACGAGCCTCTGTTGTGGTGAATATGGACATAGTCAGAGAATTTTATGCTAATTCCCGAGAAATGGTGTCCATTCAGTGTTCGTAAAAGGGAAATATGTGAAGGTCAATCGTCATAGCATAAATTTGCATTTCCTTCTTCTTGATTTTCCTGGTGATACTTATTCTAGGTTGGTGAGGGCAGAGAATACTGATCACTTGTTGGCTGTAGTGGCTTTACCTGGGGCTACATGGGTAAGAAATAGTAGCCATGAGGCTTTGTATGTGCCCACCAGTGAGCTGACAGCTGAGGCCAAAATGTGGTTAATGTTTATCAATGCTAAGATCTTTCCTACTACCCGTGCGAATATAGCATCTAGAGAAAGAGTTCTTTTGATTTATGCCATTCAACATGATTTTTCTATTGATATTGGTAAATTGATGCTAGAGTTCATCAGGAGAGCACAACATAATGAACTTGCACCGATGTTTTTTCCAGCTTTGATAACAGCCATGGCTCGTAGCAAAGGAGTTGATGTTACTTCCGATGACATTTCTCAAAATCCTCTTGGCCTTCTTGGACCTCCTCAATAGTCTGTGTTGCAAGAGAAGGAAAGACTCGCAAGAATTTCCCGAGGCTTGTAGACAAGTGGAAGGCCAGGTTCCTTTGTTCGTGCTTTTCTTTTTTTTCTCACGGGGACCGTGTCTTTATCTAAGTGTGGAGGGAAGTTACACCATTAGAGTGTGGATTTTATGTTCACCACAATTATGTTTTGAGAGAGTGTGTTGCTATGTTTGAATCTATGGTAGTATTAGTAGTAGTAGCATGATAGTAGTATTGCATTATGTTGTTTAGCATTGTATTAGGTAGGTTGTAATGTCTTGATGAGTGGGTTCGAGTATATTTGGTGTTAATATGAAGTTAGTGTTATTGTGAATATCTTTGTGGATTTTTCGGTAAGATTTTGTTAAATGCAGTTGGTGATCTTCAATTGCATTAATGATGAGGATATCTGCTTGTTTTGAACATGAGTTATTTTTCACTGAAAAGCTGCAAAATGCACACACGAAAAAGCCAAAACAAGTTCACATGGAGTCATGAAATAGTGAAGTGGTGTAATGAGCTATGACAAGACATATGTGAATTGCATAAAGGTGAGGTAGTTTGTCGAGTGGTTGAGTGGTAGAATTTGAGTGTTGTAGTTTTATGTTTGATTTGGAAGCTAACTCTTTGAAGAATGACCGAATTGAATTCATACAATAATGTTGTTGTTGTTGTTTTGTGAGGAGTGAATGCAATTTTATCAAAGAAAAGCTGAGAAGTTCACATGTCTTGATAAAGAATGGGTCCCACATATAAGTGACTTGAATGTTTGCTAGTGAAGTTAGTTGACCGAGTGAATGCTTCTACATGCCTTTTCTTCCTTTGTGTTTCTATAAGTGCAAAAAGTAGTGCTTGTTTTTGTAAGACATTACAAGTAGGAACACAAGACGGCATTAACAAGAGCGTGGTGCTTGCATTTGACTTCTAAATTCTTTCCTTCCAAGACTAGATTCTAGATCTCAACAAAGGTATGTTTCACTTCTCTTAAAGCTTTGGGACTTGTTGTTGTTGTATGGAGCATGCAAAATAATGAAGTAGAGAGCATGGAAATGTTGATGTTGTTGATTTGATATGGAAATGATGAATATGCAAGTTAACATGTTGAGTAGCCAAGGAACCAAATGCATAATAAGTGTGGGGGGCGTTTCAAAATGTTGATTTTCATTTGTTCCAGCTTTGCCATGTTTTCGTGTTTTGAGCATAACTTGAGTTTGGAATGTTGAATATGCATGATTTGAGTCCCAGAATTTAGCTAACATGATAATCTTCAATGTTGATGTTGGAAATTTTTGCTAGTTATGCCTGGAAAATAGACTAAATTGGCTTAAAACGTGAAGTGAAGGCTGAAATCAGAATGCTGAAACTTTGAATCTGCCCAGTTTTACACCATTCGGTATTTTGGTCATAAATTTCTCAAATGTGGTCCAAATGAGGTGATTCCAGTAGGAGAATTTAGCTAAGAGATAGTCTACAATATTTGTGTTGGGCACTTTTGCCAGTTTTGATTAGAAAGTAGTCTTATTGCAGAGTTAAGGCCGAATTCATGTTGATGTGTTAGACTGAAATTTCTGGAATCTGGCCTGTGTGGAGTGCCTCAGTGTTTTGGCCATAACTTGCTCAATTTTGGTCCGAATGGTGTAAATTTTTTCCTCAAATTCAGATTAGGATTTGCTTAATAAGTTTGCAGTAGAACGTTTTGACTAAGTCGAAATGTTTCACTAAGTTCCTTGGTTTATTGTATGAAGTGTCAAAGCTGAAATTTGCAAACCTTGTGCACAACATATTACGAGAATGAGGAAATTGCATCTTGGTTATATTTTGGTTATATTTATCATTTCTAGCTCTTAGCAATTGCCATGGTATGACTTTATTCATGTGAGGTTTTGCATTTTTGTCCCGATCTAGTTTGTTTGACATGTGGAAATGGAAGAGGTAAAATGTGTTGTGGGAATGAAATATTGTGAATGATGATATGAAAAATGTATGATATGAGTTTTACATGGTGTAATTGGAATGTGTTTTCATGTTCATGATTGTTTGAAGAAATGGAAAAATTTCAAAGTTATATCCTTACTGAAGTTGTTTGAAAAGATGAGTCTTGACATTTGTGGACTTTGAAGATTATTTGTCATATGTACAAGTCAAGGCACATGGATGGCGAGAGCGTCGTCTCTCTCGCAATTTTACCCAAAACAACTAACTAGAAGCAAGCGGTAAGTGGGATCGAATCCTCAGGGAAAGGGTAGAATTAAGAATTGTACAGTGATAGAATAAGCAATTAAGCAATGTGTAGACTAAATAGAAAACAAATGAGAAATCAACCAAAAGGAGAAAGGTGTGCTGCCTTGAGGGAGGCCAGTGGTAATGACTTCAATCGGTTATCCTTGACATAGTGTTGACACATGTATGAGGGGGTCGGTTTTCTAGTGAACTTAAGATTGATCTCCTTGATAGGTCTCACAATCCTAACCCACCATGCTCCTCTATCTTCCCTTGATAGGGCAAGATTTAGGCTCGCTTCCTAATTCCAGATCCCTATCTGACACTACACTAAGACAAGTACTAGTGTGCAAATGATCCTAACTCTTTTCATTCCTTGACCTCCACTGTCAGTGGATACCGCACAGTAGAGAATCGCTTCCTCACCCAGATCTTAGGACTCATACATAGGTTGTTCTATGTTCTGTGGTTTCATTCCAATTTTCTTTAATTGCACTGAATTGATTTCAGTGGATACCGCAAATCATATAAAGGCATAATTGTGAGTGAGTAAATATTGAAATGGAACACTAACTGACATGGAACTTTAACCAAATACAAAATATGCAATTCAAATGTCTCAAAATGATATTAAGTCATTACACTTAATCCCTCAAAGCAGCACTGAAAATCTAGCCGATCATGTTGATCGGCTTTGAAAATGAGTTTAACAAAGCCAGATCAAACAGTGCTATTACAAACGGATAGAGTTGATGGATCTCCACTCTAATCTCTCAAACCCTAGACTCTCAGAACTCCTCTCTCTTTTCTCAGTTGATCCCCCGTCCAAAAACTCCCTCTTCGATCGATCTCTCCAGCTTTTATAGTTTTTCATTGCCGACTTAGCTTGGTGATCTTCCTGGAAATTTCCTTTGTGTAGCAAGATGTTGACACGTGCTTCTGCATTTACAACAGATCATTTGGTGAAGACACGTGTAGTTAAGAAATGACAATAATCAGTACACAATATTGGAAAGCTTAACTACTAAGTTTGCTAAATAAGTTAGACAGAATGCGGAGTTGGTGTCTACGAAATGCATGAGGAAATGACTAACTAAAATGATGAAATAAAAATGCATGAAAGACTTCCAAATTTAAAGCATGACAAAAGTAAAATAGACAAAAAATATCAAAGGAAGGAAACATGCATTGAAGCGCAAGTGATGTGAGTGGGGTGGCGGTCGCACGATGCGACCGCCGTGTGTGAGTGGCGGCCGCACGATGCGACCGCCGTGTGTGCGTGTGTGAGAGGGCGGCCGCATCCGTGAGGGGTTGGCGGCCGTACGATGCGGCCGCCGTGCTTGTGTGTGTGTGGGCGGTCGTATCGTGAGACCGCCGTGTGTGTGTGTGGCGGTTGCATCGTGCGGCCGCCGTGTGTGTGTGCCTTTTGTGTGTGCTGAATGAGTTGTGCGTTTTTGTGCTTGTTTTGAGAGTTTGTGTAGTGTGAATAGTTGTGGACTTCCAAGAAGAGTTGGAGGTCAGTGGCATGCACAACTAAGTATTTTTGCACAAAATCACAAAATATTTACATTATCACACGATACTTAGCCATTTCTCAATCTTTCCAAATACCGCACATTTTGCATACCATTGACACACCAAGCATCATTTTCACTCATAATACACAACAAAGAATAAGGAAAGCGGAGCAAATAAGTCGACTAAACATCGACTTATCATCCCCCCACACTTAAGTTTTTGCTAGTCCCGAGCAAAGTGAATCCAACCACCAACTTCACAAACAACTCTCTCAACCTCATCAACTATCCATTATAAAACTTTCGCATGCATAACATCGTTTTAATACGCAAATCCACAGTTTATTCGATTTACACAAAGTTGCCAAGTAAGGTATTACGAATAAAGACCAAGGCGCCCGCGTGAAGTGTGTGCTGAGAATTCCTTATGCCCACAACGTTGTCTGTGCAAGGTACTCAAGCAGACACTTAACCAAAATTCTTGCACTACAGTCCCTTTGTCCACACACACGAACACTTTGCGAATTTAACAAACATAAAACTCAATATGCACATTGGTGCTTATTCGTGCCGCACTTTTGTGCTTGGCTGCCAGGGTTTTGTGGCTATTTTTTCCCTTTATTCGCACATTTGGCTTTTTCTCAGCATAGACATCATAACTCAAGCATTCGTGTTTGTGCCTGTCTTCAATGGACTATATATTAAAAATGCAAGAACAAGTGTGTACAAGTAGAGTGCACATACAAGTTACGAAGCATAATCACTCTCCTATGTCAAAGATGTTGCTGGCACTTCTATCTTACATTAACGTTATACTTTACTTAGCACTCTGTATGCATCGACTGAATACCGTGAACTTGTGAAAGAAAATTTTTTTCGCATACATCAAACATCAAACACTTGGTAGATTGTTGATGAAATTGGAAGTGTGTTTGATAAATGAATAGTGGTGGACCTCTTGCACAATCATAACATCAACTTTCACATTCATACATTTAAAGCCACACACTACATCACAGTTGGAATGGAAAAATCACAACATCATACTTCAAGGTCAGTGCTAATCACTGCCTTGTTTTGATTCCAACACAACAGCACGTGAAAGAAAGTAAGATAAAAGAAAAGAAAAATAATAATAAAAAAAATAATTCACACCACCTATTACTAATATAGTACACACCACCTCCGATCCCCTGCATACTTAGCAAACTCAGCATAAAAATTGAAATTTTTCAACATCAGCATAACAGGAAGCAAGCATCATTCACACAAGCATAAACCATCAAGCTCACACAAACATAATTCACAGCCACCACTATAAGCCAAAACTCTCCCCCCCACACTTAAAATGAAGCAATGGTCCCTATTGTGAGAAAGGAAAGAGTCTACCCAGTATCAAGCGTCGGGAAGTGGTGGTTGGCCAGAGAAACGGGAGAATCCTAGGAATTGGGTTTGCGCTGGCCTGAAGTTTGGTGAGGCCGAACCAGCGTTGGAGTTCATGCCTTGTTACATCACCGCTTGTGTAGTATTCGAGGTATCCACAATCATACGGGAGTGACTTTCCATTTCTTCCAGAGGAGGGAAGTATGAATCTGGACCTCGGGTTTGGTGATGGTGTACCGTCATCAAGTTCAAGTTGTGGACGTCCATTTGGCGCTGGGTTATTTTGTTGTCCAGTGTTGTCCATTGAGTGGTGTGCTGTTGCCTCATTGAATCTATCCTTGTACCAATGATCCCCATACAAGTTTCCACTCCCGCCCACCGCCCCTCTATGTTTTCCATATGCTGTGTCAAGGCGTTCTGTTGATTTTGAATTGCTGTTCGCATTCCCTCCAAAGCATGCTGCATATTGTTGAAATTCCCTCGCGGCTGAGGTGGCTGTCGGTTAGGTTGGGGTTGAGCTGGTGCGGCTTGATCCTCATCAATGTTATCCATTTGTTCTTGCGCTTCCCTGTCCCTTTCTCTTGCTTCTCTTTCCAACCTTTCTCTGTCTGCTCTCTCTACGGTTTGATATTGCTTGATTTGGCCATCTTTTATGGGCAGTGCCGGGTTGCGACTTTCCTCTCCTGCATTCAATTTGACCCCTGCTTTCACAGCTTGTTCGCACAGGAAGAGAGGGAAATACAGGCTTTGGTGATCATCAGCTAATGCGTGACCGATGTATGTGATGATAAGCTGGCCCACATCCATCGTGAGTCTGTTTTTAATAGCGTAAACCAAGCAGAGCCTATTGGTGGAAATCCTGGTGGTGTGGGTTGTAGGCATCAGAAGGGAGTTGATGAAGAGTAGCCATGTTTTGGCTTCTGCCGTCAGATATTTTAGCTCTACATATCTCGGGTGGCTATGTCGACTTCTAACCCAATCGACTCCCGGTAGACTCAGTGTCCCCAAGATTATGTCCATGTCCCCCGCGTTCTTCAGATCATAAAATTCGTCTGGAGCATAGTCCTTGAGCCCGTAATGTTTGTTCACTAACTGGGGCGTGAGCTTAAGGTACTTCCCCCGTATGAATATGCCCTTTGAAAGCACTTCCTTCTCACCGGTTCCTGCAGCATTGGCATAGAATTCCTTGGCGATGGCTACATTGCAACTATCAGGTGCCTCAGTCAGTTTTTGCCAATTGTAGTGCTTGATGATATCAATGTATGACTTTTCTGTAATGGCCATTGCCCTTTCTATGTGGATAGATCTAATGGCGAACTCGCAGAATTTTGTTTGAGCCTCGGCGTTATAAAACCGCTGAAGGGTGTTCTGCTGAGCAACCTTTCTCTTCTTCTGAGTGGAGTCTTGCACGTCCTCTCCCTCTGGGGCGTACTCTTCGTCTGAGCTATAGTCGTCAGATGATTTGATAGGAATGAGCCCGAGTCCACATTGCCGAATCCAGCTTCCCATGATCCATTAGCAAATCTTGGTGGTCCAATGACAAGATCAAGGAGCAAGAGGATGAAGGAAGCACTACAAGCATTGTTATCAACACATTGTGATAATGTTCAAAGTAGTTCGACACCACCATCTCAAGATGAAGTACTTTGGCATATTTCTTCAATAACAATTTATGATCCACCTTGAAGAAATAATGTGAAGGCCGAAATATTAAAGACCAAGAAGAAGGCGTGTTTTGGGCTTTGAAATGGATCACGCCCTTTTTAATATATTTTAGGGTTTATTATGTTGTTTTTAATTAAGTCCACTTAACGATTTTATGGGCTTAATTGGCGTTTTTATTAAGTATTAATAAGGTATTACTTGGCCCAATTATCTTGCATGATAATGGCAAGTAAAATCGTGTTTGGCCACCTTTGAAATAATCGTTTGCCCTAATCCTTTTTGGAAAAGGATTAGCTTATTAGTTTGTTAGTTGTTAGTTTCCAATTCCAATTTGGAAAGTTGGATAGTTTAGAAGTCAAGTTGTAATTTACAACTTCTAGGGTTTTATTTTCTTTTCCAATTTGTAGAGCCGAAACTCATCTCTATATAAAGAGATCATTGTAAACATTTTTTAGACATGTTGAATTGAAAGAATTTTGGCTTTGCTAAATTAAATTTGACATCACCAACGTGAATTATTCTTGAGTAATTCATAAGACCCGCCAAACCTTAAGTGAGGAACTTTAGGTAAAGCTTACAAGTTCTAGATTTATAGAACCGGCCAAACTTGATAGGTTTAAAATTTTGATTTACATTAGTTGAACTGATTCAATTTGTGTTAACGTTGGGGTTAGGTTAATTTTAATCTTGCCTTTTCGTTCCATATCTCTTTTCCGCAAATTGTGTTCTTGTTTCTTGAATTGAGTTTTTGGTGAACAACGATCCGAACTTGTGGAAAATTCGTGTGGATTGGACTTCATCCTACTCCATTCGTATCAATTGGTATCAGAGCAAAGGGTTGTTCATCAAAAATTTCAGGTTTTGCGTTCTTGTTTTTCTCTTCTCGGATTTTTGTCCTTTTTTTTGCGTCGTTCTTGTTGCTGTTTTGTTGCGTCAAATTCTGCAGCTTTTGTGGTGTCTTTTTATTGCTGTTTTCGTGTCTTTATTGCTGTCCAAGGTCGTCATAGTTCTGCCTTTAAATTACGTCAAAATCGCATGCAATTTGTTGCTAAAATCTGTCCAATTCGTGTTCATCCATTGTTCGGATTTTTGCGATTTTTGTTGTGTTGTTCTTTGCTGTTTTGTGTCGTGTTTTGCTGCTGTTTTTCTTCATAATTCTGTATTGTTCTTGTTCATCATCATAGTGTGGAATTCTTGAGTCATTCTTGCTGAAATCACGTCCAAAGAATTAGGGTTTGTCAAACTAGGGTTTGTGAAATTAGGGTTCTTATTCAAAATTTCATAACTTCCTTGTTTCTCATCCTTTTCTTGATCTTTCTTTTGTGTTAGTTTCATCATTCTATTGCCATCAAAGTGTGTTTCGATCAAACTTTTTCACCATCTCAAAAAGACGAGTTCTTGACCACTTTCTTGAAAATCTTGATTTTTTCTTGGAAATCCGAAAGTGCTCAAATTTGAATCTTGAAGACATATTCTTGCTCTTTGTGATATTTCTTGAATCTTTGGTAAAAGTGGTATCTTCAAAATCCGAAATTTTGTTGACTTCTTGATACATTGAAGTGGTTGAAAATTTAGGGTTTATCAACAACCTCAAAAACCCTAGTTAAGCTTTTTGTCAAAAAAAAAAAAAAAAGGCCATTAAAAAAAAAAAGAGGCCATTACAATCTTATAGCCGAGAGCTCAACAGAAAATTGCACTCCCTTGTGCAAGGAAACAAAACCGTGGAGGAATACTACCATGAGATGGAAGCTCTCATGATCAAGGCCAATGTTCGTGAAGATCCCGATTCAACAATTGAAAGATTTCTTAGAGGTATGAATTCTGAATTGTCTTATCATGTTGATTTACAATCTTATGTTGATATTAATGAGCTTGTTCATAAAGCTATTAAGATTGAAAGGCACATGAAAGGTAAGAACAGGTTCACACAACAGAATCCACCATGGCAAAGGGATTTGAAATCTAAATCAGCCCCTTTCACTCCACCACCAAAACCAAGGCAATTTACCTCAAACCAGCCATCTAGTGCGCCTCCTTATGTCCCAAAATCAGTCCCCAAAGCTGCTGAAAATGCCCCTAAACCGGCGACAACTTCTGCTCCAAGATTGAGGGATATTAGATGTTTTAAATGTCAAGGCTATGGTCACTTGCAAGCCAATTGTCCTACTGCCCGGATCATGATTACTTTAAATACTGGCGAAGTGGTAAGTGATGATGATTGTGCCGACATGCCACCTCTTGAAGAAAAGTACCAAGATGATCAAAGTGATGAGGGTGAAAAGCTTGATGAGCCGACCTACTCAGTTGGTAACTTTTCTTTAGTTTCTCGCCGTGTTCTTAATGTTCAACCTTTGGAAGATAATGATTTGATGCAACGTGATAACATATTTCACACACGTTGTTTAGTGCAAAACATGGTTTGTAGTGTGATTATTGATAGTGGTAGTTGCACAAATGTGGCGAGCACCTTACTTGTTAACAAACTGAATTTGAATTGCATGAAACATCCAAAACCATATAGGCTTCAATGGTTAAATAATTCAGTTGAAACTCGTGTCACTAAACAAGTAAAGTTTTCTTTCACCATTGGTAAATATGTTGATACTGTTTTATGTGATGTTGTTCCAATGGAGGCTAGTCATATTTTACTTGGTAGACCTTGGCAATTTGATTGTGATGTGCTTTATCATGCCAAGAAAAATTTTTACAGCTTCGTGCATAATGGTAAAAAGTACAGTCTTCATGCTTTAACTCCTGCTCAAGTTTTTGAAGATCAAACTCGAATTGCACAAGCTTGTAACGACATAAATGAAGCTAAGAAGAAGAAGGAACTAGAAAAACAACAAAACGAAAAATCTAATTTAGGCCGAGATGTAGTTAGTAAGAAATCTTGTTGTTTTGCTTCTTCTAATGAGATTAAGAGAGCATTGATTAATAGGCAGTCCTTATACTTCATGTTTAGCAAGAAACTTATACTTGTTGTTGACAGTGATAACCTTGCTTCTTTGCCTAGTGCCGTGTACTCTCTTTTGCAGGAATATAGTGATGTGTTTCCCGAGGAGTTACCAATAGGTTTACCACCTATTCGTGGCATTGAGCAACAAATTGATTTCATCCCAGGAGCTCAAATTCCAAACCGACCAGCTTATAGAGCAAATCCGGAGGAAACAAAAGAGATTCAACGTCAAGTGGATGAACTCCTTGACAAAGGTATTGTGCGTGAATCTCTTAGTCCATGTTCAGTTCCTGTTATCTTAGTCCCTAAAAAGGATGATACTTGGCGAATGTGTGTAGATTGCCGTGCTGTTAATAAGATTACCATTAAGTATAGACATCCAATTCCTAGATTAGATGATATGCTTGATGAATTGCATGGATCTTCCATATTTTCCAAAGTTGATTTGAAAAGTGGGTACTACCAAATACGAATGAAAGAAGGAGATGAATGGAAAACTGCTTTTAAAACAAAGTATGGGTTGTATGAATGGTTAGTTATGCCTTTTGGTTTATCTAATGCACCTAGTACTTTCATGAGGCTTATGAACCATGTTTTTCGTCATTTCATTGGAAAGTTTGTGGTAGTCTACTTTGATGATATCTTGATATATAGCAAATCACTTGATGAGCATGTTGAACATTTAAAACTCGTGTTTGCTATATTGCGTGAGAACCAATTATATGCTAACCTTAAAAAGTGTTCTTTCTGTTTGGAATCTATTATCTTTTTGGGTTATGTTGTAAGTTCTCAAGGCATTGCTGTTGATGAGTCAAAAGTTAAGGCAATCTTAGATTGGCCGAGACCACAAAATGCTAGTGAGGTAAGAAGTTTTCATGGATTAGCAAGTTTTTATAGAAGATTTGTTAAAGACTTTAGTTCCATTGCTGCACCTTTAAATGAACTTGTTAAAAAGAATGTCACTTTTGCATGGAATAAAGAACATGAAAACGCCTTTAACACTTTGAAGTATAAATTGACTCATGCCCCTTTACTTGCTTTGCCGAATTTTAATAAAGCTTTTGAGATACACTGTGATGCCTCCGGGATTGGTATTGGTGCTGTTCTTATGCAGGAATCAAGGCCCGTGGCTTATTTCAGTGAAAAGCTTAATGGGGCATCCTTAAAGTATGCAACTTATGACAAGGAGTTGTATGCATTGGTAAGGTCATTGCAGGTTTGGCAACACTACTTATGGCCAAAAGAATTCATAATCCATTCTGATCATGAAAGTCTCAAATTCTTAAAGACTCAAGGTAAGTTGAATAAGAGACATGCAAAATGGTTAGAATTCATTGAAACTTTTCCTTATGTGATTAAATATAAATCTGGTCAAGAGAATGTGGTAGCTGATGCTTTATCTAGGAGATATGCTTTATTTACCTATTTACATGCAAAGCTACTTGGATTTGAATTGATTAAAGACTTGTATAAGGAAGATGTTGACTTTGCCGAATCTTATGATCTTTGTTCAATACGGCCGAATGGTGATTATTTTGTGCATGATGGTTTCTTGTTTCGCAAGAATAAATTGTGCATTCCCTCATGTTCCATTCGTGATTTACTTGTTAAAGAAACCCATGGGGGAGGGTTAATGGGGCATTTTGGTATTGTTAAAACACTTTCTGTTTTGAATGAGCACTTTTATTGGCCTAACATGATTAAAGATGTTAAAAGTGTTTGTCAAAAATGTATTGTGTGTAAGCATGCTAAGTCCAAAGTAATGCCTCATGGTTTGTATCAACCTCTGCCTGTTCCTAGCAACCCTTGGATTGACATATCTATGGATTTTGTGTTAGGGTTACCTAGATCACGCACTGGTAATGATAGCATTTTTGTTGTGGTTGATAGATTTAGTAAAATGGCTCACTTCCTTGCATGTTCTAAATCTAATGATGCTACCAAAATTGCTGACCTTTTCTTTAAGGATATTGTACGTTTGCATGGAATTCCTAAGAGTATTGTCAGTGATAGAGATGTCAAGTTTTTGTCACATTTTTGGCGTACTCTTTGGAATAAATTCGGCACAAAATTATTGTTTTCTACTGTTGCACATCCACAGACTGATGGTCAAACAGAAGTAGTAAATCGTACATTGTCTAATTTGCTTCGTGCTATCATTCAAAAAAACTTAAAGAATTGGGAGAATTGTTTGCCACACATTGAATTTGCATATAACCGAACTGTTCATAGTTCTACTGGTTATTCGCCTTTTGAAGTCGTGTATGGATTTAATCCTTTAACTCCCCTTGATATTTTGCCTCTTCCTATTAATGAGTTTGTTAATGTGGAAGGAAAAGCTAAAGCTGATTTTGTAAGGGAATTGCATGAAAAGGTTTACAAAAATATTCAAAGGCGTAATGAGCAATATGCAAAACAAGCCAACAAGGGCAGAAGACAAGTGATTTTCGAACCTGGAGATTGGGTTTGGATTCACTTGCGGAAGGAAAGGTTTCCTGAAAAGAGGAAATCTAAACTTCATCCAAGAGGAGATGGTCCTTTTCAAGTCTTGGAAAGGATTGGAGAAAATGCATATAGAATCGAACTACCTAGTGAGTATGGTAATGTTTCATCTACTTTCAATGTTTCTGATTTGAGCTTATATGATGTAGGTGATTCGAGGACGAATCCTTTCGAGAAGGGAGGGAATGATAGGAATGAGCCCGAGTCCACATTGCCGAATCCAGCTTCCCATGATCCATTAGCAAATCTTGGTGGTCCAATGACAAGATCAAGGAGCAAGAGGATGAAGGAAGCACTACAAGCATTGTTATCAACACATTGTGATAATGTTCAAAGGAGTTGGACACCACCATCTCAAGATGAAGTACTTTGGCATATTTCTTCAATAACAATTTATGATCCACCTTGAAGAAATAATGTGAAGGCCGAAATATTAAAGTCCAAGAAGAAGGCGTGTTTTGGGCTTTGAAATGGATCACGCCCTTTTTAATATATTTTAGGGTTTATTATGTTGTTTTTAATTAAGTCCACTTAACGATTTTATGGGCTTAATTGGCGTTTTTATTAAGTATTAATAAGGTATTACTTGGCCCAATTATCTTGCATGATAATGGCAAGTAAAATCGTGTTTGGCCACCTTTGGAATAATCGTTTGCCCTAATCCTTTTTGGAAAAGGATTAGCTTATTAGTTTGTTAGTTGTTAGTTTCCAATTCCAATTTGGAAAGTTGGATAGTTTAGAAGTCAAGTTGTAATTTACAACTTCTAGGGTTTTATTTCCTTTTCCAATTTGTAGAGCCGAAACTCATCTCTATATAAAGAGATCATTGTAAACGTTTTTTAGACATGTTGAATTGAAAGAATTTTGGCTTTGCTAAATTAAATTTGACATCACCAACGTGAATTATTCTTGAGTAATTCATAAGACCCGCCAAACCTTAAGTGAGGAACTTTAGGTAAAGCTTACAAGTTCTAGATTTATAGAACCGGCCAAACTTGATAGGTTTAAACTTTTGATTTACATTAGTTGAACTGATTCAATTTGTGTTAACGTTGGGGTTAGGTTAATTTTAATCTTGCCTTTTCGTTCCATATCTCTTTTCCGCAAATTGTGTTCTTGTTTCTTGAATTGAGTTTTTGGTGCACAACGATCCGAACTTGTGGAAAATTCGTGTGGATTGGACTTCATCCTACTCCATTCGTATCATGATTCGTATTCCTTCACTTTGGCTTTTCCTCTGGAGGCTTGTCCCTTTTGTGCGGTCACGGTGGTCTGTGAGGCTTTCTTGGGTGCCATGGTACCTGGAGATCACAACGTTCCATGAGTGGAATTCTATTCAAGCCCATTATAGTGAGGTCCACACATGCATCAAGATTCACATCCACAAAACATTTTCATTTAGCATTTCATGACAATTATGTACAGGATGAAGATTGCATGTTAACTCATAAAGCCAGATTTCATGAAGCAAGCAATTTGCTCATGAAGAGTTTCGGTGGGCTTTGTTCTCACGCCTTTCCCACCTCAGGTTCATGCATTTAACATTTCTAAGCACAACTGTGTCACACCAAGGTTTCAAAATTGTGAAAGAATCAAGAACACGATGTTATACATATACATAGTATTTATATGCAGGCTAGACCAACAAAATTTTCGCTTAAGCATCATGAAATAATCATCAAGAAATTTTCGCTTCCCAACTCAAATATACAAGAAGTTCACAAAATAATCATCATGAAAAATCGAGCACAAGGATTTCACACTAAGCATCAATATTTAGCTCTTTAAGCAAAGTGAACTTCGGCCTGTCATGCCCATTGGAATTGGAATTTAAATCGATGCTTAAGGTGGTGAGAAACTTACGTGATGTGGATGTTAAACTCCTAAAACGCAAACACGTGAAATGAAATTTTTGGTGGCCTCTGGACGCTTGAAGCAAATTGCTATTCTTGCTCCTTGCCCTCAGCCGAATTCATCACAATGATGAGTGCAAGTGATGGTGATTTTTGTGCATGCATGTTGATGGTATTTATAGACAAATTTGCATGCAGGAATCGGCTAGAGGAAAGCTTAGAAAACACATGCATGTGAGTTCATTAGAAAACAAAGTGGATGATGACAAAATGCTAGAAAACAAAAGTTGTTCAATCTTGTCATCCCTTTTCTTGCATAATTCGGCCATTTGCAAACTTTCACTATCAAACAACCTTGTGAGCCCATAGTGTCATGCATTTGTCACAATTTCATTCAATCATGCCATGCCTTAGCCGATTCACAACCATAGCATGCATATTTCTTTTCACTCATGCATAAATCATGTCAAGCTCCATTCGGCCCTATCATGCATAGCATTTCATATCAAGACAAATCATTTAAGGGATCCAAATGTTATGCATCTTTTCTTTCACAATTATTTCTGGTCATGCACCCAAGAAATGTTTTCTACTATGCAATCCTTTCAACGGCCAATTTGATCTTCTCCTGCAATACTCAAGCGAAAATGTCAGCCTATCTTGGATTTGTAATTACAGAGCAAGATTCGATTTGGAAGCTTTTCTTGGAATCAAATATTTCACATTGCTCTGGGTCTACGGATTTTATTCTCACCTTTTTCAGCGCAGAGAATATTCTACACTATTACCTGTCATGTCCCGTGACATCCGGATATGCAAATCCCATCTGTTGGCTTTAATTTCCCATTGACCTCCCATGCACATTTTTTATTTTTTATTTTTTTATTTTTTTTTACCGTGGCCCATGAGCTTTCTTTGCACCTGAACAGGGTTGAGAGTAGAGTTTCAATCATTTATTTGGAGTTATTGTGGTACCAAAAACGAAACAAAAATAAGGACAAAAAATTAGAAAGGTTGGGTTGCATCCCAACATAGCCCTTAGTTTATTGTCTTCAGCCAGACACAGCAGTGTTGTTATCCAAGTTGTGGAGGGTCGAGGTACTGGGTGTGCCCAGTGTCCCTCCAAAGTGGTTGGTTGACTTTCATTTCATGACCTTTGTTTCCTTTCTTCTCTCTTGAGGTCCCGACTCCCACCCTTTTGGGTGGTGGGTCTGAAGTCTTCTTTTTTTCTCGCCAGAAAACACGCTTGAGATATTTAAGCAGTGGCGGCTGACTTTTCTTAGTTCGGTCTTCTTGTGGAGGCTTCAATGTCTTGTCCCTGTCATTAACATTTCCAAGACTCACCTCAGTGGGCACAACTTTCGTCTTTTCGTCAGTCTCAATAATGGCATGAGACAATTTGTCACATAATGCAAATTTTTCTTCTCGTTTATCCATTTCAACACTTAACTTCAATTTTTCTCCGAAATTTTGCATTTCTTGAATTTCATGCACATTTGCCATTTTATTCAAACTTTCACCATTTTCATGACTTTCATCAAAATCACATGCAAGGTACATTTCTGTCGCAGACGAATCACTTTCAACTTTTTCACCCCAAGGGTTCAATTCATGCAATGTATCAGACTCTTCAATGACCAATACTGTTTCAAAATTTTCACATGGGTCATCATCCCAGAAATCATTTTCAGCAAGAGAAGATTTACGTTTATGCTCAAAATTCAAGGGTTGAGGATTACCTTCCACCAAGCTCGCTAGGCAACATTGTTCTATGGAGTGAGGGTGTTTCATGGCATAATCGACATTGAAGATGACCTCTTCACCATTGACCCTAAAGGTTATGGTCTTTCCCTTTACTCCAATGAGAGCATCACCTGTAGCTAAGAATGGCCTTCCGAAGATGAGTGGCACTTCAGGGTCTTCCTCCATGTCCAACACTATGAAGTCCACGGGGAGTACAAATTTATCCACAGATACCAGAACATCCTCCACCATCCCAGTTGGTTGAACCAATGATCTATCCGCCAATTGGAGCATGACTGCTACCGGTTTAATTCGTGACCCCAATCCTATGCTCTCTGCTATGGATAAAGGCATGAGGTTGATGCCTGCTCCAAGGTCACACAAGGCCTTGCTGAAAAATCTGTCACCAATGGAGCATGGAACTGTACAGCTTCCAGGGTCTTTGAGTTTGGGTGGCAGCTCATTGTTGATCCATGCTTGGCTCTCCTTAGTGAGTGGAATTGGTAATTCACAACGCAAAATTTGCTCCTTGTTAGCGATTAGGTCCTTTAAGAACTTCGCATATCTCGGCACGGCTGTGACCAAATCCAGTAATGGAACATTCACATTTACATTTTTCACCATGTCCAAAAATCTTATAAATTGGACCCCCTTCTTTGGTGGAGGTCGAAGTCTCTGGGGGAAAGGAGGGGGTGGTGCATATGGCGACTCATCGCATGGCTCTTGAGCTCCCCTCTTCCTTTTACTTTCTGGAACCTTCACACACTCCCCTTTGTCCCGTTCCGTGATCTTCTCTTCTATAATGATCTCTTCGTCCATGACTTCCTTTTCAGGTTAATCTTTTTGTTCTTCCTGTGAAACTTTCTCTTCCTCTTGTCTCTTAGTTCCACCAAGCTCCTTTCCACACCTCAGCGTTATGGCATTGCACATCTCCCTTTCCTTTCCCTTGGGATTTGGCTCCGTATCACTTGGAAGGGCGCCTTGAGGTCTTTGATGGTTGGCTTTAGCCAACTGGCCCACTTGCATCTCGAGGTTTTTTATGGCGGCCTCCGTGCTTTTCGCTTGAGCTTCCACCGTGGAGGTTCTTTTCTCAAACATGTCCATTCTACCCTGAATTTCATAGAGTAAATCATCCGTGGACTTTTTCTGTTCCCTATTGCTTGACTCCCCACTTTGGTAGTACTGTCTTTGCTGATTTCCCTGATTATTCTGTCCCCAGTTGCCTTGGCCCGACTGATTTCGATAGCCTCCATACTGCTGTCGGTTGGTTTAGTTGGCCACATACTGCAATGACTCTTGGGTGAGCTCACACTCATCCGTGTGGTGCTCCCCTTTACATAATCCGCACATCAATACAGGTGCCACCTTAGCAGCCTTTAGGTTTTGAACTTGCTTTGTGAGAGCCTCAAGTTTTGCTTCCAAGGATGTCTCCTCATCCAGCTCTAGCACTCCTCGCTGCTTCCGCACAGGCATCTTCCTAGTTTCTGGAAAGAGGTATTCGTCGTCTGCTATCGAATCAAAGAGTTCTCTGACCTCAGGGATACTTTTATCCTTCAAGGCCCCATTTGCGCTGACCATCAGTGAGGATTCAGGTGATAGACCTTTGAAGAAAATGTTGAGTTCCCTGACCTCCCCAAGGTCATTGTTTGGGCATTGGCGGAGCAAGTCGTTGAATCGATCCCAGGCTTCCTTGAAGGTCTCGCCATCCTGCTGCTGGAAACTGCGGATCTCCAACCTCATTTGCTCCAACTTTGCTGGAGGAAAATACTTAGCTAAAAACTTCCGCTCAAGTTCCTCAAATGTTGATATAGCTGGACCACCAATTGAGTTAAACCAATGCTTTGGCTTTCCTTTCAAGGACAGTGGGAAGAGCACCCTTATCACATCATCAGGGGTCACTCTTTGCAGCTTGAAGGTATTGCATAGTCCCAGAAACCAATCCAAATGCTCATTTGGGTCTTCGTTGCTTAAGCCTTGAAAGATCTGCCCTTGGGTGATCATGGACACAATTTGTGTCGGGATTTGGTAACTCTCAACGTCAATTCCCAGGTGATTGTTTCTCCTCTCAAAGTTGACCGCGAAATGGTCTCCAAACCGAGGTGGTTGGGGCTGAGGTCTCTCTTCATTCTGTTCTGCCATTTCGATTTCCCTTCTTCTCTGCCTCAAAGTTCTCTGCAATTCTAAGTCAAGTGCAAACTCTGGAGCTTCACCACGTAGCCTTGCTCTAGGTAGCATAAACTGTGAATTATCACAAGGAAGAAAACAGCACTAGAACAAAAGATCAGTAGAACAAATTCAACAAAAACAAATGATGAATTAAAATTTCAACAAAACAGACAAACAACAATTTCAAACAAGAATTTGTATTACTAAGTAAAACTATCACAAATTCAACTCTCAACGCTATGCCAGTGCCCGGCAACGGCACAAAAAATTGGCGAGAGCGTCGTCTCTCTCGCAATTTTACCGAAAACAACTAACTAGAAGCAAGCAGTAAGTGGGATCAAATCCTCAGGGAAAGGGTAGAATTAAGAATTGTACAGTGATAGAATAAGCAATTAAGCAATGTGTAGACTAAATAGAAAATAAACGAGAAATCAACCAAAAGGAGAAAGGTGTGCTGCCTTGAGGGAGGCCAGTAGTAATGACTTCAATCGGTTATCCTTGACTTAGTGTTGACACATGTATGAGGGGGTCGGTTTCTAGTGAACTTAAGATTGATCTCCTTGATAGGTCTCACAATCCTAACCCACCATGCTCCTCTATCTTCCCTTGATAGGGCAAGATTTAGGCTCGCTTCCTAATTTCGGATCCCTATCTGACACTACACTAAGACAAGTACTAGTGTGCAAATGATCCTAACTCTTTTCATTCCTTGACCTCCACTGTCAGTGGATACCGCACAGTAGAGAATCGCTTCCTCACCCAGATCTTAGGACTCATACATAGGTTGTTCTATGTTCTGTGGTTTCATTCCAATTTCCTTTAATTGCACTGAATTGATTTCAGTGGATACCGCAAATCATATAAAGGCATAATCGTGAGTGAGTAAATATTGAAATGGAACACTAACTGACATGGAACTTTAACCAAACACAAAATATGCAATTCAAATGTCTCAAAACGATATTAAGTCATTACACTTAATCCCTCAAAGCAGCACTGAAAATCTAGCCGATCATGTTGATCGGCTTTGAAAATGAGTTTAACAAAGCCAGATCAAACATTGCTATTACAAACGGATAGAGTTGAAGGATCTCTACTCTAATCTCTCAAACCCTAGACTCTCAGAACTCCACTCTCTTTTCTCAGTTGATCCCCCGTCCAAAAACTCCCTCTTCGATCGACTCTCCAGCTTTTATAGTTTTTCATTGCCGACTTAGCTTGGTGAGCTTCCTGGAAATTTCCTTTGTGTAGCAAGATGTTGACACGTGCTCCTGCATTTACAACAGATCATTTGGTGAAGACACGTGTAGTTAAGAAATGACAATAATCAGTACACAATATTGGAAAGCTTAACTACTAAGTTTGCTAAATAAGTTAGACAGAATGCGGAGTTGGTGTCTACGAAATGCATGAGGAAATGACTAACTAAAATGATGAAATAAAAATGCATGAAAGACTTCCTAATTTAAAGCATGACAAAAGTAAAATAGACTAAAAATATCAAAGGAAGGAAATATGCATTGAAGCGCAAGTGATGTGAGTGGGGTGGCGGTCGCACGATGCGACCGCCGTGTGTGAGTGGCGGCCGCACGATGCGGCTGCCGTGTGTGCGTGTGTGAGAGGGCGGCCGCACGATGCGGCCGCCGTGAGGGGTTGGCGGCCGCCGTGCTTGTGTGTGTGTGGGCAGTCGCATCGTGCGACCGCCGTGTGTGTGTGTGGCGGTCGCATCGTGCGGCCGCCGTGTGTGTGTTCCTTTTGTGTGTGCTGAATAAGTTGTGCGTTTGTGTGCTTGTGTTGAGAGTTTGTGTAGTGTGAATAGTTGTGGACTTCCAAGAAGAGTTGGAAGTCAGTGGCATGCACGACTAAGTATTTTTGCACAAAATCACAAAATATTTACATTATCACACGATACTTAGCCATTTCTCAATCTTTCCAAATACTGCACATTTTGCATACCATTGACACACCAAGCATCATTTTCACTCATAATACACCACAAATAATAAGGAAAGTGGAGCAAATAAGTCGACTAAACATCGACTTATCAATGGACTGAGTTGTTTTTCTTTGTCGTGGTTGAGTCTTAAAGTATGGCACCAAAGAAGGATACAGCTTCTAAGAAGGCGGCAACAACTTCAACACCCATGAAAAGGAAGGGTGTTAGTACACCATCAATGTGGGTAGATGAGGAGGCACAGAAACGTTGCGAAACAGGACTACCCGTCAAGAAGCTAAATTTGGAGCGAGCTTTCACAGTAGACACGGGGCCTTTCAAGGAGTTAATGCAATTTCACAGGTTTGACAAAAAGTTGACAACTGCACCTCCATTTTGCAATGTCAGTATTGCTAGAGAATTTTATGCAAATGGCAAGTCTCCAAACAAGGAGGGTGCTGTCTATGTTAGAGGAGTATGGGTGAAAATTACAAGTGAGGTGATCAATGAGTATTTGGGAACTCCAAGTTTTCCTATGGATCCATTTGAGTGTCCAGATGGGGAGGAAGGTGATCAAGTCCTGTTGAATGAACTTGCACATCTTGGGGCAGATTGGGTTGTAAATCAGCGCGGGAACACAAGCATGTTCGACATCAATTTCTTAAGTCTGATGCGAAGTTGTGATTGGCGTTTGTGCTTTCAAGATTAATGCCCAGTTCACAAGTGACTGGAGTGTTGCGGAAGCGTTTGTACCTCATCTCAGCCATTAAGGGGAGAAGATCCATTGATGTAGGCCAAATCATTTGGAGTGATATAGCTGAGTGGATTGCGGATGATACTGCTGCCATTTATTTTCCATTGCTTATTGAGGAGTTATGCAAGGCTCAAGGGGTAAATGATGAGCTTGGTGGTGATTGGAGACCAACTAAGCTACCTATTGCACCTGCTTTATATAAGAAGTATCTCAACCTTGATCGCGAGATAATGAAGGCGCGTTCAGCTGGGCAGGGGATTCTTGGAGCTAACGTTGCATCCTCAGTTCATAGTGGCCAATCTGAGCAACAACCTCATCCATACGATTTCAGTTCTTTCCAGAGTAGTCTCAATGAATTTCAGCACTCAATTGACACTCGGTTTGTAAACATGGATGGGAGGCTGCAGTCAATCGAGAATCATTTTGCACACATGGACGAGAGACTTGAGAGTATGCACGAACAAAATGATGAACAACACCAAGTATTGGTTTCAAGGTTGGATGACATGACCTCATTTGCGCAGCAACAATTTGAGGTTTTGTATCACCGTCAAGTGGTGATGCAAACTGAGTTGTATCGCTGCAATAAGATGTCTGTATATTATCATTCGAATCAAGGACCACCGAAACCCCCACCAACAAATGCTCAGCTAGCTGGATATAGGGTACCAAATTTGTCAAGTGATGTGATTAGTGGTGCTGTTCATGAGCTTCCTGTTGGGGTTCCTGCTGTTCCTTCATTTGGACCTTTGCCGTCTTTTGGTCGTATTCCTCATAAGCCCCCTACTCCCACTTTCATCCCTGATCCCGAGTTTATGCCTGATACTAGATTTCCTTTGATTGCAGCCACTCCAAGGTCCCACGGTTGGTCCGTTTCATTACAAGGCACTACCATTCACTGGAGCTTCATTCTCTACTACAGCTCAGTTTTCACCACCCTCTTCTTCTACTCCATCTTCATCCCAGGGAGCTCATCAATCTTAATCTTTTACATTGGGGACAATGTTTATTTTAAGTGTGGGGGAGGGATGCCTATTTTTAAAATTTTAGTTTGTATTGATGCTATGTTGTGGAATTGTTATGGTACTGTGATTTGTGGTGATGGTATGGTTGAGTGATTGTTGAAGTTTATGCTTAGCTTAGATTTTTTCTTTGTATTGCTAAAGAATTGCTGAAGTGAGGCCGTGGTTTGTGGTGGAAGATTGTAGCTTAACCAAGTCAAGCATGTCATGGTTACTCAATTTTCAAGAAGATTGTAGAAGTTGCCATGCTAGGTTGAAGTCAAGTTGTTTAACTTTGAAGAAAATGAAGTTTATGAAGAAGATGCTGTGATTTGCTTCGTGTTGCTTAGTGTTGTTTGAGTGTTTAGAGTGTGTAATATATTTTTCTTTTCTTATTATGAGTGATTGGTGAAGTATTCTATAGTTTTTTAGCTAAGGGAGTTAAATGTACTATGTCATGATGAAGGTTTAAAATTCTCTCTCGGCTCTTGCTGTGTTCTCAATTCGCATTTAATGAAATTAGAAGTGTGTGGTGTTGTGTGCAAGTTTATGAATCTTGATGTGAATTTGTGTGAAAAAAAGAACAATTTGTGATGATTTGAGCTTATCATCTTGCATGCAAAAATCTTTAAGGTGGAGTTGAGAGTGTTATGTAAAAGGGTAGCCAAGAGTGAAAGGATTGAATGAAAAAAAATGGAATGGAATGAAAAGGGAATGAACGAAACTAATCAATTTTGGGGGAAATGAGAAACCACATTGTATGTGAAATTTTGTTCTTAGTTTACTTTGGCTTATCCCAAGTTCATCGTAGTTACTTCTTTTTCATCTTGCATGCGAAAATTTTTGTTTCTGGTACTTAGTTTGAAGAAATTGGTACATTTTGCTGACTAAAACCCGATGTTAATGTAAGATAGATATGCCATGCAGAAATCAAATGACATAGGAGGTAATGTGCATGGATTCTGTTCTTTTGTTATGCATTTATCTGGTGTCTCCAGAATTCGTGCATGGTTAGTCAATTTGGGATACTTATGAACATGTGCTTGCACAAGAGATGATATGGGAGAAAAAGCCATATTGGCAACTGGGAAGGAAAAAGCCATAAGAACCTGGCAATCAAATTTGGAGAAAACAGCCATAAAACCCAGGCTTATTTTTTTTAGTCACCAATGTGTGAAACAAATGTGCACCAATGTGCAGAATAAGGGCAATGTCCCATAGAGTACCAATGTACGCATAGGTACCATTGATCTTGTGATTGCATGTTCATAAGAGTGGACAAAGAGATTGGCATGTATTGAATGGGTAAGAGACAAGCTAGATGGTGTATAGCAAGGGAATAGATGAAGTTCATGTTCCTCAGCACACACTTGCACGCATGACATTTTGGTCTTTATTCATTGTGTTTTAGTTGATAACTTGTGCTGAAATCTGAGAGTTTGGTGCCAGAAATTTTGGAACAAATTCTTGTGTGGAAAAGGATTTGATGAACTTGGATGTAGCCATCGTGGATAAGTGAACAAGGTGTCATATATGGGTGATGAAAATGTTTTGTTTTGTAACTTTGCTTGAGGGCAAGCAAAAGTTCAAGTGTGGGGAAATTTGATAAGTGGGTTTTATACCAACTTTTATACCTTATTTCACTTGGCTTTTGTCTTGATTTTCATGAAAATGTGTGTTGTAATGTGTCATTTTGTGTGTTTAAGTGGTTTATATTGTGATGTGCTAAAATGGTGAAAAAAGATAAAAAATGATGTTCAAAAGAGTCAAGTGTGCATGTGAAGTTCAAGAATTGGAAAAAGGTGGAAGTGGTGTTTTGAAGAAACCTAAACATGTTAATAGGTTTGAATTAGGGTATTGGGCAGATTTGTTATGTAACTTCATTTGAGTGTAATTCTTTCAGTATTAATCCAAATCACGTAATTTTGGTTGCTATGAAAAGTTCTTTGAATGCTTTTCATTTCTTATGATTTGACTATGTTCCAATTCGGTGTGCAAAGTTAAGGAATATGAGCTTCTTTGAGAAATGTGTAATTAGGGTTTCATTTGATTTATGTTGCCACAGGTTGGTATTTTGACAATATCTTGAGCTGCAGACATCCAATTTTGGTGATTCTTAAGCCTATGGAAAGCCAAGAGAGATATATACAACTTTGGTGTTTAAGGTAGAATCCAATTCTACAAGGAAAGTGGGCAAAACAGTGTGGGAATAGAGGAAAAACCTGATTAGTGTTTTAAGCCTACGATGCATCGTAGGCTTAAAAATCACACTCTGCCTTGCTTCGGTATTTTGGCCATAACTCTCTCACCTGAGCTCCGAATTGGATGATTCAAAAGGGTTTGGAAAGCTAAGATCAAGGGCTACAAATTGGTGTTTTAAGTTTTTCCAAATTCCGAAGACATCGCAGTCGAATATTGGCTGGAAGCTGCTGAATCATTTGCACACCTATGGAATTTGCATTACAATTTCATCGTAGTATAATTCTGCCTACACACGTTTGCACTACGACTGCATCGTAGTTCAATTTTGCACACAAGCACATAACACTACGATGCATGTTAAGGCTTAGAACACATACAATCACAACACTCATTCTTGCATCAACACATAAATTTCACAACACCTTTCACAACATTTCACACATGTAGCATTTTGTTCTCATTCTTTAGCTGAAAAAAATCATCTAAGTTTTATCATATTCACAACACTTTGGAATCACACAAGTTTACTTCTGTACAAAGTTTTGATCAACATTTCTTGCAATAATTTGTGGCACGTTTCATCTTAAATTTTCACTCTTGATTTCACTCATTTGCACATTTCTTCACCACACTTTACAAACACTTTGCATGTCATTCTTTGTTTCCATAGCTCAGATTATTCTTCGTGCATATTCATTCATAAACATCATAAAACATCGCACACACTTCACCACCATGATGCATCGTAGCCATGCATCGTGGTGAAACCCGAATTGGTCGACGATGCATCACCACGATGCATCGCTGCCTTAGTGTGTGTAGTCGATGATGCATCGTGGCGATGCATCGTCGTGTTAAGTGTTTACACCACGATGCATCGCCACGATGCATCATGGTGAATTGAGTGTTTGCCGGCGATGCATCGTGGCGATGCATCGTCGGTTTGTGAGTTTTTGAGTGATGAAGTGTTGTTTTGGCTAAGTGTGGTTGGGGTGTGTTTATGCAGGAGCAAGGAGGCGTGATCGTGGAAGGCTTGAAGGTGCATGGAAGCTGAGTTCAAGAAGGAAGGGTGAAGCTAGATCCCGAAGGCGTGATCTACCCAGCCTATAAAGGCGTGGTGTTTGCTGGATAAGAAGAAATTTTGGCACGAATCGATGGCGCGCTCTTGACAAGCTGGAAGGCGCTGGAATTGTGCTGAAGGCGCGGAGATGTTGGGATGAAGGCGCTGGAGATGGCTTGAGTTTTTCTACTTCGGACTCACATGTTATATTGATTGTTGGATTGGAATATTGACAAGTGGCATATTTGTAATTCCTTAGTCAGTTTACGTTTGCATACCATTTACGTTTTTTTTAACCTATATATATAGAGGATTAGTTAACATTTTAGGCATCCGATTCATTATTGACTATTCACATTTTCCATATTGTAACCAACTTTTGATTTTGGAGAGCGGGAAGTGTTCTGGATCAATATCTAATTTCTCTCTCTACTTTCTCTCTCTAAGTTTGGTGCTTCATTTTGGATTCCGATCAAAGATTTGCTCTCATCAATGTAAATTTCCTGGAAATTGAGAAGAAAAGTGACAATCCTCTTGGCATTTGGAAGCTTTTAAGACTCTTAATTGGTAAACTCTTCCAATTAATGATTATGAACTGTTTAACCTTCCAATTTGTTGATCGTGAAGTTGAAATGGAGATTTGTGGCTAGTTGTGTGATAATCTAGGATACTGAGGGTGAATGCTAGCTTGAATTGTAAATGTGCAGTAGTGCTAACAATCTAAAATAAGAAATTTACATTCTCAGTATTGAATTTGTAAAACTTGTTAAGTTCATGCTTTTGATCTGAATTTGATGAAATGAGATTTGATTGCGGTCATCATACTGAGTTGAGTCTTAATTTGTAAGATTTGGATGAAAATCATGAATGAGAACTTGAGAATGCATGAGTTCTTAAACCTGTTTGAAATTGCACAAATCTTAGGGCTAGGCCTCACCATGGGAAGCTCTTAGCCCTGTGTAATTCTAAGAACAAGGTGATAAGAGATTCTCCTACTTGAATGATGAACTTACATGCAAGGATCGGGCCTCACCTTGGGAGATTCTAGGTGTTTATGCCTGAGTAATTTGAGTGGGGAATTGAGATGACATGGTTCTACTTCACCATCCTTAGGCCCGACCATAGGATAGGATGGTGTCGGGAGACTAAAAATTGTAGTGTAGTGACCATGCTAACTATAATTTCGGTCTCCAATTGTGATTCTCCTCATTTGCTTTGATTGTATGTTAGTGATACTGCATATATGAGAAGTTGCATTCACCCAGAAGTAGCCTAGATTATCAGCTTGAATTTCTTGAGAATTTCCCTTTTACTTCTTTGAGTCTTACTTGTGTGTTCATTTCAATTCGTATTCGTGTGGAGTTAAATCAACTTACTTCCTATTTTATTTTGTAATCAGTACTTTTGAGTCTTATTCTACTTTGGTGACATAATCGAGCATATCAAACTTCTTGAATCGACTATTTCCCTGAGGAACGAAACCTAGCACACTGCTACTATATTCAGTGGAATTAGGATAAATTGAAGAGCCACGACAACTCGCTATCAGTTATAATCACTAAATATATAGATTTTCAATGATTTTTCTTATTTTTATTCAAATCATTAGATTATATGTGTTCCTATTCGGTTTGATACAAAGAGTAGGGAAGAAATAAAATTTGTGGGCAATATTACACGATTTTCTTTCCTTTTTTTCAATGATTGCGAGTTGTATATCTCACTAGAGGAAAATGATGATTTTTTAAAAATTTTTTATTTTTTATTATTTATCTACAGTAATGAAGTCACATGTTTTGAGTTATATTGGATTCAAAAAGTGGATTTAAATAGATCTCTTTGTCAATTTTTAACAATTTTATATTTTTTGCCAAAAACAATGAGTTGTAACCCACTAAAAATTGAGATTTTTTAAAATTTTTAATTTTTAATTTTTTGCGTACAAATCACTAGATAATGTAATTGTCATTGAGTTGGGCAAAACAATTGACAAAATAGAGCACTTGTGAACAATTTGCTGTGATTTTCTATTTTTGTCAACAATAGTATGTTCTCCAAAAATTGTGTTTTTTAAAAAAATTTAAAATTATTTTTTTTGTGTGTATAAATTGCCAAATTTCATATTTTTCATCAAGTTATCTGGATAAAATGATCCAAAAAGAGCACTTGCAAACTAGTTTTTCTGATTTCGATTTTTGTTCAAATAGTGAGTAACTCGACGAAAATATTAATTTCCTTTTTTTACACAAATCGCTAGATTACATATGTCTGATCAAATGTGCAAAAGACAATCTTCAAAGAGCATTTGTGAACAATGGTTACTTTATACAATTTTCTATTTTAGAAAAAAAACAGTGTGTCGTAACTCACAACCAATGCTGACATTTTATAGTATTTATTTTTCTATTTTTTGTACACAAATCACTAGATTACGTACTAGTCATTGAGTTGCACAAACAATGAACAAAAAATAGAGCACTTGCGAACATTTTTTTTGTGACTTTCTATTTTAGTAAAAATTAGCGAGTTATATTTCACTGAAATTGTGATTTTTTAAAACTTTTAATTTTCTTATTTTTTGTACACAAACTACTACATTACATATTTCTTATCACGTTATTTGCTTAGAAAAAGCACTTGCACAGTATTTTTTATGTGATTTTAAATTGTTTTTGGCACAAATCGCTTGTTATAATCACTAAATATATAGATTTTCAAATATTTTCTTATTTTTATTCAAATCATTAGATTATATGTGTTCCTATTCGGTTTGATACAAAGAATAGGAAAGAAATAAAATCTGTGGGCAATATTACGCGATTTTCTTTTCTTTTTTTCAACGATTGGGAGTTGTATATGTCACTAGAGGAAAATTATGATTTTTTTAAATATTTTTATTTTTTATTTTTTCTCTACAGTAATGAAGTCACATGTTTTGAGTTATATTGGATTCAAAAAGTGGATTTAAATAAATCTCTTTGTCAATTTTTAACAATTTTATATTTTTTGCCAGAAACAATGTGTTGTAACCCACTGAAAATTATGATTTTTGAAAATTTTTAATTTTTAATTTTTTGCATACAAATCACTAGATAATGTAATTATCATGGAGTTGGGCAAAAAAATGGACAAAATAGAGCACTGACGAACAATTTGTTGTGATTTTCTATTTTTGTCAACAATAGTATGTTCTCCAAAAATTGTGTTCTTTAAAAAAATTTAAAATTAATTTTTTTGTGTGCATAAATCGCCAAATTTCATATTTCTCATCAAGTTATCAGGAAAAAAATGATAAAAAAACAGCATTTGCAAACGAGTTCTTCTGATTTCTATTTTTGTTCAAAACATTGATTAACTCAACGAAAATATTAATTTTCTTTTTTTACACAAATCGCTAGATTACATATGCCTCATCAAGTTAAGTACAAAAAACAATATTCAAAGAGCATTTGTTAACAATGGTGATTTTATACAATTTTCTATTTTAGAAAAAAACAACTGTGCGTGATAACTCACAACAAATGGTGACTTTTTATAATATTTATTTTTCTATTTTTTGTACCCAAATCACTAGATTACATATTTGTCATTGAGATGCACAAAAAATGAACCAAAAATAGAGCACTTGTGAATATTTTTTTGGGACTTTCTATTTTTGTCAAAATTAGCGAGTTATATTTCACCGAAAATGTTGATTTTTGAAAATTTTAATTTTCTTTTGTTTGTACACAAACTACTACATTACATATTTCTCATCAAGTTTTTTTTAATAAAAGGAAAAGTTTATACCATCATGAGCAAAATACGGTGCCAGATATACCCGACCATACCGTTACAAGAATGTGATCCAAAATTTTGGAGCACTACTCAGTTACATGAAACTTCCTATGATCTAATGCTGGGAATTATAGAAAAGCGACTTTAGTGATTAGCAAAGTATCAATGCTCTAATTTCCTCTAAGAAGTATGTGAGGAGAGCTACCAACGGTAGTGAATAATAGTATCATGAGGGACAGAAGTTTGTGAGTCAGGTAGGGGACCATGAGACTTCGGAGTCCATGGATCGATAACGTTCTGAAAGTGTGCCACTGATCACCAACAATCCAGCATTAAGTCATTTAAGCTCAAGAGTCGAAATGTTCTTCCTGGTTAAGCATTTAAACTCAATGTGGCACAGTCAAGAATCCAAACATTAAATTTAAACAAGAATTTTGCTCCAGTGCAATCTGTTCGTAACAAACGAGCGTTCCTTATTAGTTCAACTACAAGCATATGATCTTTTGCAACAACCAGCTATTCACATAAGCCATTGAAACTTTAAGGACTTGAGCAGGAACAGTTCAGTTTTCAACCAAGAAGCATTATTCCTCAACAATCCACCCCAGGCAAATAAATTCGAAGGTCGGATACCAAGGATTGGCCCAACCTCATCAATGACAGCAAACTCAGCATATGAACTGAGAAAATTTTTTCAATCAAAGCAAATGACACAATCAAATCAAAGCAACTTTGCAGAATTTCAATGATGAACAAAGCTTCAGCAGACGCATCAATAACAAATTTGCCCAAATTTGCCCAGAAAAACAATAAGAGTAAGATCATTATCTCACCAGTATATGATTCTACAAAAACACCATGACCATTATCTCACCAAGCACAATTCATTGAACAACATATGGTTCTTTTCAGCCTAAGGGAAATATCAATATATGTACAATGCTGATTTTTCTGTCAAGTTCAACTCGAAGCTACCAGTAATATGACAACAGCATTTGACAGCAAGTCCTTCAACTCTCGATTCCAGAAATTAACAAATTTAACCACAAAACCACAATCCTTCCCAACAAGTCCTTCAACTCTTGATTCCATAGATTAGCAAATTTAACCACAACTCACAATCATAGAAGCCAAAAATTAACATTTAACCACAAACTCAACTCACATTTCGAGTGAGAGAGGATCGAGCTAGGTCCGGTCCTTCCACTAGAGGTTTGAAGCACGGTGAGACCTCCAAGTATGCGCTTATGGCCTTCTCACCAAACAAATTTGAACAGTGATAGTCAGTGAATGGCCTCAGATTGGAGGGGTTCTACAGCTGTGAACAATGGCCGAGTGTGTTCAGCTGGCGAAAAGTGGAGGGAGGTGAGGTAGAGATCTGGATCTTTAGAGTGAGTTGCAAGAATGAGGCGGATCTTTAGAGTGCGGAGTAGGAATGAGCCGGTGAGAACAGTAGAAATGTGATCGGGATTATGAATCCCAAGTTATATGCTTCAAAAAAGCACTTGCGGACTATTTTTTATGTTATTTTAATTTCTTTTTTGGGAAAAATTGCGAGTTATAATTCACCAAATATATAGATTTTCAAATATTTTTCTTATTTTAATTCAAATCATTAGATTATATGTGTTCTTATTTGGCTGGATACAAACAGTATGGATGAAATTATGTATGTGGGCAGTATTATTCAATTTTCTTTTCTTTTTTTCAATGATCGAAAGGTATACCTGTCACTCTAGGAAAGTGATGATTTTTTTTAATTTTTTATTGTTTTGCTATAGTAATGAGGTCACATGTTTAGACTTATATTGAATGCAAAACGTGGTTACAAATAAATCTCTTTGTCAATTTTTTACAATTTTGTATTTTTTGCCAAATACTATGAGTTATAACACACTGAAATTGAGATTTTTGAAAATTTTAAATTTTAAATTTTTTATATACAAATCACTAGATGATGTAATGGTCATTGAGTTGGGCAAAAAAATGGACAAAATAGAGCACTTACGAACAATTTGTTGTGATTTTCTATTTTTGTCAAAAATAGTATGTTTTCCAAAAATTATGTTTTTTAAAAAATTTTAAATTTCTTTTTTTTTGTGTGGATAAATCGCCAAATTTCATATTTGTCATCAAGTTATCTGGAAAAAAATGATCCAAAAAGAGCACTTGCAAACAAGTTCTTCTGATTTCTATTTTGGTTCCAAATAGTAAGTAACTTAACAAAAATATTAATTTTCTTTTATTACACAAATTGCTAAAATACGTGTGTCTCATCAAGTTCTGTGTAAAAAACACTCTTCAAAGAGTATTTGTGAATAGTGGTGATTTTATACAATTTTCTATTTTTGTAAAGAAAAATTGTGCTTCATAACTCACAACAAATGGTGACTTTTTATAATATTTATTTTTTTTGGTACACAAATCACTAGATTACGTACTTGTAATTGAGTTGCATGAAAAATGAAACAAAAATGGAGCATTTGCGAACATTTTTTGTGACTTTCTATTTTTGTCAAAAATAGAGAGTTATATTTCACAAAAATTGGTTATTTTTTGAAACATTTTAATTTTCTTCTTCTTTTGTACACAAACTACTACATTACATATTTCCCATTAAGTTATTTGCTTAAAAAAAGCACTAGAAGAATATTTTTATGTGATTTTTAATTTGTTAGGGAACAAATCGCGAGTTATAATTCAACAAATATATAGATTTTCAAATATTTTTCTTATTTTTATTCAATTCATTATATTATATGTGTTCTTATTCGGTTGGATACAAAGAGTAGAAAAGAAATAAAATATGTGGGCAATATTACTCAATTTTCTTTTCTTTTTTTCAATGACTGCGAGTTGTATATGTCACTAGAGAGAATATGATGTTTTTTTTAAAATTTTTTTATTTTTAATTTTAATTTTTTGTATACAAATCACTAGATGATGTAATTGTCATTGTGTTAGGCAAAAAATGGACAAAATAGAGCAGTTGTGAGCAATTTGTGGTGATTTTCTCTTTTTTGTCAAAAATAAAAGGTTATCTAAAAATTGTGTTTTTTTAAAAATTTTAAATTTTTTTTTTTGTGTGCATAAATCGCTTAATTTCATATTAATTTCTCATCAAGTTATCTGGAAAAAATGATCCAAAAAGAGCACTTGCAAACAAGTTCTTCTTATTTCTATTTTTGTTCAAAACAGTGAGTAACTCAACGAAAATATTAATTTTAATTTTTTTTACGCAAATCACTAGATTTCATAAGTCTTATCAAATTATGTGCAAAAAACAATCTTCAAAGTACATTTGTGAACAATGGTGATTTTATACAATTTTCTATTCTTGAAAAAAAAATTGCGCGTCATACCTAACAACAAATGGTGACTTTTTAAAATATTTATTTTTCTATTTTTTGTACACAAATCACTATATTACGTACTTGTCATTGAGTTGCACCAAAAATGAACCAAAAATAGATCACATGCGAACAGCTTTTTGTGATTTGCGAACAGTTATATTTCACGAAAAATGTTGATTTTTAAAATATTTAAATTTTCTTATTATTTTTGTACGCAAACTACTGCATTAAATATTTCTCATCAAGTTATATGCTTAAAAAAGCACTTGAGACTATTTTTTATGTGATTTTAATTTTTTTTTTGGGAAACAATCGCGAGTTATATTTCACGAAATATATAGATTTTCAAATATTTTTCTTATTTTTACTCAAATCATTAGATTATATGTTATCTTATTCGGTTGGATACAAAGAGTAGGGAAGAAATTAAATCTGTTGGCAATATTACACAGTTTTCCTTTCTTTTTTTCAATGATAGCGAGTTGTGTCTGTCAATCTAGGAAAATGATGATTTTTTAAAAATTTTAAATTTTTTATTGTTTTGCTACAGTAAAGAGGTGACATGTTTCGAGTTATGTTGGATGCAAAAAGTGGATATAAATAAAACACTTTGTCAATTTTGTACTATTTTATATTTTTTGCCAAAAACTATGAGTTGTAACCCACTGAAAATTGTGATTTTTAAAAATTGTTAATTTTTAATTTTTTGTATACCAATCACTAGATGATGTAATTGTCATTGAGTTGGGAAAAAAAATGGACAAAATAGAGCACTTGCAAACAATTTGTTGTGATTTTCTATTTTTGTCAACAAAAGCATGTTATCCAAAAATTGTGTTTTTAAAAAAATTTTAAATTTCTTTGTTTTGTGTGTACATAAATCACCAAATTTCATATTTCTCATCAAGTTATCTAAAAAAATGATCCAAAAAGAGCACTTGCAAACCAGTTCTTATGATTTCGATCTTTGTTAAAAACAGTGAGTAACTTGGCGAAAAAACTAATTTCCTTTTTTTTAAACAAATCTCTAGATTACAGATGTCTGATCAAGTTATGTGCAAAAGACAATCTTAAAGAGCATTCATGAACAATGGTGATTTTATACATTTTTCTATTTTAGAGAAAAAAAATGTGCGTCATAACTCACAACAAATGCTGACTTTTTATAATATTTATTTTTCTATTTTTTGTACACAAATCACTATATTACATACTTGTCATTGAGTTGCACAAAAAATGAACCAAAAATAGAGCACTTGCGAACATTTTTTTGTGACTTTCTATTTTAGTAAAAAATAGCAAGTTATATTTCACTAAATGGTGATTTTTTAAAAATTTCAATTTTCTTATTTTTTTTGTACACAAACTACTACATTACATATTTCTTATCAAGTTATTTACTTAAAAAAAGCACTTGCAGACTGATAAGTTAGTTTTATACTGAATAAATAATGTTGATTTCGCTTTGTATTTGTATGTTCTAGTGCACTTTATGCTTAAATTGGGGTAGTAATCAGTGAGCTTGTGAAAAGAATGGTGTGAACTCTTATTTGCTGAAAAAGGGCCGAAAGCGGGAAATGTGTGATGTGTGTGCTTTATCTAGGTTTTGTGGTGTTAGTGGCAAACTGTGTCTAATTGTGTGTGATTTATGGGTTCCGGTGCAGAATGGTGTGAAGTGTTACATAGTAGAAGAAGAGCTCAAATTTGTGCAAATATGTATGAAGTGTTTGCATGAAGGAACCAGTAGCACGCATGATCATGCACAAACACTCGCACATTTGCCGCACTACATCGCATAAACACTCGCACATGCACGCACCGCGTCGCCGCACAGCCCACGCACACATCGCACGCATTGTTGTATACCTTACTCAGACGCTGCGCGCACACTGCGCGCAGTAGCCATGCATGCTGCGCCCACATCGTGCGCGGTCTGGTGCAGCACACACATCGCCGCGCACGCTAGCGCACGACAGGAACGCACACACAGTGCATGCTACGCGCGCATGCGCGCAGTAGCACTAATCCATAGCACGTACTTCACGCACATCATATCACACACTTCAGCAATCTCTTCTGCATCACTTGCTTCACTCTTGTGCACATGTATGCACAACACCGCACACACTTTATCACACTCATGCACCCCGTAGAACACTACAAGCACTACTTGTTGCACACTTCATACACAACTCTTACACTCTTCATGCACAACTCATGCACCACAAAGCACATTTCATGCAAACAACTTTAGCAACACATGCATACACTTGTGCACACTCACTCCAGCCCACATGCACTTCACAAGTACATGCACACACGCTCATGGAAACTTGCATAATTTTACCCAAACACATGAGCACACCATGAAAATTTCATGGTACGGCCGCTTCATGTGGCCGCACCGTGATAAAAAGTACATGGTGCAGCGCTTTGTGCGGCCGTACCGTGGAGAAAAACTTCACGGTGCGGCCGCTTCAAAATCATTTCCGAAGGGGCCGCACCTTGTGGAGATTTTCATGGTGCACCGTGTTAAAAATGAATGTTTTGCATTGAAAATTTGTCTAAGTGTTCTAATCTTTCCTTGTTTTGTGCAGTGTTGTGAAGACGTGTTGTTGTGAAGCTCGGGAGAGTGATTGCTGCAGTGGAGGCATGTGAAGGTTGGCTCAGAAGCGTGGGGAGTCATATTGTTTGCTGATGCGGCATGCATTGCACACGCACTACTTGGACAGCTGATTATACCAGTGGCATTTCTGTAATTTAGTGCTTATTTTACATTAGCTTGTAGATTAAGCTTTAGACCTCTATATATAGAGGGATTTGTCATCATATAGGGGACTTCGACTGGAAGGAATTTTGACTTTTAGACATATTCGGACTTTCTAGAATTTTAACAAAGTTTTGATCTTGAGCGTGAATTTTCTCTCTCTTTCTCTCTCTAGATTTTCTCTCTCTTAAGTTTCTTCTCCGATCTTGATTCCGATCGCACTTTTGAACCGATCATTGTAAATCTCTACTCAATTATGGAGGCTTATCACAATTCTTTTGTGAAATTGAAGCAATTGAAGCAATTCAACCGGTAAACTCTTTCCAATTAATGGAATTGAACTGTTTCTTATTGCAAGTTGTTGACCGTAAGCCTAGAATAGAATTTCGTGGCTAGATTCACGATGTTCTAGGGTTTCAACCGATGAGTGTGTAATTAGACTACGTAATGCTTTGTAATTTACTCAATTTCTTAAGAATGGATTCGTACTTGGTAAAATGCATGACTTCTTTCAAGTTTCATAAATTCATGCTTTTGTTGAATGAATTGAACATTAATTGTAGTCTCTATGCTTAGTTATTGTGAGAATCACCAATATAAGTAAGAATTGCATGAAACGAGGACTAGTATTAGGATTCGTTGAGTCTTCTCACTTGCTTTTCATGTTCAAGAACTGAGATGTGGTCGCCATGCCAGTTTAAATCCATTGAATTACTAGAATATAGTGAAAAGAGACTTCCTAGGGTTAACGAACACTATTCAAACCGAGGTCAGGCCTCGCCATGGGAAGACCTTAGGAACTACATGCGTAAGTAGTTATCTCTAGGAAGTTGAGACGTTGCGGGTATACATCCGCCATGCTTAGGCCTCGCTATAGGAAAGTATGATGACATGGGGTGTAAAGAGCATTGCGGTCAACATGCTGGGTGCTAACTAGACTCCTAGGCAACCTAGGTCTCCTCATGATTTGCATGTGTGTCAAGTGCATTGCCAAAGTAGTCTAATGTCCATTCATTCGGTGTCAAAACCCTAGGACATCAATGTTATAACTATTGCACTCTCATTTTTTGATATTGTTATTGTTTCTTCTTGTTCCCCTATTCTCAGAGTTAGACTTGTTCTTATTCTTGAAATTTCATTCCTGGTGATACTTAATACAGCAGTTACTTTAATTCTTGAAATCAACCCCTTCCCTGAGTAACGAAACCGTCTCACCACAACTACATTAGTGAATAGGGATAAATTGTTAAGGTACGCGATAAACCTATCAATTTTTTGGCGCCGCTGTCGGGGAAGACACGGTTTCTTGATTCTATTGTGTTGATCTGTTTTGTTCTATTTTCTTTTATTTTCTTCTATCTGTATTTTACATTCTTGTTACTTCTTTTCGTTTTGTTTCTCTACTACTAGGTGTTACTTGTGGTTTGTCTTTGTTTGTTCAGTTTACTTGATTATTCATGCCCATATCTCAGAGATCTTCAGGAGAGGCACAATATTCCCTTAATCTTGAATTGGAGAGGACTCTAAGACATCAAGACAGAGAGAGAAGATGGCTAATCCTGGAGTGAGACCACCAAGATTTGGTGATCACTTTGCCATTAACTTTGAGAATGGATTTGATCAACAAGATATTGATGTGGAGAGCTATCACATTCCTACTCAGATAGTATCCATGATCACTCAGGGCCAGCTCTTTCAAGGTGTAGACAATGAAGATCCTAATGAACACCTTGACTGGTTCTTGGGGCTATGTAGCACCTTTAAGCTTCAAAGAGTGCCAAGAAGTGAAGTTCACAAAATTCTATTTCCATTATCTTTGAGAGGAAAGGAAAGCATTGGTTTAAGTCCACTGGAGGAACAAATGTTGTGACAACTTTTGATGAACTCCAAAAGAAATTTTTGGCCAAATACTTTCCTCCTGCCAAATTGGAGAAGATTCGTATGGACATAATAAATTTTCAGCAGCATGGGGGTGTAACATTTCAGGAAGCATGGGAGCCTTTTAATGACTTAATCCGACAATGTCCTAATCATGACTTGGGGGAGATAAGGGAGTTGAACACATTCTTTAAAGGACTTAAAGTTGAATCTTCCATGATGGTAAAAGTTTCTGCCAATGGAGCATTGAAAGACAAGAGTGTTCCAGAAGTAACAAAACTCTTTGACAAAATAGCGAATGATGATTACCTTTTCCCTAAAACTAGAAAACCACATGGTAAGAGGCAGAGAGGTGTCTTAGACCCTGATGAAGAAACTTCCCTAAGTGCTAAGTTTGAGGCTCTGGCTAAACAAGTACAAACATTGAAGGCTACACAAGCGAAAGCTCCAGTGTTATCTTGTGGCTTATGCAAGAAAGAGCACAACACGGATAAATGTGCTATCACAACTGAGTCACCGCAGTATGCTAACAATTATAACAAGCCCCAATATTCTGGAAACTACAGTAGAGGCAATAGAAAGTATGGTGGTGGAGGCCAAAACAATTAGGGATATCAAAATCAAAATCAAGGAGGCCAGTATTTTCAAGGTAATGAACAGAGGAGATCTTTGCAACCACCTCCTGGCTTTGACCATCAGCCTAATGCTTCAGAGCAAAGAAAACCTTCCATAGAAGACATGTTCCATAGGCTTATAGAAAAGATGAATAAAAATGAGCAAAGATTTGATGGTTTGGAGTCAGCTGTAAAATATCATAAGGCCACTCTTAAAAACATTGAGATACAACTTGGACAACTTGCGAATAGAGTGCATCACAGGCCTAGTGGTTCCCTTCCCAGTGATACAATTCCAAATCCCAAAGGAAAAGAGGTTTGTAATGCTATTACATTAAGAAGTGGTAAGCAAGTGCACAAGGCCACCATTCCTGGAGATGATATTTGTGAAGTTGTGAAGTGGTAAGATTGTGCTCATGAGGCCATGGCACCAGAGAAGGAGGAGGTGCAGGACAATTAAGGGAAGGAGGTGACCAAAAAGGTTAGAGGGCCACCATGCCTTTACAATTTTCTAGAATATGCTCCTAGTCCTTCATTCCCTGAAAAAGTGAAACCATCACGAAAAAGAGAGCCTCAATTTGATTTATTCTTAAATGTGGTGAAACAAGTGAATGTAAGCCTACCTCTTCTTGATCTCGTGATAGTAGTGCCTAAGTACGCAAAGTTTCTCAAAGACCTCATCTCCAACAAGGAATAGATTCTTAGATTTAAGGTGCCACTGACGCTTATAGAGTCTAGTGGAGCTTGGATTGGGCACAACTTGCCACCTAAATTAAAGGATCCAGGCAGTTACACCATACCCTGCAAAATAGGCTCAAGATACTTTGAGAAGGCACTATGTGACTTGGGGACTGGAATTAATCTCATGCCTCTCTCGATTATTCTTGATGTGGGATTGAGTGGACGAATTCATCTTGTAGCCGTGACTTTGCAATTGGCAGATAGATCGTTGGTGAAACATACAGTGTTGGTGGAAGATGTATTGGTAAGAATTGACAAATTCACACTTCCGGTGGATTTCATTGTTCTTGATATGGAGAAGGACCCTGAGATACCTCTTATTTTTGGTAGACCTTTCCTTGCAACATGTGATGCTTTAATTGGGGTTAGAAACAAAACAGTTACATTCATAAACAACGAACAAGTTGTGTTTGATGTTAATTAAGCCATGAAGTATCCCATACCTATAGAATCTTGTTTTGTTATCCGAGCTGTTGCTTGTTCTGTAAACGTGATTGATGAAAATATGAAACATGAATATGTGTGTGTTGATGAAATGATTGTTTGTGAAGAAGAGATAGACGAGTTTGAGTTAGATGATGAAGATAGAAAAATTGTAGCTGAGATTGAAAATCTAGTTTAATGCTGTGTTTTAGATGAGTCTATTTTTGAAATACAAAATGAAGTTGTTGAAGTTGAAAATGAATGTATAATGAAAGATACGTTGGAGAAAGCATGTGTTAAGCATTCGAAAAATGATGGTGATTGTAAGTTTTCAACTAATGAAGTGTGTGCACCCACTGAGGTGAGGAGCAAAGTAAATTTGTTCAGGAATGAAAAGCTTATGCACTCTATTGTGGTGCCACCAAAGCTGGAACTTAAACCCTTGCCTCTATATTTTAAGTATGCTTTTCTAGGGGAATATGAGACCTTGCCAGTGGTGATTTCTTCCAAGCTAGAGGGTTGGCAAGAAGAGAAGCTGTTGCGAGTCTTGAGACAATACAAGCAAGCCATTGGGTGGTCTATCGCAGATATCAAGGGAATCAGTCCATGAATTTGTATGCACAAGATTTAGCTAGAAGAGAATTTTGTTCCAGTGCATGATAAACAGAGAAGACTTAACCCTCAAATGATGGAGGTTGTAAAGAAGGAGGTAATCAAACTTCTAGTCTTTGGAATAATCTTCCCAATCTCAGACAGTGAATGGGTAAGTCTTGTGCAATGTATGCCCAAGAAGGGTGGGGTAACTATTGTAAAGAATGATGCTAATGAGCTTCTCGCGGCAAGGATCATCAGTGCATGGAGAGTTTGCATGGATTATCACAAGCTTAATAAGGAAACCCAAAATGATCACTTCCCACTCCCCTTTTTGGAGCAACTTCTGGACAGAATTGTGTGCTTTCTTTTCTATTGTTTTCTGGATGGATACTCGGGCTACAATCAGATGTAATTGATCTCAAGGATTAAGAGAAAACTACCTTTACTTGTCCATTCAGCACTTTTGCATACAAGCGCATGCCCTTTGGCCTCGGCAATGCTCCTGCAACCATTCAGCGGTGAATGATGCCAATATTCCATGACATGGTTGAATCCATCATAGAAATATTCATCGACGATTTCTCTACCTATGGGATGACTTGGCTAAGGTCTTGCAGAGATGTGATGAGACACATTTGGTGCTTAACTGGGAAAAGTGTCAATTCATGGTGCAAGAGGGGATAGTCTTGGGACACAAAATTTCCAGTAAAGGAATTGAAGTAGAGAAAGCTAAGGTAGAGGTCATTGCAAAGCTACCTCCTCCAACCAATGTGAAGGGCATTAGAAGTTTCCTTGGACAAACAGGGTTCTACAGAAGGTTTATTAATGATTTCTCTAAAATTGCAAGGCCTTTGTACAGTCTTTTGGAAAAGGATGTAAGGTTTGATTTTGGTACAGAATGTGTTGAAGCATTTCAGTTATTGAAAGCTAAGCTTGTGGAAGCCCCAATCATAGTCACTCCACTATGGGGTGAGCCTTTTGAGATAATGTGTGATGCAAGTGATTATGAACTTGGGGCTGTACTGGGGCAAAGAAGAAACAAGGTTTTTCACACAATTTATTATACAAGCAAGTTGTTGAATGAGGCTCAACTGAATTACACAACTACTGAGAAGGAAATGCTGGCTGTTGTGTTTGCCTTTGATAAGTTTCGTGCCTATTTGCTGGGATCAAAAGTTATTGTGCATACGGACTGACAGGAATCCAGACGCACTTAATGGTGAACAACATTCCATTGACCCGTTACGTGGAATTGGTGGACCAATGACTCGAGCTAAAACCAAACAGTTCAAGTTGGCTCTTAATGGTTTGATCATGGAGGTGATGGACGGTGCATACAAGTTGCTGGAACAAGGTTTCGACGAAGTGAGGACTAATTTTAAACCTTGGAACCTCGTGGTTTTGACATTACATGAAGAAACTTCGTTGGAGAGCATGATTGGACAAGTGTCGAACAATCGTGCCTCCACATTGCGCGACGTCCACAGCGCCACGTCGCGACGTCCACCGACCTCCACATGCGATTTTTAATCGTTTTGTTTAATCTTTTCAATAAGGAACGTGATCTAATGTTCTTGAATGAACATTGATATGTTCAATATGGTGTTTTCACATGGCTAAAGATCTTGCATGATTGAAGCATGTGTTAATTCTATTTTAATGAAGTTTATTCCAATTAGGAAACTATTTTTAAGAAAGTAGGGTTTACTTTGTTGGCAAGTCTTTGTGCCTATTTAAATGCTTGTAAACCCGCGAATTTTGGTTGTTGAATTTTGAATTAAGAAGTCATAATTTTGCAGAGCAAAGTTTGATCCAAACCCCTTAGAATTCTTAAGCTAAGTTTAAGCTTTTGTTTTCTAAACCCTAAAGTGAGATTAAGCCAATAGTCTTACTTTTGTTCTATGTTTGAGAACAGCCAAATCTGATTTGATTTAGGTGCCGCCTGAGTCAAGTTGGTTTTGTAATAGCGTTGGGGCTTTGGACAAGTTTCCATTGAATTGCGCTCCATATCTTTCTTTATTCCTTTGTTTGTTTCTTTGTGCTTCTTCAATTGTTTGTTCTAATCATTGTTCTTATTGTTTTCGTTCTTGACTTGTTGGTGGGAATTTTCCAAGCTAGACCTGTCCTGTGGATAAATAAGGTTGTCAAATCCGCACAAAGGTGGATCAAGTCAATGAGAACCTTATCACAGACCATGCCACATTGAAGTACTTACTAGCCAAGAATAAGGCTAAGCCGAGGCTCATTGGATGGGTGATGTTACTCCAAGAATTTGACGTTGAAATAAGAGATTGCAAGGGCTAAGAGAATGTAGTGGCTGACCAATTGTCAGGGTTGGAGTCTCAGGAGCAAGATACTTCAAAGGTGTTGATACGTGAGTGTTTTCCAGATAAGCAAGTGTGGAGAGTTGAGAAGGAAGCACTGCCATTGTATGCTGAAATTGCAAATTTCGTTGTTGCTGGACAAGTGCCTTCATACATTTCTCATGAGCAAAGAAAGAGACTAAGACGTGATGCAAAGTTTTTCTTTTGGAAAGATAATGCACTCTACAAAGTTTGTAGCAACCAAGTGATAAGGAAATGCATTAAAGATGGTGAGAAAGATGAAATCCTAAAAGCTTGTAATGAAGGCCCATGTGGAGGACACTTTGGTGCCACAAGAACTGGTTTCAAGGTATTGTAAAGTGGATTCTATTGCCCACACATCTTCTTGGACTCACGCATTTGGGTAGGACAATGCGACAGATGCCAGAGAAGTGGAAACATTTCTTCGCGAAATGAAATGCCCCTGAACAACATACTGGAGGTAGAGCTATTCGATGTATTGATTTCATAGGACCTTTCCCAAAGTCGTGTGGCATGCAATACATATTTGTGGCAGTAGATTATGTATCCAAATGGGTTGAGGCCATTGCACTCTCGCATAATGATGCAAGGAGTGTTGATGCATTCTTGAATAAACATATATTCAATAGGTTTGGAGCTCCAAGGGCAATCATAAGTGATGGGGTTCTCACTTTTGTAACAAGAATTTTGCATCCCTATTAGCTAAATATGGAGTAAAGCACAAAGTGTCTACTGCCTACCATCCACAGACGAGTGGATAAGCCAAGATTTCCAATAGAGAAATAAAAAGGATCCTGGAAAAGGTAGTCAATCCAAGTAGAAAAGACTGGGCTCTCAAGTTAGATGACGCTCTTTTAGCATATAGAAAAGCTTGCAAGATTCCAATTGGTGCTTCACCTTTCTAGCTAGTTTTTGGAAAAGAATGTCACTTGCAAGTAAAGTTGGAGCATAGAGCTTTTTTGGCAATTCAGAGGCTTAATATCAATTTGGACGGGTTACAGTCTAAAAGAAAGATGGAGCTCAATGAACTGGATGAATTCAGATTTAATTCTTATGTGAATGCAAGGATGTACAAAAAGAGGACAAAGAGATTCCATGATGCAAACATTCAATCAAAGAGTTTTGCACCAGGACAGTTGGTTTTATTATATGATTCTAAGCTGAGGCTCTTTCTAGGGAAATTGAGTTCCCAATGGATCGGCCCTTTTTGCATTATCAAAGTCATGCCTTATGGAGTGGTGTAGATACAGAATGAGAAGAATGGAAATTCATGGCAAGTCAATGGTCACAGACTCAAGCCTTATGCAATCCATGCGAATAAGGATGTGCTAAAAAAGCAACAAGCTTTACACGAGTTATTCTTAGATGATCCCTTGACTTAGCATTGAAAAAAAAACATGGTCAGGCTATCGACATTAAAACAAGCACTCCTGGTAGGCAACCCTGCTTGGTTTTGTCTACTTTGCATGAATTCATTATTGTTTTTCCTATTTTCTTTCTTAACTCGTGTCTTGTTGTTGATTAGTTTAACATTTTGTTGTGTTTGACATTTCCTTTTGTAATCTTACAGAGATGTCATTGCTTCACTGTAGCAAATCGAGCATATAGTTGGAAACATTCAGTAAATGATGAGTAAGAATGGTGGTGAGAACTGTACACTTGTATGGAATTTTTGAATTTTCAACTACCTCCCTAGTCATGTCTTGAATTTGTCCAACCTGAAGATGATTTGAATGTCTGAAAAGTTGAAGTGAATAGTTCGGTTGATGGGAAAAGGCCTTAAAAGGAAAAGAGAAAAAGCTGAATTTTCTTGGCTCGTTTCGATCATGTGAGCAATAATGTGTGCAGCAGTGTAATTCGGCTACCTTTTTGGCAACTGGATAAAATTGATAGCTCACATAATTGAAATGAGGTAAGGGGCCCACTTATGAGTGTTGTGCATGTCTTCTTCTAAGTTGGTGGTTGGCCTTTCTATTGCGTCTTTTGACCGAGTGGCGTTTTGTTTTTCTTTTTCTATATAAATGGTTGCCATGCATATAATTTTAGTCAATTTTAGCTTCAAGCAATTCACACATTCAAGGGAGAACATTTATTTTTACTGGCTGCAAAGGGATATTTCCTTCTCAAATTTTCTTTTCAAGTTCCCTTGTTCCTCTTCCAAGTTAAGGTACGTTCGTTCTTCCTTTTCGTATCTGTTTCAGGGATAGCATAATTTTCTCTACTTGAAGTAGTTGGGAGTTTTTATGTTGATGTTTGTACCTCCTTGAAGATGAATATGGCATAATTTTGTGAGATAATGAGGCTATAGTAACTTTACTTAGTGTTACTATCATGCTAAGTGTGGGGGACATATGCGTTGGTCCAGCTTTGCCACTATTTTGTTAAGGTAATATAATTTTAGCATCTGATATCCAAATTTGGTGATTCTAGTGGGGTTATTTAGCTAAAATGTTCAGCTACAAAATCTATGTTTTTCACTCTTGCTAATTGTGCACGGAACATATTCAATTTGGATAGGAATGGTTCTTTCATGCCGAGTTGGTAGTGTGAAGATTGATGAATCTGCCCAGTTTGACACATTTCGGTATTTTGGCCATATATTGTTCATTACAGCTTCAACTTGGGTGATTCTGGTCCCTAAATTTCGCTAACATCTTGTTCTATAACTTTGATTTTATACGTTTTGCCTAATTTTACCTGCTTAGCATGTGATGTTAGATGTTTAATTGATGGTTGAAGCTAGAACCTTTTTTGTTGAGCATTCTGCCCATTTGTGCCATGTATTAGTAATATGAGCATCAATTAATCAATTCGTATCCAAATGAGGTACTTCAACTTGAAAAATGCAACTTATATGCATGGCTACAATTTTTGTGTTTTATGTTGGGCCTAAGTCATCTTGTGCTAAGCTCCAACGTATATGTGATATCGGTATCGGTGCTGATATGTTCGAATCACTGATTGCACATTTTGTACTTATTTGTTCATGTTTTGCGTATATGTATGTGGCTATTTGTTAATGTTGTGCCACGTTGGTCATCTTGCAAGTAGGAAGTATATCTTGTGATAGCTTGCATGAATTTTGTGGAATACAAGTTTTCATATCAGCAAACGCTTGTGTGTTTGTGCGAGCTCATGGTCAGCATGTTTAGGTGGCTTGCCGTGTTTTTGAGGTTCTTGTTTGTCATCTTTAATTTTTGTTTTTTGCTTCAGGAGTTCATCATGGGACGAAAGAAAGGCGGAAACCCTCGCAAGGGCAACGATTGATTTTGGACTCAGATACAGATTACTTCCCTAAGGATATGCCAATGTTTGAAGACCTTCCAGTGGTTACGGTGAACCCACCTTTACCCAAGAAGTGTAAAAGCAAATCTTCTGTGTCGGTCTTTATCAACGAGAAAGCACGGAACAGGTGGGAGGCCGGTGTGTAAGACCAAAAACTACATTTGGAGTGGGCCTTTGTTGTGGACAAGGGTCCTTATAGGAAGCTGATGAACTTTCATAAATTCAACAAGAAGTTGACTTTAGTGCCAGACTTTTGCAACATTAGCATTGCTAGAGAATACTATGCAAACGTCAAATTCCCAAATAATGACGGAGCAGTTTATGTTAGAGGAATATGGATTCACATTGATAGTAGGGTAGTGAACGAGTTTTTGTGTACGCCGGATTATACTGATAAAGTTTTTGAGTGCTTGGATGATGCGGTTTCCGATCAGGCGTTGTTGGAGGAACTTGCACACTCGGGGGCTGCATGGGAAGTGAATCAGTGTGGGGAGCGTAAACATATCTTTCAGTGATTCTTGAAGAGTGATATCAAAATTTGGTTGATGTTTATACTGTCTCGACTTATTCCTAATTCCCAACTAACAAAGGTTATGTGACGACGCTTATATTTGATTTTTTCAATTCAGAATCATTAGCCTGTGGATGTCGACCGGATCAATTTTGACCACATACGGGCTGGGATTGATAAGGATACTGCTGCTGTTTACTTTCCGATGCTTCTTGCAGATATTTGTCGCGCTCAAGGTGTAGACGACAATATTGGTGATGACTGGCGGAAGATTCAACTTCCCATCGCTACGCCTCTCTATATCAAATATGTACAGATGGATAGAGAGCTAGCTCGAGCCCCTCCTTCAACTACTATGCTATCAGATGATACTCCTTACCCTTCTGGACATGAAGACTATTACCCTCAATCGTTTGATTTTTCGACATTTAATGGTGCACTTCAAGATTTTCAACACTCTATAGATCATCGTTTCCAGCATATGGATGAAAGGCTTCGAGGCATGCATGAATAGATTAATGACATGCATCAAGATTGGATGTCCCATGCATCCACCATTGGTAACAAGTTGGACGACATTTCTTCAATTGCACAACAAAAATTTCAAGTGCTATACCATCGGCAGCTCATGATACAAACGGAGCTCGATAAGTGAAATAAGATGGCTGTGTATTATCACACCCATCCTGGGCCACCAAAACCACAATCATCTCATGCGCAATTGGCAGGGTACAGAATTCCAATTTGTCTATGGATGAAACTGGTGGTGTGCACGAGCTTCCTCTAGAGGTTTCTGCTAAGTCTTCCCTTCCGCCGTTGTCAACGTTTGGCCGTATTCCACTAGCACATCCTACTCCTACTTTTCATGTAGATCTGAAATTCATGCCAGCAACAAGGATACCAATGTTTGGTTCAGGACAACCACTCCAAGGGCCTATTCATGTACCATTTCTTTGTGTGGCACTTCCATTTAGTGGACCTTCATTTTCTACGATGGCATCATTCTCCTCCCCACCCTCATCTGCGCCTTCATCTTCTCTGGAAGCCCCTCCTTCGTAGCCTTTCATTGAGGACATTGTTTGTTTCAAGTGTAGGGAAAATAAGTTTGTCGATGATTGAATATGATGTCGTAATTGTGATTATTATGCTGGAGTTTACTTTGGGGGTGATTGAAAAAAGGGGATGTTATGATGATTGATTTTGTTGGTTATGATGTTGTGAAGTTGGTATGCCGTGACTGTCACTTTGCCATGAGTGATGCCATGATTTTGATTTGGTGAGGTGTTAGACTTGTGGGGATGCGGTTGTTATGACTGTTGTGGAGTTCTTGTTTTGAAGTGTTCTTATTGTTTTGAAGTTTTTTGGAAACATGAAGCCGTGTTGTGCTTAGGTGTTCATTGTGTGTGTGGAATACTTGTTAGCTATGACATTGTTGCTAGGATCGGAATGTATGCTATAATGTGTAGAAGCTTAGAAGTTTGAAGTGTTTGGGTGTTGCTGTTGTTTGTAAGATTATAAGATTCTAACAGTGTGAATTGTGAGTTGAAATGAAATGAATAAAGTGTGTGTGTGAAATTGAAGAAAAAATTAAGTGAGTGTGTGAGTGTTGTAATGTAATCAAATGTGTAGAAGTGAATATCTCCTTGCTTTTGATCCTTTGTTCCTTGTCAGCTATGCCTTAGCTCTAGTTCATCACTTATTTGTTGATTATGATCGTGCATGCAAAAATTTTGTGTTCTGATTCCAAGTTTGAAGAAATCAGTATATTTTGTTTGCCAAGGAATCATGTTTAGGTAAGATACATATGACATACAAAATCCTTCCTTTACATAGGAGGTAATCTGGATTGAGTATTGTTCCTTTTGTATGTCTATTCTCTGTGTTTTGGTGTTCCTGCATGAAAAGCCATAAGAATGCACCAAGAATATTTGGGAAAAAAACCATTAGCAACTGGGAATGAAAAGCCATAAGACCCTGGCAAGCACATTTGGGAAAAAACAGCCATAAAACCCAGGCAAAAAGTGGGAAAAAAGAGCCAGAAGACACAGGCAATCATGCACCAATGTGTGTGACAAAAGAATGCACCAAAGTGTAAATTTGAAAGGAAATTGGTATGTTTTAATAGAGCACCAATGTGCACTTTGATTACCATTGATTTTGTGTGCTATTTGTTTATGTGTGTGGACAAGGAGATTGTTATGCAATGAGCTATTAGGCTGAATACACAGGGGTATGCATACATGGAGAGCAACTAAGCTAGCATTCCTCAACACATACTTGCACGCATGACATTTTTGTCTTTATTCATCGTGCCTTGGTTGATAATCTGTGCTGAAATCTCAGGGTTTGGAACCAGGAAATATTTTGAGAATTTTTGTGTGGAAAATGTGTTGATGAACTTCGAGGTGGACATAGTGGACAGGGACCGATGCATTGAATACATGTGATTAAAATATAGAGTGTGAGTTTTCCTTGAGGGCAAGCAAAAGGTCAAGTGTGGGGGAAATTGATTACTCAGTTTTATGCTAACTAAATAATATTGATTTCGCTTGGCTTTTGTATGTTTTAGTGCACTTTATGCATAATTTGGGTAGTAATAAGTGAGCTTGTGTAAAGAATGGTGTGAACTCTTATTTGCTAAAAAATGGCTGAAAGCGAGAAATATGTGATGTGTGTGATTTATCTAGCTTTTGTGGCGTTAGTGGCAAACTGTGTGTAATTGTGTGTGATTTATGAGTTTAGGCGGAGAATGGTGTGAAGTGTTACTTAGTAGAAGAAGAGCTTAAATTTGTACAAATGTGTATGAAGTGTTTGCATGAAGGCACCAGTATAACACATGATCATGCACAAACACTCGGCACACTTGCCGCACTACATCGCACAAACACTCGGACATTCATGCACCGCATCGCCGCACAGCCTGCGCACACATCACATGCATTGTTGCACACCTTACTCGCACGCTGCGCGCACACCACGTGCGGTCTGGCGCAGCACACACATCGCCGCGTACGCTAGCACACGGTAGCAACGCATATACACAGCGTGCATGATGGGAGCAAATATGTGTAATAAATATGCGATCGTGGTTGCTATTTACCCCTTCTAAAAAATAATACTAAACAACCCCTTGATGGTTAAAGAATAGCAAGTTCGTTCCCACGAGGAAAGGACTGTGGTGAAACTTTAAGAAAATATTTTTGGTTTTTTAATGTTTATTAAATTGAAAATAAGAAAGCAAATAACAAATAACTAAAATAAGACGGTTATTTAATTAAAACTCAAGTTAAGCAAGTGTACTCCCGAGATTATATTTTAAGGTTACATAAAAAGTACACACATACATCCTATCTATAGTCATGCAAAACAAGAGTAAATACTATAACTCACGCCCTCCTATTAGGCTAAAGGCAAGGAATGATTTAAGCACTTACCTACTTATATATTAACTAATTCAATAAACCCTCCTATATGGCGAAAAGCAAAGTTTACTTCCTTAATTAATCAGGAATCTAATGCAACTAACCAACTCAACCAAACCCTCAAGTTCAACCGCTCCTTTGTGGCAGAGGCAACGCTCGAACCAATCACACTAATTCTAAACTGACCCCTTAATTCCTCCTATTAGGCTAAAGGTAACAATTAAGGCAAATCAATCTCACAAATTCACAACCAACCCACAATAGATCCCAAACAACCTACTCTAATCCCCTATCTGGCTAAAGGTAAGATCAAAGCAAGTTATCTTTAAGTAATTTACTGCACTTTAAGAAAATATTCTTCATACATAATCCGGCCAAATCATGCATAATTATGAAGAACACATCAAAACTTATTCCACAAAGACCTTAAGATAGAACTTAGCATGTAAATTATGCACTTAAACCTTTATTCATAATCTCGGGAGCACAAAAAGTTTAGCCGAACATGGCTAAATCAAACATCATCATAATAATATTAAATGAGCACAATATTGAAAACATTAATTAAAAAGAAAGAAAACACCTTGAATTGTAAATTCTTGGAAAAAAATCTTCGTCTCTAAATAAATGAATTCAATAATGAATGATGTATGTTCCCAATCCGTAGAGCTGCAATTATACGTAAATAGCTAAGAGAATGAAACCCTAGCTATTACAAAGAAGAAAAACCCTTGCTTAAGCTCTCTCAAAGTTTTCACACCCATTAAAGCTGTAACCCTAGCCCTATTTATAGTTATTCTATGCAAATATTAGCAAATAAGTCCTTCACGAAAACCATGTCGGATAAGAAGTTTCAAAGTGGGCTAAAATCGCAAATTTCCAAAATTAAGTCGTAAATCTGCACTTTTCCCCGACGTCGCGACGTCCCTGATCACGCATCAAAACGTCGACGCATGTCGCGACGTCCATGGTCTGACATCGCGCGACGTCGATGCACGTCGCGATGTGGGATGGGTCGAGACGTAACTCTCTGTAAATTTCTCAAAATTCGTCCAAAAATTCAACCGAAAAATCGACTTTGATTCACATTTTTTACGTCGCGACGTGGATGGTCTGCATCGCGACGTGGGACGTGAAAGGTACAGACGTCGCGCGACGTGGAGGTTAATCTTCAATGATTTCATGATCTGTCTTCCATTTTTCCTCCACTTTGCATCCGATTTGACTCCCGTGTGATTTCCCTCTTCCAAGAATACACCATGGTCAACAAACCTACAATTAAAACACTGAAACGAATAAAAACGAACAAGAACGTCCAAATAATTAAGTATAAACACTACATAAAAGGTGAATACATTCACCTCATCAATTTTCCCCACACTTAACCTTTGTTCGTCCCCGAACAAACTAAACCACAAAATCACAAACCTAAACAAAAGTTAACACAAAGACCCTAACAAAATTCTAACACATAACAACAACACGCATCCAACTTCATCAATTCGATGTAAGGACAAATGTCATGTAAAGTTATCAAATCACATTAATGTACTCATTTAGACACGTTGATCCAACCATGTGTATGTGTGCGATAGGTTCCACCTCAGTTCATAACTCATCTACAACCACGCCATAAATCAGGGTTCCAACAACTAAGTTTTCGTCTCAACTTTTCCTCACTAACATATTAACAATTTATTATTAAACTCATATTAATGAGGATTCACTCGGCAAACCTTTAGGTTCATAAATAAAACACTCGTTCCCCTAGACTGTCACACATAATTAGTGTATTTCATTAGAAATCTCATGACATCCACCTGGAGTACTGTCTCACCTTCGGGTTTTAAACCCATTCCCACTCATGCAAGTTCTCCATTAAATATTCGTTTAAGAGCAGTCTCGTAGAGGAGTGGCAATATGAAGCCAGAGTCTTACGGCTTCTAATCTCCGTTACCATCCATATGAGTTCTCTTAGGGTTATTTTTAAAAGCAGTCTCATAGAGGGATGATAGTATGAGCAAAACAAGTTTAAAAATGCAAAAGCATTAAGTGCAAACAATTATGTAAGCACATTTATTAAAGAACACAATTTAAGCGAATTATATAAGTTTCAACTAAACAAAGTGTTAAAAACACACAAATATACTTAATGATTACAAACTCGTCAGTCCCCTCAGTAGTTCCTCTAAGTGCATAAAAATGGTTGACTCAAAATGCTAAATTTTCCATCAAAGACCCGACTCCCTCTAGATAGTATATTATTTTCCTATCCCATATCGAATCATTCGATAAAATCCAATCATTGGAAACATAACATTTATCACGACAAGATCAAAATTTCAAAATTTCAAAACTACACGAAAAATTCCTAAAACCATGGTGTCACTATGCAAAGAGTTATTATTACCAACTTACTTATTTACGAGCTAAGGTTAACTCAAGGAATAACTAATACGAATGGGACATAATTAAAAACCAAAATAAATCCTAATTCCATTAACTTAATTGTCTTAATTTGGTGCAAAGTAACAAAAAAAAAAAACAACAACAAAATGACAAGAAAAGAAAAGAAAAATAACATCCAAATAGAGAAAACAGAAAAAATAGAACATAAAAACAGGACCACATCATAACTCCCCCCCATACTTAAAATCCACACTGTCCTTAATGTGGGCAAGGAGAAACACCACCTAATCTTGCTGCATGTCGTCACGTGGATGAGGCTGCGAACTAGATCCCTCACCTCGTGAAATCTGCCACTGTCTGCTCATCTAGCAAACCATATCAGAGATCCGAGACATTTGATGTGACAAGTTGGCATATGCCATCTCAATCTAGTCAAACCGCTCATCAAAATACGTCGCCTGCTGCGCCAAAATCGCCTCCATGTCGTCCATGCGTGTATGTATGCCCGTAATGTTCATTACATGGTGAGGTGGAAGTGGTGGTTGAGGAATTGGCTCCTCGTTCTGCTGCTGCTCCTGTTGCTGCTCCTGGCCCTGCTCCTGCTGCTGTCCGTGCTCCTGTTGTGGCTTGAGCAAGTGGTTGAGCTGTGATAGTGGACAATATTTGTTGACGTGGAATTTCATGGTCATATAAGGTGCGGTATGCACTGGCCTCGATGTCGCGCAGTCCGTAATATTCATTGAACTTTGTGCGGCTGAAGGGCACATTCACTCCCCTCATGCGCAAAATACCCTGCTGTGCATAGGGGTAGTTTGCGTAGAACTCCCGCGCACCAATGTAGTGTTGCCGCCTATCGATTGACAGCAAAATTGTTGCCATCGACGATTCTTGATTTGAGTCGCGATCGGTGCGGCTGTGACTTGGATACCCCGCTCCCCTACCATGGGCTTAAGTGCCAGATGCTCATTATAGTACTGCTCCGCTTCTAAGCACATAAAGCGGAAATTATCAAATCCCGCCGTATTGGGCTGTGGCGGTGATGGAGAAGGTGGGGGTGGTGGTGATGCATCACCAGCGGTAGTGCTGCGTGTTCTCTTTTGTCCCATATCTGTCAATACAAAAAATATCCAATATTAATCATAACACTTATTGACAAGATAATTACCAACACAATTCGCACAATGAAATAACACCATTACTAAATAACATGTCCCCCCACACTTAAGGCAAAACACAACCTCAACACATATACGATTATAGCCATAATGCAAGAACAACAACAACTAATCACAAACATAAAGTCTACATAACAATGCATAAAACACACACAATTCATCTCCACAATGCGTATAAGTTCAATATCATATAACTTAAAGTGCAACCTTACGGACAACCTATAGTTGTTGAGTTAGAAGGATACCATATATGCATGACAACAAACACATGACATTCATGTTATGGTCGAGCATATGTAGGGGTGTCAAATTCAAAAGAAAAAAACTCATTGAAGCAATCAAGAGTTGGTTTTGAGTCAATACCATAGAAGCATTATAACAAGCACATGACATGCATGTTATGTTTAAGCATATTCAAGTGCTTCAAATGCACACATGACTCATTGAGGCACTATATCACACACTTAGAGTGCATTAACCATTTCATCCTGTCCATACCAACATTCAAAACTGATTTCCCAACAAAAACCACAACAAAATTCCAAAATAATCACAATGAACCATTCTATCATCATTATACAATACGTGTAAATAAAATTTAATCTCTAAGAATCAAAAATAGTCCAAAACCATGGTATCTATTCCAAAAATTCCACAATTCAATTCTAGCATCCATTCATCATCACAATTCACTCAATAGTGTAAATAAAACATGTAACGCACGATTAAACACAAGATTAAAAAAAATAAGAGGAAAAATTCGAAATTTATCTCTTGAGGAGCAAAAATCAAAGTCGACAAATCGTGTGTTATTTGATGAGATATTGGGCTCTACACCTTCCCAATGTCTCCTAGAACGTATTGGAATCACCTAAAACTAACGAATTTCACTAGAAATTCGAAGTTTTGAATTTGTAGGTTTTGAGAAAATTTTCAAAATTTGGGCGGTTTTTGGAAATTTAATCGGGGAATCTGTGTGGTGTTGATGTTAATTGGATCCTTACTCAACCTATATAACTAATGTGGAGTGAAATTTCAGAAAAAACGAGAGAAGAGAAGATTGGTTAGAGAGAATTTTGAGTGTTTGGGTATATTCGGTGAAGAAAAGCTTCTGTTCTTCAGTTTAAAACCAAATTTTTGCTCGACGTCGCGACGTAGAGCAATTGGACGTCGCGACGTAGAGCACTTGGATGTCGCGACGTGGGTGAATCCTAGTTTTTTTCTATTAAACGTACCTGCATGTCGCGACGTTCGATCGTGCACGTCACGACGTTGGCAAATTTTGGTACGTTTTTGAACATTTGATCCTCCAAATCTCCTTTAATCCATTCTCCGACCTACAAAATGAAATATTTGCACAAAAAGACTACTAGTTAATGGAATTTTTTGCCTAACTTCTAAATAAACTTAAATGAAACTTATAAATATAAAATATAAACTTGGGTTGTCTCCCAAAAAGCGCTTTATTTATCGTCGAAAGCTCGACGCCTGTTGCTTATTCTTCCCTCGGTGACTCTTCAAGAGTCACCTTTTCAACAATGTCGAAAATCTTTTCGCCTTGAGAAAAATAAATCTTCAACCTGTGCCCATTGACGATAAAAGAATTTCCTGTTCTTTCATTTAGAAGGTCCACTGTGCCATAAGGAAACACTGTCTTGTCTCTGAATGGACCATTCCATCTTGACTTAAGCTTGCCTGGGAAAAGCTTCAACTTAGAATTATACAGTAAAAAGAGCTGCCCGAGTTCGAACTTTTTATGTAGGATGCGTTTATCATGACACTTTTTAGTTCTCTCTTTGTAAAGAGATGCACTTTGGTATGCATCAAATCTAAACTCATCCAAATCATTGAATTCCAACAACCGTTGCTCAGCTGCCTTCCCATAATCCATTTTCAGCTCCTTTAATGCCCGAAAAGTCTTGTACTCAAGCTCAATTGGTAATTGACAAGCCTTACCAAAAACCATGCGATATGGAGATGTACCAATAGGAGTTTTGAAAACTGTGCGATATGCCTATAGAGAATCATCCAATTTTGTTGCCCAATCCTTCCGAAAAGGTTTCACAACCTTTTCTAAAATTCTCTAAGAATGTAAGATTGATCATTGGATTTTGGGAATGGTCCCATGAAGTCTATGCCCCAAACATAAAAAATTTCTACCTCCATAATGTTGTTTAAAGGCATCTCATTCCTCCATGAAATATTTCCTGTCCTTTGGCATTCATCACAATGTTTGATCTACTCTTGAGTGTCATGGAATAATTTTGGCCAATAATACCCCGACTGCAAGACTTTGTAAGCTGTTCTTCGCCCCCCAAAATGTCCTCCATAATCAGATTCATGGCATGACCGAAGAATTTATTTTTGATACTCCTCAGCAACACATCTTCAAATAGCTTGGTCACTGCATACCTTGAAAAGATAAGGCTCATCCCAATAATAGTAGCTTGCATCGTGGATGAGTTTTTTCCGTTGTTAGAAAGACAAATTGGGTGGAATTTGTTGTGAAACCACGTAATTGGCAATGTCGGCGTACCATCGAACCTTTTCAACTTCTTCCACTTGAAACAATTGCTCATCCGGGAATATCTCCTTAATTTGAACATTACTGTCTTTTTCCAAATGCTCATGCTTTTCCAAACGAGAAAGGTGGTCGGCAACATGATTTTCAGCTCCCTCTTATCACGAATTTCCAAGTCAAACTCTTGTAGAAGTAGAACCCATCGAATCAACCTAGGTTTTGCATCCTTCTTGGCCATTAAGTAACAAATTGCTGCATGATCAGTGTAAATAATCACTTTGGCTCCCAGCAAATAAGAACGGAATCTATCTACAGCAAATACAACTGCCAACGTCTTCTTTTCGGTTGTAGTGTAATTACACTGAGCTGGATCAAGTAGACGGCTGGCATAATGAATAGTATGGAAAATTCTATCTGTCTTTTGACCAAGAACTGCCCCCACAGCAAAATCACTCGCATCGCACATAATCTCGAAGGGGGCTCCCCAATTGGGACGTTTAATGACCAGAGCTGCTACAAGTTGGCCTTTTAGAAAATCAAAAGCTGCCTTACAATCATCATCAAAGTTGAATATCGCATCTTTCTCCAAGAGATGGCACAAGGGCTTGGTGATTTTAGAGAAATCCCGAATGAATCTACGGTAGAACCCGGCATGGCCCAAAAAGCTTCTTACTCCCTTGGCATTTATTCCTATGGTAGCTTCGCAATATGATCCAATTTTGCTTTATCCACTTCCATGCCTTTATCTGAGATCTTGTTGCCAAGGACAATTCCTTCTTGGACCATAAATTGGCATTTCTCCTAATTCAAAACAAGATTAGTCTCTACACATCTTTCAAGAACCTTTGCCAAATTATCCAAGCACCGATCAAAAGAATGGCCAAAAATTGAGAAATTATCCATGAATACCTCAATAATATCTTCTACCATGTCATGGAAGATATCCATCATACATCGTTGAAATGTTGCGGGTGCATTGCATAACCCAAAAGGCATCCTCTTAAATTCGAAAGTACCAACAGGGAAAGTGAATATTGTCTTGTCCTGATCCTTTGGGTCAATAGTGATCTGATTATACCCGGAGTAACCATCCAAGAAGTAATAAAATAGATAACCAGCAATTCTATCCAAAACTTGATCAAGGAATGGAAGAGGAAAATGATCTTTGCGGGTTGCCTTGTTGAGCTTGCGATAATCCATACAAAACTTGAGCTTCCCCCAAGAAGTCATATTTGAGATGTGAAGGGAGTGGCATGAGCTCCAATTTTGGAGGTTCTTCAACTGAAGGTTTCAACCTATTTTCACTGCAATCAATGAATTCAATTGGCCTCACCTCAATAGGCCCCTCACAAACAGTATCAGTTAGCTCATAAATGGAAGCATCAAGATAAACATTTTCAACCATAATTTGTAACTCTAATGCCATATTTTCATCAATCAAAAGCAACTCAGAATTACACATATACATTAAAGAGTCATTATCATTAACACTACATGTTTACATGGGATTGCATGCAATAACTGAAGTTTCAACCACATCCATGAAAAAAAAATTATTAATATCCCTAGGATGCCTCATAGCGTAATTCACATTAAATGTTACCTCTTCGTCATTGACACGAAAAGTGATTGTCTTGCTACGTACGCCTATTAACGCATCTCCAGTTGCCAAGAATGGTCTTCTAAATATGAGAGGAACCTCCTCATCCTCCTCCATGTCCAATATAATAAAGTCCACCGGAATTGTGAACTTATCAACTACTATCAAAACATCTTCAATGATACCCATAGAAGTGATGATGGATCTATCAGCTAATTGAAGAGTTATAGCCACTGGTTTGATTTGCTCACCCATTCCCACACTGATATCAATGGAATAAGGTATCAAGTTAATGCCAGCCCCCAAATCACACAATGCCTTAGAAAAATATCTTGCGCCAATTCTACATGGGAATGTGCAGCTTCCTGGATCTTTAAGATTAGGGAGAAGATTTTTCTTCATTAAGCATTGCCCAACCTCATTCAATTGGATTACCTCCTCACATTGCAAAATCTGCTCCTTATTTGAATTAGATCTTTCAAGAATTTCGTACAAGTAGGCACTGTCTGCACCAAATGCAACAAAGGTATTTCCATATGGAACTGCTTAATCATCTCAGCAAATTTACTGAACAAGATCTTCTTCTTTGATGGTTGTATCCTTTGAGGAAAAGGTAATGGTAGAGCACATTCTGGAAAATTGAAGGCACTTGGAGGATTTTTCTTTCTCTATTTACTTGCACTAACTTCCTTATGTTCAGCTTGCTTAGGTAAATCTTTCTTCTCAATTTGAACCTTGACAGCTTATTGGTCATCTTTTGGAGAATCTTTTTCATTAAGAATTGGAGATGACAATTCCTTAGCATTTCGAAGTGTAACTGCATGGCATTGGTCTTTTCCCTTTGGATTGGGGAGAGTATCACTTGGTAAAGTTCTTGCTGGTCTATTATGCACTTCATTGGCGAGTTGCCCTATTTGAGTCTCCATATTCTTAAGAAGAGCTTTATGCTCCCTGAACATTCCATCATATACCTCCATTATTTTCTCCACATTGGCTTGTTGCTGTTGACATTCTCCAAAAAGCGTTTTCATCTTGGCTCCCAACACAGTTATAACATCGTCAATTGTTGCTTGTGAATTACCACCTTGTGTGTGTTGTTGATTTCCATAGCCAGGCGGATAAGTTGGTCTTGATGAATTATAATGTAGGCAATTTTGTCATCCTTGAGACCACTGATTTCCACCGGGTGGTTTCCATTGATTTGAATTAGTATTTCGGTTGCAATTGACATACTGGACTGGCTCATTAGTGACTTAAGGGCATTCATCCATATGATGCGCTCCTTGGTATAATCCACAAGATGGCGTGTGACTTTGTTTGTCAAGGATGCATGAATACTAGCAAGTTGGCTCTGCATGGCTGTCATTTGTGCTTCCAAGTTGGCTGTTTTATCCAACTCTAACATTCCAATTTTCCATCTTCCATGGTTACTTGTTGCAGTGGGCAACATCAGCTCATTACTTACTATATGCATAAAAATCTCTTCAACTTCTTCTGGTGATTTATCACGCAAATTTCCCCCAGCTGAAAGATTTACCAAATGCATAGTATCAAAATTGAGTCCATTGCAAAAGAAATTTAGCTCTCTTCCCGGCTCCAACCCACTGTTTGGGCATTTATTAAAAATCTCCCGAAATCTATCCCATGCTTCAGTGAATGACCCATTTTTTCCTTGACGAAACTGCATGAAGTCCATTCGAATCTTGTCCATTCGGGATGGAGGAAAATATTTAGTCATGAACCTCTTCGCAACTTCATCAAAAGTTTCAATTTTTGCCCCATTAATAGAGTCATACCCTCTCTCAGCTGCTCCTTGAAGAGAAAAAGGAAACAACATTCTCTTTAAAACATCGTGTGGGATATGTGGAAGATTGCTTGTATTTCACACTTTAAGGAATGTCCTTAAATGTGCATGTGGATCCTCATTACTCAATCCATGGAAAACCTGGCCATTTTGAATCAAGTTTATGAAAGCCGGCGGAATTTGAAAGTGCTCTTCAGTGTCAATAAAAGACGAATCCAAGTTATCTATTCGAGGCTCATAATGATCACTATACCGACGCCGCGGTACCACTGGTTGCGCTTGTGGAATACCCGGAGGGTCCCCCGCTAGAGGATCTACACCTGCTGGAGGTACAACCACATTGGGCTGATTATCATGTGCAGCCATTGCTTCAAATTCTAACTTTTTCTTAACACGCAAAGTCCGTGCAAGTTCCGAGTCGTATGGATATTCCGCTAGACCAAGAGAACTTGTCCTGGGCATGCAAAGAAAAGAATAGCAACAGTACTAAAAGGATGTAAGAAAATTAAAACTAAAACTAACAAAATAAAATAAAATTTAAACACGACTGCTTTCCCCAGCAACGACGCCAAAATTTGATGGGAGCAAATATGTGTAATAAATATGCGATCGTGGTTGCTATTTACCCCTACTCAAAAATAATGCTAAACAACCCCTTAATGGTGAAAGTATAGCAAGTTTGTTCCCACGAGGAAAGGATTGTGTTGAAACTTTAAGAAAATATTTTTGGCTTTTTAATGTTTATTAAACTGAAAATAAGAAAGAAAATAACAAATAACTAAAACAAGACGGTGATTTAATTAAAACTCAAGTTAAGCAAGTGTACTCCCGATATTATATTTGAAGGTTACATAAAAAGCACACACATACATCCTATCTATAGTCATGCAAAACAAGAGTAAATACTATAACTCACGCCCTCCTATTAGGCTAAAGGCAAGGAATGATTTAAGCACTTACCTACTTAGATATTAACTAATTCAATAAACCCTCCTACATGGCGAAAGGCAAAGTTTACTTCCTTAATTAATCCAGAATCTAATGCAACTAACCAACTCAACCAAACCCTCAAGTTCAACCGCTCCTTTGTGGCAGAGGCAACGCCCGAACCAATCACGCTAATGCCAAACTGACCCCCTTAATTCCTCCTGTTAGGCTAAAGGTAACAATTAAGGCAAATCAATCTAACAAATTCACAACCAACCCACAGTAGATCCCAAACAACCTACTCTAATCCTCCTATCAGGCTAAAGGTAAGATCAAAGCAAGTTATCTCTAAGTAATTTACTACGCTTTAAGAAAATATTCTTCATACTTAATCCAGGCAAATCATGCATAATTATGAAGAACACAGCAAAACTTATTCCATAAAGACCTTAAGATAGAACTTAGCATGTAAATTAAGCACTTAAACCCTTATTCATAATCCCGGGAGCACAAAAAATATAGCCGAGCATGGCTAAATCAAACATCATCATAATAATATTAAATGAGCACAATATTGAAAACATTAATTAAAAAGAAAGAAAACACCTTGAATTCTAAATTCTTGGAAGAAATCTTCGTCTCTAAATAAATGAATTCAATAATGAATGATGTATGTTCCCAATCCGTACAGCTGCAATTCTCCGTAAATAGCTAAGAGAATCAAACCCTCTCTATTACAAAGAAGAAAAACCCTTGCTTAAGCTCTCTCAAATTTTTCACACCCATTAAACCTGTAACCCTAGCCCTATTTATAGTTATTCTATGCAAATATTAGCAAATAAATCCTTCATCTTCACAATTAAAGCTGTAACACAAAAATATTTTCTTTAGAATTTCAACACGGTCCTTTCCTCTTTGGAACGAACTTGCTATACTATCACCTTCACGGGATTGTTTAGCATTATTTTTGAGTAGGGGTAAATAGCAACCACGATCACAATTTATTACACATATTTGCTCCACATCAAATTTTGGCGCCGTTGCCGGGGAAAGCAGTCATGTTGAAATTTTATTTTATTTTGTTAGTTTTAGTTTTAATTTTCTTACATCCTTTTAGTACTGTTGCTATTCATTTCTTTGCATACCCAAGACAAGATCTGTTGGTCTAGCGGAATTTCCATACGACCCGAAACTTGCACGGACTTTGCGTGTTACGAAGAAATTGGAATTTGAAGCAATGGCTGCACATGGTAATCAGCCCAATGTGGTTGTACCTCCAGCGGGTGTTGTACCTCCAGCGGGGGAACGTCCCAGAATTCCACAAGCACAACCAGTGGTACCATGGTATCGGTGTGGTGATCATTATGAGCCTCGAATGGATAACTTGGATTCGCCGTTTATTGACACTGAAGAGCACTTTCAAATCCCGCCGGCTGTCATAAATTTAATTCAAAATTGCCAGGTTTTCCATGGTTTGAGTACTGAGGATCCACATGCACATTTAAGGACATTCTTTAAAGTGTGTAACACGAGCAATCTCCCACATATCCCACATGATGTTTTAAAAAGAATGTTATTCCCTTTTTCTCTTCAAGGAACAACAGAGAGATGGTATGACTCTATTAATGGGCACGGATTAAAACTTTTGATGAAGTTGCGAAAAGGTTCATGACTAAATATTTTCCTCCATCCCGAATGGACAAGATCCGCATGGACTTCATGCAGTTTCGTCAAGGTGACAATGAGTCATTCATAGAAGCTTGGGATAGATTCCGTGAACTTTTCTATAAATGCCCAAACAGTGGGTTGGAGCTGGGAAGAGAGCTAAATTTCTTTTGCAATGGACTCAATTTCGATACTATGCATTTGGTAAATATTTCAACTGGAGGAAATTTGCGTGATAAATCACCAGAAGAAGTTGAATAGATTTTTGAGTGTATAGTAAGTAATGAGCTAATGTTGCCCACTGCAAGAAGTACCCATGGAAGACGGCAAATTGGAATGTTAGAGCTGGATAGAACAGCCAACATGGAAGCACAAATGACAGCCATGCAGAGCCAACTTGCTAGTATTCATGCATCCTTGACAAGTGGCTTATGCCAAGGAGCGCATCATATGGATGAATGCCCTCAAGTCACTAATGAGCCAGTCCAGTATGTCAATTACAACCGGAATACTAATTCAAATCAATGGAAGCCATCCGGTGGAAACCAATGGTATCAAGGAGAACAAAATCGCCCACAGTATAATGCATCAAGACCAACCTATCCACCTGGCTTTGGAAACCAACAAAACACCCAGAGTGGTACTTCACAAGCAACAATAGATGATGTTATAACTGTGTTGGGGCCAAGATGGAAAAGCGTTTTGGAGAATACCAATGGCGACAAGACAGTACTGACAAAACACTGGAGATTTTTGGAGGAATGTACAGGGAACATAAAGCTCTCCTTAAGAATAAGGAGACTCAAATTGGCCAAGTCGCCAATGAAGTGCATAATAGACCAGCAGGAACTTTGCCGAGTGACACTTTCCCTAATCCAAAGTTAAAAGAGCAATGTAATGCTGTTACACTTCGAAGTGGTAAGGAATTGCAATCTCCAATTCTTAATGAAGAAGAATCTCCAAAAGATGATCAAGAAGCAGTCAAGGTTCAAATTGAGATGGAATAGCTTCCAAAGCAAGCCGAACGTAAGGAAGGTAGTGCAACTAAAGGGAGAAAGAAAAATCCTCCAAGTGCCTTCAATTTTCCAGAATGTGCTCCACCACCACCCTTCCCTAAAAGGATTCAGCCATCAAAGAAGAAGATTTTGTTTAGCAAATTTGCTGAGATGATTAAGCAGCTCCATGTGGAAATTCCTTTGTTGTATTTGGTGAAGACGGTACCTACTTATACAAAATTCTTGAAAGATCTAATTTCAAATAAGGAGCAAATTTTGCAATGTAAGGAGGTAATCCAATTGAATGAGGTTGGGCAATGCTTAATGAAGAAAAATCTTCCTCAAAAGCTTAAAGATCCAGGAAGCTGCACTATCCCATGTAGAATTGGCGCAAGATATTTTGCTAAGGCATTGTGTAATTTAGGGGCTGGTATTAACATGATGTCTTATTCCATTGCTGTCAGTGTGGGAATGGGTGAACAAATCAAACTAGTGGCTATAACTCTTCAGTTGGCTGATAGATCCATCATCACTCCTATGGGTATCATTGAAGATGTTTTGGTTGTAGTTGATAAGTTCACAATTCCGGTAGACTTTATTATCTTGGACATGGAGGAGGATGAGGAGGTGCCTCTCATATTTGGAAGACCATTCTTGGCAACTGGAGATGCTTTAATTGGCGTACGTAGTAAGACAATCACTTTTCGTGTCAATGGCGAAGAGGTAACATTTAATGTTAATTACGCTATGAAGCATCACAGGGAGAGTAATACTTGTTTTTTCATGAATGTGGTTGAAACTTCAGTTATCACATGCAACTCAGCGAGCCTTCAAGATTCCAGCGCTTTGAAATTCACGTCTTCCCGCCAAAGCAAACCGCACCTTCATCAACCTGAAATTTCAGAAAATCAGTAGTTCAACACTTAGCCAATTTTTTAGAAACTCAAACACAAAGTATTTCATGGCAGCAACTTCCCACCAATATTTGATCATGAAAGTTGTAACACCATGTCTTAGCTATCCATAGCCATCGAAATCATCCAATTTGGAGCTAAAACGAGAAAGTTATGATCAAACTACTAAAGTGTGACAAAACTGAAAAAAAACTTCATAGAACAAGCCTTCAACACTTTACCATTTTCAGCTCCCATTTTACACTTAGCCTACGACATGTCGTAGGCTAAATATTTTTGCTTCAAGTCGTAGGCCAAACTTTTTCCTCCAACAATTTGCCCACGACATGTCGTGGGCAAAAATCTTCATTCCAGGAATGGCCTACGACATGTTGTAGCCCATTTTCTGTTCTCTCAAGATTGGCCTACGACATGTCGTTGGCCAATTTTTCTGTTCTCAACCTTTGTCATGGGCAAAAATGCACTTGACCAGCTGGTACCTTCCTATGCCAATGTGAGTGAAAACTTGTTTAGAGTGTGCAAATGTCATGCCAAGAATGTTTGAGTAGTGTGCTAAGATTGGGTATTGAAATGGTGTTGAAATGGTATGCTAAGGTAAATGCATATTGGTGCTTGGCAAAGTGTTTCGGCAAGTCTTGGCATGGTTTGGCAAGGTGTGGTGCCAAGTGTGGCAAAGTGGTGTGCATGTGTGGTGTGCCAAGGTGCAAATGTTTAGGCAAGACTGGCATGTAATGTTGTGCACAGGTGGTGTGCCAAGGATGTGCAAGTGTTGTGCCAAAGTGTGCCAATGGTGTGTCAATGGTACGCCAAGGATGCGTGGTAAGTGCTTGGCAAAGTTGGTTAGCCGATGACAAAGTTGGCTTGGCAGAGCTTGGCAAGGTCAGTTGACCGAATTGGCAAAGTATTCATTCCAGCCAAATACCTCACTTTCATGCCTAATAAGTGTGTCGTATCCTCTGATTTAGACCCAGTGGTGAACATAAAAGTTCTAGCTAATCCTCTTAGCTTTCCACCAGTTCAAGAATCAGCATCATTGGGTCCTTGAAACTCAAAATATCATCAAAACACCAAACTGTGGCAGGCAGATAAAACCCTAGAAAACCTTAAAAGCCTAATGAATGGTATTCCGAAACGAAACTCACATTTCATAGTCTTGCACACACAATTAGAAAAAAGTTACAACATAAGAAATGTAGTGCATTCAAAGAACTTTTCAGAACGCCAAAGAACGCACCAATTGGATTAGTATTGAAAGAGATATACTCAAATGAATTTCACACTCAAAGCTGCCAAAACCCTAAAATAACCAATTGTGCATTTTCGGTTTCATCCATTTTTCCTTAACACTTTTAACTCCATTTTTTCCATCTTTTCACCATTTCAACATTGCCAATTAACACAACACATATATGCATAAACACCTAAAACACCACACATTTGCACTAACACAAGTCAAAGTCCAAGAATTTAAGCACATTTTAGGGTTTTCTTCAAAACTCTCACTCACCATTCTAGCTCTTTCTAACCCTCCTCTTATCATTTAGCATCAAACACACATTTACCTCATTTTCACAGCTTTTGTGGTTTTTTTTCACCATTTTAGCACAGCAAGTTGCGAACCACATAAATGCACAAAATAGCATATTTCATCACATAAATGTATGCAATTCAAGCCAAAAGCTAAGTGAATTAGTCTATACAAGTAGGTATAAAACCTACTTATCAAATTCCCCCTCACTTGAACTTTTGCTTGCCCTCAAGCAAAGATACACACAATTTAACCCTTTTCAGCACCCGTATGCAAACACTTTGTTCATTCGTCCACACTGACTACATCCAAATTCATCAAAACGTTTTTTACACACAACCTTATACTTTGATGGTTCATGGTACCCAGCTCTCAGATTTCAATACAATTATCAACTAAGGCACAATGAATTAAGACCAAAATGTCATGCGTGCAAGTGTGTGCTGAGGAACATGCACTTCATCTATTCCTTCGTTATACACCCTCTAGCTAGTCTCTCATATCATTCAATACATACCAATCTCTTTGTCCACTCTTATGAACATGCAATCACAAGATCAATGGTACCTATGCGTACATTGGTACTCTATGGGACATTGCCCTTATTATGCACATTAGTGCTGCACATTGGTGCACATATTAATGACTGAAATAATGCCTGGGTTTTATGGTTTTTTTTCTCCATATTTGATTGTCAGGTTCTTATGGCTTTTTCCTTCCCAGTTTGCCAATATGGCTTTTTTCTCCCATATCATTTCTTGTGCAAGCACATGTTCATAAGAATCCCAAATTGACTTACCATGCTAGAATTTTGGAGACACCAAATAAATGCATAACAAACGGAAACGAATTCATACACATTACCTCCTATGTCAATTGAGTTTTGCATGGCATATCTATCTTACTTTAACATCGGGCCTTAGTCAGCAAAATATACCAATTTCTTCAAACTTAGTACCAAGAACAAAAGATTTCACATGCAAGATTCAAAACAAGTTTAATGATGAATTTGGAATAAGCCAAAGTGAACTAAGAATAAAGTTTCACATACAGGGTGATGATTCATTTTCTCAATTTGATCTTTCTTATTCACTCTCTTTTTGTATTCTTCTTCCTCTTATCAAGACTAAAGGTTCAAAACATTACCAAATCGTTTTCTTCTCACCAACTCACATCATAATTCAAACACTTGCACACAACACTACACACTTCAATTTCATTGGTTCAAAATGTAGGCCACAAACAAACCCGAGAGACATAATACATTAAAACCCTTACCAGTAGCAACTACATTCTGCTTTTTAATCACTCAACAATACAATAAGAAAATCTGCACTAAGCTCTTAACATTCCTCCTCCATGGCATTAGCAAATCAACATAGCAACAATTTTCAAAAAGAAACTTCAAATTTTACAAAGCACCACTTCACAAGATTCATCAAAGTAGAACCGATCCATTCTTCAACTTCACAAAATTCCTCACTTCAAGAAACTTCACATAATCTTCAACTCAGCATATCTCAATCAACAGGAAAGTCCAGAAATCTTCAAAATTACACAAAACTTCAAACCCCCCTTCTTACAATATAAAACACCCGCATGCATAAAATTTTTTTTTTCAATCAACACAATCAACACACAAGTAACAGATAGGATAGCAACCACAGCACACATCACACAAAATTCCACCTCCTCCCCCACACTTAAATCAAACATTGTCCTCAATGTGATAAGCTACGAGGGAGGAAGGACTCCCTGAGAGGACGATGATGGAGCTGATGAAGAAGGAGATCCAAACGCAACTGGTGTGGAAATAAATTGTCCATCCAAAGAGGCCGTAGCAAATGAGGGCACACCAGTTGACTGTGGCACATAATGAAAAGGGCCATGCACAGGTACTTGAAGAGGTTGGCCTGATGCTATCAATGGAAACCTTGCAGCGGGTGCAAACTCTGGATTTGGTATGAATATAGGAGTATGAGGCATAGTAGGTATACGACCAAATGTGGGTAACGGATGTAAAGAAGGGCTTGCTGTCACTCCAGGTGGAAGCTCGTGCACAGCACCACTAACTATATCACATGACAGATTTGGGATTCGGTACCCTGCCAACTGTGCCGAAGTTGGAGTTGGCTTCGGGGGTCCTGAATCCGAGTGGTAATAAACCGTCATCTTGTTACATCTATCGAGCTCTCGCTGCATATAACACTTCAAATTGCTGTTGAGCCACCATGGATAAATCATCAAATCTATGCTCCATGTGTTCAGCTTGTGAGGTCCACTCCTGTTGCATATTGTCAAAACCTTCATGCATACGTTCCATCCTTTCATCTATGTTTCTCACACCATCTTGCAGCCGATCCATCCTATCCTCTATGCCTGAAAAGCGATTTTCAACTGAGAGCTGGAAACCCTGAATTACTCCTTGAAGAGATGCAAAATCAAAAGACTGCTGCCCTTGGTTTGAAACATAAGTTGGAAATTCATTATCCCCCCGAGATGCCTCTGCACTTGAAATCCTCGCTTGCTCCAATTCCTTGTCCTGTGCCAAGTATTTTATGTAGAGTTGTTCAGGAATAGGAGACTGCATCCTCTCCCAAGCACCAAGCTGATCATCGACACCTTGTGACACACAAAGCTCCTGAATTAGTAAAGGAAAATACAGTGCTTTACTGTTCTGGGCAGTTCCATCTTTGATGCTCGCAAGGATGATTCGTCCCACGTCAATCTTGCGCTTCCTTCGGATTGCAGAAATTATGAACAACCGATTCCGAATCACCTCGGTTCTTTGTGAACTTGGCATGAGGCGAGACAACACAAATAACAACCATATTTTCACATCACTCTTCAAGTATTCATTCCGAATATGCTTATGCTTCCCCTTTGAATTAAGCTCCCAAACTGCCCCAGGATGTGCCAACTCTTTTATCAAAGCTTCATCCAATGCCTCATTGGTTGGAAATTTGATCGGATCCTCAGGATAATCAGGTGTGCCCAAATGTGCATTGATAATCTCGCTCGTAATTTGAACCCAAATGCCTCTCACATAGACAGCTTCATCCCTAGGAGACCCTGCATTTGCGTAGTATTCCCGTGCAATGCTCACATTGCAAAACTCAGGGGCCACCGTAAGCTTCTCATGCAATTTGTAAAATTTAATCAACTTCTTAAACGGCCCTTTCTCCACACTAAACTCGCGTTCAATGTGTATATATTTCATATTGAATCCCTGTTCCCAACGTCTCATGGCATCCTCATCAACAAACAGAGCAACCTCAGGGACTCCTTTCCGTTTCTTAGGTGTCGGAGCTGGCATCGCATATTGCGGGGGCTCCTCCAACATTTGCATATCATCTGGAAAATACTCTGGATCAGAATCAGTTTCATCGTGTGCTTGAGCTCTTCCTTTGCCCTTCTTTGAAGTTGTGGCTTTTCTTGAAGTTGGATCTTTCTTTGGTGCCATTTCTGTGAAGAAAAATTCAACTTGTCACATAATACTCAAAGCAAAACAATTAAATTGAGAACATTGCTAAACACTTGCATTTTCTCTTATAAACAAATTCCCCAAAAAAACTGAAAACCAGCATTACAAGATTGTAAAATATCATCTAGGAAGCAAGCAGAATTGGTTCGCACATAAAAAATCAAAGTTGTAGTGCACTCTCTAATCGTAATTTGAGGACAAGAATCATCCCATTTGAAGTCAAAATGGCCAAGTTATGGCTAAAATGCCGACAGTTCCAAAAATGTTCAGATTCAGCACTTTCTCAGATTATACTCCATAACATAAGCACACATTGTTCTCAAATTTAGATCAAGCGCAAGGCAGAATTTTCAAAAGTACCCAACAGAAAAAATGAAGCTCTTCCTCTTAGCTAAATTTCACCACTGGAATCAACACATTTGGACCACATTTGAGCAAGTTATGACCATAACACCGAATGGTGTTAAAACTGGGCAGAATCAAAATTTCAGCATTCTTGATTTCACATTGTACTTCACATTCAACGATTTTTTAGTCCAGGTTCCAGCCACAATTATAAAAAATGTACAACATAAACATTGAAGACCATCATGTTAGCTAAAAGATGCAATTGGAATCTCCTCATTTCATCATTCCTAACTCAAGTTATGCTTGAAAAACAGAAACAAGGCAGTGCTGGAAAAATTGGAAATCGAAATGTTGAATCACCCCCACTCTTATCATGCATTTATTCCCTTGGCTAATCAACACCTTAACTTGCAAATTCAGCATTTCCAATATCTAAGCAACAAAATCAACATTTCCATGCTCTATACATTCACCACCTTAAACGATTTTCTTACTACAACAACAAATCTCAAAAGTTTAAGAGAAGTGAAACGTACCTTACGGGAGAGCAACAAAAAATGTAATTTTGGAAGTAGGTAGATTTGAGATTATCAATGTAAGCACTAGGCCTTACCACCCACGAACTTGTATTGCTTATGATGCCTTGCAAAAAAAACTAGCAACACCTCTTGCACTTATAAAGAAACAAAGGTAGCCAATTCATGTGAGTGCATTCATTCGGTCAACTTTGAATAGTTAATATGCCCACCAACCACAAGAAACAATTTGGTCATTCCAAGGTGGGACCCAACAAATTGCAAGACATGTGATTTCAACTCAAGCATGTGATTTCTGATTTCTTTCTCTGCCCAACACACTTATTTCGGTTACCGAATAATGCAAGCAAAAACGTCCAAACCAAATAATGCAATATGCAAACAAAATCATGAGATCACAAACCCAAGTCTAGAGCTAAATCATTTAACAATTGAACTCATCCGAATAAAATGTTGTACCAAAATGTCAGCCTTCTTCTTTCCATTTCATTTCATGATCCCATTCACGGCTCAATAGCAATCCAATCCCTTGCAGCTTTTCAGAAAATTCAATTCATGTTCGGAAGTGTTCAGAAATGCAGCTATCCTTATCATCAATGCAAGTGTGAAATTGAAACCGAAGACCATGTACACAAAATAACTACACCAAAAACTAGCACACAAATTTCTTCACTACTTCACTCAAGAATATAACTCAAACGCAAATGTAACATACTAAACAACATGATGAAATACTAACACTAACACAATTCCATTATGGCAAACAATCTCCTTAATCATCATTGTGGTAACTATACATATTCAGAATGCTACTAAAAAAAATCAAGACATCTTGGTGAAGCCTTCCCCCACACTTGAATTAGACACGGTCCCCGTGATAAAAACATAACAACCAAGACAAAGGAACCTGGTTGTCCTCTTTCTACAAGCCACGAGAAAGTCTCGCAATTCTTTCCTCCTCTTGAAGAGCAAGCCACTGAGGAGGTCCCAACAGTCCAAAAGGATTTTGAGGATTGTCAGCTGAAGTAATATGAACTCCTGTCTCCCGAGCCATGGCCGTTATCAGAGCTGGAAAATACATCGGTGCGAACTCACTTCTCTGTGCCCGCCTGATAAACTCTAAGATCAACTGCCCAACATCAATAGAGAAATCATGTAAAATGGCATAAATCAACAGAACTCGTTCTCTAGATGCTATATTGGTACGGTTAGTAGGAAGAATCCTGGAGTTAATAAACATTAACCATATTTTGGCCTCGGCAGTAAGTTCACTAGTAGGCACGTATAGAGCCTCTCGTTGAGCATTCCTCACCCATGTAGCACCAGGTAAGGTTATTGAAGCCAACAAATGATCGGTGTTCTCAGCTCTCAACAACCTACCATATGTATTTCGAGAAAAATCTTCAAGAAGATAAAGCCTATTAATACTATGGCGGGTGACCCTCACATACTTCCCTCTCACGAACACTGAATGAACACCACTAGCTCGGGAATTAGCATAAAATTCCCTAACTATGTCCATATTCACCACAACTGAGGCTCTAGCAAAATGAGACCACGACTGTCTGAAAATCACATCCTCAAATCTGCTCGAAGGATCCTGAAATGGTCGCTCAATCATAACTGATCTATTAGTAAAGCCATGGTAAAAGTTTTCAGCAGAAGCATTAACAAAATGTGGACAACTAGCTGGCTCAAGATCAATTACCATCTCCTCATCAGCTGAAAAAGACGAAGAAGAAGAAGATGTGGTTCCAGGATCTTCACTAAAGATAGCATATTCAAAAGGGTTCTGGTGGGGAGAATAGAAATCCATGCTTTGAAAAAAAAAAAAATTAACAGCCAGGAAAGCAATATGAAGAAAAGAGTACTGAGTATGCAAAAAGATGATGTGCAATATATACTGATAACATACTCACTATCCAACAAACACATGTGAATGACAGGTCATAGCTGGATGTCCTTTCTTTTTCTCAATAATGGAAAACCTCCAAACCAAGCATGCATGAATGAACAACAATTCTTACCATTAGAGATACCTTTGTTGTAAACAATGTAGACTCAGTGTACCCTCATGGATGAAAAAGTGAAATTTCTTTTTCCCTGCTTCTATCAATAATGCCCAACATCCTTTTGAAACTCTGCAAAAAAAATATAGCCAAGTGAATGTTATGAGATTGTGCCATAATTTGCTACTCAATACTACTCAACTATGATTAACAAAGAAAAGAAATCACAACAAATAAAACAAAGGAAGAAAATCAGGGTTGCCTCCCAGGAGCGCTAGGTTTAAGGTCACAGCCCGACCGTGTATCATAGCTCAATTTGAGATGATGGGATCATCTAAGTATAGCTCATGTGGATCTCGTGCCACATTAGTGCTATCCTTGTCCTGAGAAGTTAAGTATGGCTTGAGACGATGGCCATTCACTTTCCACACATTGCCATTCTTGTCATTCTTGATTTCAATTGTCCCTTAAGGTTTTACATCAACCACTCTAAAAGGACCACTCCACCTTGATTTCAATTTGACAGGAAACAGTCGAAGTTTAGAGTTATAAAGCAATACCAATTGTCCTGGAACAAAGATCTTGGATTGAAGCTTTGCATCATGGATTCTTTTAGTCCTTTCCTTGTACAACTTGGCACTCATGTAAGCATTGAATCTGAATTCATCCATTTCATTCAACTCCAACATCCTTTTTGATTGAGCCTCAAACAGATTCATGTTCAAGGTTTGAATTGCCCAATACGCCTTATGTTCAAGTTCTACTGGCAAGTGACATTCTTTACCAAAAACCAATCGAAAAGGAGAAGCTCCAATTGGGGTTTTGTAAGCTGTTTTGTATGCCCACAATGCGTCATCTAGCTTCAAAGACCAATCCTTTCTGCCTGGATTTACCACTTTTTTCAAGAACCCTCTTGATCTCCCGATTGGAAATTTCACCTTGACCAGAAGTTTGTGGATGGTAAGCTGTTGAAACCTTGTGAGTAACACCATATCTAGCCAACAAAGATTCAAAGAGCTTGTTACAGAAATGAGTCCCTCCATCACTTATTATAGCTCTGGGTGTTCCAAACCTGTTAAAGATGTATTTCTTCAAGAAAGAAGTTACACTCTTGGCATCGTTATGAGCTAAAGCCACAGCTTCCACCCATTTAGAAACATAATCCACTGCAACCAGAATGTACTCCATACCGCTTGATTTAGGGAAAGGCCCCATGAAATCAATCCCCTAGACATCAAAAATTTCTACTTCCAAGATGTTGTTCAAGGGCATCTCATTTCTTGAAGAGATGTTGCCAGTTCGTTGACATCGATAACATTTTCCAACCCAAATTCTGGCATCCATGAAGATATGTGGCCAATAGAACCCATATTGCAAAATTTTGAAGCCTGTCCTGGTTGATCCAAAATGACCACCACATGGCCCCTCATGGCATGCTTTCAAGATGTCCTCATTTTCTTCTTCCTTGACACACTTTCTTATCACTTGATCACTGCATATTTTATATAAAGAATTATCCTCCCAAAAGTAGTATTTAGCATCACTTCTCAATCTTTTCTTCTGGTCACTGGAATAATAAGATGGAATCTGGCCAGCAACCACAAAATTGGCAATCTCAGCGTACCAAGGCAATGTTTGTTCACCCACTTTGAACACCTGCTCATCAGGGAAGTGTTCCTTAACCGAAAAGTCAGGTGAATCTTGCTCTTGAGATTCCAATCTTGACAAGTGATCTGCCACAACATTTTCTGAGCCTTTCCTATCTTTAATCTCCACATCGAATTCTTGGAGCAACAAAACCCATCTAATCAAACGTGGTTTTGCCTCCTTCTTTGCAAATAGATACTTCAATGCGGCATGGTCAGTATGAACAATAACCTTTGACTCCAAAAGGTAAGCACGGAATTTATCAAATGCGAAGACCACTGCTAGCATCTCCTTTTCAGTAGTTGTATAATTCATTTGAGCTTCATTCATTAGCCTGCTAGCATAATAGATAGTGTGAAACACTTTGTCCCTTCTCTGGCCTAAGACAGCTCCTAAGGCATAATCACTGGCATCGCACATAATTTCAAACGGTTCACCCCACTGGGGAGTGACTATCACGGGGGCTTCCACCAATTTCGTTTTCAAAATTTCAAATGCCTCAACACATTCCGTTCCAAACTCAAACTTAACATCTTTTTCTAAGAGACTGCACAAGGGTCTGGCTATCTTTGAAAAATCCTTAATAAACCGTCTATAGAACCCAGCATGTCCAAGAAAACTTCTAATACCCTTATCATTGGTCGGCGGAAGAAGTTTTGCAATGACATCTACCTTAGCTCGATCTACCTCCATCCCAGCATGAGAAATTTTATGGCCTAACACAATTCCTTCTTGTACCATGAATTGACATTTTTCCCAGTTTAATACAAGGTTCGTTTCTTCACACCTCTTCAAAACCTTTGCCAAGCTCTCCAAACAACCATCAAATGTCATACCAAAGACAGAAAAATCATCCATGAATATTTCAATTATTGATTCCACCATATCGTGGAATATTGCCATCATGCACCTCTGAAAGGTAGCTGGGGCGTTGCAAAGACCAAATGGCATTCTTTTATAAGCAAATGTGCCAAAAGGGCAAGTGAAAGTTGTCTTATCCTGGTCATTGGGATCAATTGCAATCTGATTATACCCAGAATTGCAATCCAAAAAACAATAGAAAAGGTAGCCAACAATTCTATCCAACAATTGTTCCAAAAATGGGAGAGGGAAATGGTCCTTTCTAGTAGCTTTATTTAGCTTCCTGTAATCCATGCAAACTCGCCAAGCATTTACCACTCTTGTTGCCAGGAGTTCATTAGCCTCATTTTTTATAACCATCACCTCTCCTTTCTTAGGGACGCACTGGACTAGACTAACCCATTCGCTGTCTGAAATTGGAAAAATCATCCCAAAGTCAAGCAATTTGATAACCTCTTTCTTCACAACTTCCATCATCTGGGGATTTAATCTTCTCTGTCTATCCCGTACTGGTACATCATTTTCCTCAAGAAAAATCTTGTGCATACATAAACCTGGACTTTTGCCTTTTATATCAGCAATTGTCCATCCAATAGCCAACTTATGTTTCCTCAAAACTTCCAAAAGCTTCTCCTCTTGCCAACCTTCAAGCTTTGAAGATATAACAACTGGCAGTGTCTCATTTTCTCCCAAGAAAGCATATTTGAGATAAGGTGGAAGTGGTTTCAATTCCAACTTTGGTGCCACCACAATGGAAGGTAAAAGCTTTTCATTCCTGCACAAATTCTCACTAGTCCTCACCTCAGTGGGAGTAAAATTTTCGTTAGTCAAAACAGTAGGTTCATGATCATGTTCCCCTACAGTTTCATACATTTTAACTTCCACCGCATCATTTTGCAATTCACAAATTGACTCTTCCAAATAACAACATTCAATGAAATCTTCAATTTCAGCAAGAATTCTCTTATCCTCATCATCTAAATCAAGTTCTTCAAAAACATCCTCATCAACACTTAACTCATCAACAATAGAAAAATCATTCATGTTGTTCACATTACTCAAAGAAGAACAAGTTAAAACTTTGATAGCAAAACAAGACTCCATAATTAGAGGTTGCTTCATAGCATAGTTTACATCAAAAACCACTTCCTCATTGTTAACCCTAAACGTGACTGTCTTGTTTTTCACACCAATCAAAGCATCACCAGTGGCTAGAAAAGGTCTACCAAAAATGAGACGCACCTCAGGGTCTTCTTCCATATCAAGTATAATGAAATCAACAGGCAAGGTAAATTTATCAATTCTTAGCAACACATCCTCCACCAAGCCTGTAGGAGTCGCCAAGGATCTATCTGCCAACTGTAGTGTTACTGCAACTGGTCGAATCCTTCCACTCAAACCCACATTTATTGCAATGGATAATGGCATCAAGTTGATTCCAGCTCCAAGGTCACAGAGAGCCTTTGCAAAATATCTGGTTCCAATCTTACAAGGTATGGTACAGCTACCTGGATCCTTAAGCTTTGGAGGTAATTTGTGAACCATCCATACTTGACTGCACTCTGATAGCATCATTGGAATTTCACATCTCAAGATTTGCTCCTTGTTTGAATTGAGATCCTTTAAATACTTAGCATATTTAAGCATGGCTGTAACCAAATCCAACAAAGGAACATTGACATTCACTTGTTTGATCATATCCAAGAAACGATTGAGTTGAGATCCCTTTTTAGGTAGAGGTTTCTTCCTCTCTGGAAATGGAGCTTGTGGAGCATAATCTGGGAAATTGTAAGGATTGGAATTTTTGGTGATTTCATTTCCCACCCTTGCTGATATTTCCTTCTTCTCAGACTTATTTTCTTCTTGCTCACCATTCTTCTCAAGTTCCACATCTATCTCAATTTCATCTTTTTGGTCCTCTTCCACATCATCACTCTTCTCTTCTATATGTTTGCTTCTAGGCAACAATTTACAACTCCTCAAAGTAATAGCATTGCATGCTTCTCTTCCCTTGGGATTTGGTACTGTGTCACTAGGAAGAGCTCCTTTTGGCCTCAGGTGTACAGCATTAGCAAGCTGACCAAGTTGCACTCGATATTCTTCAAAGTGGCTTCGTGATGCTTCACAGTGGACTCCAAACCTCCAAATCTCTGTTCGTTCTTATCCATCTTTTCCATCAGCTTTTGAAACATATCCTCCACATTTGGCTTCTTTTGTTCTGATGTGCTAGCCTGATTATCAAAACAAGGAGGTGGTTGATTCATGGCTCTCCTTGAGTCACTACCTTGATAGTAATTTCCTCCTTGGTTCTGTTGTTGATTCCAATTACCTTGGTTTCCACCATATTGTCGATTGCCTCCATTGTAATTGCTCCTAGAATAGTTCCCACCATATTAGGGTTTGTTACTGTAATTGTTCACATACTGAATGGATTCAGTAGTGATTGCACATTCATCCGTGTGGTGTTCTCCCTTGCATAGTCCACATGAAAGTACTGGGGCTTTTGTTTGAGTAGCCTTTAAAGTCTGCACCTGCTTGGCCAATGCTTCAAACCTAGCATTAAGTGAAGTCTCCTCATCCACATCAAGAACTCCTCTCTGTCTCCTGACATGTAGCTTTCTAGTCTCTGGAAAAAGGTATTCATCCTCAGCGATCTGGTTAAAAAGTTCACGCACTTCAGTCACAGATTTGTCTTTAAGTGCTCCATTAGCACAAGCTTTAACCATTAAAGATGATTCAGGAGTTAGGGCTTTGAAGAAAGTATTTAGCTCCCTAATTTCGCCCAAGTCATGATTGGGGCATTGCCTAATCAAATCATTAAATCTCTCCCAAGCTTCTCGAAATGACTCACTGTCTTGTTGTTGGAAGTTCATAATTTCCAACCTTCTCTTTTCAAGCTTAGCTGGAGGGAAGTACTTAGACAAGAACCTTTTCTGTAAATCATCAAATGACATTCCAGCATTTGCTCCCCCAATACTCTTGAACCAATGTTTAGCCTTTCCACGCAGAGATAATGGGAACAAAATTCTGTGAACCTCACCCCTGTCAACTCTTGGCAATTTGAAAGTGCTACATAACCCAAGAAACCAATCAAGATGATCATTAGGATCCTCATTGTCAAGACCTTGGAAGAATTGGCCCTGGGTAATCATCGAGACTATTTGTGGAGGAATGTGGTAACTTTCCACATCGACGTCCTGATGACCAAATCGAATGTCAAAATTTACTGCATAATGTTCTCCAAACTTGGGCGCTTGTACTCCTTGTGCAGCCATAGCTCTCTGCTTTGCTTGAATTCTTAGAGTCCTTGCCAATTCAAGGTCCAATTCAAACTCAGGTTCTCTTCTAGATCTTACAGACCTGGGCATACACAAACAGGTACAGCAGATGATATCAAGAGAACAAATGGATGAATATGTAAATCAAACCAATACCAGATGGTAAACGTAGCAAAATCACACACAGTAAAGAAACAAGATAGCTTAATCAAAACAATAACACACACAATCTAAGAACAGGACAACACAGTCAACAAATTCCAGAACCGATTGCCTTCCCCGGCAACGACACCAAAAATTGACAGCTTAAAGTCGTATCAGCTCAATTTTACCCTAAACACTAATGTAGTAGCGTAAGTAGGGATCGTAATCCACAGGGAAGAAGTAGGTCAAGAAAATTGAGTAAATTGTTCTAAAACTCTTGTCACAGAATCTAAGTACTAGAAAGAGGAATATTCAACACAAAAGAACGAAAACAGAGATGCAAAATATAGCAACAAGCAAGGATGAAACAGATATCTCAAGATTCTTGTATTGGATGAACACAGGCTTAGTAACTCGATGCTATGCAATCGATAAACAATTAAATGTTTTGGAGACTTGAATTGCCTAGAAATCCAAGATGTGGTTAGCTTGGCGACCACACCACTGCTTGTACCCACAAATCACCATCCTCTCCCATGGCGAGGCTCGAGAATGGTGGAATAATCTCCGCAAAGTCTCAACTCTCTCAGCTAACTACTCTAACATGCAAAGTCCTAAGAACTCCCATGGCGAGGTCCATCCTAGGGTTTACATATCATTGTTGTTAACACAGAAAGCTTCTTTAACACTTTATCTAACTTATGAATTCATCAACACTTCTTATGATCGGGCCTGAGTCTCAGAATTGATTTGATTACAGAAAACGAGTGCAAACACTAAAATAATCACAATTTAGTTCTCAATTCATGTAACTTCACTAACTTTGATGAATCACTCCTCAATTTAGCATGTCGACCACAATTGAAACTTGATCCATTCAAAACTAGCTAGGAATTATGAAATTCAACATATGTTTATGATCAATTTAAATGTGATTTCAATCCTCAACAATTAGATCAATTGCATAGCATACAATCTACTAAAACACAAATTCATCCATTAAGAATCCTGAGATATCGTAAATTTAGCCAGAAAACATCTTTCTCATTTCAAAATCAACAAATTCCAACATTGATAAGCTGATTCTCACTTAATTGGAAGAATTTACCGATAAAATCGAGAAAATTGTCGATTCCTTTGTCAATTGAGAATAAGAAATAAGGATCCAGTCCAAATTCACAATCGGAATTGAGATTCGAGAAGAAATGTTTAGTGAGAGAAAGTAGATCTCGAGAGAGCAAATGAGAATTCTCGCTCTTCAAAATCAAAAGTCGGTTACAATATGTAAAAAATGCGAGTAGTCAAAAAATTATCCCCCTTACATGTTAGCTATCTTCCCTATATATAGAGTTGGGAAAACGTAACTAATACGCAACGTAGATTGTATCAAATATTACAAAAGTGCCCTTAAGAGAGGAAACTAAAAATCAGCCAAAAATGTCAAAAATTCCAAGTTTGAAAATTATTCAACACTTCAGCGCCTTTGGTGTTAATTTTCAGCGCCTTCATAAACCTCAGCATCCTACATCGCGCCTTCAGGCTCAGCTTCGCGCGCCTTTGCTGCTCAAGACCCAGGTGAAGAAATCAGAATTATATCACGCCTTCAAGCCTTAACGGATCACGCCTTCAGCAACTCATCGAGCCTTCAAGAATCCAGCGCTTTGAAATTCACGTGTTCCCGCCAAAGCAAACCGCGCCTTCATCAACCTGAAATTTCAGAAAATCAGTAGTTCAACACTTAGCCAATTTTTTAGAAACTCAAACACAAAGTATTTCATGGAAGCAAATTCCCACCAATATTTGATCATGATACACTGTGAATTAAGGAAAACTTAAAACATGAAAGTTGTAACACCATGTCTTAGCTATCCATAGCCATCAAAATCACCCAATTTGGAGCTAAAACGAGACAGTTATGATCAAACTACTAAAGTGTGACAAAACTGAAAAAAAACTTCATAGAACAAGCCTTCAACACTTTACCATTTTCAGCTCCCATTTTACACATGTCGTAGGCTAAATATTTTTGCTTCAAAATTGGCCTACGACATGTCGTAGGCCAAACTTTTTCCTCCAACAATTTGCCCAGGACATGTCGTGGGCAAAAATCTTCATTCCAGGAATGGCCTACGACATGTCGTAGGCCATTTTCTGTTCTCTCAAGATTGGCCTACGACATGTCGTAGGCCAATTTTTCTGTTCTCAACCTTTGCCCACGACATGTCGTGGGTAGGCCAATTTTTCTGTTCTCAACCATGTCGTGGGCAAAAATGCACTTGACCAGCTGGTACCTTCCTATGCCAATGTGAGTGAAAACTTGTTTAGAGTGTGCAAATGTCATGCCAAGAATGTTTGAGTAGTGTGCTAAGATTGGGTATTGAAATGGTGTTGAAATGGTGTGCTAAGGTAAATGCATATTGGTGCTTGGCAAAGTGTTTCGACAAGTCTTGGCATGGTTCGGCAAGGTGTGGTGCCAAGTGTGGCAAAGTGGTGTGCATGTGTGGTGTGCCAAGGTGCAAATGTTTAGGCAAGACTGGCATGTAATGTTGTGCACAGGTGTTGTGCCAAGGATGTGCAAGTGTTGTGCCAAAGTGTGCCAATGGTGTGTCAATGGTACGCCAAGGATGCGTGGTAAGTGCTTGGCAAAGTTGGTTAGCCGATGACAAAGTTGGCTTGGCAGAGCTTGGCAAGGTCAGTTGACCGAATTGGCAAAGTATTCATTCCAGCCAAATACCTCACTTTCATGCCTAATAAGTGTGTCGTATCCTCTGATTTAGACCCAGTGGTGAACATAAAAGTTCTAGCTAATCCTCTTAGCTTTCCTCCAGTTCAAGAATCAGCATCATTGGGTCCTTGAAACTCAAAATATCATCAAAACACCAAACTGTGGCAGGCAGATAAAACCCTAGAAAACCTTAAAAGCCTAATGAATGGTATTCCGAAACGAAACTCACATTTCATAGTCTTGCACACACAATTAGAAAAAAGTTACAACATAAGAAATGTAGTGCATTCAAAGAACTTTTCAGAACGCCAAAGAACGCACCAATTGGATTAGTATTGAAAGAGATATACTCAAATGAATTTCACACTCAAAGCTGCCAAAACCCTAAAATAACCAATTGTGCATTTTCGGTTTCATCCATTTTTCCTTAACACTTTTAACTCCATTTTCCACCATTTTTTCCATCTTTTCACCATTTCAACATTGCCAATTAACACAACACATATATGCATAAACACCTAAAACACCACACATTTGCACTAACACAAGTCAAAGTCCAAGAATTTAAGCACATTTTAGGGTTTTCTTCAAAACTCTCACTCACCATTCTAGCTCTTTCTAACCCTCCTCTTATCATTTAGCATCAAACACACATTTACCTCATTTTAACAACTTTTGTGGTCTTTTTTCACCATTTTAGCACATCAAGTTGCGAACCACATAAATGCACAAAATAGCACATTACATCACATAAATGTGTGCAATTCAAGCCAAAAGCTAAGTGAATTAGTCTATACAAGTAGGTATAAAACCTACTTATCAATGTGCCCGTTAGCCGCACAAAGTTCAATGAGTATTACAGACTGAGTGACATCGAGGTTAGTGCATACCACACCTTCTATGACCATGAACTTCCTCTTTAACAGATATTGTCCACTATCACAGATCAACCATTTGCTCAAGTCGCACGGACGCACCGGATATCTGAGCTCAAGTTAGCTCAAATGACCAAGATCACCAAAGCTTGGCATTATTTCATCATCGGCAAGCTCATTCCCAGCGTCCATCAAGCCTCCTGCAACGACGACAAGCCTGTTCTGAATTACGCTATTCAGACAGGGCTCTCCATAGATGTTGGGGAGATTATGGATATTGAGATCAGGAAGGCGCGTCGTTTTTTATAGACGGGATTGTATTACCCTTCTGTGATCACGGCCATGTATTACGCTGCTGGGGTGCCAGCATTGGGCACGGATGAACTATGTGGAGTGCGTGATATCATCACCACTTCCCAGTATAAAGCATATATGGTTATTTCCTATGAGAGGCTAGGACAACCCCTAGTGCCACCGCCGCAGGAACAGCAAGGACAGGAGCAACCGCCTCAGCTAGAGCAACAGCAGCAAGAGCAAGAGCAGCAGCAGGACGAGGAGCCCATTCTTCCACCCCGACCTCGTCGTGTCTTGAATATTGCGGGCATTCATACACGCATGGATGACATGGAGGCTATAATGGCGCAGCAGGCGACACATTTTGATGACCGGTTTGACCAGATGGAGATGGCGTATGCCAACTTATCTTATCAGATGTTGCAAATTTCTGATATGGTCCGCAAGATGAGCAGGCAGTGGCAGATTTCCAGAGGCGAGGGAACTAGTTTGCTGCCTCCTCTACGTGATGACATGCATCAGGATTAGGTGGTGTTTCTCCTTGCCCACATTGAAGACAATGTGGATTTTAAGTGTGGGGGGGAGTTATGTTCTTTTGTTTTTCTATTTGTTCTGTTTTGATGTTATTTAGATGTTAATTGGATATTATTTTTTCTTTTCTTTTGTTGTTTTTCTTATTATTTTGTGCCAAATTAAGGCAATTACGTTAATGGAATTAGGATTTATTTTGAATTTTTAATTATGTCCCATTCGTATTAGTTATTCCTTGAGTTAACCTTAGCTCGTAAATAAGTAAGTCGGTAATAATAACTCTTTGCATAATTACACCATGGTTTTAGGAATTTTTCGTGTAGTATCCAATTTTTGAAATTTTGATCTTGTCGTGATAAATGTTATGTTGTCAATGATTGGATTTTATCGAAAGATTCGATGTGGGATAGGAAACTAATAACTATCTAGAGGGAGTCGGGTCTTTGATGAAAAGTTTAGCATTTTCAGTCGAACATTTTGATGCACTTAGGGGAACTACTGAGGGAATTGATGAGTTTGTAATCATTAAGTAGGTTGGTGTGTTATGAACGCTTTGTTTAGTTGAAACTTATATAACTCGCTTAAAATGTGTTCTTTAATAAATGTGCTTGCATAATTGTTTGCACTTAATGCTTTTGCATTTTTAAGCTTGTTTTGCTCATACTATCATCCCTCTATGAGATTGCTTTTAATAAAAACCCTAAGAGAAATCATATGGATAGTAACGGAGATTAGAAGCCGTAAGACTCTGGCTTCATATTGTCACTCCTCTGCGAGACTGCTCTTAAACGATTAGTTAATGGAGAACTTGCATGAGTGGGAATGGATCTAAAACCCGAAGGTAAGACAGTACTCCAGGTGGATGTCACGGGATTTCCAATGAAATTCCCTAATTATATGTGACAGTCCGGGGGAACGAGTGTTTTATTTATGAACCTAAGGGTTTGCCGAGCAAATCCTCATTTATATGAGCTTAATAATGAATTGTTAATATGTTAGCGAGGAAAGGTCGAGACGAAGACTTAGTTGTTGGAACCCTGATTTATGGCGTGATTGTAGATGAGTTATGAGCTGAGGTGGAACCTATCGCACACACACACATGGTTGGCTCAATGTGTCTAAATGAGTACATTAATGTGCTTTGATAACTTTTGGAGACGTATATTATGTGTACTTGACATTTGAATACTTGAGAGTACGAGGCATTTATATGACATTTGTCCTTAGATCGAATTGATGAAGTTGGATGCGTTTTGTTGTTATGTGTTAGACTTTTGTTTAGGTTTGTTATTTTGTGATTTAGTTTGTTCGGGGACGAACAAAGGTTAAGTGTGGGGGAAATTGATGAGGTGAATTTAATCACCGTTTATGTAGGGTTTATACTTAATTCTTTGGGCGTTCATGCTCGTTTTTATTCGTTTTAGTGTTTTAATTGTAGGTTTGTTGACCATGGTGTATTCTTGGAAGAGGGAAATCACAAAGAAGTCAAATCGAATGCAAAGAGGAGGAAAAATGGAAATCACTTCTCTCTTCTCTCCCGATTCTCTTTCTCTTGGCCTCCTCTCTTCCTTTTATACTTTTGCCCAGATGTCTCGGCCTAGTGAGGTTCCTGGAACTTTTCTTCCTTTACGGAGATTCCGACACGTGCCTGCAAATATTAATCAAAACTGTGGTGAAGACACGTGTCTAGCACTAAACTTAATGACCAAGAATTCTCAATGCAAAATATCAAACATTTGGTGCCATGAGAAAGATGTATCACTTGTGCTTTGTGTGAGCTAAAGCTAGTGTGTGCTTAGTGTGAAGTAGGAAGATGTGAGTGTTCATGCATGAATTGTGCAAGTGTGCAAGTGTATGCATCAGAAAGTGCATGAGAATGTGAGCAATTGCACAGGCTTCATTTTTATCCCACATCTCGCCCCTGATTCATGCCGATTCTGAAAACATGTTAAACCGGAAAGTTGTAGCCAAGACTCTTAGCTAAACATGGCCTTTTGAATCACTCAATTCGGAGCTAAACGGAGAACTTTATGATCGTTTTACCAAACCCTGGCAATGCTGAGAGAATGTGCGGCCGCATGGTGCGGCCGCACTGTGTGCTTATGTGGGAGGTGCGGCCGCACCGTGAAAAGTGTGTGTGGACCGTGTAATGTGTGTGTGAGTGAGGTGATGTGAGGTGCAAGTGTGAGTGTGTGTAGGTGTGGTGTGTTAGTGTGTGGACTTGTGAGGTGAAGTGGCGAAGTGTTGTGTGAGTGTAGTGAGGTTTCAATGATTGTGACCTGCATGAAAGTGTTGAGGTCTCAATAATTTGAGACCTTCATGAAAGTGTTGAGGTCTCAGTGTAGTGCATGTATGAGTGGTGTGCTGGGAGTTTGCATGATTTGTGACTTGAATGAATAGTGATTTGTGAGGTGAGTGAATAGTGATTTGTGAGGTGAGTGAATAGTTATTTGTGAGGTCCATGGGTCAAGTGTGTGCGTGAGCCCAATTTCATCTATTCAGACCAATTTCATCACATTTCACCCCCACTTAGCCATTTTCCTCTATAGTGAGATCAATAACATTTATGTACAAAATCCATTCACCAAGCACTCTTTTCATTAGATTTTCACACAAAGTCTCAAAGAATAATTCGCAAATAAGTCGGCACAATACCGACTTATCATCCCCCCACACTTGAATCTTTGCTAGTCCCGAGCAAAGTAAGAAATTGCGATGCTCTTGTCCATCCCACATTCAAACACTCACAACATCATCGACAGTCCATTTTCGAAATTTTCGCACGCAACAAGAAAACATGTGTTCGGGCAAGTTCACAGTTCATCTGACTTACAAAATTTGTCAAGTAAGGTGCAACGAATAAAGACCAAACCGTCAGCGTGCAGTGTGTGCTGAGAGTTTCTCATGTTCCCTCACATTGTCTATGCAGAGTACTCAAGTAGACACTTAAACAAAATTCTTGCATTACAGTCTTTTTGTCCACACACACAAACACTTATTACTAAAGATAAAAGATAGAACTTTTCCTCCCTAACTTACTGGGGTTTTCCCCTTATTCAATGCACATTGGTGCTTATTATTGATGCCGCACTTTGGTGCCTGGCTGCCAGGGTTTTGTGGCTCTTTTTTCCCTTTATTTGCATAATTCCGCACAACTTTGTGTTCATGTGTGTCTTCAATAGACTATATATTCACAATGCAAGAATAAGTGTTTACGAGTAGAAAGCACATACAAGTAAGGAATCATAACCTCTCTCCTATGTCAAAATTGGTACCAGCGTTTCTCTCTTACTTTGACATCGCACTTTACCCAGCAAACTGTATGCATCAAATGTATACTGTAAAGCTCAAAAACTTTGCACGCATGAATCATTGAATAACGTTTATGATTTTGTCGATGGTGTTGGGAGTGCGAGTGTTCTTTTGAGCGTGCAGGTGTGCTGGATGGACTAGCCAGTGGAATATCTCACAACACAACAATAACCAATCACATTTATCTCACAACAAGGAAATCAAAGCACATTACAAGGTCAGTGCTAATCACTGACTTGTTTCTTTTCTCCACACAACAATCACACCACCTAAAATGCTACTAATATAATGAACACCACCTCCTGTCCCCGTACAAATAGCAACACACATAAGAAAATTTTAAACAAAGGCTCGAAGGCCTTACAACACACAGCATAATATGAGAGCATCACCAAACATCACCAATCAAGCAAGCACATAAAAAAAATTTCATGAAGAAAAATATGCATCTGAATCCTCAAAGGCATAAACCACAGCAAACATTCCCTTCCCAACACTTAAAATTTACATTGTCCCCAATGTAAAATAAAAGAATAGGTTCAGGAACTCCCTTTTTGTTTGTGGCCTATAGGCTGCAATGTTTGCTGGGTTGAGTGCCGTTGTCCTCAACTCTTCGCTTTCATGACTGTAGTTCTTTAAAGTCCACATGCGCTTGGCTCTCCTTTTGACAGCTTTTGCACTTGCAACTCCAACACACTTGAGCTCATGAACTCTTGCACCAAAAGAACACAACTCACTATACATATAAAGCATATATTCATGTAGCACACTAACCATGCTTCCCATCCTAAAGTAGAACTCCATGCAATAAAGGAGTCCCCATAATGCACAATGTTCATGGAAATTTAAAATTTCACACATGGTCACCACTTCACATTTTCTATGATATGCATGAAAGCCCAACCAACTGGACAACATTCATCTCATATAAATCATGAAAGTTCAAGAAGGCATTTCCCACAAATAATAGAGTCCAAGAAATCACCAGGGAATGAGCTCATACCTTATACTGTTCAAATATCAGTGAATATTGACTCGTTGGAAACTTGGTGTTAAAGTGGTGGTGCTACATAACCTACTGTGCGAGAGTGTGAGATTGTGACTTATGATGTGCAAGAGAGAAGAGAAAAAATGTGGTGTGCAAGTGAGTGCCACACCATGACCTTGGGTCATGGTGGTGTATAATATGTCCAGTTAATAGCACATTGCCAACACCCCCACACTTGGCATTTAAGAGGCCCTTGCTTGAGGCTCCTGCACACAAGAGACAACTAACTACATAAACAAAACAAAAGCAAAAGTGACTAAAAACTCAAACATCAATTATTCAAGAGAAGTGGATTAAGTAGTTCTTGATTTATTAAGTCTCCAGCTAGACTTTATTCATGAAGCCTCCTTCTTCAAGATTCAGAGTATCCATCTCTGTACCAGAAGAATCCTGTTTCATGAGCACTCTTTTTTCTCCAGTATGGAACTGGACAAATGTTTTTCAAAAAGAGGTGATGGAGCTCATACGCATGGGGAACATTTTCAATAAACTCCACTTTATACCATGTATGTTCCCCCATAGGAAGCACCTTTTTCACCTCTTCCACCACCTTTGGCTTTGAAATCTTGCAAGGCTCAACCACAGATTGTGCATCCATAGTCTCAACAAATTCATCAGTAATTTGAAAAATGGATGCATCAACAAAGAAATTCTCTTCCATGTTAGCAATTTCCTTACAAAGAATTAAATCATCATCACATAGACTAACATGGGCATTCTATTGGGTCTCTCCTTTGCTAAAAAAATTTGGTTCACTTTGCACATCAAGCAAAGGTGTCTCATCCTTCTCTATTTGTTGGTCACCAGTTACAGTTTCAAATTCTTTCACAATTTCATGATTTGGTGTCTTAACAAAATATTCAATGGTCATGTTGTCATTTTCATTAACAAGTGTAGTATCATTTTCATTCAGGCTCACAAATGGTTTAATGAGAGTCTCTGCACATGTTATAGGGCATACCAGTGAAGGAGAATTGTCTAAAGGAAGTCCAACAGCATAATTTTGCTCATGAAAGCATCTCCCCATTTTGGCAGTGAGAAACCAAAAGGCCCTAAATTCTTCATATGCAAACTCATCACAACAGACACCATTCTCATCAGACGGACTCAAATGTTCATGCACAAGAGATTCATCAATAGAGCATTTAGGTATGAAATCTCTAACATTTGTAGACTCCAACTCATTTGGACAGTTTAAACCACAATCAACATTGGCATTTATATCAAAAACAATTTCCTCAAGAGTTGATGTTTCAGTAATGTGAGATATACCTTCTGAGTGGCCTTGAGCTTCTACAACTGGTGTCTCGAGTTTTTCCAACATGTCACTCATTGAGGCACTGATTTGTTCACATCTCTGTTGTGCTTCTTGAGCCTTCTCTGCCAATTGAGCCATCCTTGCTTCCTCTCTATCTAGTCTGTCCAAAATCTGGTACAAAATGTTTCGCACTTTTTCATCTTTTTCAACATAAGCCTCATTGCTTTGTTGGTGGTCATGCCATGCCTCATAATATCTTGGTGGAGAGAAGTTGCCAAATACTCCAGGTGTTGGTCGTGTGTTATCCATCCAATCTGGTGGGTAATCATAATAAGGCTCAACAGAGTCCCCAAACCACCTAGACATAATTGACCTCTTGTGGTGTGCACAGTTCAATTTCAGATAAATTCCGAATCCTCTGCACTTACCACAACTTGAACACAATAGACTAAACAAAGAGCAAAAAACTAACACACAAAAAGGAAGAAAATATCACAAGAATAGAATGACAAAATCACAAACAAATAGAAAAATCACAAGTCATGAAAACAAACAATCTCTCACAACCGTGCCTTCTCCGGCAACGGCGCCAATTTGATGGGAGGCTAGTCGTATCACCTCATCAAATACCCTAACACTACTGTAGTAGTGGTGAGAGGGATCATATCCTCAGAGAAGGTTTGGTTGTTTAGAGACATGTTCACTTGACACTACAGAAACATGAAATGACAGGAAATGAAGACAACAAGATAGATGCAAGCTACTATGAATGAATGCAAGTTAGTATGCAAGCACTGCCTTGAGGGATTTCGACATGTATCGATCTCTCCCTAAAATCATCGACTTGTGTAAACATATGTGAGGGGACTTTAAACTGCTAGTGAACTGGGATTGATCAACTTGGTAGTTCTCACAACCCAGATTCACAATACTCCCCGAACTTCCCTTGGTAGGGCAAATCCTTGGCACGAGTCAGACTCTCCCACATCTCTATTCTAAGACAAGAATACTCTTAGACCTTCGCTAAAGATTGATATTAACTGTCAGTGGGTACCGCACAGTCAATATCGCAAAGTCTCACAAGACCTAAGAACTCAAATAAGCCATGTTCACAATCAGATCATGTTATGGTCGATTGCCAATGGAATATTCACACCGACCACAGTGGGTACCGCAGACCTAAATGTGAAGTTAATCTAGAGTGCAAACCATCAAACATAACAAGTGCAGAAATATGGACATGAATGGACACAGATAAATTTCATAACAAATGTCTCAAAGTAGTCGAGATCTATACAGTCGAGCCCTCAAGACAGCAAAATGTGAGAAATGGAAAAGAAAGAGAAAAACCTAATCTAAACTATGAAACCTAAACTAAGAAAATGCTACTGCTTCTGTTATGTGGTCACTTCTCTCTTCTCTCCCGATTCTCTTTCTCTTGGCCTCCTCTCCTCCTTTTATACTTTTGCCCAGATGTCTCGGCCTAGTGAGGTTCCTGGAACTTTCCTTCCTTTACGGAGATGCCGACACGTGCCTGCAAATAATAATCAAAACTGAGGTGAAGACACGTGTCTAGCACTAAACTTAATGACCAAGAATTCTCAATGCAAAATATAAAACATTTGGTGTCCATGAGAAAGATGTATCACTTGTGCTTTGTGTGAGCTAAAGCTAGTGTGTGCTTAGTGTGAAGTAGGAAGATGTGAGTGTTCATGCATGAATTGTGCAAGTGTGCAAGTGTATGCATGAGAAAGTGCATGAGAATGTGAGCAATTGCACAGGCTTCATCTTTATCCCACATCTCGCCCCTGATTCATGCCGATTCTGAACCAATGTAAAACATCAACGTTGTAGCCAAGACTCTTAGCTAAACATGGCCTTTTGAATCACTCAATTCGGAGCTAAAATGAGAACGTTATGATCGTTTTACCAAACCCTGGCAATGCTGAGAGATGCGGCCGCACTGTGTGCGTGTGTGGGTGGTGCGGCCGCAACGTGAAAAGTGTGTGTGGTGCAGCCGCATGGTGCGGCCGCACCGTGTAATGTGTGTGTGAGTGAGGTGATGTGAGGTGCAAGTGTGAGTGTGTGTAGGTGTGGTGTGTTAGTGTGTGGACTTCTGAGGTGAAGTGGCGAAGTGTTGTGTGAGTGTTGTGAGGTTTCAATGATTGTCACCTGCATGAAAGTGTTGAGGTCTCAGTGTAGTGCATGTATGAGTGGTGTGCTGGGAGTTTGCATGATTTTTGACTTGAATGAATAGTGATTTGTGAGGTGAGTGAATAGTGATTTGTGAGGTCCATGGGTCAAGTGTGTGCGTGAGCCCAATTTTATCTATTCAGACCAATTTCATCACATCCCACTTAGCCATTTTCCTCTATAGTGAGATCAATAACATTTATGTGCAAAATCCATTCACCAAGCACTCTTTTCATTAGATTTTCACACAAAGTCTCAAAGAATAATTCGCAAATAAGTCGGCACAATACCGACTTATCACACACACATCACTTGCACACCACTCGCACATTGTCGCACACACTCGCTCAGCATTCGCATGCATCACCTCATGTCACCGCACCAAGCCTGGGTGCATGTGCACGAGCATGCAAACTCATTGCTGGGCACTCATGCAGCGACCTCGCACCATCTACAAATCACCACACGGGCACTCATGCGGCGACCTAGCACAAGCTGCACATCGCCGCACAGGCATGCTCGGCGACATTGCACCAGCCACGCGTGCATGTACGCGGATGCAACGACATATATGCACATAAGCGCCTCTTTTTCTGCATACTTGTGCACTTTTCTTGCATTATTTGTAGCGTACACCTAGCATAAATAGCATGCACACTTGTTAGCATTCTTTACCACATCACTGCATCATTAGCACAAGCACACTATAATACACATAAAATGCAATTCATACAAGTCTTGCATCACTTCACATATAGTGCACAAATACACGGCGACGTGTCCCTAGGATGCATCGGCCATAGAAATTTTTACAAGGTGATGCGTCCCTAGGATGCGTCGCTATGAAAATAGTGAATTGTGGTGCTAAATTTTTGTTAAGTGTGAATTCTTCTTTCTGTTTGTACAGTGCGTAAAGGCATGGTCACTTGGACCGAACATTGTAATTCTCTTCTAAATTAAGGAGATATTTTGTGATTCTCTTGTGAACTTGAAGCTTTGAAAGCAATTCAATCGGTAAAATCTTTACAAAAAATGAAAATGAACTGTTTCTCATTGCAAATTGATGATCGCGAATTGAGTATGGAGTTTTCTGGCTAGATTTATGATGTTCAAGGGTTTGAACTTGATGAATGTGTAATTAGACTATGTGAAGCTCTGCAATTGACACAATGAATCATATTTAGAATATAAAAATGAATGTGGTTAAGTTTCATAAATTCTCTTGCTTATTGAATGAATTGTGCTTCAATTGTGGTCGCCATGCTGAGTTGAGGTTAGATTCACTGATATGTGTGAGAATGCATGAAGTGAGAACCTAAAGTATGATTCTTGAGTCTTCTCACTTGTTTTGCCTGTTCATGATCTAAGACGCGGTCGGCATGCCGGTTGAAGTTCATTGAGTCATTAGAATAGAGTGAAAAGAAACTTTCTAAGGCTAACGAAGACTAATGAACCTAGGTCAGGCTTTGCCCATGGGAAGACCTTAGGATTTGCATGTCAGAGTAGTTAGTCTTGGGAAGTTAAGACGTTGCGGGTTACAACCATCACTCTTAGGCCTCCCCATAGAAAAGAGTGATGTCAGGGAGTGTAGAATGTGGTGCGGTCGCCATGCTGGCTACAGGCTAGGCTCCTAGGTAATTTGATCTCCTCATGGTTTACTTGTGTGTTAATTGCATTGCATAAGTAGTCTAAAGTGCATTCATCCAGTATAAGAACCCTAGGACGTTTAACTTAACTTGTTAACTCATTCCTTTACACTTATTGGATTTGTGGTTGTTACCATTTGTTCATCTGTCTTTGCTGCTATTTTCATTCTGTTCTTGTGATTTTGATTCATTTCTGTGACAAACTACTGAATTCTTGAAATCACCTCCTTCCTTGAGGAACGAAACCCTCTCACCACAACTGCATTAGTGAATAGGGATATATTATTAAGGTATGCGATAAACCTGTCCATTTTTGGCACCGTTGCCGGGGAAGGCACGGTTTCTTATTTTATTGTGTTGTTCTGTTTTGTGCTGTTTTTGTTCTATTTTCGTTTGTCTATAATTTACATTCTTGTTATTCTATTTTATTGCATTCTTCTACTTTAATAGATACTCTTGGTTTGTGAAGTGATTTCTACAGGATCATTGGTTGTGTATGCCCAGATCTTAGAGATGTTCAGGAGAGCCACAATATCCTCTTGATCTTGAGTTGGAAAGAACCTTGAGGATCCAAGAATGTGAGAGAAGAATGGCTAATCCTGGAGTGCGACCACCAAGATTTGGTGATCACTATTCCATCAACTTTGAGAATGCATTTGATCAACAAGACATTGATGTAGAGAGCTACCACATTCTTACTCAGATAGTATCCATGATCACTCAGGGCCAATTCTTCTAAGGCTTAGATAATGAGGATCTGAATGAACATCTTGATTAGTTCTTCGGCCTTTGCAGTACTTTCAAGCTTCAAAGAGTGCCAAGAAGTGAAGTTGACAGAATTCTCTTTCTATCATCTTTGAGAGGCATGGCAAAGCATTGGTTTAAGTCCATTGGAAGAACAAATGCTGTGACAACTTTTGATGAACTCCAAAATAAATTTTTGGCCAAATACTTTCCACCTGCCAAATTGGAGAAGATGTATATGGACATAAAGAATTTTCAGTAGCATAAGGGTGAAACATTTCGGGAATGTCCTAACCATGATCTTGGGGAAATCAGAGAACTAAACACTTTCTTTAAAGGACTCACAGCTGAATCTTCCATGATGGTTAAAGTTTGTGCCAACAGAGCATTAAAAGACGAGTGTTCCAGAAGTAAGAGAACTCTTTGACAAAATAGCTGAGGATAAGTACATTTTCCCTGAAACAAGAAAACCACAAGGTAGGAGGCAGAGAGGCGTCTTAGACCTTGATGAAGAAACTTCCCTAAGTGCTAAGTTTGAGGCTCTGGCTAAATAAATGCAAACATTGAAGGCCGCACAAGCAAAATCTCCAGTGTTCTCTTGTGGCTTATGCAAGGGAGAGCACCACACAGATGAATGTGCCATTACTATAGAGTCTTTGCAGTATGTTAATAACTATAACAAGCCACAATATTTTGGCAACTATTCAGGAGGCAATAGACAGTATGGTGGTGGCCAAGGTTGTTGGGGGCATCAAAATGAAAATCAGGGAGGCCAGTATTTTCAAGGTAATGAACAAAGAAGATCTACGATTCCATCTCCAGGCTTTGACCATCAACATAATGCTTCAGAACAAAGAAAACCTTCCATAGAAGACATGTTCCACACCTAAAAACATTGAGATGCAATTGGGACTACTTGCCAATATTGTGCATCATAGGCCTAGTGGATCCCTCCCAAGTAATATAATTCCAAATACAAAAGGGAAAGAGGTATGTAATGCTATCACATTAAGAAGTGGAAAGCAAGTGCACAAATTCAAGGGTCCTGGTGATGATGCTTGTGAAGTTGAGGAGGAGGTATTTGTGGAACTTGAGACAGATTGTGCTTATGAGGTCATGGCGCCAGAGAATGAGAGGGTGCAGGACAATGGAGAAAAGTAACTGACTAAAAAAATTAGAGGGCTACCAAGCCCTTACAATTTCCCAGAATTTGCTCATAGACCTCTGATAAGACAGTTTTATACTAACTTAATATTGTAATTTTTCGCTCGACTTTTGTGGATTTCAGTGCACTTTATGTATTGATAGTGTGGAAATCAGTGTGTTTGTGAAAATAATGTTGTGACCTTTTAATCGATAGAAAAGGGCTGAAAATGGTAAAATATGAAGTTGAATTTGATGTGGTTCTTGTGGGAGTTGGTGGCAATTGATGAGGCTTTGTTTGTGACTTATGAATTATGTGAAGTTATGTGTGAAGTGTTGTGAAGAATTTCTGTGGCAATTGTGTGAGTAGTGTGTTAAGTAAATGAGGAGTTTGAATGGTGTGTAAGAAGTTTGCATAAAACACGCACACACTCGCACGAGGTCATTGCACATCATATCGCACACAAGCACAGATCGTCGCATGAGTCACCGCACATAGCGCTGCATCGCTGCATGATTCCTTGTACGTATCGTCGCATGCACTTGCACTACACTATCGCACGTCGCTGCACGAGCTAGTACAAGCATGCACACCACTTGCGCTAACACTTGCACGCATCGATGCACATCATCGTACGGGAAAACACACACTCATTTGCACACCATTACACACTCTCTCGCACACATGTAGCACACTAGGAACTCACTAGCATGCATCGCCGCACATGAGCACACACTCACACCGCATATATTGCTGCACACCGCACAACACTTTGCACACTTGCACGATGTTGCCGCACACTCACACACCTCACTCCTCGTACAACACTCGCACAACTCACTCGCACTCTTCACGCACTCAGCACAACGCATACACTCAAGCATACATGCATACCATACCAATTCATGATTTACACACGCAACTCCTCACACTTCACAAACTACATTTTAGCACACAAATAAATCACACACACACATGTGCACGACGATGCGTCGCCATGAAAATGAAACACACGGCGACGCGTCACCACGACTCATCTCTATGACGAGAGATACACGCTGACATGTCGTCATGACGCATAGCCGTGAAGTGGTGTTGTGCTATGACGCGTCGTGGTTAAATTGTGGACAAAAGGTTGAGTTTTTTTTCTAAGTGTTGGAATTGTTCTTTGCAGGTGCAAGTTCATGGTGTTGTCGTTTTGTGTGGCTCGGAGGCATGTTGAGAGCTACGAATGCGTGATGCGAGTAGGCGTGGAGGTGTGAGTTGATAGATTAGGGAGCTGACGTGGATGCCTTCGCAGGTGCTGATTTTGGCTAGTGGCGTCTATCAGTGGCATTATTTGTAAATAAGCGTTCATTTGACGTTTGTGTATTGTTTACGTTTTGTAACCTCTATAAATAGAGGAATTAGTTGTTATTTTAGGGAATCGATCATTCTAGATTTTTACGAGACTTTTGATTTTGAGAGCGGGAACTCTCTTTCAAAAAACATCCTCTCTCTAGATTCTCTCTCCACCATTTCCGCTCTATTTTTAATTCCGATCGAGAATTTAAAATGAACACTGTAATTCTCTGCTCAATTAAGGCGGAAATTCGGAGTTCATTTGCAAATTGGAGGCATTCAAAGTAATTTAATCAGTATAATCTTTCCAATTAATGAGAATGAATTGCTTTTTGTCGTATATTGATGATCATGAATTAGAAATGGAGTCTGGTAGCTAAATTGATGATGTCCTAGGGTATGGATTAGATGATTGTGTAATTAAACAATGAAATGCTATGCAATTGACCCAATTTCTAAGAATAAGATCATACTTGCTCTTAAATGTATGAATATTTCAAGTTTCATAATTTTTGCACTTTCATTGATGGAATTGAACCTTGCTTATGGTCGTTATTCTAGGTTGAGGCTCGGGTCACCAATAATAGTGAGAATTTCATGAAATGATGACTGAATGTATGAATATGGAGTTTCTGCACTCGTTAAGTTTTGTTCATGATTCGAGATGTGGTCGCCATGCCAATCAGAGGTCATTGAGTTACTAGAATAGAGTGAAGAATGATTCTTTGATGCTAACTACGGTTTAGAAACTTAGGTCGGACCTCGCTATGGGAGACCTAGGGTTTTGCATGCTTGAGTAGTTAGTATTGGAAGTCGAGACGTTGCGGTGTTCACTCATCGTGTTTAGGCCTCGACATGGGAATGCAGGATGTTAGGGAGTAAAGAAAGCATTGCAGTCGACATGCTGGGTGTTAACTAGACTCCTAGGCAACCTTTGTCTCCTCCCGATTTGATTTGCACGTGAAATGCATAGCACAAGTTGTTTAATATGCAAGTGTCTGGCACTTATGCCCTAGGGCATCTGTTTATTGCTTGATATCACATAATGCTTGTTGTTTTTGTCACTTACTATACTACTACTTTCTCTATTTTGTTAGTCAGCATTTGTACTTGTAATTTCTAGTTGTGACACTCTACAGAACAATTTACTGAATTCTTGAGACTATCCGCTTCCATGTGGATAGATCCCTCTCACTACTACTACAATAGTTTAGGGTAAAATTGGTGAGTAACGACAACTCACATGAATTTTTGGTGCCGTTACCGGAGAAGGCATGGTTTCGTGAAATTTCTTGTGTTGTTCTATTTTGTTCTGTTTTCTTTGTGTACATTTGAGATTCTCATTAGTGTGTTTTTGTTTCTTTTCTATCATACCTCACTTGTGGTGTGTTGTGTATGCCCAGGTCTCTAAGGTCTTCTAGAGAACCTGAATATTCTTGAATTGCCAAAGACCTTGAGAATTCAATAGAAAGAGAGAAGAATGGCTAACCAAGGACTGAGGCCAGCAAGATTTGGTGATCACTATGCTATAAAGTTTGAGAATGGGTTTGATAAACAGGATATTGATGTAGAGAGTTAGCACATTCCAACACAAATAGTATCCATGATCACTCATGGCCAATTCTTCTAAGGTCTAGATAATAAGGATCCTAATGAGCATCTTGATTGGTTTTTAGGTCTTTGTAGCACCTTCAAGCTTAAAAGAGTGCCAAGAAGTGAAGTTCACAGAATTCTATTTCCATTGTCTTTGAGAGGAAAGGCAAAGCATTAGTTTAAATCCATTGGAGGAACAAATGCTCTGACAAGTTTTGAGGAACTCCAAAAGAAATTTTTGGCCAAATACTTTCCTCCTGCTAAATTGGAGAAGATGAAAATGGATATAATGAACTTCCAATAGCATGATAGACAGTCATTTCGAGAAGCATGGGAGCGTTTCAATGACTTAATCCGACAATGTCCAAACCATGATTTGGGGGAAATCAGAGAACTTAACACCTTCTTTAAGGGACTCACAGCTGAATCTTCCATGATGGTAAAAGCTTGCGCCAATGGGGCTTTGAAGGACAAGAGTGTTCAAGAAGTGAAGGAACTCTTTGATAGGATTACTGAAGATGAATATCTTTTCCCTGAGACCAGAAAACCTCATGTGAGAAAGCAAAGAGGAGTATTGGACCTAGATGATGAAACTTCTTTGCGGGCTAATTTTGAAGCCCTGGCAAAACAAGTGCAAACTTTGAAGGCCACATAAGCAAAAGCTCCATTGTTGTCTTATGGTTTATGCAAGGGAGAGCACTACACGGATGAATGTGCTATCACAACCGAGTCAATCCAGTATGTCAACAACTATAACAAGCCGTAATATTCTGGAAACTACTCGAGTAACAGACCTTACGGTGGTGGCCAGGGTAATTGGGGAAATAAAAATCAATGAGGCCAGTATTTTCAAGGTAATGATCAGACGAGATCTTCACAACCACCTCCTGGATTTGAAAATCATCTCCGTACACATAAGCCAAGAAAGCCCTCCAAAAAAGATATGTTACATCATCTTATGGAAAAGATGGATAAAAATGAGAAAAGATTTGCTGCTTTGGAAACAACTATAAGACATCATGATGCAACACTCAAAAACATTGAAATGTAGTTGGGGCAGTTAGCAAAGGCAGTGCATCATAGGCCCAGTGGCTCCCTACCAAGTGACACAATTCCTAATCCTAAGGGCAAGGAGGTGTGTAATACTATTACACTAAGGAGTGGCAAGCTATTGCTAGGGAATAACAATTCAGGAGGTGAGAATGCCCAGCATGAAGAGGAAACTAGAAGTAAAGTTGAGCAAGATTGTGCTCAAGAGGCAGTGACATCTGAAGAGAAAGAGGAGAAGAACAATGAAGAGAAGAAGGTGACTAAAAAGATTAGAGGACCACCGAGTCCTTACAACTACCCCAAGTATGCTCCAAAGCCTCCTTTCCTAGAAATAGTGAAACCACCACCGAAGAAAGGGCCGCAATATGACCGATTCTTGAACGTGGTGAAACAAGTTAACGTGAGCCTACCATTTCCTAAGTATGCAAAGTTCCTTAAGGATCTTATTTCAAACAAGGAATAGATTCTTTAATGTGAAGCTCTAACAATGTCAATGGAGTGTAGTGAGGCTTTGGTGGTGCACAATTTCCCACCCAAATTGAAGGATCCTGGCAGTTGCACCATACTATGCAAAATAGGCACAAGATATTTTGAAAAAAAACTCTTTGATCTTGGTGCTGGAATCAATCTCATGCCTCTCTCAATAGCTATCAATGTTGGTTTGGGTGGAAGAATTCATCCAGTGGCGGTTACTTTGCAACTTGCTTATAGATCATTGGTGAAACTCAAAGGCATGGTGAAAGATGTGCTTATGAGGATAGATAAGTTCACGTTTCCAGTAGACTTCATTGTGCTGAACATGGAAGAGGATCCCAAAGTTCCTATCATTTTTGGAAGGTCATTCCTTGCTATTGGAGATGCATTAATTGGCGTGAGGAACAAAATGGTAATATTTAGAATTAATGATGAACAAGTTGTTTTTTATGTCAATTATGCTATTAAGCATCCCAGGCATATAGAACATTGTTTCGCAAATAGAGCCATAGCACGGAACATGCATGCGATTATTAAAGAATGTGAAACGTGGTTGCTTGTCTGTTGAAATAGTGAATGCATGCAAAAAGGAAGTTCCTAATGTAAAGTTGGATGACAAAGATTGCATGATTATTTCTGAAATTTCAAACATATTAAGATGTTGTGTGTTAGATGAGTCAATCTTTGAAATGTAGGATGAAGTAATTGAAATGCAAGAGGAAGTGTTAGTAGATTTTACCTTACAAGAAGCATGTGCTACAAATTCTCTAAATGATAGTGATTGCCATGATTTATCCAATTATGTTGATAGTCATTCATTGGATGTTTCTTCTCTTGAATTTTTTGTGAAGTGTATAGACTCACATTGTGATGATCATTGTTATAGGATGAACAAAAATAATGGTGTTACTGCTAATGGGAATGATAACATAGTGATTGAGACTCTTGTTGAGGCACCGAGTCTTAATATTATGAATGAATCTAAGAGTCTGCATTTTGATTCAAGAGTAGTGTAGAATGCGATACCCTTGTTAATTGATGTGAATGTTGTATGTGTTATTAACAAAGAAAATGCTCAAACAAGTCCCCATGTTAGTTTAGATCATAAAGATATGCGAATTTTTAATGACATTGCTAATATGGTGGAAAACTATTTTGTTGATACATCTATTTTTGAACTTACTAATATTAATCTAGATGAAAAGGATGTGAGCATTCTTAATGACATTGCTTACATAGTGGAAAAATTGATTTATTGATGCATCCATTTTTGCGATTACAGATGAGTTTGTTAAGACCTTGGATGTGCAATCCTCGGTAGAACCTTGCAGGGTCACAGAGCTTAGTATGGTGGAAGAAGAAAATGAGGTGCCTCCATTTGGGGAGCCTAAGTGGTTCAAAATGAAAGTTGAAGTGGTTGCCCTCGATGTGCATGCGTTTAATTACCTCTTTGAAGATACTTCTCAAGTGGCCTACAAGAGAAAGAAAAGTGCTTACAAAATATCATCTTTATGGTACAGAGATGGATATTCCGAATTCTGCAGAGATGGATATTCTGAGTGTTGAAGAAGGCTTGATGAGTATAGTCTATTTGGAGACTTACAAAACCAAGAACTACTTCTTTTCTCCCTTGGCTTTAATAAAGCCTTTTGGTTAAACTAGTATTTATGTTTTCTTGCATTTTGTCATACTCACTAGGCCACTCATGCTTGTCAAGACATGCCACTTTATTTTACATTTCAAACATGAATTGTGCATGTGCCATTAGTGTTGCTAGTTGCATATTTTACACCGCCATGGCTCCTAGTCATGGTGCGACACTTTGCTTGCATGTTACCTCCATGTCATGTCTACCGTGCACCAACATGTAATGTACTTGAGAGTGAGTGATTTCTAATAAGCTTGGTTTCACTATGTGCAGGACATTTTTCATTCAAAATGGAACTATGGACAAAGACACTCCACCAAGCAAACATTGGAATTCATGACATATCAACACCAGGGAGCTCCTATACCTATCTTTACTTTACATTGAGGACAATTTAAGTTTTATGTGTGGGGGAGGAAATGTTTTCTTTGGTTTGTGTCTCTTGGACTTTACATGCTTACTTTTTTTCATGAATGGAATTTTTTGTGCTATGTGATACAAATCATGCTACGTTTAGTTTTCTTGTGTTATTTTGAGCTTTTGCATATTATACCCCGTATATATTGCATTTTTCATTTTTTGTGAAAATTTTAGCCACATTTCACAAGTTTGGTAAATAAGTGATGGTTTTGAACACAAGTTATGTGTAGTTGACATTTCTGTGGAAAAACTTGTCAATCCATGAAAAGTTTGAGTGTTGAGATTACTGGGAGATGTTAGTATGGTTGTGATGGGCTTAAATGAAATGTAGTGTTTGTGCTGAAATAAAATGAATCAAATGAGTTGAATGTGTGCGTGAGTGTTGGAAAATAGTGTCCAATCATTCTGTATTTGGGCACTTGTCCCTGAAGTCATTATGCCATGATCAAAGTTCATCATTTTAACTTTTTGTGTTTGCATGCGAAATATTTTGTCTATGGCACCGAGCTTGATATGTTTGGCATATTTTGTTGGCCAAGGCATGATGTTAAAGTAAGATAGATATGCCATGCAAAACAATAACAATCGACATAGGAGGAAGCCTGAATTGATTTTGCCTTTTTCTATGTGTTCTCCTTAGATTTTGGTGTTCTTGCATGGATAGTCCCTTGAAGACACATATGAACATGCAGTTAGATGAGAAGGGATATGGAGAAAAGGCCTTTGGCAACTCGGAATGAAAAGTAGTAAGACCCTGGCAAGCAAATAAGGGAAAAAAATAGCGCGCGCCATAAAACCCAGGCAAAAGTGGAAAAAAGAGCCACAAGATCCAGACAGCCATGCACTAATTTGTGTGACAAATGAATGCACCAAAGTGCAAGATGAAAGAAAAGGGATAATATCCAATAGAAGAACCAATGTGCATTAGGTTACCATTGATATCGTGTGTTGTAAGTGCATGTGTGTGGAGAAGAAGATTGTTGTGTAGTGAATGGGTAGACAAGATACTAAGGAGTGTACATAGAAAGAGAGCAAATGGATTCGGTTTTCCTCATCACACATTTGCACGCATGACATTTTGGTCTTTATTCATTATGCCTTTGTTGGTAATGTATGCTGAATTCTGAGAGTTTGTTACCATGGGAATTGTGGTTACTTTGATGTGTGAGAAATGTTTTGATGAATTTGGTGATTGGCATAGTGGGCGAAGGGCAGTGTGTTGGTAACATATGGTGGAACACTTGTAGAAAGGAAAGTGTGTTGAGTTTGCTTGAGGGCAAGCATGAGTTGTGTAAGTGTGATGTTGTGAACTTGCTTGAGGGCAAGCAAGAGTTCAAGTGTGGGGGAAATTGGGAAGTCAGTTTTATACTGACTTAATATTGTTAGTTTTTGCTTGACTTTTGTAGATTTTTGTGCACTTTATGCATTGATAGTGTAGAAATCAGTGTGTTTACGAAAATAATGTTGGGACCTTTTAATCGATATAAAGGGGCTGAAAATGGTAAAATATGATGTTGAATTTGATGTGGTTCTTGTGGGAGTTAGTGGCAATTTGATGAGGCTTCGTTTGTGACTTATGACTTATGTGAATTTATGTGTGAAGTGTTGTGATGAATTTCTGTGGCAATTGTGTGAGTAGTGTGTTAAGTAAAAGAGGAGTTCGAATTGTGTGTAAGAAGTTGACATAAAACACACACACACTCGCACGAGGTCGTTGCACATCTTCTCGCACACAAGCACAGATCGTCGCATGAGTCGCCGCACATAGTGCTGCATCGCTGCATCATTCCTTGCACGCATCGTCGCATGCACTTGCACTACACTATAGCACGTTGCCGCACGAGCTCGCACAAGCATGCACACCATTTGCGCCAACACTTGCACGCATCAATGCACATCATCGCACGGGAAAACACACACTCATTTGCACACCATTGCACACCATTGCACAGTCTCTCGCACATATGCAGCACACTAGGCACACACTAGCATGCATCGTCGCACATGAGCACACACTCACACCACATACATCGCTCACTGCATAGCACACAACACTTTGTACACTTGCACGACGTCGCCGCACACTCACACACCTTACTCCTCGCACTCAGCATAACGCATACACTCAAGCACACATGCATAACATACCAATTCGTGATTTACGCATGCAACTCCTCACACTTCACAAACTTCACTTTAGCACAAAAATACATCACACACACAGACATGTGCATGGCAAAGCCACTACAAGAAAAAAGGCCTTTGGTGACATACAATATATGGTCACCAAAAAGCTAAAAGTCGTCACCAAAGCGTTTGGTGACAAATTTTTGGTTGTTCACCCGGTAGTCACCAATGCCCAGTCATTGGGGTGACTGATTTTGTTGTTGGTCACCAAAGGATAATTTTGGTGACTAGAACAAAAACGGTCACCAAAATAGTGACTGAAAAAGTGGTCACCAATTTAGTCACCAAAAGTTGCATGTTGGTCACCAAAGTGCCAATTTTTGGTGACTGAATTGGTAACCAACATTATGTCGTCAATAAATGAGCAATGGTGAAAAATCACTTGACATGATATTTGGTGAGCAAAAAAATGGTCACCAATGATGACAAATTGGTGACTAATTATTTGGTCAACAAAGGTCATGACAAGTATTGGTGACCATATTATAAATGTTTTGTTGACTAAAATTGTGGTCACCAAAGAATAATTGGTGACCATATTATAGACAAGCATTGGTGATTAATATGGTAGTCACCAAATGGTGACCAAATATTTGGTCAATAATGGAGTAGTCGCAATACAATTTTTTTTAACTAAAATGGTGACCAAAGTTTTTTATATGGTGACGAAATATTGTTGGTCACTATTAAAAAAAAGTGGTCATTTTATAAGATTTGGTGACTAAAATTTTGGTCAATAATGAAGAAAATATTGTCAACATTACCATATGGTGACAAGAAAAGAGAACCTATTCATAATAACAATAAATATCACAAATATATCGAACAAACATTAAATTTAAACCTGTTCACCAATATATCGAACAAATATTAAAATAAAACCCATTCACAAAATATACCAATACATGACAAATATCCGACATTGTACTATCCAAGAAATATACAATAATATTAATAATATTCTAATATCTAGTGTCAAGAACGCCCACCATTTCTTTCTTCATCCATTAGGAGAGTTGACACTTCAACTCTTTAGTTTTCTTCAACCTTCATAATAGTTCGAATAAACAGGTTAAAAACTTTTTGTAACATATCATGTACCATTATAAAATATCACAAATATGAAGAAATAATATAATATCTCAATTTAAAAGTAAACCAATCACTGTTCAAACATTTAAAGTTAATAAATAGCAACATTCGAAACCAAAATCAATTTGGGAAGTAATTATACATTAGACATGTTAATGGATAATATTACAAGTTTAACAAATTTTAAACCAATCAAAGTGTATTTGAATGTATAACCATGTCAATCTAACCAAAGTTTCACGGTTTAGTCCAACCAAAAGCAACAATATACCACAACAATTATATTCAAGCATTTCAAGATAAAATAATGGTAATATTCGAAACCAAACAAAACTTGGGTAGCAATCTTATATAAGATACGTTCATACATATTCTGGTGAGTTTCACAAATTTAGTTCCAATATTAGCAACGATATGCCACAAAAACTATATTCAAGCATTTAAAGTAGCAATATTTAACAACCAAGATATTGACAGCAAGCATACATAAGACACAGTAATACATATGTATGAGCACAGTTTAAATCAATCAAAGTGTATTTTTAAAATCTACCCGTGCCAATTTAACTAAAGTTTCACAATCTAGTCGAACTATTAGCAACAATGCGCCACGACAATAACATTAAAGTATTGAAAGTTACAACAATGCGCCACAAGCCATATAAATATCACATGAAGTCATATAAATTAATAAAATAGAATATTCATGTGCTACGGTTTAATAAAAAGTAATGATCATTACCTTTTTGTATAATCTAGCACGATTTTTCCCTCAAATGTCCTGGCTAAGATCTTTGCGTAATGATTGCTTCCAAAGAAATGAACTAACAAATGAATATTCAAATAAATGTATATTAGTAACACACTTATAATAAGAAAAAAACTTTAGTATAGTTTCACGATTAATCAAAATATAGTGCCATTATTGTCAATAATAAACCACAAGAGGAATACTTATGAATTTAAAGTTCATATAATGGAACTATTTGAAACAAAACAAGACTTGGGAAGCAAGAGATTGTAAACCATATTCTTGCAACTTGTGTTAAAAATTTACTAGTATACATAGTTAACTTCCATTTTGTGTAGTTATGTGTCTATTACAAGTTGTGAACTACTGAAAGTATGTTCCTGCCCATTATACAAAAAGTACAAAGTTTAATACCCTATGACCAAATAAATGAAAGAAAAAGAAATAAAGGGTATGATTTAATTTGGAAATTAATTCATGAAATACACAAGGGTCGATCTGGATTTTGATTTAATCAAAAGGGTTAAACAAAAATTTGGAATGAAAATCAGTTACAACTTATTGGAATGAAAAGATTGGAATTCATATCTACAACAGTTCAGTATTCCACCAACTAAATAATAACTCAAGAATCAGAACCACAAGTAAGCTTCAAGACACGCAATCCAAAACTCGTCTTTCCAAAAGAGCTCACGGAAAATATCAAAGCTACAATCTTTATCAAATACATAGAGCAAACACACCCATCAAAATGCATAGCAGCCGAGACAATTAAACAAAAACAACGAACGAAAGTCAATAAATCAAAAAAGCACCTATCTTTAAACAAAAATCAGCCCAACAAACAGATCTTTCTTCCATAGAATAAAAAAACATAAGAAACCCAGAAACTAAATTAAGTTTCTTTGGCCCAACATACAGATTTTTGGCCGATCTTGACTCGCAAAATATCAGCCCAACAACAGATCTTTGGCCGATCTTGACTCGCAAAATCAAACCCGATTTTAGTTTCTCAGACCCTTCAACATCAAATCAATATAGCATTATGGAATCGATCAGAATTTTTTTCAAATAAATCCCGGCGGCGGCGAAGTCATCTCAGGACAATGGCGGTGGTTGAGCGGTCTTCATTACAATCGGCAGCAGAGACCAGTAAGAGGAGATATTTTTGAGGTTGCTGAAGTTTGGTAGTAGGCAGTCGAGCGGCAGATTGTAATTTGTGAGGTTGCTGAAATTTGTGAGGATGCCTCCAAATAGGGCAAAAATTGATTGGGTGCGCACGTGTATGTGATTGTGAGCCTAACATGAATTTATTAGTATAAATTAGGAAAATTATAGTGTTTAGTGTGTAATATCTAACTATTTTATAAGTTTATTTTTTTTAAATAAGTATTTCAAATTTTATTTTCAATTTTTTTACTAATAAGTAATACTTATACTTATAGTTTTTTAAGTTTACTAATAGTGCAAAATTGTATGAAGAGAAATTATTTATTTTTAATAAATTAAATTTCTATTTTTTAAGTTTTATATTTTACTAATAACTAAGAATAAAGATGTTAAAAATACTGTTCCAAAAATAATATAACATGATTTAGTATGGAGTTTGGTTATTTGGAAGGTGACACTTATATCATTACTTTGTCAAATCAGCTAATATAAGTTATATATTTACACTAATGTTTAAACTAATTCAGCTATAGCTCACACATATTGTCAAAAAAATGTTTAAACTAATTCAGCTATAGCTCATCCATATTGTAAAAAAAAAAAGGTTTAAACGAAAGTAAATAACATACATAATTTTAATAAAATAGAATCATAAAGCATATTGAGAGAATGATTAACTTAAAAAATATAAAAAGAGTAAGGGTATTAGTGAAATAATGAGTAAATTATTCTTTTGAATTCAAATATTATAATATAAAAATATTTTTACAATACTAGTTAGACTTCAAGTGTTAGATATCCTCAACAAAATACTAAGATTAATATTTTTTAAAATAAATTATTTGAATGTTACTAACTCACACTAAATTTAGTTCATAAGAAATAATTTATGGCCCTCTCAAAATGTGATTTGGCAAAAATAAAAATATTAAGATGCCTTACTATTATTATTAATAACTTAATAGATCCAACACAAATAATGATTCATTATTGTGGACTTAATTTAGCCCATCAATTTCTTTGGGAACTATATTATATTGTTAGGCCATTATGTTGGCCCAAATTGAATTCTTATCAAATATTACATTTATAATTCTAATATTTTATTTACGTATTTGTGGCCTTTCTTAAATTAATTTAGCCTACATTGAATTCTTAAATTAATTTAAGATCATTTCATAAATGTGATGGGGTAAAAATAAAAATATTAGGGTATCTTACTATTATTATTAATAACTTAATAGGTCCAAAACAAATAATGATTCATTATTGTGGTTTAATTTAGCCCATCAATTTCTTTGGGCACTATATTGTATTTTTAGGCCATTATGTTTGCCTAATGTGAATTCTTATCAAATATTACATTTATAAGTCAAATATTTTATTTACATATTTTTTGCCTTTCTTAAATTAATTTAGCCTACATTGAATTCCTAAATTAATTTAAGATCATTTCTTAAATGTGATAGGGCAAAAATAAAATTATTAGGTTGTCTTACTATTATTATTAATAACTTAATAGGTCCAAAAAAAAATAATGATTCATTATTGTGGCTTAATTTAGCCCATCAATTTCTTTGGCACTATATTATATTGTTAGGCCATTTTGTTGGCCCAATGTGAATTCTTATGGAATATTACATTTATAAGTCCAATATTTTATTTACATATTTTTTTGCCTTTCTTAAATTAATTTAGCCTACATTGAATTCCTAAATTAATTTAAGATAATTTTTTAAATGTGACAGGGCAAAAATAATAAAATTAGGGTGTCTTACTATTATTATTAATAACTTAATAGGTCCAAAACAAATAATGATTTATTATTGTGGCTTAATTTAGCCAATCAATTTCTTTGGGCACTATATTGTATTGTTAGGCCATTATGTTGGCCCAATATAAATTCTTATCAAATATTACATTTATAAGTCCAATATTTTATTTACATATTTTTTGCCTTTCTTAAATTAATTTAGCCTACATTGAATTTCTAAATTAATTTAAGATCATTTCTTAAATGTGAAAAGGGGCAAAAATAAAAATATTAGGGTGTCTTACTATTATTATTAATAACTTAATATGTCCAACACAAATAATGATTCATTATTGTAGCCTTAATTAAGCCCATCAATTCCTTTGGGCACTATATTATATTGTTAGGCCATTAAGTTGGCCCAAATTGAATTCTTATCAAATATTACATTTATAAGTCTAATATTTTATTTATATAATTATGGCCTTTCTTAAATTAATTTAGCCTATATTGAATTCTTAAATTAATTTAATATCAATTCGAATTTATAAGGCCATTTTTGTTATTAAATTAGAGATGTAATTCAAATTTATAAATTTGAGGGATCAAAGTGCAATTTCTTATTAAAAACCCCAACGTATTTTTGTTGTTTAATTAAAGAACTAATTTCTTTAAATTAAGATCAATTGAAATTTACAAGGCTATTTTTGTTATTTAATTATAAATCTAATTAGAATTTTATTTGGAAAAAATTTTAAATAGGAATAAGGATGGGCTCTTCCTACTCTCTAGAAAACCCTTAAGATTATTCTATCTAATAAGGCTGCCTTTTAATTTTCTAACTGTTGGCTACCTTACTGCAGCCTAATGGTTATCTTATGCACTACCTCCGCCCCTCATGGCGGAGGGGAGGGAGCCTCGCCCCCCACCTTCATACGCCTCCACAGTGAGTAAATCGGAATCTTCTGAGGAGAAATCCATCTCCTTCTCATCCGTCCAGAACAACATACCCCTCTCCCAGTTCAAAGGGGAACCAGCCCTCTTCTTGACTGAAGAAGAGGAAGATGAGTTAGCGCTGAACTTCCAATGGACCCTCATCGGAAAGTTTTCTTGGGGCCAGCCATCAATGGTGCAAATCCGAAAGGAGGTAGTGGCTGCAGGCTTCCAGTGAGAATGCAAAGTAGGGCTTTTAGACAATCGTCACATTCTGTTTAAATTTGACAAGGAGGCTGATTTCCAAAGATTCTGGACCAGAAAAGTTCGGCACTTTTAAGGATTCCAGGCCAGAATCTTTAAATGGACGAAGGATTTTGACCCGGCAGTGGAACCTGCTATCGCTCCGGTGTGGATTCGCTTTCCCCTTCTTCCTCTCCAACTGCATAGCAAGGACAAGCTATATTCCCTAGCCTCAGTTGCTGGTAAACCGTTAAAACTGGACTCTGCTACAACATCGGCTTCTGATCTCCTCCGACCAAGTGAGGCGAGGATTTGCGTTGAGATGGACGTCACAAAACCTACCCCTTCTCGCATCTGGATTGGACGTAAAAAAAATGGGAAATGGCAACACATAGAGGTTGAGGACCGGCCAGAATATTGCTCTAAATGTCGGAAGCTGGGACATGATATGAGTGGCTGTGACCCTACGAAGAAGAGATCTAAACCAGCTCCAGTCATTGCTTATCAAGGTAAAGCTAAGCAGATAGCCAAGGTTCCAACTCAAGACTGGATCCAGGTCTCCAGGAGTCAGACAAAAAGTACAATCGGAGCTCCTGCAGTTGTCCACCCTGACAAAAGGAAGGAGTTGGATCCCTCTTCTCTTTTAATCTCCAGCCCTTTGACCAATGTGCCTAGCTCTTCTGGCATAACTGACCTCAGCTACCCCCTCCCTGCATCCATAACTACTGCTCTCTTGGACTCCATCCAACCTGTATCTACAACGACTCATAACAAGTTCATGGCACTGGAGCTCTTGGAAGGGAATGAAGAAGTGATTAATACTCCATCGGTAGTCCCCCCATCTCAAGAGAGGCATAATACATTAGGCCAGGGTGAAACCCCCATGAAACTTCTGAATGATGTCATCATATGCCAACACATGGAAGAACAGGTATATTGTGATGAGATTATTGGCTATGTTACTAAAATTCTATCGTCTTCTGATTTGCAGGTCCCCTCCCCTGTGTTGTCTAAAGTTAGTGTACTGGAACAAAATTTGGTTGAAACTATGCCAAATGAGCCGCTCTTTAGCTCTGAAAGGGCACAAACACCAGGGCTGCGAAGGAATCCTAAATCTTGGCCTAAGTTTGACTCTGATCGCCTTCTTAGGGCTAGGTCCTTAAATACTGTGTCTCCTCCTTTAGTTTTCCAATGATTAGAATGTTATACTGGAACATTAGGGGTATTAGGAGAAAACCCAATTTTAGGAAACTAAGGAAAATCCTCAAGTCATCACATAGTGACCTTCTAGCCATTACGGAACCCTTTGCTGATTCCACAAAATTAGAAACACTAAAGAGAAAATTGAAGTTTGAAGTAGCCTTTTCTAATCCCAGCAGCTCAATTTGGATCATGCTTAGGAAACCTTTTGTTAGTTCCTTGATATCGATCACAGACCAACACATTTCTCTCACCCCGAACTTCCCAGACCTTTCATCCTATCTAGTGTATATGCTAAATGCACAGAAGCTGAAAGGGAGGACCTTTGGCTTTCCTTAAATAATTTGCAGGGGCTCCAAATGCCATGGATGTTATGGGGGGACTGGAACTGTATTAGGTCTATGGAGGAGAAGAAAGGGGGGAAGCTAAGGAGTTAGAAGGATTCACCTCTACTTTGGGTCTAACTGAGGTTCAATTCAGTGGAGCCAAGTTTACTTGGTGCAACAACAGGGAAGGTAGGGCTAGGGTATGGAAAAGACTGGATAGAGCTTTGATAAACAACCAGTTCCTGAGTTGCAATCTAGAGGCCAATGTAGTTCATTTAGCCAGATCACCATCTGACCATTCCCCTCTTAAACTGGAAATCCTGAAAGCTAAGAGAGATGTTGCCAAGTCCTTCAAATTCCAGGCTTTTTGGACTTCTAGTGAGGAGTGCCTTACTGTTATCAAGAAGGCTTGGGACATAGAGGTTGTAGGGTTTCCTTTTAGAATATTTTCTGAAAAACTGAAATCTGTCAAACATGCCCTTAGAATTTGGAACAAATCAACCTTTGGGAACATTTTTTCTAATGTGAGAAGGCAGAAGAGGAGCTCTCTGAGCTTGAAAATGAGGATGAGAGTAACTCCATCCCTAGGGAACAATTGAACTAGCTGCTGCCAAGGCTATATATCATTTGGGGCTGGAGGAGAGGTATTGGTCTCAAAAGGCAAACCTGAAATGGGTAAAAGAATGTGATAGAAACACTAGATTTTTCCATTCATATGTCAAAAATAGGCACACTAGATCCCATATTCATAGGATCCAAAACCAGGAAGAGGAATGGATAGAAGGAAAATATGAGATTTCAAACCTAGCTGTACAATACTTCTCTGATCTTTATACTGCAGAACAGGTTAGTTCCTCAGTTGATCCCCAACTGCTGCCAACATCTCTAACTAAAACAGATAGGCAAGAGTTAACTAGAATCCCTGACATGACGGAGTTAAAGGACACAGTCCATAGTATGAGTTTGAGTAGTGCACCGGGACCGGATGGATTTCCTGATATGTTCTATTCCACAGCTTGGGATATCATCTGCCAATGCCTCCTCCATGCAGTTCAGTCCTTTATGAATGGAGCAGAAATGCCAAAGGCTATGATAGCCACTGCCATTGCTCTAATTCCTAAAACAGCCAATCCTTCCTCTTTCAAAAAGTTTAGACCCATTAGCCTTTGTAACTTCTTTAATAAGGTTGTGTCTAAGCTCCTAGCAACTAGGTTAGCTTCCATTTTGCCTAAGATAATCTCAGAAAACCAAAGTGGATTTGTGGCAGGTAGACTGATTACAGATAACTACCTCTTAGCTAGTGAAATGATCTCTACTCTTAATAGAAAAAGTAAAAAAGGTAATGTAGCATTTAAGCTAGACATGGAGAAGGCCTATGATAGAGTACATTGGCCCTATCAATTACAGATTCTGAGATTTCTAGGCTTTGGGGAAGTTTGGATTGATTTGATATGGAGACTAATATCAAATGTCTGGTTTTCTGTCCTAATTAATGGGGCTATTAAATGGTGGTTTCCTGCTACTAGAGGTCTGAGACAAGGAGATCCCATCTCCCCCATGTTGTTTGTGATTAGCTCAGAGTATCTTTCTAGGGTCCTTAATAGTAAGCTTGGAAATGGTCTACAATTTTGTGTCCCAAAAGGTTGCCCTTGTATTACACACTTAGCTTATGCGGATGACCTAATTATCTTCTCCTCTGCCAAACCACAAGTAGTAACTCTAGTTATGGAAAAGCTGAAACACTATGAGAGTGTGTCCGGTCAGAAAATCATCACAGCTAAGAGTTCCTATCTAGTCCATGATAGGCTGCCAACTTCTACGAAACATGAGATAGGCAGAATTACTAAGTTTGCTAGAGGAACCCTCCCTGCCACCTACCTTGGTACCCCTCTTAATTTTAAAAGAATCCCTGATGTTTCTTTTGATCCTCTGATAGAAAAGATCTCCCAAACCATTAGAAGCTGGAGCTCAAAGTTTCTTACAGTAGGTGGTAGAATAACCATCCTCAAGAGTGTCCTGTCCTCTATACCTTTTTACACTACAATGAGCTTAAGTCCTCCTAAGAGGGTCATCTACCAGTTAGAGTCCTTGTTTTCCAACTTTCTTTGGTCAGGTGTAGAGAAGAGCTCAAAACATCACTGGATCATATGGAAAGAGCTGTGTTTCTCACAGGAAGAGGGTGGGATTGGTTTCAGAAACCTAAATCGCATTGTGTCAGCGCAGTCTTTCAAACTATGGTAGAGATTTAGACAGAAAAGTTTCTCTTTGGGTGAAATTCCTTTGGGCTAAATACTGTGGTTCAAATCACCCTACTATGGTTAGTTTGAAAAGAGGAAACTCCCACACCTAGAAGAGGTTGTGTGAGATTGCATCTTTAGCTGAGGAACACATCCTTTTCCAGCTGGGCAGAGGAGATTGCAGCCTCTTTCTAGACAATTGGAGCTCAAGAGGCAAGCTTTCAGAACTACTACAATGTCAAGACAACTACTTGGTGTCAGACTTCCTGGGACCTCAGGGCTGGAACCTCAGGAAACTCCAAGATTCTCTCCCTCAATTTCCCCTAGAAATCTGCAGGGAGTTCCCTTCCACTGTAGAAGATTCTGACAAGATGATATGGAATTTAACCCCAGATGGTAACTTTTGTCTAAAGTCAGCCTTTGAACTTATCAGGGAACACACCAGCCCCCTCTGCAGATTCACTAAATGTATTTGGGACCCTAACATTCCCACGAAGATATCCTTCCTTATGCTGAGACTTCTTATAAACAAAATACCAATAGGTAATAACCTCCATAAGGTAGGATTTATTGGTCCTTCCTCCTGTCCTTGGTGCTACTCGAGTGAGGAGACAATTAGTCATCTCCGGGTATCCTGCCACTTTGCTCTGAGGGTATGGAGTATTTTTGCTGCAAAGATGGGGATCTTTGACTTTTCCCTGGGTTTCTTACCTACTCTTCAGATTTGGTGGAGTAAGAACAATATCTACTCAGAGGTCAGGAACTTCCTGATCAAAATCTGCCTCTCCTTAATATGCTGGTTGCTATGGAAGTTTCAAAATCAGCTCATATTTGACAAAGGCCCACTGCAGCTTCATTCACTGGTTAATAATATCTTCAAATCCATAAAAGAGCTGAGTCAAATGAAGTTCCCAAACTATCAATTTATGGACCTGGACTGGGCTCGATTCTGGGATGCCTGTCTGAATTCAAGAGGAACTGTAAAGATCAAATGTGTCAAATGGAACCCCCCTGATCATTCCTGGTGTAAGATCAACATAGCAGTGGCTAAGGCAGGGGTATCCTGGATAACTGCAGGCTTTTTCAAAAGTGATAAAGGTCACATTCTCTTCCCTCTTCCTATTCTTCTTTTCCTTGATCTTATGTCCAGAATGCAGGTGGAAATCCTTGCTGCTAAGAAGTACATTGACAAATGTAAAGGATCTGGCTTCCAGCAAATCAGTCTTGAAACTGACTCCTCGATCCTTTTACAAACCTTATCATGGAATGATAGATCTCTCAGGGACATCTTGGACTACATTCCGCTAAGTGTACTGTTTTCACTAGTCCCTGAAGCTGCCAACCTCCCTGCAAGGTTAGTGGCTAACCATCAGAACTCCCAAGCTTCATCCCACATTTTTACTCTTCTGCAACTGGATAGGGACCAACTTCCAAATCTAACTGCAAACCAAGGTAATGATCAGCACCTACTCCTATCCCCATGCAGTTTTGATAACCTTTTGGCCCCAGCCTGCTGATGCTAGGGCTAGTTTGCATACGTATAATGGCCCCAGCTTGCTGATGTTAGAGTTTGTTGCCTATTGTCTATTAACTCTTGTTCCATATGATTGGTCAAGTTCCCTCGCCCCCCTTCTTTGGTTTGGGTGTTTCTGTCATTGCTGAGCTTCAAGAGAGAGCCGTCCAGTAAGGGATGACTGCTATGAGTTATTCAGGACCTGCTAAGAAGTAATCTGTTCCTTTCTGGTTGGAGGACACAGAAGCTGCTTGTTTGGTTACAATCAGTGAGCTTCCTAGTCACTAGGAGAAGAAGCTTTATCTGCTGCTCTTGAAGGCATGCCATATTTATGTTATCATCATGAGGCCAACTGAGAAGAATTCAGCCTTCCAAAACTCCTACATAACTCAGCATGTTGCACTCTGACGAAAAAGACATTTACTTAGTTATGCTTGTTGTATTTTGACCTATAACTGTCCTATCGAAAGGATCTTTTGTCACTCCTTGTGATCATAGGAGTTTTTTGGATAGGTAGATTATACTATATTGATTTTGTAAATGGAGGAAGTACTCCATATTTATAATTTTGGTTTAAATCCCTTGAACTAGGATCTATTAGGCTATGTAAATAGATCCAACTTCAAGAGATATCATCTTGTAAGGACGATTTTAGGGTAAATCCATCGTCCACCAAATTATCTAATAAAATTAGTAGTGGCGACCCACTTAAAAAATGAGGTAAGCCAAATAAAAAAAATTATAAATCTAATTGAAGAGATAAATTTGAGAGAATAAAGTACAATTTCTTGTTAAATCCCCCAATTCAAATTTATAAGACTATTTTTATTATTTATGTATTATAGATCTAGATATAAATTTGAGGGACCAAAGTATAATTTATTGTTAATTTCCCAAAAAAAAGGATTTCAATGTAGAGAGATTCGAACATGTGACCATAGCCTTCATACTTAATAAACTTGCCACTTCACCAATCTCAAAATGAATGTAATGTGTAGCATTTTGTTAATTTAATTAAAATAATAACTTTTATGAAAATATTTATTTTAGATATCATAATATAGCACATGAGATTCAAACACCAAACTTTTCCTATATAACACCCAAAAGTTAAATGTTTTGCCATTTTAACGGTCACTTATTATTTAACCTACTTAAGTTTATATGATAAACAACAAATTAATTCTATTAATAATTGGTGACCACTTTTCTAGTCACCAAAATATTCAAAAGTGATGGAAATATCCTTTTCCCTACGATCTTTGTTGACCAAAAATATCATCATTAAACTAACTCATATTAGAGACCACTTTTATGGTCACCAAAGGTTTTGTACCAAATTTTTATTGACTAAGCATTTTCTCATCAACAAATTTGGTCACCAAAGGGTGTGTGATAGGCGGGAATGCTTCCCGCCATGGCGTTTAGTGACCAAATATTGACGAATTTTTTTTCTGGTCACCAAATTTTTAGTTGTTACCGAAATTTGGTGACTGGACTTTTTTTTTGTCACCAAAAGGTACTCTTTGGTGACAAAAAAATTCTGGTCATTAAGATTTCAGTCACCAAAGGGGGATTTTTCTTGTAGTGAGCGTCGCAATGAAAATGAAATACACTGCAACATCACGACGTGTTGCTATGAAGAGAGATACACTGCGACGCGTCATCACAACGCGTCGCCGTGAAGTGGTGTTGTGCTACAACGCCTCGTTGTTAAATTATGGACAAAAGGTTGAGTTTTTTTTTCTAAGTGTTGGAATTGTTCTTTGCAGGTGCAGGTTCATGGTGTCGTGGTTTTTTGTGGCTCGGAGGCGTGTTGAGAGCTACGAAGGCGTGATGCGAGTAGGCGTCGAGGCCTGAGTTGATGGATTAGGGAGCTGACGTGGATGCCTTCGCATGTGCTGATTTTGGCTAGTGGCGTATATCAGTGGCATTGTTTGTACATAAGTGTTCATTTGACGTTTGCGTATTGTTTACATTTTGTAACCTCTATAAATAGAGGAATTAGTTGTTATTTTAGGGAATCGATCATTCTAGATTTTTACCAGACTTTTGATTTTGAGAGTGGGAACTTTCTCTCTCTAAAAACTTCCACTCTCTAGATTCTCTCTCTACTATTTCCGCTCTTATTTTTAATTCCGATCAAGAATTTGAACCGAACACTATAATTCTTTGCTCAATTAAGGAGGAAATTCGGAGTTCATTTGTGAATTGGAAGCATTCAAATAAATTTAAACGGTATAATCTTTCCAATTAATGAGAATGAATTGCTTGTTGTCGTATGTTGATGATCGTGATTTAGAAATGGAATCTCGTGGCTGAATTGATGATGTCCTAGGGTATGGATTAGATGATTGTGTAATTAAACAATGAAATGTTATGCAATTGACTCAATTTCTAAGAGTGGGATCAAACTAGCTCTTAAATGTATGAATATGTCAAGTTTCATAATTTTTGCACTTTCATTTATGGAATTGAGCATTGATTATGGCCGCCATGCTAGGTTAAGGCTCGGTTCACCGATAATAGTGATAATTGCACGAAACAAGGACCAGTAGTAGGATTCGCTGAGTTTTCTTACTTGCTTATCATGTTCAAGTATTGAGATGCGGTCGCCATGCTGGTTGAAGTTCATTAAATTACTAGAAAAGAGTAAGAAGAAGCTTTCTAGGGTAAATGAAAACTATCGGACGTAGGTCAGGCCTCGCCATGGAAAGACCTTAGGAACTACATGTTAAAGTAGTTATCTATTGAAGGTTGAGAAGTTGCGGGTGTACATCCGTCATGCTTAGGCCTCGCCATAGGATAGTATGATGACAGGGGGTGTAGAGAGCATTGCGGTCAACATGCTGGGTGCTAACTAGACTTCTAGGCAACATTTGTCTCCTCATGATGTGTATGTGTGTCAAGTGCAGTGCTAAAGTAGTCTAATGTCCATTCATCCGGTGCTAAAACCCTAGGACATCCACATTATATCTGTTCACTTTCCTTATAGAATTTGCTATTGTTTCTTCTTGTTCCTCTGTTTTCAGGTTCTCAGTGTTAGTCTAGTTCACATTCTTGTAATTTTGTTTTTGTGACACTCAATAGAACAGTTACTTGAACTCTTGGAATCATCTCCTTCCCCGAGGAACGAAACCCTTTCACCACAACTACATTAGTGAATAGGGATAAATTCTTTAGGTACACGATAAGCCTGTCAAGCTCCATTCCCTGAAAGAGTGAAACACCACCAAAGAGAGGGCCTCAGTTTGATCGATTTTTAAATATGGTAAAACAAGTGAATGTGAGCCTACCTCTCCTTGATCTTGTGACAGTAGTGCCCTAGTACCCAAAGTTTCTCAAAGATATTATATCAAATAAAGAACAGATTCTTAGGTGTGAGGTGCCTTTGACGCTTACAGAGTGTAGTGGAGCTTAGGTTGGGCACAATTTGCCACTGAAATAGTTGCACCATACCTTGTAAGATAGGCACGAGATTTTTTGAGAAAGCACTATGTGACTTGGGGGCTGGAATCAATCTTATGCCTTTATCTATTGCTTTGAATGTGGGTCTTGGTGAGAGGATACAGCCTGTGGCTGTGACCTTGCAACTTCTGATAGGTCTTTGGTAAAGCTATCGGGTATGGTTGAAGATCTGCTAGTGGTGGTGGATAAGTTCACTCTCCCAGTGGATTTCATTGCTCTTGATATGGAGAAGGACCCTGAGGTACCTTTGATTTTTGGTATACCTTTTCTTGCAACGTGTGATGCTTTGATAGTAGTTAGAAACAAGACAGTTACATTTCGCATAAACAATGAACAAGTAGTGTTTGATGTTAATTATGACATGAAGCATCCTATGCATATATAATCTTGTTTTGCTATTCGAGCTGTTGCATGTTCTGTAAATGTGATTGATGTAAAAAAGGAACATGGTTACGTGTGTGTTGATGAAATGAATGGTTGTGGAAAGGAATTAGATGAGTTTGAGTTAGATGATGAAGATAGAAAAATTGTGTCTGATATTGAAAATGTTGTTGAATGCGGTGTATTAGATACTCCATTTTTGAAATGCAAAATGAAGTTGTTGAAGTGGAAAATGAATTGTAATGAAAGATACGTTGGAGAAAGCATGCATTAAAGAATTGAGAAATGATGATGATGAATGTACATTTTCAACTAATGAAGTGTGTGCACCTACTGAGGTGAGGAGCAAAGAAAGTTTGTGTAGGAATAAAAAGCTTATGCCTTCCATTGTGATGCCACCAAAGCTAGAACTTAAACCCTTGCCTCCATATTTGAAGTATGCTTTTCTAGGGGAAAATGAGACCCTGCCTGTGGTGATTTCTTTTAAGTTAGAGGCTTGGCAAGAGAAAAATTTGTTTGGAGTTTTAAGGCAGTACAAGCAATCCATCGGGTGGACCATTGCAGATATAAAGAGAATCAGTCCAAGTATTTGTATGTACAAGATTTTGCTAGAAGAAAATTCTGTTCCAGTGCGTGATAGATAGAGAAGACTTAACCATCAAATGATGGAGGTTGTAAAGAAGGAGGTAATCAAACTTCTAGACTTTGGAATGATCTTTCCAATCTCAGACAGTGAATTGGTAAGTTCTATGCAATGTGTGCCAAAGAAATGTGGAGTAACTGTTGTAAAGAATGATGCTAATGAGCTGTTGGCGACAAGGATCATCAGTGCATGGAGAGTTTGTATAGATTACCGCAAGCTCAATAAGGCAACCAAAAAAGATCATTTCCCACTCCCCTTCTTGGAGCAACTTCTATACAGAATTGCAGGCTTTCTTTTCTATTGTTTTTTGGATGGATACTCAGGCTACAATCAGATAGCAATTGATCCAAAGGATCAAGAGAAAACCACCTTTACATGCCCATTCAGCCCTTTTGCATATAAGTGCATGACCTTTGGCCTTTGCAATGCTCCTGCAACCTTCCAGCAATGTATAATGGCTATATTTCATGATATGGTGGAGTCTATCGTTGAGATCTGACAAGTGTGTCGTGTACTTTTCAATTTAACCCTTGAAACTACTATAGTAGTGGCGGTAGGGATAGTATCCACAGGGAAGGAATTGGTTACCAGAAATGTTAAGGTTTTGTTCCAAATATGTCTGAAGGTTTAGTTTTCAAGAATTAATGGACAAAAATAACACACAAGAGTAGACAAAAAATGATCTAAAAGATAGAATAAAGAGACAGAACATGACTCAATCTAACAAAAGAAGCAACAAAGAACACTACAATTCAAAACTAAATAAGAGCACAGAAATGAGATAGCACACTTTTAGTGAAATGTCCTAGGATTTCTTATCCGGATGATCATGTAAATCGACTACGTTAATGCAATGCAATTGACACACTAGAAGACCAAGAGGAGATCAAACTGCCTGAGAGCCTAGATTATGATCAGCATGGCAACCGCATCATTTTCTATGTTCCCTAACTCCACAATTTCCCATTGCGAGGCCTAGAGTGAAGAGTTAAACCCGTAGAGTCCCAACCTCCCGAGATTCGCTACTATTACATGCAAATTCTAAGGTTTTCCCATGGCGAGGCCTAACCTAGGTCCAATTGTCTTCGCGAAGCTCGGAAAATCTCTTCTCACTTAGTTCTAAAATCTCGATGAACTTCCACCGGCATGACGACCGCATCTCGGTTCATGATCAAGCAATTCAAGTGAGAAAACTCAATTATCATACTTCATGTTCTCATCTCACGCATTCTTACTCCTACCGATGAATCAAACCTTGACGTAGCATAGCGACCACAATCAAGGAAGAATTCCAACGATAAAAGTTCAAACAAGTAAAACTTAACCAGATTTCAACATTAACTTCTAGTATGAGTTCATTCTTGATGAATTACGTCAATTGCAAGGCATTGCATAGCCTAATTACGTTCTCATCCGGTTCCAAACCCTAGAACATAGCAAATTTAGCCACAAAGTTCCATTTCCAGTTCAGGATCGTCAATAGACAACACTGAGCAAATCATATTCATTAATTGGGAAGAATTTACAAAATGTTATGCTTCTATTGCTTCCAATTCAAGACAAAACCGTGAATTCCTCCTTAATTGAGTAGAGAATTAAAATGTTCAGAACAAATTCTCGATTAGAATTGAGAACGGAGCTAAAAATGCTAAAGAGAGAAATTAGAGAGGGAAAGTAAATCTAGAGAGAAAATTGAGAGAGAAAATTCCCGCTCACAAAATCAAAAGATGGTTATGAATTCTAGAGTATTCGTCTCTCCTAAAATCTAACCAATCCTCTATATATAGAGGTTACAAAACGTAAACAGTACACAAACGTAAAAAATGAATACAATATTACAAAAATGCCATCACAAAAAATGCCATCACAAAGAATGCCACATCAGCACAACTCTGAATTCCAAGCTAAACGCTTAAGCTGCAAAACCACGCCTTTGAGCCTTCCCCAAGTATGCCTTTTGTTTCCCCATCGTCCTTCATCGCGCCTTCGAGCTCATAGTGATCACGTCTTCAGGTCTTCTGCACGAGAAAACACAAAATCCATACTTGGCCAAAATTTTGGCAATGAAAAGCAACAAGAAGCTCAATTTCAGAATGGCCTACGACACTCGATTCCAAATGCCAATTTTTCTACTTTTCAAATGCCAAATTTCATCCAATCGCGTCGTAGGCCAAATTTCACATAGCGTCAAATGGCCTGCGACGCGGTGCGCGTGTGTGTGTTGTTTTGCAAATGAAGAGTGCTTGTGCATGTGTGGGCTAGTGTGTGTGTGTGTGCTCAAAAGTACATGAGTTGTGCCATATAATCTATATGCTCATGTGTTGTGTGCTTGAAGGTTGTGCACGAATAGTGCAACATTTGTGTGCTCATGTGTGCAGAAATGTGCATTTAATGTGCTATGAGAAATGCATGTGTAGTGTGCTTGTGTCTTGGTGATGTACTTGATTGTGTAGCAAGTGTCGTGCGTGGATGTATGTTGTGGTGTGCATGAAGTGTGCATGTGGTGTTTGAAGTGTGTAATAAAAACAACAAATATGTGCATCAAATCCAACTCAAAGATGCAAGGAAAACATAAGCACATATACTTGGAACTTATTACCTCTCAAATTCTGAAAATTTACAACCAGATTCTGGCCCTGATTCGTTGTGAATTTGGAAATCCTTAAGACATCAAAGTTATAGCCCGAGTCTTAGCTTTCCATAGCCTTTTGAATCACCAAATTCGAAGCTCGGACGAGAAAGTTACGACCAAAACACTGAGCTGTGGCAAGAAGGAATTAAGCCTGAGACGCGTAATTGGGTTTTCTATCCATTCCACCGTGATTCACTAGTTTTTCTTTCACAATTGGATTTTGCCTTGAACACTACAGTTGTAGCTCCCTCTCTTGGCTTTCCATAGGATCAAGAATCATCGAAATTGGAGATTCTTACCTCAAGATATTGTCAATCTACCAAACTGTGGCAAGAAGATCAAACCATAAAAAACCCTAATCCAAGCACAACAAAGAAGCCCCTGTTTCTCATGATTGCACACAGAATTTTAAGAAGGCTCAAACATGAAAACTAAAGTTCACGCAAAGAAATTTCCATAGCAACCAAAATCTCCACATTCGGATCGAAATTGAAAAAGATATACTCAAATGAAATTCAGCACTCAATCTGCCAAACTCAAAGCACACTAACGCATTCCTTCAAACCTTTTTCATTTCTTTCACAATTGTTGACCCGAATTCAAACTTGCTTCTTTTAACCTCATTCTTGATCCTTTTTCTTCATTTTAGCCTACCATATGGTCACTCACATAAATGCATCAAATATCACATAACAAGGCACATTTTCATGCAAAACAAGCCAAAAAGCTAAGTGAAACAAGATACTTAAGTTGGTATAAAACCAACTTATCAAATTCCCCCACAGTTGAACTTTTGATTGCCCTCAAGCAAAAGCCACACTCTAGACTTTCACCATAATGCAATGATCACCTCACCCCCCATCCGCTATGATCTTTTCAAAGTTCATAAAAGTATTTTCCACACAAAAACTTATGCACGTTTCCTGACACCTAGTTCTCAGATTTCAGTACACATTACCAACTAAGGCACAATGAATAAAGACCAAAATGTCATGCGTGCAAGTGTGTGCTGAGGAACATGCACTTCATATATTCCCTTGCTATAAACAATCTAGTTGTCTCACTTGCCATCCAGTACATATCAATCTCATTGACTACTCCTATGAACATGCAACTTCACAAGATCAATGGTAACCTATGCGCACATTAGTGCTCTATGGGACAATGCCCTTATTTGCACATTGGTGCTTATTTGTTGCACCCGTTGGTGCCTTAGCCTGGGTTTTGTGGCTGATTTTACCCTTTCATTGCTTGCCATGGTCTTATGGCTCTTTTTTCCCAGTTGCCAAAGGCTTTTTCTCCATTTCCTCTCTTGTGTATGCACATGTTCATAAGGGTCTCAAAATGACTGAACATGCACGAACACTGGAAACTCCAGACAAATGCATAGCAAAAAGAACAAATTCCATACACATTACCTCCTATGTCATTTGAATTTTTGCATGGCATATCTATCTTTTCTTAACATCGTGCCTTAACCAGCAAAATGTACCAATTTCTTCAAACTTAGTACCAGAAAACAAAAAATTTCAAATACAAAATTAAAAACAGTAAGGTGATGAACTTGAAATAAACCATAGTGAACTAGGAACAAAGCTTCCATACATGATGGTTAAGCATTACATGTCCACTCATTCACTCATTAACCGTTACCACAACACACACCATCACTCATTCCATTTCTTATCTCGCTCAAACTCACATCACTCTCATTTTATTTCAACACAACCCACAACACACAAACAAGCACAAACATGCGACATATACAATACACTCTCTAAGACTTCAAATCTCCATGCATCTTCATCACACACATCCTACTTCACAACATCTAGGAACTCATCAGGGCATCACATTCACCAATCTTCACCAGTCTTCAACAACATCATTGATAAGTTGGTTTTATACTAACTTAAATGGCTTAGTTCACTTAGCTTTTTCCTTGTTTTTCATGCAAATGTGAGGTGTTATGTGTTATGCTGTGCATTTATGTGGTTTGCAACTTGAGGTGCTAAAACGGTGAAAAAAGATTAAGAATGTGATTAAATGAAGCAAATGTGGGTTTTAGGTTAAAGAACAAGAAAAGATGCAAAAAGGCTTGAAATGGTGTTCTAATATGCTTGTTTCACATTTAGGCAGAATTAATAGTTGAACTTCATTTCAGTGTATCATTCTCAATACTAATCCAAATGATGCGATCTTGGATGTTCTGGAAAGATCTCTGAGTATACATTAAGTCATATGTTTTAACATTCTTCCAATTATGCGTGCAAGTGTGAGAAACGGGGGCTTGTTTGTAATCACTAATTAGGGTTTCTTATTATTTGATCCTATTGCCACAGTTTGGTAGAATGACAATATCTTGAGCTACAGACCTCCAAGTTTGATGAATCTTGAACGTATGAAAAGCTACGACAAAGCTCTACAACTCTTATCTTTATCACAAAGTCCAATTCGACGCTGAAGACACACTTATGTTGCATAGAAGTGGAATGTTGTGCTGGAGATGAATATTGGCTGCGACATGTCGCAGGTCATTTCAAGCAATGAAAGTTTTGTCCTGCGACATGTCGTAGGCCATTTCAGGCTATGAGAATGTCGCAGGCTATTTCGGGCAGGATGAATATTGGCCTGCGACATGAACTTTAAGCCTGCGACGCGTTTCTTCTTGCCGTACTTCAGTAATTTGGTCATAACTTTCTCATCCAAGCTCCAATTTGAGTGATTCAAGAACCTATGGAAATCTAAGAGAGAAAGCTACAACTTTGGTGTTCCAGGAAAAGTCCAATTCGGAAAGGAAAGTTGGAAAATCACTGTGGGAATGAAAAGACCTGATTAGGTTTTTTTTCGCGTCGTAGGCTTAATTTCAAATGACCTACCACTTCTCAGTGTTTTGGCTATAACTTTGTCATTCTAGCTCCGAATTGGGTGATTCAAAAGGCTGTGGAAAGCTACGACGTGGGGCTATAACTTCCATGTTTTAGGTTTCTCTAAATTTACTATACCGAATGGCCAGAATGTGGTTGCAAAGTGACAGTTTGTAAGTTTTCAGAAGTTGAGAGGTAAAAAGTTCCAAGTATATGTGTTTATATTTTCCTTGCAGCTTTGAGATGGATTTGATGCACATATTTGTTATTTTTAATGACAACACTCACCTCACCACACTTAATGCACACTGCAATGCACAAGCTTGCACTACATGGCTGCAAATCACAAGGTTCAAGCACAAGCACAACACATTGCCTCACACACTCACCCTTGCTCTCAAACGCTCACCTTGAACACATGCATGTTTCTTCAGATTTGCACACTAAGCACACAAAATTACTCCACGACACATCGTGGAGTTAAGAGAAGAAACTCCACGACGCATGGTGGAGTTAAGAGAAGAAACTCCACGACGCATCGTGGAGTTAAGAAAAGAAACCCCACGACGAGTCGTGGGGTTATTTTGGAGTGCTTTTGCCAAAATGTTTTCTAAGTGTTGGAGTTTTGCTCTCTTTATTAACAGGTTCTCGGAGGTGTGATTGATCTAGGCTCGAAGGAGCACAAGTTCTTGAAGGCGCGATTGATCCAGGCTCAGAGGCGTGGATGGTGGTCTTGCACACGTTGCTTTGTTTGACTTTGTTAATGTGTAGTGGCATTCTTGTAATTTTGTATTCCTTTTACGTTTGTGTATTGTTTACATTTCTTGTAACCTCTATATGTAGAGGAATTAGTCCACATTTAGGAACAATTAGGACATTCTAGATTACAAAAACCGACTTTTGAACAAGAGAGATAAAGTTTCTCTCTCTAACTTTCTCTCTCTAGAATTTTCTCTCTCTAGAATTTTGGCTTCGTTTTCAATTACGATCGAGGATTTGGACCGGTCATTGTAATCTTCTACTCAATTAAGGAGAAAATTCACAAATCTTTTGTGAATTGGAAGCATTTGAAGCAATTCAAATGGTAAACTCTTTCCATTTAATAAAAATGAACTATTTCTCATTGCAAATTGTTGATCGTGAATTGAGAATGAAGTTCTGTAGCTAAATTGATGATGTTATAGGGTTGGAAACCGGATGAATGTGTAATTAGACTACGCAAAATTTTGTAATTGACACAATCCATAAAGAATGAATTCCTACTTAGAACGAATGCATGAATTTTGTTAAGTTTCATTTATTTGTGCTTTTGTTGATTGAGTTATGCTTCGATTGTGGTCGCCATGCTGAGTCGGAGTTAAATTCACCAAGAGGAGTTGGAATGAATGAGATGAGAACCTTAAGTAGGATAACTGAGTCTTCTCACTAGATTTGTTTGATCATGAATAGAGATGCAGTCGCCATGCCGGTGGAAGTTCATTGAAACCATATAATAGGGTGAGAAGAGACTTTCCATGATTAACGAAGACAAATGAACCTAGGTCAGGCCTCACAATGGGAAGACCTTAGAATTTGTATGCTAAAATAGTGAGTCTCGGGAAGTTGAGTTGCTGCGGGTTTCAACCATCACTCTTAGGCCTCGCCATGGGAAAGAGTGGTGCCAGGGCGTGTAGGATGTCATGCGGTCGCCATGCTGATGGTGTTCTAGACTCCTAGGTAGCTGAATCTCCTCTATATTCTATAAGTGTGTCAATTGCATTGCATTTGATAGTTTAATGCACAGCCATCCGACTTAATAACTCTAGGACATCCATTTCAAACCTGACTTTACTTCCGTGATTTTTACTTGTTATTCTACAGTAGCAAGTTATTTCTGATTGGTGACATTTATTAGGGCAATACTCGAATTCAAGAATCCAACCCTTCCCCGTGGATACGATCCCGACTCATCACTACTACATTCGTTTAGGGGTAAAATTGCAAGGTTAACGACAAGCCTGTCAATTTTTGGCTCCGTTACTGGGGAAGGCACGGTTTCTTGAATTTGGACTTGCTCTGTTTTGTTTTTGTGTAGATTAGTTGTTCTGTGTTGTTTTCTTTGTTTTCATGTTTTGTTCTATCTACTTTGGTTTACTTATGGCAAGTGCAGGACAAAGGAACTCATTTGAAAGAGAAAATTGCACACCACAAGTACCCAAGCATGTCTAGATGGTATGGGGACTCTTTTGGCTCGTATCATTACACACAGCCAACACCTAAGAGATTTGAGGACTTCTCTCCACCACCATATGAAGAACAATGGCGAAATCAAGCACAAAGCAATAACTCATATCACATTGGAACACAAGGACCATATGTGGAATACATGTTTTCTCAAATGCTGGAAAAACTTGACAAAGGCTTACAAAAGGGAGAGCAATGGCATAACCAACAACAAAGCAATGAGTGTTATCTCAGAGAAGAGGCAAAAATGGAAAACATGTTGTCTCAAGTTTTGGAGAGATTTGATAGAAGTGAAACAAGGTTGGCTCAACAGGAAGAGGAGCTTCAAGGACGACAACAAAGACTCGATCGAATCAATGCTTTAATGAACAACCTATGGGAACAAATTGAGACACCAATTCAATATGCACATTACTATTCACAAGGTACACCTCTAATTTCTAGAATACCAACTCCTGAGGAATACCATTTTCAAATGCAAGCTAATATTGAATGTGGTGAAGAGCATCATTGGGAGGTGAAATCTACAAATAATGAGGTTGTCTCACAAAAATGCATTGTTGATGAACCTTTGCTTCATGGGTCAATTTATAGCTGTTCAATTGAGAATGATGCCTCATGTGATGAACTTGATATTGATGAATTTATGGGGAGAGTGTTTAATGCTGAGTCTTGCATTAATTTTATGGAGTTCCATGAGCCAAATGATGTTGATAGCCGTTCATTAGATGTTTCTCCTCTTGATAGCTTTGTGAATTATACAGAGACACTTCTTGATTATCATTGTGATATCATGAATGAGGTTAATGTTGTAATGACTAAAGAGAATGTTAACACATTGCTTGAAACTCTTGTTGAGGCACCAATTCTTGAAATGGTGAATGGATCTAGGTGTCTAAATGGTGATTCACAAGAAGTGCAAAGTGAGATACTCTTGTTAATTGATGATAATGCTTTTTGTGTTGTTGAGAAATAAAAGACTCAAGAATTTTCCCATGTTAGTCTAGATGATGAAGATATGAGAATTTATAACGAAATTGCTAACATGGTGGAAAATTGCTTTGTAGATGAATCAATTTTTGAACTTACTGGTTGTTTTGAACTTATTGATGAATGTGTTGAGACCATGGATATACAAGCCTTGGTTGAGCCTTGCAGGGTTATAGAGCCTAGTATGGTGGAAGAAGTAAAAGAGCCTATTCTGGTGGAGGAACTGAACCAGGTGCCTCTTAAGAGGGAACTTCAACCTTGGTTTGAGCTATGCATAGTTGAAGAGTCTAGTATGAAAGGTGAAGTAAAGGAGGTGCCTACAATAGGGGAGTTTCAGTGGTTCAAAGTTAAATTTGTGGTGGTTGCTCCTCATGTGCATGAGCTTAAGCACCTCTTTGCCACTATTTTACAAGTGCCCTACAGGAGGAGGGAAAAGAGTGATTATGAAATATCTTTCTTCTGGTACAGAGAGGGTTATTCTGATTCTTGAAGAAGAATGTTTCATGAATAAAATTCAGAACTACTTCTTTTTCATATTACGTTAAATAAAGTATTTTTGTTAATTTGATCTTAATGTTATTTTGCATTTTGCTTATGCTCACTAAGGCCACTCATGTTGTAGGGGCTTGCTCATGAAGGACGTTGCAAGGGAAATAAACATAGCACATGAGGATAAGTGTGGGGGAGTGGTTCCATGAACCACACTCATGCTGCACACTATCACTTTACTTCGCATTTCAAGCATGAATTGTGCATGTTCCACTTAGTGTTGTTGGTCGCATATTTTTACACCACCATGACTCCTAGTCATGGTGCGACACTCTGCTTCAATGCTGTTTTCATGTCGTGTTTGTCTTGCATCAACAGGTGGTGTACTTGAGTGAGTGCTTTCTAATAAGCTTTGTTTCACCATGTGCAGGAGATTTTTCATGCAAGAGGGAATTATGGACAAAGGCACTTCACCAAGCAAACATTGGAATTCATGATATACCAAAACCAGGAAGCCCCTAAACCTATCTTTACTTTACATTGAGGACAATGTAAGTTTTAAGTATGGGGGAGGGAATGTTTTCTTTGGTTTGTGTATTTTGCACTTTTTATGCTTATTTTCTTTGGTGCATGAAGTTTTTTGTGCTATGTGATGCAAAGCATGTTACTTTTTAGTTTTGTTGTGTAATCTTGAGCTTTTGCATATTATACCTCGTATATGCTGTATTTCTCATTTGTTGAGAAAGTTTTAAATTTTTTGCAACATTTTGGACTTTTTGTGAATAAGTGATGGTGTTGAACACAAGTTATGTGTAGTTAACATTTTTGTGGAAGAACTTGTCTATCCATGGAGAGTGCACTAGCACTAGAGTTGGATGTGTGTTTAAAACTTGAATAAAAATACTCAGTAGTGACGATAGTTCAATGCTAAGTGGTAGGAGTTAAAACATAGTGGGAAAGTTTGAACTTTAACATAGTTGTTTTCAAGCACAAAATGGATTACATACAGTGATTGTTTCACTTATGTGAAGAAGTGAGAAATAGAGAATTTTTGAAAATTTTCTTGAATAATGAAGAGTAATCCTTGGAAGCATGTAATGACATTTAGGCACCAGGGGAAATGATTTGCGAAAAAAGGCAGGTTATGCCAAAGTGAAATTTGTTGCATGCTAAATGCAGGGACAATGTCCAAGAGCACACAATTATGAACCGCTCCTCTGCGGGACTGCTCTATCACACTAAGTGTGCATTTTAAGAGAATAATCCGCATGAGTGGGGATGGAATTCAAAAGCCATAAAACCCAAGGCAATAATTGGTAAGGCCAAGGAGTACCCCAGTGTAATAATGTCATGTGTGAAACGAAGGTAAAGCACTAAAAGATGACAACCGGGGGGAAAGAGTGGTAAGAAACGAGGGAAACCAATGATCCGTAATTTGGTGCATTTATGTCTATACAATGTTTACAAGTTGAGAACTTGAAAAGGAGTAATAATAAAATCGTTGCATTCTCTATTTTTGCTTTGACTATAAGTGAGACTTGAGCTGTATGAATCCTTTGCACACACTCACACATCTATGTTAGAGCTTCAAATGAGTACAACTTAGTTTTGATGATTGCCATGAAGAATTGAGCATATCCTTGCCACTAGAGTATAATTGGGTAAACTAAGAAATATGCACATCCAATAATAGTGTGATATGTTCTTAAAGTAGATAGGTAGGTTTTTCTACAAGAGAGTCCACTATGTAGAGTTGTGTGTTGTGTGTTGTTGTATTGTTGTGACTGAGCTTGAGTTGTGTAAGCAGGAGTTGTGAAAGTGCATTTTTGTGCATTTTGCTTGACGGCAAGCAAAAGTTCAAGTGTGGGGGAATTTGATAAGTTGGTTTTATACCAACTTAAATGGCTTAGTTCACTTAGCTTTTGCCTTGTTTGTCATGCAAATGTGTAATGTTATGTGTTTTGTTGTGCATTTATGTGGTTTGCAACTTGATGTGCTAAAACGGTGAAAAAAGATTAAGAATGTGATTAAATGAAACAAATATGGGTTTTAGGTTAAAGAACAAGAAAAGATGCAAAAAGGCTTGAAATGGTGTTCTAATATGCTTGTTTCACAATTAGAGCAGAATTGATAGTTGAACTTCGTTTGAGTGTATCTTTCTCAATACTAATCTAAATGATAAGATCTTAGATGTTCTGGAAATCTCTCTGAGTATACTTTAATTCTTATGTTTTAACGTTCTTCCAATTCTGTGTGCAATTGTGAGAAACGGGGGCTTGTTTGTAATCACTAATTAGGGTTTCTTATTGTTTGATCCTATTGCCACAGTTTGGTAGAATGACAATATCTTGAGCTACAGACCTCCAATTTTGATGATTCTTAAACGTATGAAAAGATAAGAGAAAGCTCTACAATACCACAAAGTCCAATGCGATGCCGAAGACACATATATGTTGCATAGAAGCGGAATGTTGTGCTGGAGATGAATATTGGCTTGCGACGTGTCACAGGTCATTTCAAGCAATGAAAGCTTTGGCCTGCGACATGTCGTACGCCATTTCAACCTATGAGAATTTTGGCCTGCGATGCGTTGCAGGCCATTTCGGGCTGGATGCATGTCGCAGGCCATTTCAAGCTATGAGAATGTCGCAGGCTATTTCGGGCAGGATGAATACATGTCGCAGGCCATTTGAACTTTAAGCCTGCGACGCGTTTCTTCTTGCCGCAATTCAGTAATTTGGTCATAACTTTCGCTTCCTAGCTCCAATGTGAGTGATTCAAGAACCTATGGAAAGCCAAGAGAGGAAACTACAACTTTGTTGTTCATGGAAAAGTCCAATTCTGAAAGGAAAGCTGGCAAATTGCTGTGGGAATGAAAAGACCTGATTAGGTTTTTTTTCGCATCGTAGGCTTAATTTCAAATAGCCTGCCACAGCTCAGTGTTTTGGCTGTAACGTTGTCAGTCAAGCTCCTAATTGGATGATTCAAAAGGCTGTGGAAAGCTAAGACATAGGACTATAACGTCCATGTTTTAGGTTTCTCCAAATTCACAATGCCTCAGGGTCAGAATTTGGTTGCAAGGTGACGTTGTAAGTTTTCAGAATTTGAGAGGTAAAAAGTTCCAAGTATATGTGTTTATGTTTTCCTTACAGCTTTGAGTTGGATTTGATGCACATATTTGTTGTTTTTAATGACCACACTCACCTCACTACACTTAATGCACACTACAATGCACAAGCTTGCACTACATCGCTGCACATCACAAGGTTCATGCACAAGCACAACACATTGCCTCACACACTCACCCTTGCTCTCAAACGCTCACCTTGAACACATGCATGTTTCTTCAGATTTGCACACTAAGCACAGAAAATTACTCCACGACACATCGTGGAGTTAAGAGAAGAAACTCCATGACGCATGGTGGAATTAGAGAAGAAACTCCGCGACGCATCGTGGAATAAAGAAAAGAAACCCCACGACGCGTCGTGGGGTTATTTTGGAGTGCTTTTGCCAAAATGTTTTCTAAGTGTTGGAGTTTTGCTCTCTTGATTAACAGGTTCTCGGAGGCGTGATTGATCTAGGCTCGAAGGCGCACAAATTCTTGAAGGCGCGGTTGGTCCAGGCTCAGAGGCGTGGATGGTGGTTTCGCACACGTTCCTTTGTTGGACTTTGTTAATGTGCAGTAGCATTCTTGTAATTTTGTATGCATTTTACGTTTGCGTATTATTTACATTTTTTGTAACCTCTATATATAGAGGAATTAGTCCACATTTTGGAACAATTAGGACATTCTAGAGTACAAAAATCGACTTTTGAACTAGAGAAAGAAAGTTTCTCTCTCTAACTTTCTCTCTCTAGAATTTTGGATTCCTGGGAGTGCCTAGGAACTTCCTGGGAAGAGGAAGGTGCCGATAAAGATGGAGGAGAAAACGATGCTGTAGTGGAAAAATACGGACTCTGAAAAGGAATTTTCTTCCAATGAAATGGTCTATGAGTGGGCCCTGGTAATGGTTGCCCCGAACCAAATATGGGTATGTGTGTGGCCGGCATGAACTGAGGGTCCACGAGAAATGTGGGAGTAGGCGGTGCTGAAGGGATGCGACCAAACGTGGGCAACGGTTAGAAAGACGGCACCCTAGGCACTCCAGGAGGAAGCTCGTGCACAGCACCACTGACTACGTCCATAGACAAATTAGGAATGCTATATCTCGCCAGTTGCGCTTGAGTTGGCCTTTGCTTCGGTGGCCCAGGAGGAGAATGATAGTAAACAGCCATCTTATTGCAAGCATCAAACTCCAAACTGCAATTTCACCTGACGATGATACAGTACTTCAAACTGCTGTTGTGCAACAGAAGATATATTGTCCAATTTGGAATCAATAGTAGATGCATGGTGTGTCCAATCTTGGTGCATATGTTCCATCCTCTCATCCAATTGTTGGAAATGGGTGTCCATAGAATGTTGGAAATCCTGAATTACTCCTTGAAATGCACTGAAGTCATATGGTTATGGAGGTTGCGGGTTCTGCCCAGCATGAGCTAAGGGCTCCAAATTGTCTCGTGGCACTCCCGTCTCAGCTGCTTGAGCTCGAACAAGTTCCTTCTCAAGGCGCAAGTATTTAAGATATAGTGGATTAGCAATGGGTGCCTGAACCTTTGGCCAATCACCACCCAACTCGTCGGTCACACTTTGAGCTTTGCACAAGTCCTCAATAAGGAGGGGGTAGTAGATAGAAGCCAGCGGATCCTCGATACCCTCTCTGATGTCCTCGACAATGATCCGGCCCACATCCACAGACCTTCATCCTCTAAGAGCGGAAATAAAATAGAGGCGTTTGCGCGATACTTCGGACCTCTGTGAACTAGGCATTAGCCTAGACAGGATGAATAGCAACCATACTTTAACATCAGCTCGCAGATACTCGTGTCGCATATGCTTATGCTCCCCTTGACGATTGAGAACCCATTCGGCCCCATGATGTGCAAGTTCTGCTAGCAACTCTTGGTCACCTTCCTCATTCGTAGGACACTGAAAAGGATCTTCGGGATAAACCGGTGTCCCTAAATAAGCATTGATGATTCCACTTGAGATGTCAACCCACACCCCTCGAACAAATTTTGCATAGGCGTAGTACTCCCGGGCGAGACTAACATTACAGAACTCAGGTGCGTAGATCAATTTTTTATGAAATTTGTGAAATTCCATCAGCTTCTGGGATGGTCCCTTGTCAACAACAAAAGTTCGTTCCAAGTGCACACTTTTAACCGCTAAACCTTCTTCCCAACGTGTTGTGCCGCAGCCTCAATGAACAACAACGATGACGGATCACCCTTTCGCCTTTTCTGAATCGATGGCTGGATTGTGATAACTGGGGGTTCCTCAAAAATTAGCATATCGCCTACAAAGTACTCGGAATCTTCATCCACTGGCACCTTCGCTTTTCACTTTGCCTTTCCCTTTTTGGAACTTTCTCCTTTTGATGATGTGGCTGCCTTCTTGGGAGCCATAGCCTGTATACACACCATAAACGTAAGACACGTGGTAGACACCTAAGATACAAGAAACGCAACGATCCACATTCCATAATACCAAGAAACATTCCAGATCACCCGTCGGATAGCATGCAAGTTGAAATTAGATGGTACCTCTAGCATCCCAATATGTAAACACCAAATGGCCATGGACTCACCTCATGCTTATACAGAATATTGCACTTAAACTCACACATCCGAATCACAACAAAATGAGTTCACATGCACTCAACAAAATTCTGGAATTGGAAACCATCACCACAAGATCGTGAGTATAAGGCACGAAGTAGGGAGAATCAATGGAAACATAAAACATCAAAGTTATAGTACACGACTTGAGCTAAATTTGAGGACAAGAATCATGCAATTTGGACTCAAAATGAACAAGTTATGACTAAAATACCGAGAGATACCACAACTGTGCAGATTCAACACACAACCCAACATCAGCTCTACATTCCTCTCCTCATTAGTCTACGTTCCAGTCACAATTAGCGAATATGCCAAACATAAACATTGTAGATCATCATGTTAGCTAAATTCTGCAGCTAGAATCATGCATTTTTGACATTCCAAACTCAAGTTATGTGCAAGATACAGAAACATGGTAGTGCTAAAACAATCTGAGATTTCATGAACATTCCCTTACACTTAGCATGGAATTAGCCTTTGAACAAGAAACACGGGCAATATTTTATCCACGTAACAACATTCTTATCATGTCGTCCACTCACCACAATTTGTGGTACAAATCATGAACTACAACCAAGTAAAAGGCTTGAGGAAAATCGAAACATACCTTCGATGGAGAACTCTCAACAAGGGCTTGAATGAAGGAGATAAACTTGTTTTTCATGGGAACCTTGAGCTGATGAGATAAGATGATACCCGTGTGTAGTGTGCATTTAAGGGCTCCTAGATAGGCCACTACACTCACTTGGTCAAAGGATAATCAATAACACTACCAACCAAGACACAAGACAACAATTCTATCATCAAGTGTGGGACCATTTCATTCAAGTCATGTGAACTGTTATCTTTCTAACTACCATGTGATACCAAACGTTCACATGTCTGTATAAAACCATCCAAGTAGGCAGCCTTAAGTCATGAATACTCTCTGCAGGACTTATCACATTTCAGCTTTTTTTTTCTCCGTATTTCAGCTTTCTTCACATGCCAAAATACCAAGATAAAACACATTACATCCACTTTATGTCAATCAATGTGCACTCTTGCCTTTTTTAATTCACGAGTCTTACAATTATGTAAACTTTTCAGAACATTAACTCATTTTCAAAGTGAACCAAATTAATTCATGTTTAGAGAGGTAGATTTCCATATCATCAATGCACTTATATAATCTTTACCCATCCTCTTCCACATGCAAAAATCATGCCTTCACATGCCACTACAAACCAAAGTTGAATTCAGCTTTATGTCATTCCAATTCATGTGAAAGGCAAGCCAATTTTCATTTCGGTTGCGTCTTTCTCCAAAACATCATAATACCAAGCTCTAGCATGTTTTTCAAGATCATCAAATCACATTTTAGAAACCTTACCAAACATAAACATCGACGATTAGAAAGCTATTAATTCCAACTTAAGCGGTCTCATCCATGAAACGGCAAATTAAGACAATCACAAAGGCATAATAACCAACACGAAACAAAACAACTCATTTTATACAATTTCGCCAACATTCTCCTTTTAGCCAAATGTAGTCATGCACATTAAAGTCAAACATACCTATTACATTATTAGCTAATAAACTCACACATAACCAAAACAACCTGAACACCTAACCAATAAACTAACACACTAATTTTATGAAAACAATCATGACAACACACAACTCAAAGACTACTACTATACTCTAAATACATTAAACAACGACAATAACAATATAAAACAATCTTCTTCAAATCCACATCACAATCTTCAATCAATTCAACACCCCCTACACTTGCATAAGTCACGGTCCCCGGGACGGAAAAAATAAAAAGTAAAGGAACCTGGCCTTTGACTATCCTCTGGAGAGTCTTGCTATCCATTCTTCCTCAAGAAATGCAGGCCATTGAGGTGGTCCCATAAGGCCAAGATAATGCTAAGGATTGTCATGCGAAGAAATGTTAATTCCCTTGTTCCGAGCCATAACTGTGAGCAGAGCGGGAAAAAACATCGGGGCAAATTCATTCCGTTGTGCCTTCCTGATGTACCCAAGCATTAATTTTCCAATGTCAATCGAGAAATCATGCTGAATAGCATAAATCAATAGAACACGTTCCTTCGATGCTATAGTAGTACGATGAGTAGGCAAAATATTAGAGTTGATAAACAACAACCACATTTTCGCCTCCGCTGTCAGCTCACTTGTGGGAACATATAGTGCTTTATGCCTAGCATTTCGCACCCAGGTAGCACCAGGAAATGCCACAGCAGCCAATAACTGATTAGTGTTCTCCGCTCGTACCAACCGACTGTGAGTATCACCAGGGTAATCGGGGAGAAGAAAATGCAAGTTAATGCTGTGGCGATGGACTTTCAAATACTTTTCTCGCACAAACACTGAGTGGGCACTATTAGCACGTGAATTAGCATAGAATTCTCGAACTATCTCCAGGTTCACAACAACAGATGCTCTGGCGAAATGAGCCCAAGAATGCCTCATAATCAATTATTCAGATCTATGGGAAGGGTCCTCAAATGGTCTTTCAATAATGATTTCTCTGTTAAGGGAGCTAGTGTATAGACTCAGCATGAATATTAACAAATTGGGGTGAGTTAGCCGGTTCATAATCAATCACCGTATCCTCATCGGCTGAAGACGAAGAAGATGAAGATGAAGTAGTACCCGGATCTTCACTGAATATTGCATAATCATAAGGTTTATGGTAAGAGTAAGCCATCAACTCAGGAAGAAGAATCACTATCAAAGGTTTAGCATTAGTAAACAAGAGATCAGGCAATATATAGAGGATGTGCAACACATAATATCTCCATGCTAGCTATCAAATAAACACATGTGAATGAAACTTGAAAACAAAACAGACATACGGACAATATAGACGATAAAGGACCATTCTCCTGATGTCATAACTTGTTACCTCCTCCACTCAATTATTGGAATCATACAAGCCAATCATGCACTCGAGTTCACGGGTCTAGCATTAAGATTTACCATAAATGCTTTTACCTTGGTTATAGAAAATGTGGAATTCATCTTACCCTTGTTGAGTGAATAGCTAAGATTCACTACATGCCTTTATCATCGATTACCATAATCCCTCTGATAATCTGCAAAATTTAACAACCAGTTATGAGATTGTGCCATGAATTGTTGATTCGTTCTGCACAAACTAAGATTAACAAGTAAAAGTAAACACAACAAAACAAAACAAAGAAAAACAAAGAAAACAAAATCTGAGTTGCCTCCCAGGAGCGCTTGGTTTACGGTCCACAGCCCAACTATGCTCCTTGGCTCATTGTGAAGGTAAAGGATCATCCAAGAAAAGTTCATGGCGAGCTTGTGCCAGATTAGCGATGCCTTTGTCCTGAGAAGTCAAGTATGGTTTAAGCCTGTGACCATTCACTTTCCATGTGTTACCATTTTTATCATTTTGGATCTCCACAACACCATATAGCTTCACATTGACAACTCGAAATGGCCAACTCCATCGTGACCTCAATTTCCCAGGGAAAAGCCTTAGACGAGAATTGTACATTAGCACCAACTGTCCTGGAGCAAAACGTTTTGATTGGATTTTCGCATCATGTAATCTCTTTGTTTTCTCCTTGTAAACCATAGAACTCATATAAGCATTGAATCTAAACTCATCCAATTCATTCAATTCTAGCATCCTTTTTTATTGAGCTCCAGACAAATCCATATTCAACTTCTGAATTGCCCAGTATGCCTTATGTTCCAACTCTATCGGGAGATGACACTCCTTGCCAAACACAAGCCGAACTGGAGAAGCACTAATAGGAGTTTTGTAAGCAGTTTTGTATGCCCACAATGCATCATCCAATTTCATGGACCAATCCTTCCGTCTTGGATTAACAACTTTTTCCAACACTCTCTTAATCTCACGATTTGAGATTTCAGCTTGGCCACTCGTTTGAGGATGATAAGCTGTGGATAGTTTATGTGTCACACCATACTTGGCCAAAAGAGCTTCAAAAATCTTATTACAAAAATGAGTTCCTCCATCACTTATGATTGTTCTCGGAGCCCCCAAACCTATTGAAAATATGTTTCTTCAAGAAAGCAATCACGCTCTTATCATCATTGTGAGCTAAAGCTACGGCTTCGACCCATTTGGAAACATAATCAACTATGACCAAAATGTATTCCATGCCTCGGGCTTTCGGAATTGGACCCATAAAGTCGATCCCCCAAACATCAAATATTTCCACTTCAAGAATGTTATTTAAAGGCATTTCATTCCTTGAAGAAATGTTCCCCGTCCTTTGACATCGATCACAATTGCCAACCCAAATTCTTGCATCCAAGAAAATATGAGGCCAATAGAAACCACATTGTAACACTTTGAATCCTGTTTTTGTAGAGCCAAAATGTCCACCACACAGTCCTTCATGACATGCTCTTAGAATATCTTCCTTCTCTTCCACTTTGATGCACTTGCATATGATTTGATCACTACGGATTTTATAAAAGGCATTGTCCTCCCAAAAATAATACTTGGCATCACTTCTCAGCTTCCTCTTTTGGTCACTCGAGAAATAAGAAGGAACTTGGCCAGCCACAACATAATTGGCTAACTCTGCATACCAAGGCAATGACTTCTCATTCACTCCAAACACCTGCTCATCTGGGAAGTGCTCTTTCACCAAAATATTTGAACCCTCTTGAGCTTCTGACTGCAACCTTGACAAATGGTCAGCCACCACATTCTCTGAGCCCTTACGATCTTTGATTTCAACATCAAATTCTTGAAGCAATAAGACCCATCGAATCAATCTTGGCTTGGCCTCTATCTTTGCTAACAAATATTTCAAAGCAGCATGATCCGTATGGACAATTACCTTGGATCCCAGCAAGTATGCTCTGAACTTATCAAATGCAAAAACAATCGCCAACATCTCTTTCTCCGTGGTTGTGTAATTCAATTGAGCTTCTGATAAGTCGGTATAGTGCCGACTTATTAGCTTGGTTTGTATGATGTTTTGGCGTGAAATAGAGGTGAAAACTATGCTTTGTGAATGACTTGTGCACGTAAGCGTTCATGAACTTACAACTGACGAAAATGGCTAAATGTAGTGAAAGTGGTATGATTTTGATCAATTATGGAAAACACCATATTCACTATGCACAAGTCACACCTTCACTATTCACAAGTCCACAACACACACTAACACACCACACTTACACACACTACTCATAACACTCAAACTTACACATTCACTATTCACAAGTCCATAACACAAACCACACACAACACACTACACCAAACACACACACGGTGTGGGCACAAGGTGCATCCGCACCACCCACACGGCGGGCACAAGGTGCGCCCGCCACCCCACTCACACACACGGTGCGGGCGCACACCACACACACACGCATTGCGCCCGCACCACTCACGTGCGCCTGCCACTCACACATATGCACACGCGCACTTTGTTTTCTTTTTCGTGCATTTTTACTTAGACATTTTTGCATACATGTTCCATGCACTACACTTTGTTCATTCGCACACTTAACAAACTCAAGCAGACATTTTGATGCATTTCTCCCACGAGCACACACTATTTGATATTTGGCATTGACAATTCTTATGTGTTAAGTTTCGCACCCGGCACGTGTCCTCACTTGAGCTTTGATTAATATCTGTAGAGACACTTGTCGACATCCCCGCGAAAGAAGGAAGCTTCCAGGAATCTACGAGCCAAGTCACCCAGAGGAAAACTATAAAAGGCAGAGGCGGATTCAGGAAGAGCAGTTTTTTCAGGGGATAGAGAGAAAAAGGCAATAGAGAGACTAGGGTTTGAGGATCATTGAAGAAAAATTCCAGAGGGGGAGATGAACATCATAGACGACCCATTTACTCTTTTCTCTGTAATTGGAAGTTCTGAGCCGATCAATATGATCTGCTAAACCTAGAATGTTGCCTTGAGGGGTTATATGTATGGATTCAATCTTATTTGAGACATTCGCATGGATTTATATATGTGCTCTTTATGTTCATACTCTGTTCTTGTTTACCTTCAATGTTTCGCATGCCATTGCTTAAGTTTACATTAAAGATGCGATACCCAATGAGTTTGGTATAAATCGATATGAGGCAATTGAACATAACATGAATCGACTGTGAATGTGCGTATGCGAGTCTTAGGTCCTAGGCTTTTTGTGGTTTTGATTGTGCGGTACCCACTGACAATTGAAATCAACTAGTAGGAAAAGGTCTAAGATTGTTCTTGCATTTTGGATCGAAGTCGTGGACTGGGTAGCTGCAGATAACCAGGAAATGAATTAGGTTCATTATGGGAGAATAGGGATTCTGGGAAATCCACTCGTACCCTGAACTTGCCCTACCAAGGGAGGCTCTGGGAGAATTGTGAATTAGGGCCGTGAGAACTACCAAGTTGATCTGTCCTAAGTTCACTAGCAGGTCAATCCCTTCACGTATGTTTACACAAGTCCGAGATAATAAGAGAAAGATCCATACAAATTATTTCACCCTTAAGGTAGCATAATCATCTCTATTGATTTCCTCTTTGTTGCATTCTGTCCATTTGATTTTATTACTGTTTATTCTTGTTAGTTATTCTATCATTGCATCGACTCTTGGCAACCATCCTCTCCCTGTTGGATACGATCCCACTTAACACTTGTACATTATTTGCGTAAGTAGGGTAAAATTGCAGGGTAGCGACAACACCTGTCAGCTTCGTTGAGTAACTTGCTGGCATAATAGATTGTGTGAAAAATTTTATCTCTTCTTTGGCCAAGAACAGCTCCAAGTGCATAATCACTTGCATCACACATTATCTCAAATGGCTCACCCCAATGGGGAGTGACTATAATCGGTGCCTCCACAAGCTTAGCTTTCAAAGTCTCAAAAGCTTCAATGCATTCTGTACCGAATTCAAACTTTACATCCTTCTCCAATAGGCTACACAATGGCCTAGTAATTTTTGAGAAATCTTTGATGAAACGCCTATAGAAGCCAACATGCCCAAGAAAACTCCTTATGCCTTTAATGTTGGATGGAAGAGGAAGCTTAGCAATGACATCAATTTTAGCTCTGTCAATCTCAATTCCAGCATGAGAAATCTTGTGTCCCAACAATATGCCCTCCTGAACCATAAACTGACATTTCTCCCAATTTAACACGAGATTAGTTTCCGCAAATCTTTTTAGCACGTTGGCTAGATTCTCCAAGCAGCCATCGAACGACATTCCAAAGACGGAAAAATCATCCATGAAAATCTCTATAATCGACTCAACCATGTCATGGAATATTGCCATCATGCATCTCTGGAAAGTCGCGGGCGCATTGCACAAGTCAAATGGCATCCGCTTGTAAGCAAACGTGCCAAAGGGACAAGTGAAAGTTGTTTTCTCTTGGTCCTTAGGATCAATTGCAATTTGATTATAGTCAGAATAGCCATCCAAGAAGTAGTAGAACAAGTAGCCAGCAATTCAGTGATGCGAATGGTTGATCGAGGCTCTTGCTCCTGGACCAAATTCGATCTTCAAGCTGTAGGACCATGCTGCACAAAGGTTATTCCAAGACACACAAACAACAAGAACTCGGGTGGAAGAAGATTCAAGGGGAAAACGCAAAGTGTTGAGTAAATCAAACCCCACGCTTTATTACAAATGAACTCAATTTAACCTATGAAAATTCAATTAGTTAAACAAGTTAATTTGGCCTGCTCTTTAAATAAAGAACAACGGTGAAGTCACCTATAGGTTACGCTAAAGGCAAGCTTCTACAATGGACAATTAAATAATTCTCCAAGGCTTGGACAACACAAAGTGTTAATCACAATTTTTAGCAAGCTAAAAATCTCGAAATTCTTCTTCTTTCTTATAGAATGAATAACGTTAAAGAACCCTTTAAATAAAGGATTAAAGTCGGTTCTTACAAGAAACCCTAGTAGTAGCAAAATACAACTTGACTTCTTAGCTAACTAACCAACTAACTAATAACTAATCATTTTCCAAAAAGGATTGATAAAAACGGTTTTAAAGAGGAAGCAAAACACGTTTTTGCTACCTTGTTTCGTAAACTTATACTTACCATTATCATGTAAGATAATTGGGCCAAGCAACTTATTAATTAATTAAAGCCCACATTAAGTGTTTTGGACTTAATTAATAAACAACAAAATAAAACCCTAACATTAAATAAGGGTGTGATCCATATGAAAGCCCAAGGACACGCCTCTTCATTGGACTTCAATTCTCGGCCTTTGCAAGCTTCTTCATGGTGGAATTTCCTTAAGCTCCAAGGTAGAACTTCTAGAAACTTCATCATGAATGATTATTGAAGCAACATGCCAAAGAACTCTATGTTGAGATGGTAATGAACTCTCGGCCTCCAAGTCTTCAAAGTGTGATGACAACAAAGTGTGCAAAGCTTCTTTCATCCTTTTGCTCCTTGATCTTGTCATTGGTCCATCAAGATTCTTCAAAGGATCAAGTAAACTTGGCTTTGGCACCAAGGATGTGGATGGATTGCTATCATTCCCTCCCTCCTCGAAAAGATTCGTCCTCGAATCACCTACATCAAACAAAGATAAATCAGAAACATTGAATGTAGATGAAAGATTGCCATACTCACTTGGAAGCTCGACTTTGTATGCATTATCTCCAATCCTTTCCAAAACACGAAAATAACCATCTCCTCTTGGATGAAGTTTAGATTTCCTCTTTTCAGGAAACTTTTTTTCCTCAAGTGAATCCAAACCCAATCTCCAGGTTCGAAAATCACTCTCTTCCTTCCTTTATTGGCTTGCTGTGCATATTGTTCATTACGCCTTTCAATGGTATTTCGGACCCTTTCATGTAACCCCTTAATAAATTCAGCTTTCTTTTTACCTTCAACATTAACAAACTCATTAATAGGCAAAGGCAAAATATCAAGTGGAGTCAAACGATTGAACCCATAAACAATCTCATAAGGTGAACAAGATGTCGAACTATGAAAAGTTCTATTACATGCAAACTCAATATGTGGAAGACAACTTTCCCAATTCTTTAAGTTTCTTTGGATGATGGCTCGAAGCAAGGTAGATAAAGTGCGGTTAACTACTTCAGTTTGTCCATCAGTTTATGGATGTGCAACAGTAGAAAACAACAATTTATTGCCAAACTTATTCCATAAAGTACGTCAAAAGTGAGACAAGAACTTAACATCCCTATCACTAACAATACTTTATGGAATGCCATGCAATCTAATAATTTCCTTAAAGAACAAATCAGCAATATGTGTAGCATCATTAGTTTTGGAACATGCAATAAAATGTGCCATTTTACTAAATCGATCCGCTACTACAAATATGCTATCTTTACCATTGCGTGATCTAGGAAATCCAAGAACAAAATCCATAGAAATATCAACCCAAGGATGATTAGGAATAGGCAAAGGTGTATACAATCCATGAGGCAATATTTTCGATTTGGCTTGTTTACACACAATACATTTATCACAAACACTTTTCACATATTTAATCATGTTAGGCCAACAAAAGTGTTCATTCAAAATACTAAGTGTTTTAGCTATACCAAAATGCCCCATTAACCCTCCCCCATGGGTTTCCTTAACAAGTAATTCACGAATGGACCAAAGGGGTATGCATAATTTATCCTTACGAAACAAGAAACCATCATGCAAGTAATAGTCACAATTCGGCTTTGAAACACAATCACTATAGGCGGCATTAAAATCGTGATCATCTTTGTAAAAATCTTTTTTCAATTCAAATCCAAGTAACTTAGCATGCATATAGGTGAATAATGAATAACGCCTAGATAATGCATCAGCTACAATGTTTTCTTGACCAGATTTATACTTAATCACATATGGAAAAGTTTCAATAAATTCTAACCATTTAGCATGCCTCTTATTCAATTTACCTTGAGTCTTCAAGAATTTAAGGCTTTCATGATCAGAATGAATTATAAACTCTTTAGGCCATAAGTAATGTTGCCAAACCTATAATGACCTTACCAAAGCATACAACTCCTTGTCATAAGTTGCATACTTTAAAGCTGCCCTATTAAGCTTTTCACTAAAGTAAGCTACGGTTCATGCGCTGCTCTTAATTGGCTTTCAGTGGTTGCTGTGGAGTTGCGGCTGCCTTTCACAAGTACTTCTCACAATTTGTTAATATTTCTAATGAATTGGAATGCTTGGACTCGATGGATCAAATCCATGCCTTTTGGGTGATCTCATTTGCTTCCATTTTGGAAAAGCATACTTTCATTCAAATTTAATCCCCTCTTTTGCTCATTAACTAGGGATCAGTTATTAGGAGATTAAGAATTTCATACTTTGGTCCTATTCGGTTCAAAGTAAACGGATTCTTAATCTTATTAGGTTCTTAGGAATCACATGTAATGGAGTACTACTCCAATTTTATTTATGGCTTTCCTTTTGTAATGGGGTGTAGGGTATATCCGGCCTCTTTATTTTGCTTATAGTATAATAAATCTTGTTTTAAAAAAAAAAATAAAAAAAATAAGCTACGGGTCTTGATTCCTGCATCAAAACAGCACCAATACCAATCCCGGAAGCATCACAGGGTATCTCAAAAGCTTTATTAAAATTAGGCAATGCAAGTAATGGGGCGTGAGTCAACATATATTTTAGTTTAGTAAAGGCGTTTTCATGCTCTTCTTTCCATTCAAAAGCAATGTTCTTTTTAACAAGTTCATTCAAAGGTGCAGCTATAGAACTAAAGTCTTTAACAAACCTTCTATAAAAACTTGCTAAACCATGAAAACTCCTAACTTCACTAGCATTCTTAGGTCTCAGCCACTCCTCTATAGCCTTGACTTTTGACTCATCAACAGAAATACCTTGAGAACTAACAACATAACCCAAAAAGACAATTGATTCCATGCAAAAAGAACACTTTTTAAGGTTAGCATATAGTCGGTTCTCACGTAATACAACAAACACTTGTGTTAAATGTTCAACATGCTCATCAAGTGATTTGCTATAAATAAGGATGTCATCAAAATAGACCACAACAAATTTACCAATGAAAGACCTAAAGACGTGATTCATTAGCCTCATAAAAGTACTAGGTGCATTAGTTAGACCAAAAGGCATGACTATCCATTCATACAAACCATACTTTGTTTTAAAGGCTGTTTTCCATTCATCACCTTCTTTCATTCAAATTTGATAGTAGCCACTTTTTAAATCAATCTTGGTGAAAATACAAGAACCATACAATTCATCAAGCATATCATCTAATCTAGGAATTGGATGTCTATACTTAATGGTGATTTTGTTTATGGCTCGACAATCAACACACATTCTCCAAGATTCGTCCTTTTTAGGTACTAAAATTACTGGTACAGAACAAGGACTTAGAGATTCATGCACAATACCTTTGTCAAGGAGTTCATCCACTTGACGTTGAATCTCCTTTGTTTCCTCAGGATTTGCTCTATATGCTGGACGATTTGGAATTTGTGCACCAGGAATGAAATCAATTTGATGTTCAATTCCTCTTATTGGCGGCAATCCAATGGGTAAGTCCTCGGGAAACACATCACTAAATTCCTGCAAAAGAGATAAAACAATACTAGGTAAAGAAGCAAGGTGATCACTATCAACAATAAGTACAAAATCCTTGCGGATCATCAAATACAATGATTGCCTATCTAGTATTGCTCTCTTAACCTCACTCTTAGAAGCAAAATAACAAGATTTAGAAGGAACACTATTCCAGCTATTACAAGATTTAGAATTAATGCTTCGGCCTACACTAGTTACATTCTTTTTATCTTCTTGTTCTTTCTTCTCCTTTTCTTCCATCTCACGGCAAGATTGCTCAATCCTTGATTGATCTTCAAAAGCTTGGCTTGGGCTCAATGCTCTAAGGTTGTACTTTCGGCCATGAAAATCAAAAGAATAATAATTCTTCTTTGCATGATATGTAACATCTCGATCAAATTGCCATGGACGACCAAGTAAAATATGACTAGCTGCCATTGGTACAACATCACACACAATATCAACAACATACTTTCCAATGGTTAAAGAAAATTTAACTTGTTTAGTCACTTTACTCTCGGCAGTGTTATTAAGCCATTGAAGCTTATATGGATTTGGATGTTTCATGCAAGTCAAGTTTAGCTTCTTAACAAATAAAGTACTTGCCACATTTGTACAACTTCCACTATCAACAATCACACTACAAATCTTACCTTGAACCATGCATCGAGTGTGAAATATGTTTTCTCTTTGAGACAAATCATCTTCAATTAGTGGTTGTGCACTCAAGACTCGGCGAGTAACTAAAGAGAATTCACCAACATCATATGTAGTAAGATCTTCACTATCTTCATCACTTTGGTACTTCTCTTCAAGTGGTGGCATGTCGGCACATTCTTCATCACTTTCAACCTCTCTATTATCACGAATTATCATCAATTTTCTGGTTGGGCAGTCGGTTTGATAATGGCCACAACCTTGACACTTATAACATCTAATGTCCCTCAATCTCTCATTCGGTTTGGACGTTGCTTTGGTGGAAGATTCAACAAGTTGGGGGACTGTTTTGGGAGCATTATTTGAAGTGTTTGAAGGCTGGTTTGCGGAAAAAACTTTCGGCTTTGATGGAGGGGTGTAGTTCGGCTTTTGATCTCTCCTCCAAGGCGGCAATGGTTGTTGGAAATTTCGCCCTTTACTCTTCATATGTTTCTCAATTTTGATAGCTTTGTGAACAAGTTCATTAAGATCAATGTAACTTTGAAGATCAACTTGATAAGCCAATTCGGAATTCATACCTCTAAGAAACCTCTCATTGGTTGTGTCGGGGTCTTCATGAATATTGGCTTTTATCATCAATGCCTCCATCTCATGATAGTAATCTTCAACTGTTCGGCTACCTTGCACAAGGGTATGCAATTTTCGATTGAGCTCTCTATTATAATGTGAAGGAACATATTTCTTCCTCATGATTGCCTTCATTTGACTCCAAGTCTTGACTAGCCTTTCACCATCTTGTCTTTTATTTCGAACAACTTCATCCCACCAAAGACTAGCATAATCTTTAAGGTGAATAAAAGAAATTCGGTATTGCTTTTTCTCAGGGACATCATTACCTTCAAAGAAGTGTTCTAAATCTCGAACCCAATCAAAGAAAGCTTCGGGATATGATTTGCCATGAAAGGTAGAGATGGTGAGTTTAACAGAATCAATGGAAATTTTAGACTTTTCACCTTTAGAAGAGCTCGTGTGCTCATCCTCTTTTTCCTCATCATTATCATCATCGGATTCATCATAATCTTCAAATTTAAGCTTCCTCGATATGGAGCTTTTAGATGATGACTCCAAATTATCAAGTCAGAGATTGATCTTTTGCAACATACCAAAAAGGACTTCATTAGCAAACTTTTGCTCGGCTTGAGTTATAGGTTTGTCACTTTTTGATTCCTCCATTTGTACCTGCAAGTTAGTAAAGAAAACACAAGAACATATATATAGATATACCTCTCGCGTTCCTCACTATGGATAGTAGGTACTCTCCACTCTATTTAGGTAGTGTTCTCTCTTGTTTATCCTAGCTAAAACTCTCAATTAATGAATGTGTTGGGGTTATTAAGACTCAACAAGTTCAATTACTTTAATAGCAAGTCTCAATCAACAAGTTCCACACAAAACTTTCACAAGCAAATCAAGAGAGTGAAACAAAGATAATCACGTCAAGAAGTTTAGAACACGTGTGGGTTATAAACTGATTTACCACCAGAAACTAAGAAATTCAGAAAATAGGTTCAAAGACGAAGAGAACGCAATTTAAATCACTTAATTCCGAGTTGTATTGAGAAAGTTATGGCACTTTTAATCCAATGTGGTTTTCAAGTAACAACTTAAGAACAATTTGTTCTTCAAAAGAAAATAAATTAAATAACAGAAATAAAATAATAAAAATAAAATAAAGTCCGAATTTATATATTTTTTTGTTCTTTTTCTGTTTTTTTTGAATCGGTCACACTTTTTTTTTGACCGTACATTTTTTTTTGTCGGACAATATAAGACAAAAACAAACTTTTAAGGTTTGGACACAAACCTTGGACAAAACAAAAGGACTAGGTTCGGACAAGAACCTTAAATGATACTAGGTTTAAGGTTTTAAGACAAGAACCTAGTACAAAGTACTTAGGTTTAAGGTTTGAAGACAACAACCTAGGATTAAGGTTTAAGGATGTTGTGTCTTTTTGTCTTAACCTTAACAACCTTAAAATTTTCAAACTTTAATATCTCACCAAGGAAAACAAATTTGCATGTGCCACTTTCAAAAAATATTCAAGATTTTCAACCAGGAACAAGAATATGTATCAAGATTCAAATTTGGACACTTTTGAATTTTCAAGAAAATCAAGAAGTTCAAGAAAGTGTTCAAGAACTTATCTTTTTCAAGTGTGATAAAAGTTTGACCAAAACACACTAAATCAAGAATGAGATAAAGAAACTAACACAAAAGAAAGATCAAGAAACGGATAAGAAATGAGCAACTTATAATAACTTGACCAAGAAAACCCTAGATGATAAACCCTAATTTGACACAAAACCCTAGCAATTGCTTTGACGTGAAAACAGCAAGGAAAACTCAAGAATTCCACACTATGATTATGAAAAAAACAATGCAGAACTTAGACACGAAAAACAGCAAGAAAACGCAACAAGAACAATACAAAAAGATCACAAAACGCAAAACACAAAGAGGGACGAATTCGGGCAGATTGTGAGCATTCAATGTTCATGCGATTTTAGCGATTTTAATGGATGAATTTGAGACGACCTAGGACAGCAAGAAGGACACAATATAGCAGCAAGAAAGATGCACGAAAGGACTACAGAATTGACGCAACAAAACGGGCGGAAAAGACGCACACAAAAATCAGAAATTTCGCGGAAGAGAAAACGGATTAACCTGAAATTTTTGGGCAACAACTTGTGCTCTGATACCAATTGATGCAAATGGTTGATCGAGGCTCCTGCTCCTGGACCAAATTCGATTTTCAAGATGTAGGATCGTGCTGCACAAAGGTTATTCCAAGAAACAAACAACAAGAACTCGGGTGGAAGAAGATTCAAGGGGAAAACACAAAGTGTTGAGTAAATCAAACCCCACGCTTTATTACAAATGAACTCAATTTAACCTATGAAAATTCAATTAGTTAAACAAGTTAATTTGGCCTGCTCTTTAAATAAAGAACAATGGTGAAGTCACCTATAGGTAACGCTAAAGCAAGCTTCTACAATGGACAATTAAATAATTCTCCAAGTCTTGTACAACACAAAGTGTTAATCACAAATTTTAGCAAGATAAAAATCTCGAAATTCTTATTCTTTCTTATTGAATGAATAACGTTAAAGAACCCTTTAAATAAAGGATTAAAGTCGGTTCTTACAAGAAACCCTAGTAGTAGCAAAATACAACTTGACTTCTTAGCTAACTAACCAACTAACTAACTAACTCATCCTTTTCCAAAAAGGATTGATAAAAACGGTTTTAAAGAGGAAGCAAAACACGTTTTTGCTACCTTGTTTTCTAAACTTATACTTGCCATTATCATGTAAGATAATTGGGCCAAGACACTTATTAATTAATTAAAGCCCAAATTAAGAGTTTTGGACTTAATTAATAAACAACAAAATAAAACCCTAACATTAAATAAGGGCGTGATCCATATGAAAGCCCTAGAACACGCCTCTTCATTGGACTTCAACTCTCGGCCTTTGCAAGCTTCTTCCAGGTGGAATTTCCTTAAGCTCCAAGGTAGAACTTCTAGAAACTTCATCATGAATGATTATTGAAGAAACATGCCAAAGAACTTCATGTTGAGATGGTAATGAACTCTCTGCCTCAAAGTCTTAAAAGTGTGACGACAACAAAGTGTGCAAAGCTTCTGTCATCCTTTTTCTCCTTGATATTGTCATTGATCCTTCAAGATTCTTCAAAGGATAAAATAAACTCGGTTTTGGCACCAAGGATGTGGATGGATTGCTATCATTCGGTCCAACAACTGCTCAAAAAAAGGGAGTGGAAAATGATCCTTCCTTGTAGCCTTGTTAAACTTTCTGTAGTCTATACAAACCCTCCAAGCACTAACTACTCTTGTTGAAAGAAGCTCATTTTGCATCATTTTTCAAAACTGTAACTCCTCCTTTCTTTGAAACGCACTGCATTGGACTTACCCATTCACTATCCGAGATGGGAAAAATCATTCCAAATTCCAGCAACTTTGTCACTTCTTTCATGACAACTTCCATCATTTGTGGATTGAGCCTTCGTTGTCTATCTCTCACTGGCACAGAGTTATCCTCCAAAAGAATTTTATGCATGCACAAGCTATGACTTATGCCCTTTATATATGCAATGGTCCATCCTATAGCCAATTTGTGTTGCCTCAGTACTCTCAGCAATTTCTCCTCTTGCCAATCTTCAAGTTTAGAAGAGATCACTACTGGTAATGTTTCACTCTCTCCTAGAAAAGCATACTTGAGATATGGAGGCAAAGGTTTAAGCTCAAGTTTTGGAGCCACCATGATAGAAGGCATAAGCTTCTCATTCCTACAAAAACTTTCAGTGCTTCTCACATCAGTGGATGTATTCATATTGTTAGTTAGAAGTTTACAATCAACATTTTCTTTCAATTCATTAGTACATGCTTCTTCCAAAATTTCTTTCATTTCACATTCATTTGCTACTTCAACAATCTCACTTTGTATTTCAAAAATAGATTCATCAATCACACAACATTCAACATCATTTTCAATTTCAGCCAAGATGTTCCTATCCTCATTATGTAGCTCAAATTCATCAATTTCATCTTCACAGACATGCAATTCATCAAAAACAGAAAATTCATGCTTAACACTCTCAATCATTCCATGCATAGACGAATATGCTACAGCCTTAATGGCAAAACAAGATTCAATATGTAACGGATGTTTGATGGCATAATTCACATCAAAAACAACTTCTTCATTATTGATTCTAAAAGTAACTATTTTGTTTCTTACCCCAATCACAGCATCACCTGTTGCCGAAAAGGGTCGACCAAAGACCAAAGGTACTTCCGGATCCTCTTCCATATCAAGAACAATAAAATCAACTGGGAGTGTAAACTTATCAATCCCCATCAGGACATCCTCAACCATTCTAGTAGGCTTGACTAAGGATCTATCAGCCAGTTGAAGAGTCACTGCTACTGGACGAATTCTCCCTTTTAGTCCAACATCAGTGGCAATAGAAAGAGGCATGAGATTAATGCCAGCACCTAAATCACACAAAACTTTCTCAAAGAGTCTTGTTCCAATTTTACACGGTATAGTGCAACTGCCAGGGTCTTTTAATTTTGGTGGCAACTTATGCCCAATCCATGCGCCACCATACTCCGTGAGTGTCAATGGTACTTCACATTTCAAAATTTGTTCCTTGTTGGACATCAAGTCTTTGAGGAATTTCGCATATTTGGGTATTGCAGTCACCAAATCTAATAATGGTAAGCTCACATTGACCTGTCTCACCAAATCTAAAAATCTATCAAATTGAGGTCCTTTCTTTTGCTTTGGCTTCACTTTCTCAGGAAATGGAGGTTTTGGTGCATATTCAGGAAAATTGTAAAGACTAGGAGGTCATCTAACTATCTTGGTTGCTTCACCATTTCCGTTATCTTGCACCCCCTCTTTCTTTGGTGCCAAGTCCTCATTGGCACATTCTTTCTCAAATGGAACACTTTCCTTCTCAATAACGCACTCCTCATTATGGCAAATTGAAGTCTAACCAAAGCCTCGGGGGTCATTGGAGCAAATCAAGGGGTGCTTAAGAAGAATGGTTCGATTTGGAGGCCTAAAATGAAGAAAGAGATGATTTTCGACGTGGGCAGCAAAATAGAAAGCCACGTCGCTGACTCGGAGCTCATCCGACTTCGCGACGTCCACTCACGTCGCGACGTCCTTCGTCGCGCATCGCAACATCCAGCAAGTTTGAGTTTTTATTTTCGCATCTGTTTCCCGAAGACGCGACGTCGGGCTCCTCCACGTCGCCACGTGCGGGATTTTTCAGGGTTAATTAATTTCCTTTCTTTTGGTATTTTAGGTTTTAAGTTAATTAATGTTTCCTTTTATGGTTAATTCGTTTAGGGTTTGTAATAAGCCTATAAATAGGTATTTTTATCAGTTGTAATGGGATAGAGGTAAATTTTGAGAATTGAAAACACAGAGTTGTTTTCCTGATGAGGGAAATTCAATTTACTTTGTGAAGATTATTCCTGAGGAAGGAGTTCTTTTCACACGACTGTCTTGTTATTTGTTGGTGGTGAGCCATCAAATAATCGTGCTTACTGTCAGTCTACGGAGATAGATTGATTCGATTTTATTCACATTGATTCTCGAAAAGATCGTGACCAATATTCTGCAAAACCTATCATTCTACGAGGAGCGTGGTGAGATCGTTATCAAGTGGTATCAGAGATCAAGGGATTTTCGAAATCAGGTTTTTAAGTTTTACATTAAAATTGAAGCCCTAAATTGTTGTTATACGCGGCCTTGCATGATTTGGTTATTGTGTTAAGGTTACAACAATTATATCTTTTGTTTTTGATTCATTTGTATTGTGAGAGTTTATCCGGTTGAATTGGTGTGGATTGTTAGTTTGAATATATATTGGATATTTGTGTTTAATTGTCAACATGAGTAAGCTGGCAGAAGGTACTAGTACTAACCAAAACCTAGAAGGTGTATTAGTTACTCTGTCTGAACAGATACGACTGTTAACAGCTGAGATTCAATAGATTAAGCAGGACAGTCAACAGAATAGGCAGCGGATTGAACAGTTGGAGTTGGGATCTCGAGTAGGCACTCCACGGAAGACACCACCTAAAAATCCTTTGTTTGATGGTTTAGAGGAGGATGGGACTGATTTTGATGATAGTGTTCACAGGAGAGTGCGCAAAGGAGGGTCTAATGAGAAAGAAGGCAAAATACGCGTTCCACCATTCTCGAGAAATGAGGGTCCTGAGGTGTTTTTGGATTGGGTTAGAAAAGTAAATAAAATCTTTGAATTCTATAATTATTCTGAGGACACTAAGATTCGTTTGACGGTTATGAAGATCACTGGATATGCCAGTACATGGTGGGAAGATTTGATTAGTCAACGCGACTTGCTAGGAAAACGACCAATACGCACTTGGGAAGAGGTAAAGGCATTAAAGCGGCACCGTTTTGTCCCTACTCATTATTTTAGAGGATTATGTTGAAACTCCAGAATTTAACCCAAGCAGACAAAAGCGTTGAGGAGTTCTACCAGGAGATGCGAACTCTCATGAGTCGAGCATGAGTTCATGAGGAAAAGAAGGCAACTATAGCGTGCGATTTCTCAGTGGGTTGAACCAATGTATTGCCAAATATGTTGCTTTACATCTATACACTGATCTGGAGGACTTGCTTCACAAGGCTAAGGAAGTGGAACGACAGCATGAAATAGAGAAGCAAACTAGATTTGATGGTACTCGATCTTGGAAGTCTGATTTCAAGAGGACAACACAAGGGTCAAGAAGTCAAGAAGTCAAGGGTAGGAAAGACAGTACGATGACTTCCAAGGCTAAACCGGTTCAGTGTTTCAAGTGTCATGGTTATGGGCATTTCGCTGCTCATTGTGGTAGCCCACGAGCTATGCTTATTAAACCTAATGGGGATGTTGTCGAGGTGGAGTCTGAGTATGATGGATTACCGCATTTGGAAGGTCCTGAGGAAGAGATCATTCGTCTTGAAGATGTGGTCGGTGAGGCATTGGTGTTAAGGCAAGTTTTAGCAGCACAACCTAAGGCGGACGACGAGTATAAATTCCACCAATTATTTCATACACGATGTCTTATCAGTGGTAAGCAGTGTAATGTGGTTATTGACAGTGGAAGTTGCACGAATATTGCCAGCTCATTACTCGTTGAAAGGTTGGGGTTGACTACAGTTGCTCATCCTAAGCCCTACAAGCTTTAGTGGGCTAATGCGGGAACTGCGGAGGAGGTTACTCGACAAATCATGCTTGACTTCGCAATTAGGACATATCGGGACCAAGTACTTTGTGATGTGGTGCCAATGTCGGCGGGGCATGTGCTTATTGGACGGCCATGGTTATTTGATCGAGATGTTGTGCATCATGGGCGAGACAATACCTATGCATTTAAATGGCAAGGTCACAAGTTTTTGCTGGCATCATTACATCCGTCTGAGGTTTATAAAGACCAACGACAGATATTAAATGCTTTACAGTCAATGGGAGTTGATGCTGGGGATCACGAGGAATTGTGTGCAGTGGTACTGCATTCTAGAGTTGGTGTTGAGGATTTTTGGCATGCTGGATCAGATTTGAGGACAAATCCTTTCGATCGGGGAAGGAATGATGGCAAATTGAAGTCCAAACCAAAGCCTCGGGGGTCATTGGAGAGAATCAAGGGGTGCTTAAGAAGAATAGTTCGCGTTTGGAGGCCTAAAAAGAAGAAAGAGATGATTTTCGACGTGGGCAACAAAACAGAAAGCCACGTCGCGACGTGGAGCTCATCCGACGTCGCGACGTCCACCCATGTCGCGACGTCCTTCGTCGCGCGTCGCGATGTCCAGCAAGTTTTAGTTTTTATTTTCGCGTCTGTTTCCCGACTTCGTGACGTCGGGCTCCCCCACTTCGCGACGTGCGGGATTTTTCAGCGTTAATTAATTTCCTTTCTTTTTGTATTTTTAGGTTTTAAGTTAATTAATGTTTCCTTTTATGGCTAAGTCATTTAGGGTTTGTAATAAGCCTATAAATAGGTATTTTTATCAGTTTTAATGGGATAGAGGTGAATTTTGAGAATTGAAAACACAGAGTTGTTTTTACGTGAGTTATTTTTCTGAGGAGAAAAATTCAATTTACTTTGTGAAGATTATTCCTGAGGAGGGTGTTCTTTTCACAAGACTGTGTTGTTATTTGTTGGTGAGGAGCCATCAAATAATCGTGCTTACTGTTAGTCTACGGAGATAGATTGATTTGATTTTATTCACATTGATTCTCGAAAAGATCGTGACCAATATTCCGCAACAACTATCAATCTACGTGAGGAGCGTGGTGAGATCGTTATCACCTCATCCTCAGACTTAGATGTCTTATGCACTTCCTTACCACTTCTCAGTGTAATTTCATTACATGTCTCCTTCCCATTTGGATTTGGAACTGTATCACTAGGGAGTGCTCCACGTGGTCTCTGGTGCACGGAATTGGCGAGTTGTCCAAGCTGCATTTCAATGTTCTTTAAAGTAGCCTCATGGTGTTTGACAGTGGATTCCAATCCTCCAAATCTTGGTTTATTTTTGTACATCTTTTCCATCAATTTTTGGAACATGTCTTTAACTGATGGCTTTCTTGCTCTAAGTACCAACTTGATGATTCAAACAACCAGGCAGGTGCATTAGTTTGCTCTTCTTTGGTCATTTCCCTGATAATATTTCCTTCCTTGATTTTGTTGTTGTCCCCAATTGCCTTGTCCACCATTGTATGGTCGATTCCCCCCAGAGTAATTCCCTCCAGAATAATTTCCACCATACTGAGGTTTGTTGTTGTAATTAACATATTGTAAAGACTCAATTGTGATAGCACACTCATAAGTGTGGTGTTCACCTTTGCACAAACCACAATATTAGGTACAGGAGCTTTTGTTTGAGTAGCTTTAAAAGTTTGCACTTGCATGGCAAGGGCCTCAAATTTTGCTCTCAATGAAGATTCCTCATCAAGATCCAGCACTCCTCTCTGTCTTTTACTATGAGGTTTCCGTGTCTCAGGGAAAATGTACTCATCTTCGGCAATTTGGTTAAACAATTCTCTCACCTCTGGCACACTCTTATACTTTAATGCACCATTGGCACAAGCTTTTACCATCATAGAAGACTCAGGCATGAGGCCTTTGAAAAACGTATTCAATTCTCTGATTTCACCAAGGTCATGGTTAGGACATTGACGGATTAGATCATTGAAACGCTCCCATGCTTCTCTGAATGATTCACCATCTTGTTGTTGAAAATTCATGATCTCCATTCTCCTCTTCTCAAGCTTAGCTGGTGGAAAATATTTCGCCAAGAACTTCTTCTGAAGTTCCTCAAAAGATATTGTTGCATCCGAGCCTCCAATAGTTTTGAACCAATGTTTTGCTTTACCTCTTAAGGAAAGAGGAAAAAGGATTCTGTGCACTTCACTTCTCTCCACTCGTGGAAGTTTGAACGTGCTACACAAACCTAAGAACCAGTCCAGATGATCATTAGGGTCTTCATTGTCTAATCCTAAGAAAAATTGACCTTGAGTAATCATCGATACAATCTGAGTGGGGATGTGGTAACTTTCAACATCAATATCTTGCTGTCCAAATCCGTTGTCAAAATTCACAGCTAATGATCACCAAAACATGGTGCTCTCACTCCAGGATTAGCCATGTCTCTTTGTTTGGCTTGAATTCTCAAAGTCTTTTGTAGTTCAAGGATCTCCAGAAGATTTTAGCCTGGGTATACAACAACACCAAATGTGATGTATAACCGAAATATTTCAGAACACAAAAGCAAAGATTCCAAATGTAAACAATCAATAGAACAAAAACCACTATCTACAACAATAGTAATGAAACAACATAGAATAACAGATGTACAAGAATAAGAACAGAGCACTCAACACAGAGCAAGACAACACGAAATAAAACGAGGAAATTCAAGAAACACTTAATCAAATTCTAGAAACCGGCCTTCCCCGGCAACGGCGCCAAAAATTGACAAGTGTGTCGCTTACTTTTCAATTTAACCCTAGAAACTACTATAGTAGTGGCGGTAGGGATCGTATCCACAGGGAAGGAATTGGTTACCAGAAATGTTAAGGTTTTGTTCCAAATATGTCTGAAGGTTTAGTTTTCAAGAATTAATGGACAAAAATAACACACAAGAGTAGACAAAAAATGATCTAAAAGATAGAACAAAGAGACAGAACAGGACTCAATCTCACAAAAGAAGCAACAAAGTACACTACAATTCCAAACTAAATGACAACACAGAAATGAGATAGCAAACTTTTAGTAAAATGTCCTAGAATTTCTTCTCCGGATGATCATGTTAATCGACTACTTTAATGCAATGCAATTGACACACCGGAAGACCAAGAGGAGATCAAACTGCCTGAGAGCCTAGATTATGATCAGCATGGCGACCGCATCATTTTTTAAGTTTCCTAACTCCACAATTTCCCAAGGCGAAGCCTAGAGTGAAGAGTAAAACCCGCAGAGTCCCAACCTCCCGAGATTCGCTACTATTACATGCAAAGTCTAAGGTTTTCCCATGGCGAGGCCTAACCTAGGTCCAATTGTTTTCGCGAAACTCGGAAAATCTCTTCTCACTTAGTTCTAAAATCTCGATGAACTTCCACCGGCATGACGACCGCATCTCGGTTCATGATCAAGCAATTAAAGTGAGAAAACTCAATTATCATACTTCATGTTCTCATCTCACGCATTCTTACTCCTACCGATGAATCAAACCTTGACCTAGCATGGCGACCACAATCAAGGAAGAATTCCAACGATAAAAGTTCAAACAAGTAAAACTTAACAAGATTTCAACATTAACTTCTAGTATGAGTTCATTCTTGATGAATTACGTCAATTGCAAGGCATTGCATAGCCTAATTACGTTTTCATCCGGTTCCAAACCATATTCATTTAGCCACAAAGTTCTATTTCCAGTTCACGATCGTCAATAGACAACACTAAGCAAATCATATTCATTAATTGGGAAGAATTTACCAAATGTTATGCTTCAGTTGCTTCCAATTCACGACAAAACCGTGAATTCCTCCTTAATTGAGTAGAGAATTACAATGTTCGGAACAAATTCTCGATCAGAATTGAGAACGGAGCTAAACATGCTAGAAAGAGAAAGTAAATCTAGAGAGAAAATTGAGAGAGAAAATTCCCGCTCACAAAATCAAAAGATGGTTATGAATTCTAGAATATTCGTCTCTCCTAAAATCTAACCAATCCTCTATATATAGAGGTTACAAAATGTAAACAGTACACAAACGTAAAAAATGAATACAATATTACAAAAATGCCATCACAAAGAATGCCACATCAGCACAACTCTGAATTCCAAGCTAAACGCTTAAGCTGCAAAACCACGCCTTTGAGCCTCCCCCAAGTACGCCTTTTGTTTCCCCATCGTCATTCATTGCGCCTTCGAGCTCACAGTGATCACGTCTTGAGGTCTCCTGCATGAGAAAACACAAAATCCATACTTAGCAAAAATTTTGGCAATGAAAAGCAAAAAGCGTCGCAGGCTCAATTTCAGAATGGCCTGCGATTTTCACTCGATTCCAAATGGCCTGCGATGTGTCGCAGGCAAATTTTTCTACTTCGCGTCGCAAGCCAAATTTCATCCAATCCGCGTCGCAGGCCAAAATTCACATAGCCTCAAATGGCCTGCGACCAGTGCGTGTGTGTGTGTTGTTTTGCAAATGAAGAGTGCTTGTGCATGTGTGGGCTGGTGTGTGTGTGTGCTCAAAAGTACATTAGTTGTGCCGTGTAATCTATGTGCTCATGTGTTGTGTGCTTAAAGGTTGTGCCTGAATGGTGCAACATTTGTGTGCTCATGTGTGCAGAAATGTGCATGTGATGTGCTATGAGCAATGCATGTGTGGTGTGCTTGTGTCTTGGTGATGTACTTGATTGTGTAGCAAGTGTCGTGCATGGATGTATGCTGTGGTGTGCATGAAGTGTGCATGGTGTGTTTAAAGTGTGTAATAAAAACAACAAATATGTGCATCAAATCCAACTCAAAGATGCAAGGAAAACATAAGCACATATACTTGGAACTTATTACCTCTCAAATTCTGAAACTTACAAACCGTCACCTTACAACCAGATTCTGGCCCTGATGCATTATGAATTTGGAAATCCTTAAAACATTAAAGTTGTAGCCCCGAGTCTCAGTGTATAGCCTTTTGAATCACCCAATTCGGAGCTCGAACAAGAAAGTTACGACCAAAGCACTGAGCTGTGGCAAGAAGGAATTAAGCATGTGACGCGTCGCAGGCTTAAAACCCTAATTGGGATTTCTCTCCATTCCACTGTGATTCGCCAGTTTTCCTTTCAGAATTGGATTTTTCCTTGAACACCAAAGTTGTAGCTCCCTCTCGTCGCTTTCCATAGGATCAAGAATCATCAAAATTGGAGATCTGTAGCTCAAAATATTGTCAATCTACCAAACTGTGGCAAGAAGATCAAACCATAAAAAACCCTAATCCAAGCACAACAAAGAAGCTCCCGTTTCTCATGATTGCACACAGAATTTGAAGAAGGCTCAAAAATGATAACTAAAGTTCACACAAAGAGCTTCCCATATCAACCGAAATCTCCTCATCCGGATCAAAATTGAAAAAAGATATACTCAAATGAAATTCAGCACTCAATCTGCCAAACTCAAAGCACACTAACGTATTCCTTCAAACCTTTTTCATTTCTTTCACAATTGTTGACCCGAATTCAAACTTGCTTCTTTTAACCTCATTCTTGATCCTTTTTCTTCATTTTAGCCTACCATATGGTCACTCACATAAATGCATCAAATATCACATAAAAAGCCACATTTTCATGCAAAACAAGCCAAAAAGCTAAGTGAAACAAGATATTTAAGTTGGTATCAAACCAACTTATCAAGATCTTTATGGACGATTTCTCTGTCTTCGGGATGACATTCGATAGTTGTTTGGACAACTTAGCTAAGGTGTTGCAAAGATGTGAGGAGACACATTTGGTGCTTAACTGGGAAAAGTGCCAATTCATCGTGCAAGAGGAGATAGTCTTGGGGCACAAGAACTCCAGCAAGTGAATTAAAGTCGACCGAGCAAAGGTTGATGTCATTGCAAAGCTACCTCCTCCTACCAATGTGAAGTGCATTAGAAGTTTCCTCGGACATGCAGGGTTTGATAGAAGATTTATCAAGGATTTCTCTAAAATTGTAAGGCCTTTGTGTAGTCTCTTGGAAAAGGATGTGAAGTTTGATTTTGGTACAGAATGTGTTGAAGCGTTTGAGTTGTTGAAAGCCAAGCTCATGGAAGCACCAGTCATAGTCACTCCACAATGGGGTGAACCTTTTGAATCATGTGTGATGCAAGTGATTATGCACTTGGTGCTGTATTGGGGAAAAGAAGGAACAAGGTTCTTCACACCATCTATTACGCAAGTAAGTTGTTGAACGAGGCTCAATTGAACTACACAACTACTGAGAAGGAAATGTTGGTTGTGGTGTTTGCCTTCAATAAGTTCCGTGCCTAATTGTTGGGATCAAAAGTTATTGTGCACACGGATCATGCTGCATTGAAGTATTTGCTAGCCAAGAAGGAAGCAAAGCCAAGACTCATACGATGGGTGCTTATTCTTCAGGAGTTTGATGTTGAAATACGAGATCGCAAGGGCTCAGAAAATGTTGTAGCTGACCATTTGTCAAGGTTGAAGTCTCAAGAGCAAGATACCCCAAGGGTGTTAATACCTGAATGCTTTCCTGATGAGCAAGTGTTCAAATTGGAGAATGAGACACTACCATGGTATGATGAGATAGCCAACTTTCATGTGGCTAGACAAGTGCCCTCATATTTCTCTAGTGAGCAAAGGAAGCGATTGAGACATGATGCGAAGTATTTCTTCTGGGAGGATAAAGCTCTTTACAAAGTATGCAGTGATCAAGTCATAAGAAAATTTGTAAAAGAAGAAGAGAAGGATGAGATCTTAAAAGCTTGCTATGAAGGTCCTTGTGGAGTACACTTTGGTGCATCAAGAACTGGGTTCAAAGTGGTTGCAATCCAGATTCTACTACACGCATATATTCTTGGATGCATGAGTTTGGTGGGTCAATGCGATAGGTGCCAGAGAAGTGGAAATATTTCCTCAAGAAATGAAATGCCTCTTAACAATATCTTGGATGTAGAACTGTTTGATGTTTGGGGTATTGATTTCATGGGACCTTTCCCAAAATCATGTGGCATGGAATATATCTCGGTTGCAGTCGATTATGTGTCAAAATGGGTTGAGGCCATTGCATTTCCTCATAATGATGCTAGAAGTGTAGCTGGGTTTCTTAAAAAGCACATATTCAACAGATTTGGTGCTCCTCGAGTGATAATCAGTGATGGGGGCTCTAACTTCTGTAACAAGATCTTTGCGTCCCTCTTGGCTAAATATGGATTAAAACACAAGGTTTCTACAACATACCATCCCCAAACAAGTGGCCAGACTGAGATATCTAATAGAGAGATTAAAAGGATCCTGGAAAAGGTGGTGAATCTGAGTAGAAAAGACTGGACTCTCAAGTTAGATGATGCTCTCTAGGCGTATCGAACAACTTCTAAGACTCCAATTGGAACTTCACCTTTTCGGCTAGTATTTGGAAAAGAATGCCACTTACTAGTAGAATCGAAGCACCAAGCTTATTGGGCAATTCAGAAGCTCAATATGGATTTAAATGGGGCACAGTCTAAAAGAATGATAGAACTAAATGAATTGGATGAATTCAGGTTGAATTCTTACGTAAGTGCAAGAATGTACAAAGAGAGGACAAAGCAGCTTCATGATGCTGGAATTAAGGCAAAGAGTTTTGCACCAGGATAAATAGTTTTGTTGTATGAGTCCAGGCTTAGACTTTTCCCAGGGAAATTGAGATCACGCTGGAGTGGTCCATTTCGGGTATCCAGAGTAATGCCATATGGTGTGGTGGGGAAGAAAGGGCTGAAAATGGTCCTTTCTATTTGATGAATAAAGGGCTAAAAATGGTCCTTTCTAATTGAGATCACGCTGGAGTGGTCCTTTCTATTTGATTAAGAAAGGGCTGAAAATGGTAAAAATGTGATGTTGAATTTGTTGTTGCTTTTGTGGGGTTTTATGGCAATATGATGTGGAATTATAAGTGACCTATGAGTTTATTTGAAGTTTTGTGTGAATTGTTGTTAAGTAGAAGAAGAGTTCAAATTGTGTGTATGAAGTTTGCATGAAAACACACATCTTACATAAGTTGCCGCATGGACTCACACACACTCAGCACATATCGCCGCTTATTGGCTCGCGTATGTGGCTTAGGGTTGCATAATACTCGCATATCTCACACATGCACTAGCTCACATCGCCGCACAACTCTCGCGCATCACTCGCACACCATTGCACATCGTCGCACACATCACTTGCACACCACTCGCGCATTGTCGCATGCACACACTTGCTCAGCAATCACATGCATCGCCGCATGTCACTGCACGAAGCCCGGGCGTATGCGCGCGGGCATACGCACTCATGCGGCGAACCAGCCGCGCATCGCCGCACGTGCATGCGCAGCGACCTTGCACCAGCCGTGCGCGCATGCGCGCGGCTTCACCAACACATATACACATGAGCACCTATTTTGCTACATACTTGTCCACATTTCTTGCATTATTTGTAGCGTACACCTAGCATAAACAGCATGCACACTTGCGAGCACTCTTTACCACATCACTACATCATTAGTACAAGCACACTACAATACACATAAAATGCATTTCATACAAGTCTTGCATCACTTCACACATAGTGCACAAATACACGGCGATGCGTCCCTAGTATGCGTCGCCAAAGAAATTTTTACACTAGGGACGCGTTGCCATAGAAATATTTACACGGTTACGCATCCCAAAAATGCGTCGCCATGAAGAATTTTGCATGGCAACGTGTCCCTAGGATGCGTCGCCATGAAAATGGTGAATTGTGGTGCTAAATTTTGGTTAAGTGTGAATTCTTCTTTCTGTTTGTACAGGGCGTGAAGGCGTGGTCACTTGAAGGCTCGAGGGCGTGGAAATCATGGTCATGGCATGGAGGGCCTTTGCTTGAAGGCGTGAAGCTGAGAATTTGGGCTGACTTGGAGATCATGTACGTGCATAGTTTTTTCAAACATTTTCTATACTACAGTGGCATTTCTATAAATAAGTGTTCAGTTTACGTTAGCGTATAGAATAAGCTTTAGACCTCTATAAATAGAGGGATTGAAAACTTTTAGTGAGAGATTCGATCATTCTAAATTTTACCAGATTTTTAGAATTCTTGAGCGGGAATTTTCTCTCTCTAACTTTCTCTCTCTAGAATTTTCTCTCTCTAGAAATTGAGCTCCGTTCTCAATTCTGATCAAGGATTTGGACCGAACATTGTAATTCTCTTCTCAATTAAGGAGACTTTTCGTGATTCTCTTGTGAACTTGAAGCTTTGAAAGCAATTCAATCGGTAAAATCTTTCCATTAAATAAAAATGAACTATTTCTCATTGCAAATTGACGATCGCGAATTGAGTATGGAGTTTTCTGGCTTGATTTCAGATGTTCTAGGGTTTGAACTAGATGAATGTGTAATTTGACCACGTGAAGCTCTGCAATTGACACAATCCATAAAGAATGCAATCATACTTAGAATTAATGCATGAATCTAGTTAAGCTTCATAAATTCACATGCTTATTGACTGAATTGTGCTTCAATTTTGGTCGCCATGCTGAGTTGAGGTTAGATTCACTAATATGTGTGAGAATGCATGAAATGAGAACCTAAAGTATGATTGTTGAGTCTTGTCACTTGTTTTGCCTATTCATGATCTGAGATGTGGTCGACATGCCAGTTGAAGTTCATTGAGTCATTAGAATAGAGTGAAAAGAAACTTTCTAAGGCTAACGAAGACAAATGAACCTAGCTCAGGCCTCGCCATAGGAAGACCTTAGGATTTGCATGCCAGAGTAATTAGTCTTGGGAAGTTGAGACATTGCGGGTTACAACCATCACTCTTAGGCCTCGCCATGGGAAAGAGTGATGTTAGGTAGTGTAGAATGTGGTGTGGTCGCCATGCTGGCTACAGGCTAGGCTCCTAGGTAATTTGATCTCTTTATGGTTTACTTGTGTGTCAATTGCATTGCAGAAGTAGTCTAAAGTGTATTCATCCGGTATAAGAACCCTAGGACATTTGACTCAACTTGTTAACTCATTCCTTTACATTTATTGGATTTGTAGTTGTTACCATTTGTTCATATGTCTTTTCTGCTGTTTTCATTCTGTTCTTGTGATTGTGATTCATTTTTGTGACAAACTACTGAATTCTTGAAATCACCCTCTTCCCTGAGGAACGAAACCCTCTCACCACAACTACATTAGTGAATAGCGATAAATTGTTAAGGTACGCGATAAATCTGTCATTTTGTATACAAATCGCTATATTATGTAATTCTCATTGAGTTGGGCAAAAAAATGGACAAAATAGAGCACTTGCAAACAATTTGTTGTGATTTTCTATTTTTGTCAAAAATAGTATGTTATTAAAAAATTGTGTTTTTTAAAAAATTTTAAATTTCTTTTTTTTTTGGTGCATAAATCGCCAAATTTCATATTTCTCATCAAGTTATCTGGAAAAAATTATCCAAAAAGAGCACTTGCAAACAAGTTCTTCTGATTTCAATTTTTGTTCAAAACAGTGAGTAACTCAACGAAAATATTATTTTCCTTTTTTTTACACAAATCGCTAGATTACATATGTCTCATCAAGTTATGTGCAAACAACAATATTCAAAGAGCATTTGTGAACAATGATGATTTTATACATCTTTCTATTTTTGAAAAAAAGAAATTGTGCGCCATAACTCATAACAAATGGTGACTTTTTATAATATTTATTTTTCTATTTTTGGTACACAAATCACTGAATTACGTACTTGTCATTGAGTTGCACAAAACATGAACCAAAAATAGAGCACTTGCGAACATTTTTTTCTCAATTTCTATTTTTGTCAAAAATAGTGAGTTATATTTCACCGAAAATGTTGATTTTTGAAATATTTAAAATTTCTTATTATTTTTGAACACAAACTACTACATCACATATTTCTCATCAAGTTATATGCTTAAAAAAAGCACTTGAGACTACTTTTTTATGAGATTTTAAATTTTTTTTGGAAACAATTGCGAGTTATTTTTCACCAAATGTATAGATTTTCAAATATTTTTCTTAGTTTTATTCAAATCATTAGATTATATGTTTTCTTATTTGGTTGGATACAAAGAGTAGGGAAGAAATTAAATCTATGGGCAATATTACGCAATTTTCTTTTCTTTTTCCAATGATAGCGAGTTGTATCTGTCACTTTAGGAAAATGATGATTTTAAATTTTTTTTTTATTTTTTATTGTTTTGTTACAGTAATGAGGCCACATGTTTCAAGTTATGTTGGATGCAAAAAGTGGATATAAATAAAACTTTTTGTCAATTTTCAACAATTTTATATTTTTTGCCAAAAACTATGAGTTATAACAAAGTGAAAATTGTGATTTTTGAAAATATTTAATTTTTAATTTTTTGTATACAAATCACTAGATGATGTAATTGTCATTGAGCTTGGAAACAAATAGACAAAATAGAGCACTTGCGAACAATTTTTTGTGATTTTCTATATTTGTCAAAATAGTATGTTATCCAAAAATTGTGTTATTTAAAAAATTTTAAATTTCTTTTTTTTTGTTTGCATAACTCGCCAAATTTCATATATGTCATCAAGTTATCTGGAAAAAATGATCCAAAACGAGCACTTGCAAAAAAGTTCTTCTGATTTCGATTTTTGTTCAAAATAGTGAGTAACTCAACGAAGATATTAATTTCCTTTTTTACACAAATTGCTAGATTACATATGTCTGATAAAGTTATGTGCAAAACACAATCTTCAAATAGCATTTGTGAACAATGGTGATTTTATACAATTTTCTATTTTAAAAAAAATTTGTCCGTCATAACTGACAACAAAGAGTGACTTTTTATAATATTTATTTTTCTAATTTTTTTTATCACTAGATTAGGTACTTGTCTTTGGGTTGCACAAAAAATGAACGAAAAATAGAGCACTTGCGAACATTCTTTTGTGACTTTCTATTTTTTTCAAAAATAGCATGTTATATTTCATCGAAAATGGCGATTTTTGAAAACTTTTAATTTTCTTATTTTCATTTTGTACACAAACTACTACATTACATATTTCTTATCAAGTTATTTGCATAAAAAGAGCACTTGTAGACTATTTTTTAGGTGATTTTTAATATTTTTGGAAACAAATCGTGAGTTATAGTTCACCAAATATTTAGATATTCAAATATTTTTCTTATTTTTAATCAATTATATTATATGTGTTCCTATTCGGTTGGATACAAAGAGTAGGGAAGAAAAAAAATCTCTGGGCAATATTACGCAATTTTCTTTTCTTTTTTTCAATGATTGCGAGTTGAATATGTCACTAGAGGAAAATGATGATTTTTTAAAATTTTTTTATTTTAAATTTTTTGATACAATGATGAGGTCACATGTTTCGAGTTAGGTTGGATGCAAAAAGTGGATATAAATAAATCTCTTTGTCTATTTTTTACAATTTTATATTTTTTTCCGAAAAGTATAAGTTATAACCCAATGAAAATTGTGATTTTTAAAAATTTTAAATTTTAATTTCTTGTACTAATCACTTGATGATGTATTTGTCATTGAGTTGGGCAAAAACTGGACAAAATAGTGCACTTGCGAACAATTTGTGGTGATTTTTATTTTTGTCAAAAATAGTTTGTTATCTAAAAATTGTGCTTTTCAAAAAATTTTAAATTTCTTTTTTTTGTGTGTATAAATCGCTAAATTTCAAATTTCTCATCAAGTTATCTGGAAAAAATTATCCAACAAGAGCACTTGCAAATGTGTTCTTCTGATTTCTATTTTTGTTCAAAAAAGTGAGTAACTCAACGAAAATATTAATTTTATTTTTTTACACAAATCACTTCATTACATATGTCTCATCAAGTTATGTAAAAAAAAAAACAATCTTCAAAGAGCATTTGTGAACAATGGTGATTTTATACAATTTTCTATTTTAGAAAAAAAAATTGTGCGTCATAACTCACAACAAATGGTGACTTTTTATAATATTTATTTTTCTATTTTTTGTACACAAATAACTAGATTATGTATTTGTCATTGAGTTGCATGAAAAATGAACAAAAAATAGAGCACTTACAAACATTTTTTTGTGACTTTCTATTTTTGTCAAAATTAGCGAGTTATATTTCACGGAAAATGTTGATTTTTGAAAAATTTTAATTTTCTTATTTTTTTTGTACACAAACTACTACATTACATATTTCTCATCAACTTATATGCTTAAAAAAAGCAATTGCGGACTATTTTTTATGTTATTTAAATTTTTGTTTGGGAAAAATTACGAGTTATAATTCGCCAAATATATAGATTTTCAAATATTTTTCTTATTTTAATTCAAATCATTAGATTATATGTGTTTTTATTCGGTTGGATACAAAGAGTAGGGATGAAATTAAATATGTGGGCAATATTACGCAATTTTCTTTTCTTTTTTTCAATGATCGCGAGGTATACATGTCACTCTATGAAAATGATAATTTTTTAAATTTTTAAAATTTTCAATTGTTTTGCTATAATAATAAGGTCACATGTTTCGACTTATGTTGAATGCAAAAAGTTGAATTAAATAAATCTTTTTGTCAATTTTTTACAATTTTATATTTTTTGCCAAAAACTACGAGTTATAACCCACTGAAAATTGAGATTTTTGAAAATTTTAAATTTTAAATGCTTTGTATACAAATCACTAGATGATGTAATTATCATTGTGTTGGGCGAAAAAATGGACAAAATACAGCCCTTACGAACAATTTGTTGTGATTTTCTATTTTTGTCAAAAATATTATGTTATCCAAAAATTGTGTTTTTTAAAAAATTTTAAACTTCTTTTTTTTTTGTGTGCATAAATCGCCAAATTTAATATTTCTCATCAAGTTATTTGGAAAAAATGATCCAAAAAGAGCACTTTCAAACAAATTCTTTTGATTTCTATTTTGGTTCAAAATAGTGAGTAACTCAACAAAAATATTAATTTTCTGTTTTTTAACAAAGTTGCTAGAATACGTGTGTATCATCAAGTTCTGTGCAAATAACACTCTTCATAGAGTATACGTGAACAATGGTGATTTTATACAATTTTCTATTTTTGAAAATAAAAACTGTGCTTCATAACTCACAATAAATGGTGACTTTTTATAATATTTATTTTTATATTTTTTGTACACAAATCACTAGATTACGTACTTGTCATTGAGTTGCACGAAAAATGAACAAAAAATGGAGCACTTGCGAACATTTTTTTGTGACTTTCTATTTTTGTCAAAAATACCGAGTTATATTTCACAAAAAATGGTTATTTTTTGAAAAATTTTAATTTTCTTCTTCTTTTTGTACACAAACTACTACGTTACATAGTTCTCATCAAGTTATTTGCTTAAAAAAAGCACTAGCATAATATTTTTTATGTGATTTTTTTATTTTTTTGGGAACAAATCGCGAGTTATAATTCAACTAATATATAGATTTTCAAATATTTTTCTTATTTTTATTCAATTCATTATATTATATGTGTTCTTATTCGGTTGGATACAAAGAGTAGAAAAGAAATAAAATATGTGGGCAATTTTACGCAATTTTCTTTCCTTTTTTCAATGATTGCGAGTTGTATATGTCACTAGAGGAAAATGATGATTTTTTTAAATCTCTTTGTAAATTTTTACAATTTTATATTTTTTCCCAAATACTATGAGTTATAACCCACTGAAAATTGTGATTTTTGAAAATGTTTAATTTTTAATTTTTTTTGTATACATATCACTAGATGATGTAATTGTCATTGAGTTGGGCAAAAAAATGAACAAAATAGAGCACTTGCAAGCAAATTGTGGTGATTTTATGTTTTTGTCAAAAATAAAAGGTTATCCAAAAATTGTGTTTTTTAAAAAATTTTAAATTTCTTTTTTTTTTGTGTGCATAAATCGCTAAATTTAATATTAATTTCTCATCAAGTGATCTGGAAAAAAATTATCCAAAAAGAGCACTTGCAAAAAAGTTCTTCTGATTTCTATTTTTGTTCAAAACAGTGTATTACTCAACGAAAATATTAATTTTCTTTATTTACACAAATTGCTAGAATACGTGTGTCTCATCAAGTTATGTGCAAAAACAATCTTCAAAGAGCATTTGTGAACAATGGTGATTTTATACAATTTTCTATTTTTGAAAAAAAAATAGTGCGTCATAACTAACAACAAATGGCGACTTTTTCTAATATTTATTTTTCTATTTTTTGTACACAAATCACTAGATTACGTACTTGTCATTGAGTTGCACGAAAAATGAACCAAAAATAGAGCACTTGCGAACATTTTTTTTGTGAATTTCTATTTTTGTCAAAAATAGCGAGTTATATTTCACCAAAAATGTTGATTTTTGAAATATTTAAATTTTCTTATTATTTTTGTACGCAAACTACTACATTACATATTTCTCATCAAGTTACAAGCTTAAAAAAAGCACTTGAGACTATTTTTTATGTGATTTTAAATTTTTTTTGGGAAAAAATCGCGCAAGTTATATTTCACCAAATATATAGATTTTCAAATATTTTTCTTAATTTTATTCGAATCATTAGATTATATGTTTTCTTATTCGGTTGGATACAAATAGTAGGGAAGAAATTAAATCTGTTGGCAATATTACGCAATTTTCTTTTCTTTTTTTCAACGATAACGAGTTGTATCTGTCACTCTCGAAAAATGATGATTTTTTTAAATTTTTAAATTTTTTATTGTTTTGCTTCAGTAAAGAGGTCACATGTTTTGAGTTATGCGGGATGCAAAAAGTCGATATAAATAAATCTCTTTGTCAATTTTTTACTATCTTATATTTTTTGCCAAAAACTATGACTTATAACCTCTAAAAATTGTGATTTTTGGAAATTTTTATTTTTTAGTTTTGTTGTATACAAATCATTAGATGATGTAATTGTCATTGAGTTGGGCAAAAAAATAGACAAAATAGAGCACTAGTGATAGCCTAAAGTCGTATCAGCTCAATTTTACCCTAAACTACTAATGTAGTAGTAGTGAGAGAGATCGTATCCACAGGGAAGGGGATGGTTCAAGAACTCAAAATTTGCTCTCAGATTGTCACGAAAGAAACAAAACTAAACACTAACTAGTAAAGAATCAAATGCAACAAATAAAGTGTAAAAACAGGAAGAGAGTGGATGCTCTAGAGTATTTCCACCAGTTGAATGCACATTAGGCCATCATTGCAATGCTCTTGACACACAAGTAAAACAATGAGGAGATCTCTATTGCCCAGGAGGCTAGCTAACACTTAGCATGGCGACCACAGTGTTTTCTATACTCCTTAACATTCCACTTTTCCCATGGCGAGGCCTAAGTAGAATGGATTCAACCCGCAATGCCTCAACTCTCCAAAGTTAGCAAATCTAACATGCAATTCCTAGGAACTCCCATGGCGAGGTCCGACCTAGGTATGAATGCCTTCGTTGCTATCTCAAAGAGTTTCTTCAACACTTTTTCCTAAAGTTTCATTCCTTCGAAGTTTCCCATGGCGAGGCCTAAATCTCAGTAATGAATTGATCGCTAAGACAAGTGTAAAGACTCAGGAAATCACTTTCAAGTTCTCATCTCACACAATTCTCACAGATATTGGTAAAATCTCACTTCGACTCAACATGGCGACCACAATCAAAGTTCAATTCATTCAATAAAAGTGTGAATTCATGATACTCAACAAGATTCATTCATTAAAATCACATATGATTTCATCCTTAAGGAATTATGTCAATTGCATAGCTTTGCATAGTCTAATTATACATTTAACCGGTTAAAACTCTAGAACATGAGAGATCTAACAATTTGGAACTTGAAACAATTAATTTTCAATAAATGGAAAGAGTTTACCAATTGAATTCTTCCAAGAGCCTCCTTAATTGATATGAGAATTACAATGATCGAAGCAAATCTTTGATCGGAATAGAAAATGGAGCTCAAAAGCTAGAGAGAGAAACTAGAGAGAGAAAGTAGACCTTCAAATTTATTCCCGCTCTCTCTATATCAAAAGTTGGTTACCAAAATCAAAACCTAACTAATGAAATGAATAATAGTCTCCGAGATCCCAAAAGTCTCTTTTTTACATTAGCTACATCTCCTATATATAGAAGAGTAGAACTGTAACTAATACGCTAACTAAAAATATCTAAAGATATTACAAAAGTGTCCTTGAAAGGAAGAACCAAAATCAGCCCAAAAATGTGAAAATTCCAAGTTTGAAGAAAAATTCAGCATATTCGCGCCTTCAGGCTTGAATCCCAGCGCCTTTGTCAGCCTCGGCAGTCCAAGTCGCGCCTTCAAGCTTTCCTTGTTCACGCCTTCATTGCTTGGAAGTTGAGTGCAAAATTCAGAGTCGAATAACGCCTTTGAGCCTGAGCAGATCACGCTTTCAATGGCCATGCAATCCTCCAAGCAGTCCAGCCTTCCAGAAACCACGCCTTCACGCCCTGGAGCTTCACGCCTTCAGCTGCCACGAAAATAAGCAAACCAAAGCTTCAACACTTAGCCATTTTTCCAGAAACCCTTAAACATCACAAAACTGGCAGCAACGTCCAGCCACATTTCGACCACGATGCATCGTGAATTTGGAAAAGCTTAAAAGACTAATGTTATAGCCCTATGTGTTAGCTTTCCACAGCCTTTTGAATCATCCAATTCAGACCTCGGACGAGATCGTTATGGCCGAAATACGAAAGTGTGGCAGAGCTGGAAATTTCCTCCACGAGACTTCGCCAACTCTCACGAAGCTTCACCAATTTTGACGAAGTCTTGCCAGCTTTTGACGAAGTCTCGCCATCTTTGATCATGTGTGAAGTGCTGTGGAAGAGATTTTATACAAAGTGAGAATGCAAAAGTGATTTCCAACACAAACATCAAACTTATTGGAATGCTCAAGTTGTTCAAGTATCCAGCAATCTCCCAACCAAAATTCGAATATGATGCTGTAGGAATTTGAGAAAACTTGAAACATGAAAGTTGTAGCCCCAAATCGTAGCTTTCTACATCTTTTTGAATCACTCAAATCGGAGTCAAACGAGTGAGGTATGTCCAAAACAGTGATATGTGTGAAGAGGTACGAGTGTGTGCAAGTGAGCATGCGACGAAGTGCCCTTCGTCGCATGCGTGTGTGCGAGGGATCATGCGACGAAGTGCACTTCGTCGCATGTGTGTGTGCGGTGTCATGCGGCAATGGCTGTGCATGTGTGTGCGGCGAGGTGGACTTCGTCGCATGCATGTGTGCAGCGAAGTGTGCTCGAGAGTGTGTGTTTGTGTGCGATGCCTCCATTTCAGAACCAACAAACAACTTCCAAGCTAAATTCGTGTGTCTTAACATCTGAATTGGACTTTGTGGTAAACATAAAAGTTTTAGCGCTTTCTCTTGGCTTTCCAATGGTTCAAGAATTAGCATCATTGGAAGTCTGTAGCTCAAGATATACTAAGGGGGCGTTTGGTAAAGCGGAATAGAAGAGGTCAATGGTAATCAACAAAAGTGATTGCCATTGTTAATGTTTGGGAAGGGGTAATGGGAATGACTGTTCATCGATAATTACCCAATACAGGGTAATGGATGATTAATGGGGGGAGACTAGGGAATCATCCATTACCCTATATTGGGTAATCGATTTTACTCAACTCTACCAAATAACTCCCTACTCTAATATGTACTTTAATAATAATAATAATAATAATAATATTATTATTATTATATTAATAATTAATAATAATATTAATATTAAATAAATAATATTAATATTAATTCATTAATAATAATATAATTAATATTAGTAATGAATAATTAATAATTATTATTATTAAATAATATTATTATTAATATAATTCATATTAATTAATAATAATAATAATTATTAAATAATAACATTAATAATTATTATTATTATTAATATAATTATTATTAAATATAATATTATTAATGTAATTCATATTAATTATTAATAATTAGTATTATTAAATAATAATTATTATTAAATAATAATATTATTAATATAATTCATATTAATTAATAATAATAATAATAATTAAATAATAATATTGATAATAATATTATTAATGATTAATGATTAATAATAATAATAATAATGATAATAATATTAATAATTAATAATATTAATCATTAATAATAATATTTATAATAAATAATGATAACAATAATTAATAATTAATAATGATAATAATATTAATAAATAATAATATTATTATTATTAATTAATAATAGTAATAATAATAATAAAGATTAATAATAATAGTAATAAAAAGTGCGAACTCGATAAGGGTAAAATAGAAATTTTGAATGATTCCAATTACTATTGTTGATTTGAACCAAACAACATCAATCACAATAATACCCATTATAGGATTTGAACCAAACATTAACAATGCAATCATATTCCCATTGCCATTGACCCCTCAATCAAACCCATTGTGATTGCCATTGAAGAATTTGGACCAAACGCCCCCTAATTCTACCAAAATGTGGGCAATATGAAATCAAAGATGAAAAACTGGAGTAGCAATTGGAATGATGCCCCCTAATTCTCATACTTGCGCACAGAATTAGAAGAAAATTAAAACATAAGAAATGAAGTACACTCAAAGATGAATGATTGTGGCTAGATGCATGGAAACGCCTCTCTGCCCGCTCATTCACAAACCGTGGGGGTGTGTTCGGGGTATACACCTCATCGTCGTCAATGTCCACGTCGTCGGGTTCTGGGGTGCCCATCATCCCCCGGAGGAATAGTCTGTAATCACTGTCGTCGTTTGCCATGAAACCTGCACTGGGCGATGATTTGCAGTGCAAATGTGGATTGATGTTTAATGCAAGGTGTATGAAGCTATAACTCAGTAAAGGCCTCTTGTCTTGAAAACTCGGTGTGGCACTACATCATGCAAGATGAATGGTATTTATAGGGACTTGAATTCACTAGGGGACAACATGCACAATGACCGAGCATATGCAAACAAAGTCTGTGAGGAGTCTGTCCTAATATGATGTATCAATGCATCACTTTTTGAAAATAATGCAACTGGGCGACACTCTAGCAATGGGTCCTTTATTGTATGCATTTGGCTTGTCACTTACACCCCAACCACACACTTGTGATATCAGCTCAGGCCTGATCCAGGAATCGCGTGTGTCTTACTCATGATAATGTAGAGATGTCTCTAAATCTTTGTACTTCCTTCGCCCGTGACTCCTCGTTATGCAAATCCCGCTTTTGACTCTCTGTGCAGACCATGAGGATTTCTGAGAAAAGAGAGTACAATTATTGGGCTGGTGTAATCTAATTATTGTATAAAACGAAACAGCGAAATTTAAATTGGTGGGTTGCCTCCCAACACAGCGCTTGGTTTATTGTCCTCAGCCAGACACAATAGCCTTTTCTTTTATCAGGTGGAGGGATCATCAAGGCGCTGGGTGTGCCCCTTGCTGGTTGTGGAAGAATTGAAAACTTTCACCCTGTGACCATTGACCTTCCAACTTTTCCCTGATGCCTCATTGTATACCTCAAGAGTTCCATATGGCAAGACTTTTGTGATGACATGGGGTCCAACCCATCTCGATTTCAATTTTCCAGGAAAAAGCCTCATCCTTGCGTCATACACCAAAACTCGTTGTCCCACCTCAAACTTCTTTACCTTAATCTTAGCATCGTGCCATCTCTTTGTCCGTTCCTTGTAAATACTTGCACTGGTGTATGAGTTCCACCTGAATTCATCCAATTCGTTGAGCATCATCATTCTTTTTTCTTGAGCTAAGTTAAGGTCCATGTTCAACATTTGTACAGTCCAGTAAGCTCTATGCTCCAACTCGACTGGGAGATGACATTCTTTCCCGAACACCAGTCTAAAGAGTGAGTCTCCAATCGGAGTTTTGTATGCTGTCCTATATGCCCACAGTGCGTCATCCAACTTAAGTGCCCAGTCCTTCCTCCCCGGGTTCACAACCTTTTCCAGTATACTTTTGATCTCCCTATTGGATACCTCAGCCAGTCCATTTGCTTGCTGGTGATACGGTGTGGAGGTCTTGTGCTGAACTCCATACCGAGCCAAGAGTGTGTTGAAAATCTTGTTGCAAAAATGGCTTCCCCCATCACTGATAATGGCCCTCGGGGTCCAAAACCGGTTAAAAATATTTCTCTTAACAAACCCCATTACGCTCCTACTGTCATCGTGTGGCAATGCCACAGCTTCAACCCATTTTGATACGTAGTCGACCCCAACCAGTATGTACTCATTTCCGCATGACCTCGGGAATGGCCCCATAAAATCCAAACCCCAAACATCAAACAAGTCCACCTCCAATATGTTGTTGCGAGGCATTTCATCTCTAGCGGAGATGTTGCCGACCCATTGGCACCTATCACATTGGCTTACCCAAAGCTTGGAGTCCTTAAATACATGTGGCCAGTAGAATCCAGTTTGAAGGACCTTGTGCCCAGTTCTAGCTACTCCAAAATGCCCTCCAAATGGTGACTCATGACAAGCCTTGAGGATGCTCTCTACCTCTCCGTCTGGTATGCACCTCCTGATGATCTGGTCGCTACACCTTTTATATAGACATCCGCTATCCCAAAAATAAAATTGGGCATCATGCTTGAGTCTTTTCCTCTGATCATTAGATAGGCGTTGTGGCAATTGCCCTGTGACCACGTAGTTGGCGATGTCCGAGTACCATGGTAGTTCTTGAGCGTGGACCTTGAAAATTTGCTCATCAGGGAAGCTCTCCTTGATCCACAATTGCAATTGTTTTTCACTAAGTGACCCCAACTCAAGCCTTGATAAGTGGTCGGCCACTACATTCTCGCATCCTTTCCGGTCCTTGATCTCAACATCAAATTCCTATAGCAGTAGTACCCATCTGATAAGCCTTGGCCTAGCTTCTTTTTTTGCCATCAGGTATTTGAGGGCCGCGTGATCGGTGTGGACTATGACCTTGGATCCCAAAACATAGGACCTGAATTTGTCAAAGGCGAAGACTACGGCCAGCATCTCTTTTTCCGTCGTGGTATAATTCACTTGCGCCCCATTCAGTAACTTGCTGGCGTAGTATATCGCATGCAATATGTTATCCTTTTTCTGCCCCAGTACCGCTCCTACTGCATAGTCACTTGCTTCGCACATGATTTCAACGGGTTCCCCCCACATTGGTACGATGATGATTGGGTCCTCCACAAGCCTTGTCCTTAAGCTTTCAAATGCTTCCTCACACTTCTCATCGAAGACGAATGGGGTGTCCTTCTCTAACAGAGAGCATAGTGGTTTCGCTATCTTTGAAAAATCCTTAATGAATCTCCGGTAAAACCCCGCGTGGCCCATGAAGCTTCTCACTCCCTTTACATTGTTGGGCACAGGCAGCTTGGCTATCACCTCCCCCTTGGCCTTATCCACCTCCAAGCCTTCCTTTGAGATTTTGTGGCCGAGCACAATGCCTTCACTTACTATGAACTGACACTTCTCCCAATTCAAGACCAAGTTGGTCTCCACACATCTTTTTAACTCAAGGGACAAGTTTTCCAAGCAGCTTTCAAAGGTCATCCCGAATACAGAGAAATCGTCCATGAACACCTCTATAATATGCTCCACCATGTCTTGGAAAATGGCCATCATACAACGTTGGAAGGTGGCTGGTGCATTACACAACCCGAAGGGCATTCTTCTGTAAGCATAAGTGCCAAAAGGACAAGTGAAGGTTGTCTTCTCTTGGTCCTTAGGGTCGATGGCTATCTGACTATAACCAAAATACCCGTCCAAGAAACAGTAAAATAGAAGGCCCGCTATTCTATCCAGGAGTTGCTCCAAGAACGGCAGTGGGAAATGGTCTTTGCGAGTGGCCTTGTTCAGCTTCCTGTAATCCATACACACTCTCCAAGCGTTGATAATTCTGGTTGCTAACAACTCATTGGCTTCATTTGTCACCACCGTCACGCCTCCCTTTTTCGGCACACACTGTACATGGCTGACCCATTCACTGTCAGAGATGGGAAAGATCATCCCAAAATCTAGCAACTTGATCACCTCTTTTTTTACTACCTCCATCATTTGCGGGTTTAGTATCCTTTGTCTCTCCCGCGTAGGAACTGCTCCTTCTTCCAGCAATATTTTGTGCATGCACACGCTGGGGCTGATCCCTTTTATGTCGGCTATTGTCCACCCAATAGCCTCCTTATATGTCCTTAATACTTCCAAAAGTTTATCTTCTTGCCACTTCTCCAATCTAGATGATACCACAACGGGTAGGGTCTCATTTTCCCCCAAATAGGCATATTTTAGATGGGGCGGCAAGGGCTTCATCTCCACTTTGGGTGCTCTCAAGATGGAGGTCATGAGCTTCTCATTCCTGCAGTCAAGATTTTTAAGCCTCACCTCAGTGGGCAAAACTTTCATCTTTTCGTCAGTCTCAACAATGGCATCAGACAATTGGTCACATAATGCAAATTTTTCTTCTTGTTTATCCTTTTCAACACTTAACTTCAATTTTTCTCCAAAATTTTGCATTTCATGAATTCCATGCACATTTGCCATTTTATTCAAACTTTCACCATTTTCCTAACTTTCATCAAAATTACATGCAAAGTCCATTTCTTTCATAGACGACCCACTTTAAACTTTTTCACCCCAAGGGCTCAATTCATGCAATGTATCAGACTCTTCAATGACCAATACAGTTTCAAAATTTTCACACATGTCATCATCCCAAAAATCATTGTCAGCAAGAGAAAATTTCCGTTTATGCTCAAAATTCAGAGGTCGGGGATTACCTTCCACCAAGCTAGCTAGGCAACATTGTTCTATGGAGTGAGGGTGTTTCATGGCATAGTCGACATTGAAGATGACCTCCTCACCATTGACCCTAAAAGTTATAGTCTTTCCCTTTACTCCAATGAGAGCATCGCCTGTAGCTAAGAATGGCCTTCCGAAGATGAGTGGCACTTCAGGGTCTTCCTCCATGTCCAACACTATGAAGTCCACGGGGAGTACAAATTTATCCACAGATACCAGAACATCCTCCACCATCCCAGTCGGTTGAACCAATGATCTATCCGCCAATTGGAGTATGACTGCTACCGGTTTAATTCGTGACCCCAATCCTATGCTCTCTGCTATGGATACAGGCATGAGGTTGATGCCTGCTCCAAGGTCACACAAGGCCTTGCTGAAAAATCTCTCACCAATGGAGCATGGAACTGTACAGCTTCCAGGGTATTTGAGTTTAGGAGGCAGCTCATTGTTGATCCATGCTTGGCTCTCCTTAGTGAGTGGAATTGGTAATTCACAACGTAAAATCTGCTCCTAGTTGGCAATTAGGTCCTTCAAGAATTTCACATATCTCGGCACGGCTGTGACCAAATCCAGCAATGGAACATTCATATTTACATTATTCACCATGTCCAAAAATTTTGTAAATTGGACCCCCTTCTTTGGTGGAGGTCGAAGTCTCTGAAGGAAAGGAGGGGGTGGTGCATATGGCGACTCATCGCATGGCTCTTGAGCTCCCAGTTTCTTTTTACCTTCTGGGACCTTCACACACTCCCCTTTGTCCCCTTCTGGGATCTTCTCCTCCATAACGATCTCTTCGTCCATGACTTCCTCTTCAGGATCATCCTTTTTTTCTTCATTTGAAACTTTCTCTTCCTCCTGTCTCTTGGTTCCACTAAGCTCCTTTCCACTCCTCAACGTTATGGCATTGCACATGTCCCTTTCCTTTCCCTTGGGATTTGGCTCCGTATCACTTGGAAGGGCGCCTTGAGGTCTTTGATGGTTGGCTTTAGCCAACTGGCCCACTTGCATCTCGAGGTTTTTGATGGAGGCCTCCGTGCTTTTCGCTTGAGTTTCCACCGTGGAGGTCCTTTTCTCAAACATGTCCATTCTACCCAGAATTTCGTATAGCAAATCATCCGTGGACTTTTTCTGTTCCCGGTTGCTTGACTCCCCACTTTGGTAGTACTGCCTTTGCTGATTATTCTGTCCCCAGCTTCCTTGCCCTGACTTATTTCGATAACCACATCCGTACTGCTGCAGGCGGTTGTTGTAATTGGCGACATACTGGACTGATTCTTGTGTGATCTCGCACTCGTCCGTGTGGTGATCTCCCTTACACAGCCCGCACATCAATACCGGAGCGACCTTGGCAGCCTTTAGGTTTTGAATTTATCTTGTAAGGGCCTCAACTTTTGCTTCCAATGATGTCTCCTCATCCAGCTCTAGCACTCCCCGTTGCTTTCGCGCAGGCATCTTTCCAGTTTCAGGAAATAGGAATTCATCGTCTGCAATTGAGTCAAAAAGTTCTCTGACTTCGGGGATGCTTTTATCTTTCAAAGCTCTATTGGCGCTGGCCTTGACCATTAGTGAGGCTTCTGGTGATAGACCTTTGAAGAATATGTTGAGTTCCCTGACCTCCCCAAGGTCATTGTTTGGGCATTGGCGGAGTAAGTCGTTGAATCGGTCCCAGGTCTCCTTGAAGGTCTCGCCATCCTGCTGCTGAAAATTGCGGATCTCCAACCTTATTCGCTCCAACTTTGCTGGAGGAAAATACTTAGCTAAAAACTTCCGCTCAAGTTCCTCAAATGTTGATATAGCTGGACCCTCAATTGAGTTAAACCAATGCTTTGCCTTTCCTTTCAAGGACAGTGGGAAGAGCACCCTTCTCACATCATCCGAGGTCACTCTTTGCAGCTTGAAGGTATTGCATAGTCCCAGAAACCAATCCAAATGCTCATTAGGGTCTTCGTTGCTTAAGCCTTGAAAGATCTGCCCTTGGGTGATCATAGTCACTGGACGTCAATTCCCTGGTGATTGTTTCTCCTCTCAAAGTTGACCGCGAAATGGTCCCCAAACCGAGGTGGTTGGGGCTGAGGTCTCTCTTCATTCTGTTCTGCCATTTCAATTTCCCTTCTTCTCTGCCTTAAAGTCCTTTCTAATTCTAAGTCAAGTGCCAACTCTGGAGCTTCACCACGTAGTCTTGCTCTAGGGTGCATAAACTGGAAATTCTCAAAATAAAGAAACAGCACTAGAACAAAAGATCAGTAGGACAAAATTAACAGAGACAAGTAATGGATTAAAATTTCAACCAAAACAAACAAACCAAAAATTTCAAATAAGAATTCATAAAGTAACAAGCAAAGTAAAACTATCACAAACAACTCCCAACGCTGTGCCTATCCCCGGCAACGGCGCCAAAAATTGGCGAGAGCGTCGTTTACTCTCACAATTTTACCCAAAACAACTAACTAGAAGAAAGCGGTAAATGGGATCGTATCCTCAGGGAAAGGGTAGAATTAAGAATTGTACAGTGATAGAATAAGCAATTAAGCGATGTGTAGACTAAATAGAAAACAAACTAGAAATCAACCAAAAGGAGAAATGTGTGCTGCCTTGAGGGAGGCCAGTGATAATGACTTCAATCGGTCATCCTTGACTTAGTGTTAACACATGTATGAGGGGGTCGGTTTTCTAGTGAACTTAAGATTGATCTCCTTGATAGGTCTCACAATCCTAACCCACCATGCTCCTCTATCTTCCCTTGATAGGGCAAGATTTAGGCTCGCTTCCTAATTCCAGATCCCTATCTGACACTACACTAAGACAAGTACTAGTGTGCAAATGATCCTAACTCTTTTCATTCCTTGACCTCCACTGTCAGTGGATACCGCACAGTAGAGAATCGCTTCCTCACCCAGATCTTAGGACTCATACATAGGTTGTTCTATGTTCTGTTGGTTTCAATCCAATTTTCTTTAATTGCAATGAATTGATTTCAATGGATACCAGGCGTAATCGTGAGTGAGTAAATATTGAAATGAAACACTAACTGATATGGAACTTAAACCAAACACAAAATACGGAATTCAAATGTCTCAAAACAATATTAAGTCATTACACCTAATCCCTCAAGCAGCACTAAAAATCTAGCCGATCATGTTGATCGGCTTTGAAAATGAGTTTAACAAAGCCAGATCAAACATCACTATTACAAACGGATAGAGTTGAATGAACTCCACTCTGATCCTTAAAACCCTAGACTCTCAGAACTCCTCTCTCTTATCTCAGTTGATCCCCAAAACCCGAAAAACTGCTGATCTTCCTTTCTCTCCAACTTTTATAGTTTCGCATTGCCGACTTAGCTTGGTGAGCTTCCTGGAAATTTCCTTTGTGTGCCAAGATGTTGACACGTGCTCCTACATTTACAACAGATCATTTGGTGAAGACACGTGTACTTAAGAGATGACAACAATCAGGCCACAATATTGGAAAGCTTAACTACTAAGTTTGCCAAATAAGTTGGACAGAATGCGGAGTTGGTGTCTACGAAATGCATGAGGAAATGACTAACTAAAATTATGAAGTAACAATGCATGAAAGACTTCCTAACTCAAGACATGACAAAAGTAAAATAGACTAATAATAACAAAGGGAGGAAATATGCATTAAAGTGCATGTGTGTGAAGTTGATGCATGCCAAACGTTCAAGAGAAATACATGAATAAAATGTAATGAAAAAAGAAAAGAAAAGATGCAACAAGAACAACAAACAGTGCTCGTGTGCTAGTGGGGTGGCGGTCGCACGATGCGACCACCGTGTGCGAGTGGCGGCCGCACGATGCGGCCGCCACGTGTGCGTGTGTGAGAGGGCGGCCGCACGATGCAGCCGCAGTGCATGTGTGTGTGTGTGTGGGCGGTCGCATCGTGCGACCGCCGTGTGTGATTGTTTTTGTGTGTGCTGAGTGAGTTGTGCGTTTGTGTGCTTGTGAGAGTTTGTGTAGTGTGAATGGTTGTGGACTTTAAGCTTTGTGTGATGTGTGCTTGTGTGAATAGTTATGGACTTCAAAGAAGAGTTGGAGGTCAGTGGCATACATGACTAAATATTTTGCACAAAATCACAAAATATTCACATTATCACACGATACTTAGCCATTTATCAATGTTTCCAAATACTGCACATTTTGCATACCATTGACACACCAAGCATCATTTTCACTCATAATTCACAACAAAGAATAAAGAAAGCGGAGCAAATAAGTCGACTAAACATCGACTTATCAAGTGTCCTTGTTTGAAGTTCTTTATTGCATGAAAAATCCCTGCACATGGTGAAACAAAGCTTATTACAAATTGCTCACCCAAGTATACTACATGTTGGTGGCAAAGTAGACATGATATGGAAGCATGCAAGCAAAGTGTCGCACCATGATTAAGAACCACGGTGATGTAAAATTTTACAACTAAGAACACTAAATGGCACATGCACAATCATGCTTGAAAAGTAAGACAAAAGGATTATGTGCATTGCGGGAGTGGTTCATGACTCCACTCCCCCACACTTAGCCTCTTGTGAGCATGGCCAATTTCCCTCGCAACTTCATTCAGCGATGCCTACATCATGAGTGCCCTTGGTGAGTATAAGCAGAAATGCAAACTAACAAAACATGTAGAAAACCAAAAACTTAATGAAAGGTAAAAGATCAAGAAGAAGTTTTGGGTTTTGAAGTCTCCAGCTAGACTTTACTCATGTAACTTTCTTCTTCAAGAATCGGAATAACCCTCTCTGTACCAAAAAAATGATATTTCAACAATACTCATTATCCTCCTGTATGGCACTTGTAAAATAGTGGCAAAGAGGTGCTTGAGCTCATGCATACGGGGATCAATCTCTACAAATTTAATTTCGAACCACTGAAGCTCCCCCATTGGAGGCACCTCTTTTACTTCTTTTTCCATATTAGACTTTTCTTCCTCCATACTAAACTCTCCATTCCTGCAAGGCTCAACCAAGGCTTGTACATCTATGGACTCAACACATTCATCAGTAAGTTCAAAAATGGAATCATCAATGAAGCAATTTTCCACAATGTTAGCTATTTCGTTATTAATTTTCACATCTTCATCATCTAGACTAACATGGGGAAATTCTTGAGTCTTTTCTTTCTCAACAACAAAGCAAGCATTATCATCAATTAACAATAGTATCTCATTTTGCATTTCTTGTGAACCACCATTTAGACACTTAGATTCATTGACCATTTCAAACATTGGTGCCTCAACAAGAGTTTCAAACAATGTGTTAACACTCTCATTAACAAATGTAACATTATCCTCGTTTATGATATCACATTGATCCTCAAGAAGTGTCTCTATACAATTCACAAAGTTAACAAGAGGAGAAGCAACTAAAGAAAGGCAATCAATATCATTTGACTCATTGAATTCCATGAAATTAATGCAAGATTCAGCTTTAGATACACTTTCCAGCTTAGTAACATGACAACTTAGAACACTAGAGTCATCACTATCCTGATCACTAAAGAAGCCATCATCCTCAACATCAAAGAGCACATATTCATGCACAACAGAATCAGCAACATAGCACTCATGTACACTATCCCCAAAACATGTAGACTCCTCCTCCCTTAGACACTTTAAGCCACAATCAACATTAGCATGCATATCAAAATGATTGTCCTCAGGAATAAGAGGTCTACCTTGTGAGTGGTATTGTGCATATAAAGTTGGTGTCTCAATTTATTCCCATAGGTTGCTTATTAAAGCGTTGATTCGATCAAACCTTTCTTGTCGCCCTTGAAGCTCTTCTTCCAGTTGAGCGAACCTTGTTTCATTTCTATCAATTCTCTCCAAAACTTGAGACAACATGTTTTCCATTTTTGCCTCATGACTGAGATCACACTCATTGCTTTGTTGTTGGTAATACCATTGCTCTTCCATTTGTAAGCCTCTGTCAAGTTTTTCCATAAGTTGAGAAAACTTGTCCTCCACAGGAAGCTCTTGTGTCCCAATGTGGTGTGAGTTTTTGCTTTGTGCTTGATTTTGCCATTGCCTTTCATTTAGTAGTGGAGAGAAGTCCTCGTACCATCTAGACATGCTTGGGTACTTGTGCAATACTCAATTACAGTGAACTTCAATGTCCTGCACTTGACACAAATACACCAAAGCAGACAACAAAACACGAAAACTACAAAATGCAACAAAAGTTACGAAAATGAAAATAACAAGACTACTAAACTACATAAGAAAAGAAAACAGAGCAAATCAAAATTTAAGAAACCGTGCCTTCCCCGGCAACGGCGCCAAAAATTGATAGCCTAAAGTCGTATCAGCTCAATTTTACCCTAAACTACTAATGTAGTAGTAGTGAGAGGGATCGTATCCACAAGGAAGGGGATGGTTCAAGAACTCAAAATTTGCTCTCAGATTGTCACGAAAGAAACAAAACTAAACACTAACTAGTAAAGAATCAAATGCAACAAATAAAGTGTAAAAATAGGAAGAGAGTGGATGCTCTAGAGTATTTCCACCAGTTGAATGCACATTAGGCCATGATTGCAATGCTCTTGACACACAAGTAAAACAATGAGGAGATCTCTATTGCCCAGGAGGCTAGCTAACACTTAGCAAGGCGACCACAGTGTTTTCTATACTCCTTAACATTCCACTTTTCCTATGGCTAGGCCTAAGTAGAATGGATTCAACCCGCAATGCCTCAACTCTCCAAAGTTAGCAAATCTAACATGCAATTCCTAGGAACTTCCATGGCAAGGTCCGACCTAGGTATGAATGCCTTCGTTGCTATCTCAAAGAGTTTCTTCAACACTTTTTCCTAAAGTTTCATTCCTTCGAAGTTTCCCATGGCGAGGCCTAAATCTCAGTAATGAATTGATCGGCTAAGACAAGTGTAAAGACTCAGGAAATCACTTTCAAGTTCTCATCTCACGCAATTCTCACAGATATTGGTAAAATCTCACTTCGACTCAGCATGGCGACCACAATCAAAGTTCAATTCATTCAATAAAAGTGTGAATTCATGATACTCAACAAGATTCAATCATTAAAATCACATATGATTTCATCCTTAAGGAATTATGTCAATTGCATAGCTTTGCATTGTCTAATTATACATTTAACCGGTTGAAACTCTAGAACATGAGAGATCTATCCATAGAACTCCATTACCAATTCACGATCAACAATTTGGAACTTGAAACAATTCATTTTCAATAAATGGAAAGAGTTTACCAATTGAATTCTTCCAAGAGCTTCCTTAATTGATATGAGAATTACAATAATCGAAGCAAATCTTTGATCGGAATAGAAAATGGAGCTCAAAAGCTAGAGAAAGAAACTAGAGAGAGAAATAGATCTTTAAATTTATTCCCGCTCTCTCTAGATCAAAAGTTGGTTACCAAAATCAAAACCTAACTAATGAAATGAATAATAGACTCCGGGATCCCAAAAGTCTCTTTTTTGCATTAGCTACATCTCCTATATATAGAAGAGTAGAACTGTAACTAATACGCTAACTAAAAATATCTAAAGATATTACAAAAGTGTCCTTGAAAGGAAGAACCAAAATCAGCCAAAAAATGTGAAAATTCCAAGTTTGAAGAAAAATTCAGCATATTCGCACCTTCAGGTTTGAATCCCAGCGCCTTTGTCAGCCTCGGCACTCAAAGTCGCGCCTTCAAGCTTTCCTTGTTCACGCCTTCATTGCTTGGAAGTTGAGTGCAAAATTCAGAGTCGAATCACGCCTTTGAGCCTGAGCAGATCACGCTTTCAATGGCCTCGCAATCCTCCAAGTAGTCCAGCCTTCCAGAAACCACGCCTTCACGCCCTGGAGCTTCACGCCTTCAGCTGCCACGAAAATCAGCAAACCAAAGCTTCAACACTTAGCCATTTTTCCAGCAACCTTTAAACATCACAAAACTGGCAGCAACTTCCATCCAACTTTCGACCACGATGCATCGTGAATTTGGAAAAGCTTAAAAGACAAAGTTATAGCCCTATGTGTTAGCTTTCCACAGCCTTTTGAATCATCCAATGGGACCTCGGACGAGAGAGTTATGGCCGAAATACTAAAGTGTGGTAGAGCTGGAAATTTCCTCCACGAGACTTCGCCAATTTTGACGAAGTCTCGCCAGCTTTTGACGAAGTCTCACCAACTTTGACGAAGTCTCGCCATCTTTGATCATGTGTGAAGTGGTGTGGAAGAGATTTTGTACAAAGTGAGAATGCAAAAGTGATTTCCAACACAAACATCAAACTTATTGGAATGCTCAAGTTGTTCAAGTATCCAGCAATCTCCCAACCAAACGTCGAATATAATGCTTTAGGAATTTGAGAAAATTTGAAACATGAAAGTTATAGCCCTAAATCGTAGCTTTCTACAGCTTTTTGAATCACTCAAAACGGAGTTCAAACGAGTGAGTTATGTCCAAAACAGTGATATGTGTGAAGCGGTGCAAGTGTGTGCAAGTGAGCATGCGACGAAGTGCACTTCGTCGCATGCGTGTGTGCGAGGGATCATGCGACGAAGTGCACTTCGTCGCATGTGTGTGTGAGGTGTCATGCGGCAATGGCTGTGCATGTGTGTGCGGCGAGGTGGACTTCGTCGCATGCATGTGTGCAGCGAAGTGTGCTCGAGAGTGTGTGTTTGTGTGCGATGCCTCCATTTCAGAACCAACAAACAACTTCCAAGCGAAATTCGTTTGTCTTAACTTCTGAATTGGACTTTGTGGTAAACATAACAGTTTTAGCTCATTCTCTTGTCTTTCCAATGGTTCACGAATCAGCATCATTGGACGTCCGTAGCTCAAGATGTACTAATTCTACGAAAATGTAGCAATATGAAATCAAAGATGAAAAACTGGAGTAGCAATTGGAACGATGCCCCCGTTTCTCATCCTTGCGCACCGAATTAGAAGCAAGTTAAAACATAAGAAATGACATAAACTCAAAGTGCTTTCCAGAACATCCAAGATCTCATCATTTGGACTAGTATTGAGAGGGTTATGCACAAAACAAGTTGCACCCTCATCCTGCCCAAACCCTAATTTTGCCAATCAAGCTCATTTTCGGTTTTTCCAAAATTCTCACTCACCATTCTAGCCCTTTTGAACTCTCCTCTTATCATATAGCATCACACACACATTTGCCACATTTTAACATCATTTGTGGTCTTTTTCACCATTTTAGCACATCAAGTTACAAAACACATAAATGCACACAACAACACCAAACACTACATAAATGCATTCAATTCAAGCCAAAAGCTAAGTGAAATAGTCTATACAAGTAGGTATAAAACCTACTTATCAACTTGCGAACAATTTGTTGTGATTTTCTATTTTTGTCAACAATAGTATGTTATCAAAAAATTGTGTTTTTAAAAAATATTTAAAAATATCCAAAAAGAGCACTTGCAAACAAGTTCTTCTGATTTCAATTTTTTTTCAAAACAGTGAGTAACTCAACGAAAATATTATTTTCCTTTTTTTTACACAAATCGCTAGATTACATATGTCTGATCAAGTTATGTGCAAAAGAAAATCTTCAAAGAGCATTTGTGAAAAATGGTGGTTTTATACAATTTTCTATTTTAGAAAAAAAACTGTGCGTCATAACTCACAACAAATGCTGACTTTTTATAATATTTATTTTTCTAATTTTTGTACACAAATCACTAAATTACGTACTTGTCATTGAGTTGCACAAACAATGAACCAAAAATAGAGCACTTGCGAACATTTTTTTGTGACTTTCTATTTTAGTAAAAAATAGCGAGTTATATTTCACTGAAATTGTGATTTTGTAAAACTTTTAATTTTCTTAATTTTTTGTACAAAAACTACTACATTACATATTTCTTATCATGTTATTTGCTTAGAAAAAGCACTTGCAGACTATTTTTATGTGATTTTAAATTTTTTTTGGGAACAAATCGCCAGTTATAATCACTAAATATATAGATTTTCAAATATTTTTCTTATTTTTATTCAAATCATTAGATTATATGTGTTCCTATTCGGTTTGATACAAAGAGTAGGGAAGAAATAAAATCTGTGGGCAATATTACGCAATTTTCTTTCCTTTTTTTCAATGATTACGAGTTGTATATGTCACTAGTGGAAAAAGATGATTTTTTTTAAAATTTTTATTTTTTATTATTTTTCTACAGTAATGAAGTCACATGTTTTGAGTTATATTGGATTCAAAAAGTGGATTTAAATAAATCTCTTTGTCAATTTTTAACAATTTTATATTTTTTGCCAAAAAGAATTAGTTGTAACCCACTGAAAATTGTAATATTTTAAAATTTTTAATTTTTAATTTTTTGCATACAAATCACTAGATAATGTAATTGTCATTGAGTTGGGCAAAAAAATGGACAAAATAGAGCACTTGCGAACAATTTGTTGTGATTTTCTATTTTTTTCAACAATAGTATGTTTTCCAAAAATTGTGTTTTTTAAAAAAATTTAAAATTAATTTTTTTGTGTGCATAAATCGCCAAAATTCATATTTCTGATAAGTTGGTTTTATACCAACTTAAATGGCTTAATCCACTTGGCTTTTTACTTGTTTTTCATGAGTTAGTGCAATGATTTGTTTGTTGTGGTGCATTTATGTGGTTGGCAATTGGTTGTACTAAAATGGTTAAAAGAGACCCAAAATTGATGATGAACTTAGGCAATTGTGTGCTTGATGTTAATTGGTAAGGTTGAGAGGTCAAACCAATTAGGAAATGGATGAAACCGAAATTGGTAAAGCTAAATTTAGGGTTTTGGCAGATTTGGTTGGTGAAATTTATCTAGGCATAACTTTCTTGATATTAATCCAATTGGTGAGTTCTTTGGTGTTCTGAAAAGCTCTTTGAATGCACAACATTTCTTATGTTGTAACTATTTTCTAATTGTGTGTGCAAGACTATGAAATGTGAGTTTCGTTTTGGAATACCATTCGTTGGGTTTTAGGGTTTTTTAGGGTTTTATTTGCTTGCCACAGCTTGGTGTTTTGATTATAACTCGAGGTTTAGGCATCCAATGGTGTTGTTTCTTGCACCATTGGAAAGCTAAGAGGAAGATCTAGAACTTTTAAGTTCACCACCAAGTCAGAATCAGAGGCTAAGACACACTTATTTGGCATGAAAGTAGGGTATTGTATTGGAATGGATACTTTGCCAACTTTGTTTGCCAATTCGGCCAACCATTGTTCCAAGACCTTGTCAAGACCTTGCCGAGCTTTGCCAAACCAATGTGCCAAAACCAGGTGTCCTGACCTTGCCAAGAACTTGCCAAGCCAAGCCAACTTGACAACACTTATGCACAACACTTATGCATTAGTCTTGCCATAACTTTGCCATGAAACTCATGCCACACATTTGCACCTTGGCACACCACTCATGTTGCACAATGAACTTCACAAACCAAGGCAAACAACTTGGTATAGAAAGAGCTAGGCAGCCAAGAACAAGAAGAATTTGGCCTACGACATGTCGTAGGCCAAACTCAAGAAGACAAAAAATGGCCAACGACATGTCGTAGGCCATTTCTTGAAGGAGTTTTTTTTGTCGTGGGCAAAAATGTGGAGATAGAAATTTGGCCTACGACATGTCGTAGACCAATTCTGGAACAACAACTTTTAGCCTACGACATGTCGTAGGCTAAATTGTTGGAGAGTTGTGGAAAAAAATGGTAAAGTGTTGAGAGTTATTTCATAGGTTTTAAGCTTTGTCACACTTTAGTAGTTTGGTCATAACTTTCTCGTTTTAGCTCCAAATTGGGTGATTTTGATGGCTATGGATAGCTAAGACACGGTGTTGCAACTTGCATGTTTTAAGTTTTCCTTAATTCACAGTGCATCATGATCAAATATTGGTGGGAAGTTGCTGCCATGTAATACTTTGTGTTTGAGTTTCTAAAAAATTGGCTAAGTGTTTAACTTCTGATTTTCTGAAATTCTAGGCAGCTGAAGGCGCGGTTTGCTTTGACGGAAAAGCGTGAATGTCAAAACGCTGTATTCTTGAAGGCTCGCTGAGTTTCTGAAGGCGTGATCAGTTGCGGATTGAAGGCGTGGTGAAATTCTGATTTCTTCACCTGGATCTGTGAGCAGCAAAGGCGCGCGAAGCTGAGCCTGAAGGCGCGACGTAGGATGCTGAGGTTGATGAAGGCGCTGGAAATTAACACCAAAGGGGCTGGAGTGTTGACTACTTTTTCAAACTTGGAATTTTTGACATTTTTGGCTGATTTTTGGTTTTTTCCCTTAAGGCCACTTTTGTAATATTTGATACATTTTACGTTGCGTAATAGTCAAGTTTTCCCAACTCTATATATACGGAAGGTAGCTAACATGTAAGGGATAACTTTTTGATTACTCTCATTTTCCATATTGTAACCGACTTTTGAGTTTGAAGAGCGGGAAGTGTTCTTGAGATCCACTTTCTCTCTCTACTTTCTCTCACTAAGATTGTTCCTTCATTTTGGATTCCGATCAAAGATTTGCTTCCATCAATATACATCTCCTTGAAATTGAGAAGAAAAGTAACAATCATCTCGGCATTTGGAAGCTTTTAAGACTCTTAATTGGTAAACTCTTCCAATTAATGATTATTAACTGCTAAATCTTCCAATTTGTTGATTGTGAAGCTGAAATGGAGATTCGTGGCTAGTTGTAGGATAATCTAGGATACTGAGGGTGAATGCTAGGTTGAAATTGTAATTGTGCAGTAGAACTAACAATCTATTATAAGAAATGGAAATTCTCAGCTATGAATTGGAAAAACTTGTTGAGTAAATGCTTTTGATCTGAATTTGATGAAATGAGATTCGATTGCGGTCATCATGCTGAATTGAGTCTTCTTTTGTAAGATTTGGATGAAAATCATGAATAAGAACCTGAGAATGCTTGAGTTCTTAAACCTGTTTGAATTTGCACAGATCTTAAGGCTAGACCTCGTCATAGGAAGCTTTGAGTCTATTTCATCCTAAGAACAAGGTGATAAGAGATTCTCAAACTCAAATAATGAATTTACATGCTAGGATCAGGCCTCACCATGGGAGATTCGAGGTGTTCATGCCTGAGTAATTTGAGTGGGGAATTGAGACAGCTTATTCACACTTCACCATCCTTAGGCCCGACCAGAGGATAGGATGATGTCGGGAGACTAAAATTGTAGTGTAGTGACCATGCTAGCTATTATTTCTGTTTCCAATTGTGATTCTCCTAATCTGCTTTGCTTGTATGTTAGTAATACTGCATGTATGAGAAGTTGCATTCACTTGGAGGTAGCCTAGATTATCAGCTTTATTTTCTTGACAACTTTGTTCTTACTTCCTTGAGTCTTACTTGTGTGTTCATTTAAATTTGTAATTGTGTGGAATCAAACCAGATTACTTCTTGTTAATTTTTGTAATCAGTGTTCTTTTACTCTTGTATTATTTTGGTGACATAATTGAGCATATCAAACTTCTTGAATCGACTATTTCCCTGCGTAACGAAACCTAGCTCACTGCTACTATATTCAGTGAAATTAGGATAAATTGACGAGGTGCGACACAAGATATCAATTTTTGGTGCCGTTGCCGGGGATCTAGGCACGATTCTTGGAATTTGTTGTTGTTCGGTTTTTAGTTGTGTGTTTTATTGCTTTGATTTAGTTATCTTGTTTCTTTACTGTGTGATTCTGTTGCTTTTACCATCTTGTATTGGTTTGGTTTACAGATTAATCCGGTTGTTCTCTTGATATCATTTGCTGTCCCTGTCTGTGTATGCCCAGGTCTGTAAGATCTAGAGGAAAACCTGAATTTGAATTGGACCTTGAATTGGAAAGAACTCTAAGGAATCAAGCAAAGCAAAGAGCTATGGCTGCAGAAGGAGTACAAGCACCCAGGTTCGGGGACCATTATGCAGTAAATTTTGACAATCGATTTGGTCATTAGGATATCGACGTGGAAAGTTACCACATCCCTCCACAAATAGTCTCGATAATTACCCAGGTCCAATTCTTCCAAGGTCTTGACAACGAGGATCCTAATGATCACCTTGATTGGTTTCTCGGGTTATGTAGTACTTTTAAGTTGCCAAGAGTTGACAGGGGTGAGGTTCACAGAATTTTGTTCCCATTATCTCTGCGTGGAAAGGCTAAACATTGGTTCAAGAGTATTGGGCGAGCAAATGCTGGAATGTCATTTGATGATCTACATAAAAGGTTCTTGTCTAAGTACTTCCCTCCAGCTAAGCTTGAAAAGAGAAGATTGGAAATTATGAACTTCCAACAACAAGACAGTGAGTCATTTCGAGAAGCTTGGGAGAGATTCAACGATTTGATTAGGCAATGCCCCAATCATGACTTGGGCGAAATTAGGGAGCTAAATACTTTCTTCAAAGGCCTAACTCCTGAATCATCTTTAATGGTTAAAGCTTGTGCTAATGGAGCACTCAAAGACAAATCTGTGACTGAAGTGCGTGAACTTTTTAACCAGATAGCTGAGGATAAATACCTTTTTCCAGAGACTAGAAAGCCACATGTCAGGAGACAGAGAGGAGTTCTTGATGTAGATGAGGAGACTTCACTTAGTGCTAAGTTTGAAGCATTGGCCAAACAGGTGCAGACTTTAAAGGCGACTCAAACAAAAGCCCCAGTACTTTCATGTGGACTATGCAAGGGGGAACACCACACGGATGAATGTGCAATCACTACTGAATCCATTCAGTATGTGAACAATTACAGTAACAAACCCCAATATGGTGGGAACTATTCTGCGAGCAATTATAATGGAGGCAACAGACAATATGGTGGAAACCAAGGCAACTGGAATCAACAGCAAAACCAAGGAGGTAATTACTATCAAGGTAATGACTCAAGGAGAGCAATGAATCAACCACCTCCTGGTTTTGATAATCAGGCTAGCACATTAGAACAAAAGAAGCCAAATGTGGAGGATATGTTTCAAAAGCTGATGGAAAAGATGGATAAGAACGAACAGAGATTTGGAGGTTTGGAGTCCACTGTGAAGCATCACGAAACTACTCTGAAGAATATCGAGATGCAACTTGGTCAGTTGGCGAATGTTGTACACCAGAGGCCAAAAGGAGCTCTTCCTAGTGACATAATACCAAATCCCAAGGGGAGAGAAGCATGCAATGCTATTACTTTGAGGAGTGGAAAATTGTTGCCTGAAAGCAAACATGTAGAAGATAAGAGTGATGATGTAGAAGAGGACCAAAAAGATGAAGTTGAGATAGATGTGGAACTTGAGAAGAATGGTGAGCAAGAAGAAAATAAGTCTGAGAAGAAGGAAATACCAGCAAGGGTGGGAAATGAAATCACCAAAAATTCCAATCCTTATAACTTCCCAGATTATGCTCCAAAAGCTCCATTCCCAGAGAGGAAAAAACCTCCACCTAAAAAGGGACCTCAATTCAATCGTTTCTTGGATATGATCAAACAAGTGAATGTCAATGGTCCTTTGTTGGATTTGGTTACAGCCATGCCCAAATATGCTAAATATTTAAAGGATCTCATTTCAAATAAGGAGCAGATCTTGAGATGTGAAGTTCCAATGATGCTATCAGAGTGCAGTCAAGCATGGATGGTTCACAAATTACCTCCAAAGCTTAAGGATCCAGGTAGCTGTACCATACCTTGCAAGATTGGAACCAGATATTTTGCAAAGGCCCTCTGTGACCTTGGAGCTGGAATCAACTTGATGCCATTATCCATTGCAATAAATGTTGGTTTGAGTGGAAGGATTCGACCAGTTGCAGTGACATTACAGTTGGCAGATAGATCCTTGGCGACTCCTACAGGCTTGGTGGAGGATGTGTTGGTAAGTATTGATAAATTTACCTTGCCTGTTGATTTCATTATACTTGATATGGAAGAGGACCCTGAGGTCCCTCTCATTTTTGGTAGACCTTTTCTAGCCACTGGTGATGCTTTGATTGGTGTGAAAAACAAGACAGTCACGTTTAGGATTAACAATGAGGAAGTTGTTTTTGATGTAAACTATGCTATGAAGCAATCTCTTAATATGGAGTCTTGGTTTGCTATCAAAGCTATAACATGTTCTTCTCTGAATAATGTGAACAACATGCATGATTTTTCTATTGTTGATGAGTTAAGTGTTTATGAGGATGTTTTTGATGAACTTGATTTAGATGATGAGGATAAGAAAATTCTTTCTGAAATTGAAGATTTCATTGAATGTTGTTATTTGGAAGAGTCAATTTGTGAATTGCAAAATGATGTTGTGGAAGTTAAAATGCATGAAACTGTTGGGGAACATGATCATGAACCTACTGTTTTGGCTAATGAAAATTTTACAACCACTGAGGTGAGGACTAGTGAGAATTTGTGCATGAATGAAAAGCTTTTACCTTCCATTGTGGCGGCACCAAAGCTTGAATTGAAACCACTTCCACCTTATCTCAAATATGCTTTCTTGGGAGAAAATGAGACATTGCCAGTTGTTATATCTTCAAAACTTGAAGGTTGGCAAGAGGAGAAGCTTTTGGAAGTTTTGAGGAAACATAAGTTGGCTATTGGATGGACAATTGCAGATATAAAAGGCATAAGTCCAGGTTTATGTATGCACAAGATTTTGCTTGAGGAAAATGCTGTGCCAGTACGGGATAGACAGAGAAGATTAAATCCTCAGATGATGGAAGTTGTGAAGAAAGAGGTTATCAAATTGCTTGACTTTTGGATGATTTTTCCAATTTCAGACAGCGAGTGGGTTAGTCTAGTCCAGTGCGTCCCTAAGAAGGGAGGGGTGACGGTTATAAAAAATTAGGCTAATGAACTTCTGGCAACAAGAGTGGTGAATGCTTGGCGAGTTTGCATGGATTACAGGAAGCTAAATAAGGCAACTAGAAAAGACTATTTTCCTCTTCCATTCTTGGAACAATTGTTGGATAGAATTGCTGGCTACCTTTTCTATTGTTTTCTGGATGGATATTCTGGGTACAATCAGATTGCAATTGATCCCAAAGACCAGGATAAGACAACTTTCACTTGTCCTATTGGAACATTTGCTTATAAAAGAATGCCATTTGGTCTTTGCAACGCCCCAGCTACCTTTCATAGATGCATGATGGCAATATTTCATGACATGGTGGAATCAATAATTGAAATATTCATGGATGATTTTTCTGTCTTCGGTATGACATTTGATGGTTGTTTGGAGAACTTGGCAAAGGTTTTGAAGAGGTGTGAAGAAACGAACCTTGTGTTGAACTGGGAAAAATGTCAATTCATGGTTCAAGAAGGAATTGTGTTAGGCCATAAAATTTCTCATGCTGGGATGGAGGTAGATCGAGCTAAGGTAGATGTCATTGCAAAACTTCCTCCACCTACCAATGTTAAGGGTATCAGAAGCTTTCTTGGACATGCTGGGTTTTATAGAAGATTTATTAAGGATTTTTCAAAGATAGCCAGACCCTTGTGCAGTCTCTTAGAAAAAGATGTTAAGTTTGAGTTTGGAACAGCATGTATTGAGACATTTGAAACTTTGAAAACGAAATTGGTGGAAGACCCCGTGATAGTCACTCCCCATTGGGGTGAACCCTGTGAAATTATGTGCGATGCCAGTGATTATGCCTTAGGAGCTGTCTTAGGCCAGAGAAGAGACAAAGTGTTTCACACTATCTATTATGCTAGCAGGCTAATGAATGAGGCCCAAATGAATTATACAACTACTGAAAATGAAATGCTAGCAGTAGTCTTCGCATTTGATAAATTCCGTGCTTACCTTTTGGGATCAAAGGTCATTGTTCATACAGACCATGCCGCATTGAAGTATCTGCTTGCAAAGAAGGAAGCAAAACCACGTTTGATTAGATGGGTTTTGTTGCTCCAGGAATTCGATGTGGAGATTAAAGATAGGAAAGGCTCAGAAAATGTTGTGGCAGATCACTTGTCAAGATTGGAATCTCAAGAGCAAGATTCACCTGACATTTCGGTTAAGGAACACTTCCCTGATGAGCAGGTGTTCAAAGTGGGTGAGCAGACACTGCCTTGGTACGCTGAGATTGCCAATTTTGTGGTTGCTGGCCAGATTCCATCTTATTATTCCAGTGACCAGAAGAAAAGATTGAGAAGTGATGCTAAGTATTACTTTTTGGAAGACAAGTCTTTATATAAAATCTGCAGTGACCAAGTGATAAGAAAGTGTGTCAAGGAAGAAGAAAAGGAGGACATCTTAAAGGCATGCCATGAAGGACCCTGTGGTGGTCATTTTGGATCAACTAGGACGGGCTTCAAAATCTTGCAATGTGGGTTCTATTGGCCACATATCTTCATGGATGCCAAAATTTGGGTTGGAAAATGTGATCGATGTCAACGAACTGGCAACATTTCTTCCAGAAATGAGATGCCTTTGAACAACATCTTGGAAGTAGAAATTTTTGATGTCTGGGGGATTGACTTCATGGGGCCTTTCCCTAAATCAGGAGGTATGGAGTACATTTTGGTGGCAGTGGATTATGTTTCTAAATGGGTGGAAGCTGTAGCTTTAGCTCATAACGATGCCAAAAGTGTAATTGCTTTCTTGAAGAAATACATCTTCAACAAATTTGGAGCACCCAGGGCTATAATAAGTGATGGAGGGACTCATTTCTGTAACAAGCTCTTTGAATCCTTGCTGGCAAAATATGGTGTTACTCACAAAGTTTCAACAGGTTACCATCCACAGACTTCTGGTCAAGATGAAATTTCCAATCGGGAGATCAAGAAGGTTCTTGAAAAAGTGGTAAATCCAGGCAGGAAGGATTGGTCTTTGAAGCTAGATGATGCATTGTGGGCATACAGAACAGCTTACAAAACCCCAATTGGAGCTTCTCCTTTTCGATTGGTTTTTGGTAAAGAATGTCACTTGCCAGTGGAACTTGAACATAAGGCGTATTGGGCAATTCAAACCTTGAACATGAATCTGTCTGAGGCACAATCAAAAAGAATGTTGCAGTTGAATGAACTGGATGAATTCAGATTCAATGCTTACATGAGTGCCAAGTTGTACAAGGAAATGACTAAAAGAATCCATGATGCAAAGCTTCAATCCAAGATCTTTGTTCCAGGACAATTGGTATTGCTTTATAACTCTAAACTTTGATTGTTTCCTGGCAAATTGAAATCAAGATGGAGTGGTCCTTGTAGAGTGGTTGATGTAAAACCTTATGGGACAATTGAAATCAAGAATGACAAGAATGGCAATGTGTGGAAAGTGAATTGCCATCGTCTCAAGTCGTACTTAACTTCTCAGGACAAGGATAGCACTAATTTGGCACAAGATCCACATGAGCTATACTTAGATGATCCCATCATCTCAAATTGAGCTATGTTGCATGGTCGGGCTGTGACTTTAAACCAAGCGCTCCTGGGAGGCAACCCTGATTTTCTTCCTTTGTTTTATTCATTGTGATTTCTTTTCTTTGTAAATCCTAGTTTGAGTAGTATTGAGTAGCAATTTATGGCACAATCTCATAACATCACTTTGGTATATTTTTTGTAGAATTTCATAAGGATGTTGGGCATTCTTGATAGAAGCAGGGAGTACAATTTCACTTTTCCATCCATGTGAGTAGGACATCAAGCTATGACTTGTCATTCACATGTGCTTGTTGGATAGTGGGTATGTCATAAATATAAATTGCACATCTTTGTTTTGCATGCTCATTCCTCTTCTCTCTATAGTGCTTCCCTTGCTAGTCATTTTTCATTTTCAAAGTATGGATTTCTATTCTCCCCACCAGAATCCTTTTGAATATGCTATCTTTAGTGAAGATTATGGAACCACATCTTCTCCTTCTTCATCTTCTTCAGCTGATGAGGAGATGGTAATTGATTTTGAGCCAGCTACTTGTCCACATTTTGTTAATGCGTCTGCTGAAAACTTTTATCATGGCTTTACTAATAGATCAGTCAGGATTGAGCGACCATTTCAGGAGCCTTCTAGGAGATTTGAGGATGTGATCTTCAGACAGTCGTGGTCTCATTTTGCTAGAGCCTCAGTTGTGGTGAATATGGACATCGTTAGGGAATTTTATGCTAATTCCCGAGCTAGTGGTGTTCATTCAGTGTTCGTGAGAGGAAAGTATTTGAGGGTCAACCGCCATAGTATTAATAGGCTCTATCTTCTTGATGATTTTTCTCGTAACACATATTGTATGTTGTTAAGAGCTGAGAATACCGATCATTTGTTAGCTTCATTAACTTTACCTGGTGCTACATGGGTGAGGAATGCTCGTCAAGAGGCTTTATATGTGCGTACTAGTGAACTCACAGCCGAGGCCAAAATATGGTTAATGTTTGTCAATTCCAGGATTCTTCCTACTAACCATACCAATATAGCATCAAGGGAACGCGTTCTGTTGATTTATGCTATTTTACATGATTTCTCTATTGATGTTGGGAAGTTGATCTTAGAGTTTATCAGGCGGGCACAAAGAAGTGAGTTTGCACCGATGTATTTTCCAGCTCTCATAACAGCCATGGCTCGTAGCAAGGGAGTTGATATCACTTCAGTTGCTAATCCTCAAAATCCTGAAGGACTTCTGGGACCTCCTCAGAGGCTTGCTCTTCAAGAGAAGGAAAGAATTGCGAGACTTTCTCGTGGCTTGTAGAAAGAGGACGACCAGGTTCCTTTGTCTTGATTGTTATGTTTTTCTCAAGGGGACCGTGTCTTATTTAAGTGTGGGGGGAAGATTTTTGCCAAGATATCTTGATTATGGTAGTGTTTGGAACGTGTATGGTGACCATTAGTATGTTTAAGGAGATTAGTTGCCATGATTGGAATTGAGTGTAGTATTAGCATTTTGTGATTTTGTTATTAGTTAGGTTGTAATGTCTGAATTATTGTTGTAAACTGTTTGTTGTTGTCGTGCTAATATAATTTCTTTGTTGTGATGATCAATTTTATTCACACATGCCTTGATGATTGAATTCAATTTTCTAAAAAGCTAGTAAGTCGTGAATAAGGAATTGACATGAAGGAACAAAGAAAGCTGACATTTTGTTGGACGTTTCTATGTGTTGCAGGATAAGTTCACATTCAAATGTAGAAGTCGTTTGTTTTGTTTTGATGTTCATGTGTTTGAGAATATTGTTTAGGAGTGAACGACTGAATTTTAATAGAATAAGTAGAGCTTTGTGGTTGTTGCTTTGAATGATGTGAATGTTTTAGTCTTGTCTTGTATTCATGATGTGCAAGGTGAGTTGACCAAATTGGGTGTACGCAATAATGTTGATGTTTTAGTCTTGTGAGGAGTGAATGCATAAGAATTGGTAAAGGCTGAAGAAGTCACATGCTTGAGTAAGAGAGGGGTCCCACCTTTGAGTGACTAGAGTGTTTGATAGTGTTTGGTGGAAGCATTTACTTTCTTTTGGTTTACCGATTTCATGCACTTTATGTTTATAAATGCATGAGAGCATGGCTGGTACTTCATTTCAAACCACCACAAGTGAGATATACAAAATTCGGTACTAGTAAGAGCATAGTGTGGACATAGCATTTCACAACTCCAATTTCTTCTTCAAGACTACATTCTGTGTTCTCCATAAAGGTATGTTCACTCTTATTAAAGCTTTGTGATTTGTGCTTAAGTTGTAGTATGAAAATTGTTTAAGGTGGTGAATGTATAGAGCATGGAAATGCGATTTTGTTGCCTAGATATTGGAAATGCTGAATAAGCGAGTTAAGGTGTTGATTAGTCAGGGAACAAATACATGATAAGTGTGGGGGAGTGATTCAACATTGTGATTTTCAATTTTTCCAGCACTGCCGTGTCTCTGTGTTTCAAGTATAACTTGAGTTAGGAATGATGAAATGAGAAGATTCTAGTTGCATCCTTTAGCTAACATGATGGTCTTCAATGTTTATGTTGTACATTTTTGCTAATTGTGGCTGGAACCTAGACTTAAAAAATCATTGAATGTGAAGTACATGTGAAATCAGGAATGTGAGATTTTGAATCTGCCAGGTTTGCCAAGTCTCGGTATTTTGGTTATAACTTGCAAATGGAATGTCCAGATGTGTTGATTCTAGTGGTGAAATTTAGCTAAGAGGAAGGGCTACATTTCTTCTGTTGGGCACTTTTGATAATTCTGCCTGAAGCATGATCTAATTTTGAGGACAATGTGTGCTTACGCTATGAATTATAATCTGAGGAAATGCTGAATCTGAACATTTTTGGGACTGTCAGTATTTTAGCCATAACTTGACCATTTTGACATCAAATGGGATGATTCTTGTGCTAAAATTTCGATTAAAGAGTGCACTACAACTTTGATGTTTTATGTGTGAACTAATTCTGCTTGCTTCCTAGATGATTTTTACAATCATATAATCCTTGTTTTTAATTTTTGGGAATGTGTTTATAAAAGAAAATGCAAGTGTTTAGCAATGTTCTAAATGTAATTGTTTTGCTTTGAGTATTATGTGACAAGCTGAACTTTTCTTAACAGAAATGGCACCAAAGAAAGATTCAACTTCAAGAAAAGCCACAACTTCAAAGAAGGGAAAAGGAAAAGGTCAAGCACTCGATGAAACTGATTCTGACCAAGAGTATTTCCCGGATGATATGCAAATGTTTGAGGAACCTCCGCAATATGCGATGCCAGCTCCAACACCTAAGAAACGGAAAGGAGTCCCTGAGGTTGCTCTGTTCGCTGATGAGGATGCCATGAGACGATAGGAACAAGGGTTCAATGTGAAATATATGCACATTGAACGCGGGTTCAATGTGGAGAAAGGGCCGTTTAAGAAGTTGATTAAATTTTACAAATTCCATGAGAAGCTTACGGTTGCCCCTGAGTTTTGCAATGTGAGCATTGCACGGGAATACTACGCAAATGCAGGGTCTCCGAAGGATGGAGCTGTCTATGTGAGAGGCATTTGGGTTCAAATCACGAGCGAGATTATCAACGCACATTTGGGCGCACCTGATTATCCTGAGGATCCGATCAAATTTCCAACCAATGAGGCATTAGATGAAGCTTTGATAAAAGATTTGGCACATCCTGGGGCAGTTTGGGAGCTTAATTCAAAGGGGGAACATAAGCATATTCGGAATGAATACTTGAAGAGTGACGTGAAAATATGGTTGTTGTTTGTGTTGTCTCGCTTCATGCCAAGTTCACAAAGAACCGAGGTGATTCGGAATCGGTTGTTCTTAATTTCTGCAATCCGAAGGAAGCGCAAGATCGACGTGGGACGAATCATCCTTGCGAGCATCAAAGATGGAACTGCCCAGAACAGTAAAGCACTAGATTTTCCTTTACTAATTCAGGAGCTTTGTGTGTCACAAGGTGTGGATGATCAGCTCGGTGCTTGGGAGATGATGCAGTCTCTCATTCCTGAACAACTCTACTTAAAATATTTGGCACAGGACAAGGAATTGGAGCAAGCGAGGATTTCAAGTGCAGAGGCATCTCGGGTGGAGAGTGAAAATCCAACTTATGTTACAGATCAAGGGCAGCAGTCTTTTAATTTTGCATCTCTTCAAGGAGTAATTCAGGGTTTCCAGCTCTCAGTTGAAAATCGTTTTTCAAGCATAGAGGAGAGGATGGATCGGCTGCAGGATGGTGTGAGAAACATAGATGAAAGGATGGAACGTATGCATGAAGGTTTTGACAATATGCAACAGGAGTGGACGTCACAAGCTGATCATATGGAGCATAGATTTGATGATTTATCCACGGTGGCTCAGCAGCAATTTGAAGTGTTATATCATAGGCAAGTGTGCATGCAGCGAGAGCTCGATAAGTGTAACAAGATGACGGTTTATTACCATTCAGATTCAGGACCCCCGAAGCCAACTCCAACTTCGGCACAGTTAGCAGGGTACTGAATCCCAAATCTGTCATGTGATATGGTTAGTGGTACAGTACATGAGCTTCCACCTTGAGTGACAGCAAGCCCTTCTTTACATCCGTTACCCACATTTGGTCGTATACCTCCTATGCCTCATACTCCTACATTCATACCGAATCCAGAGTTTGCACCCGCTGCAAGGTTTCCGTTGATAGCATCAGGCCAACCTCTTCAAGGACCTGTGCATGGTCCTTTTCATTATGTGCCACAGTCAATTGGTGTGCCCTCATTTGCTACGGCCTCTTTGGCTGGACAATCTCTTTCCACACCAGTTGCGTTTGGATCTCCTTCTTCCTCAGCTCCATCATCGTCCTCTCATGGAGTCCTTCTTCCCTCTTAGCTTATCACATTGAGGACAATGTTTAATTTAAGTGTGGGGGAGGGGGTGGAATTTTGTGTGATGTGTGCTATGGTTGCTATGTTGTCTGATACTTTGTGGGTTGATTGTGTTGATTGTGAAATTTTTTTTTTATGCATGCGGGTGCTTTATATTGTGAAAAAGGGGGGTTTGAAGTTGGGAGTGATTTTGAAGATTTCTGGACTTTCATGTTGATTCAGATATGCTGAGTTGAAGATTATGTGAAGTTTCTTGAAGTGATGAATTTTGTGAAGTTGAAGAATGGAATTGTTCTACTTGATGAATCTTGTGAAGTGGTGCCTTGCTAAAACTTGAAGTGTCTCTTTGAAGATTGTTGCTATGATGATTTGCTAATGCCATGGAGAAGGAAATGTTAAGAGATTAGTGTGAAGTTTTTCTTATTGTATTGTTGAGTGATTAGAAAGCAGTATGTAGTTTGCTACTTGTAAGGGTTTTAATGTATTATGTCTCTCGGGTTTGGTTGTGTGCAACATTTTGAATTATGATGTGAGTTGGTGAGAAGAAAACGATTTGGTAATGTTTTGAACCTATAGTCTTGATAAGAGGAAGAAGAGTACAAAAAGAGAGTGAATAAGAAAGATCAAATTGAGAAAATGAGTTATCACCCCGTATGTGAAACTTTGTTCTTAGTTCACTTTGGCTTATTCCAAATTCATCACTATACTTGTTTTGAATCTTGCATGTGAAATTTTTGTTCTTGGTACTAAGTTTGAAGAAATTGTTATATTTTGCCGACTAAGGCCCGATGTTAAAGTAAGATAGATATGCCATGCAAAACTCAATTTACATAGGAGGTAATGGGTATGAATTCGTTTCCGTTTGTTATGCATTTATCTGGTGTCTCCAGAATTGGTGCATGGTTAGTCAATTTGGGATTCTTATGAACATGTGCTTGCACAAGAAATGATATGGGAGAAAAATCCATATTGGCAAACTGGGAAGGAAAAAGCCATAAGAACCTGGCAATCAAATTTGGAGAAAAAAGCCATAAAACCCAGGCATTATTTCAGTCATCAATATGTGCACCAATGTGCAGCACTAATGTGCAGAATAAGGGCAATGTCCCATAGAGTACCAATGTACACATAGGTACCATTGATCTTGTGATTGCATGTCCATAAGAGTGGACAAAGAGATTGGCATGTATTGGATGGTATGTGAGACTAGCTAGAAGGTGTATAACAAAGGAATAGATGAAGTGCACGTTCCTCAGCACACACTTGCACGCATGACATTTTGGTCTTTATTCATTGTGCCTTAGTTGATAAATTGTAATGAAATCTGAAAGTTAGGTACCATGAACCATCATAGTATAAAGTTGTGTGTGTGCAAAAAACGTTTTGATGAATTTGTATGTAGTCAGGGTGGATGTATGAACAAAGTGTTTGTATATGGGTGATGAAAAGGGATAAGTTGTGTGTATCTTGGCTTGAGGGCAAGCAAGAGTTCAAGTGTGGGGGAATTTGATAAGTTGGTTTTATACCAACTTAAATGGCTTAATCCACTTGGCTTTTTACTTGTTTTTCATGAGTTAGTGCAATGATTTGTTTGTTGTGGTGCATTTATGTGGTTGGCAATTGGTTGTACTAAAATGGTTAAAAGAGACCCAAAATTGATGATGAACTTAGGCAATTGTGTGCTTGATGTTAATTGGTAAGGTTGAGAGGTCAAACCAATTAGGAAATGGATGAAACCGAAATTGGTAAAGCTAAATTTAGGGTTTTGGCAGATTTGGTTGGTGAAATATATCTAGGCATAACTTTCTTGATATTAATCCAATTGGTGAGTTCTTTGGTGTTCTGAAAAGCTCTTTGAATGCACTACATTTCTTATGTTGTAACTATTTTCTACTTGTGTGTGCAAGACTATGAAATGTGAGTTTCTTTTCGGAATACCATTCATTAGGTTTTAGGGTTTTTTAGGGTTTTATTTGCTTGCCACAGTTTGGTGTTTTGATTATAACTCGAGTTTTAGGCATCCAATGGTGTTGTTGCTTGCACCATTGAAAAGCTAAGAGGAAGATCTAGAACTTTTAAGTTCACCACCAAGTCAGAATCAGAGGCTAAGACACACTTATTTGGCATGAAAGTAGGGTATTGTGTTGGAATGGATACTTTGCCAACTTTGTTTGCCAATTCGGCCAACCATTGTGCCAAGACCTTGCCAAGATCTTGCCGAGTTTTGCCAAACCAATGTGCCAAAACCAGGTGTCCTGACCTTGCCAAGAACTTGCCAAGCCAAGCCAACTTGACAACACTTATGCACAACACTTATGCATTAGTCTTGCCATAACTTTGCCATGAAACTCATGCCACACATTTGCACCTTGGCACACCACTCATGTTGCACAATGAACTTCACAAACCAAGGCACACAACTTGGTATAGAAAGAGCTAGGCAGCCGAGAACAAGAAGAATTTGGCCTACGACATGCTCAAGAAGACAAAAAATGGCCTACGACATGTCGTAGGCCATTTCTTGATGGAGTTTTTTTTGTCGTGGGCAAAAATGTGGAGATGGAAATTTGTCCTACGACATGTCGTAGGCCAATTCTGGAACAACAACTTTTAGCCTACGACATGTCGTAGGCTAAATTGTTGGAGAGTTGTGGAAAAAAATGGCAAAGTGTTGAGAGTTATTTTATAGGTTTTAAGCATTGTCACACTTTAGTAGTTTGGTCATAACTTGCTCGTTTTAGCTCCAAATCGGGTGATTTTGATGGCTATGGATAGCTAAGACAAGGTGTTGCAACTTTCATGTTTTAAGTTTTCCTTAATTCACAGTGCAACATGATCAAATATTGGTGGGAAGTTGCTGCCATGTAATACTTTGTGTTTGAGTTTCTAAAAAATTGGCTAAGTGTTTAACTTCTGATTTTCTAAAATTCCAGGCAGCTGAAGGCGCGGTTTGCTTTGGCGGAAAAGCGTGAATGTCAAAACGCTGGATTCTTGAAGGCTCGCTGAGTTGCTGAAGGCGTGATCAGTTGCGGCTTGAAGGCGTGGTGAAATTCTGATTTCTTCACCATGATCTGTGAGCAGCAAAGGCGCGCGAAGCTGTGCCTGAAGGCGCGACGTAGGATGCTGAGGTTGATGAAGGCGCTGGAAATTAACACCAAAGGCGCTGGAGTGTTGACTACTTTTTCAAACTTGGAATTTTTGACATTTTTGGCTGATTTTTGGTTTTTTCCCTTAAGGCCACTTTTGTAATATTTGATACATTTTACGTTGCGTAGTAGTCCAGTTTTCCCAACTCTATATATACGGAAGGTAGCTAACATGTAGGGGATAACTTTTTGATTACTCTCATTTTCCATATTGTAACCGACTTTTGAGTTTGAAGAGCGGGAAGTGTTCTTGAGATCCACTTTCTCTCTCTACTTTCTCTCACTAAGATTGTTGCTTCATTTTGGATTCCGATCAAAGATTTGCTTCCATCAATATACATCTCCTTGAAATTGAGAAGAAAAGTAACAATCCTCTCGGCATTTGGAAGCTTTTAAGACTCTTAATTGGTAAACTCTTCCAATTAATGATTATTAACTGCTAAATCTTCCAATTTTTTGATTGTGAAGCTGAAATGGAGATTCGTGGCTAGTTGTAGGATAATCTAGGATACTGAGGGTGAATGCTAGGTTGAAATTGTAATTGTGCAGTAGAACTAACAATCTATTATAAGAAATGGAAATTCTCAGCTATGAATTGGAAAAACTTGTTGAGTAAATGCTTTTGATCTGAATTTGATGAAATGAGATTCGATTGCGGTCATCATGCTGAATTGAGTCTTCTTTTGTAAGATTTGGATGAAAATCATGAATAAGAATCTGAGAATGCTTGAGTTCTTAAACTTGTTTGAATTTGCACAGATCTTAAGGCTAGACCTCGTCATAGGAAGCTTTGAGTCTGTTTCATCCTAAGAACAAGGTGATAAGAGATTCTCAAACTCAAATGATGAATTTACATGCTATGATCAGGCCTCACCATGGGAGATTCGAGGTGTTCATGCCTGAGTAATTTGAGTGGGGAATTGAGACAGCTTATTCACACTTCACCATCCTTAGGCCCTACCAGAGGATAGGATGGTGTCGGGAGACTAAAATTGTAGTATAGTGACCATGCTAGCTATTATTTATGTTTCCAATTGTGATTGTCCTAATCTGCTTTGCTTGTATGTTAGTAATACTGCATGTATGAGAAGTTGCATTCACCCGGAGGTAGCCTAGATTATCATCTTTATTTTCTTGACAACTTTGTTCTTACTTCCTTGAGTCTTACTTGTGTGTTCATTTAAATTTGTAATTGTGTGGAATCAAACCAGATTACTTCTTGTTAATTTTTTTAATCAGAGTTCTTTTACTCTTGTATTATTTTGGTGACATAATTGAGCATATCAAACTTTTTGAATCGACTATTTCCTTGTGGAACAAAACCTAGCTCACTGCTACTATATTCAGTGAAATTAGGATAAATTGACGAGGTGCGACACTCGATATCAATTTCTCATCAAGTTATCTGGATAAAATGATCCAAAAAGAGCACTTGCAAATCAGTTCTTCTGATTTCGATTTTTGTTCAAATAGTGAGTAACTCGACGAAAATATTAATTTCCTTTTTTTTACCCAAATTGCAAGATTACATATGTCTGACAAATGTGCAAAAGACAATCTTCAAAGAGCATTTGAGAACAATGGTGACTTTATACAATTTTCTATTTTAGAAAAAAACAGTGCGTCGTAACTCACAACAAATGCTGACTTTTTATAATATTTATTTTTCTATTTTTTGTACACAAATCATTAGATTACGTACTTGTCATTGAGTTGCACAAACAATGAACAAAAAATAGAGCACTTGCGAACATTTTTTTTGTGATTTTCTATTTTAGTAAAATATAGCGAGTTATATTTCACTGAAATTGTGATTTTTTAAAACTTTTAATTTTCTTATTTTTTGTACACAAACTACTACATTACATATTTCTTATCATGTTATTTGCTTAAAAAAAGCACTTGCAGACTATTTTTTATGTGATTTTAAATTGTTTTGGGAACAAATCACCAGTTATAATCACTAAATATATGGATTTTCAAATATTTTTCTTATTTTTACTCAAATCATTAGATTATATGTGTTCCTATTCGGTTTGATACAAAAAGTAAGGAAGAAATAAAATCTGTGGGCAATATAACGCGATTTTCTTTTCTTTTTTTCAATGATTGGGAGTTGTATATGTCACTAGAGGAGACTTATGATTTTTTTAAGTTTTATTATTTTTTATTTTTTTTCTACAGTAATGAAGTCACATGTTTTGAATTATATTGGATTCAAAAAGTGGATTTAAATAAATTTCTTTGTCAATTTTTAATATATTTTTTGCCAAAAAAAATGAGTTGTAACCCACTGAAAATTGTGATTTTTGAAAATTTTTAATTTTTAGTTTTTTGCATACAAATCACTAGATAATGTAATTGTCATTGAGTTGGGCAAAAAAATGGACAAAATAGAGCACTTGCGAACAATTTGTTGTGATTTTCTATTTTTGTCAACAATAGTATGTTCTCCAAAAATAGTGTTCTTTAAAAAAATTTAAAATTATTTTTTTATGTGCATAAATCGCCAAATTTCATATTTCTCATCAAGTTATCAGGAAAAAAATGATAAAAAAACAGCATTTGCAAACGAGTTCTTCTGATTTCTATTTTTGTTCAAAACAGTGAGTAACTCAACGAAAATATTAATTTTCTTTTTTTTACACAAATCGCTATATAACATATGCCTCATCAAGTTAAGTACAAAAAACAATCTTCAAAGTGCATTTGTTAACAATGGTGATTTTATACAATTTTCTATTTTAGAAAAAAACAACTTTGCGTGATAACTCACAACAAACAGTGACTTTTTATAATATTTATTTTTCTATTTTTTGTACACAAATCACTAGATTACGTATTTGTCATTGAGATGCACAAAAAATGAACCAAAAATAGAGCACTTGTGAACATTTTTTTGGGACTTTCTATTTTTGTCAAAATTTGCAAGTTATATTTCACCGAAAATGTTGATTTTTGAAAAAATTTAATTTTCTTATTTTTTTTGTACACAAACTACTACATTACATATTTCTCATCAAGTTTTTTTTAATAAAAGGAAAAGTTTATACCATCATGAGCAAAATACGGTGCCAGATATACCCGACCATTCCGTTACAAGAATGTGATCCAAAATTTTGGAGTACTACTCAGTTACATGAAACTTCCAATGATCTAATGCTGGGAATTATAGAAAAGCGACTTTAGTGATTACAAAAAAAACGTTTTACAAAGACAACAAACAAATAAGCTGAGAGGGAATCCTCCTCCTTTGCTCTAGAAAATAAAGACAACAAACAGCTTTGAACAACCCGTCTAAACACCTAATCTGATTGCAGATCTACTGAAGCTGAAGGAGAATTGTACCACCAAGAAGGCCCTTCAGCTAAGGCTGAAAGGGCCTCCACAATGCCCAAGTAACTGGCTTTACCTTGAACTGTAAAGTGTGAAGTATCGATGGAGTTTCAGATAGGGAACTCCTAGAACTTCCATCAATCGTCATCGACAGGAAGCAACAACAGCGGCTTTCGGAACCACTCAAGCTAGCTCTCATTGGAAGAACCTATAATGGGATAGTGTCTTTGGAGGAGTTTCGCCAATCACTGTCAAATTTCCGATTCAAGGAGGAAGTCAAATTAGTGCTGTTGAGCAAACGCCATGTTCTTATACGATTCACTTCGGAGATGGATATGATTAAATGTTGGTCAAAAGGAACTTGGTTCCACCAAGGAAAAAGAATTCGAGTTTCCAAATGGACGACGGAATTTCGCCCGGAGAATCTGTTCACTCACACTCCGCTATGGCTGGTATTACCCGATCTTCCTTGTCACCTTTTTAACAAGGATTTTCTATTTACAATAGCAGGAACAATCGGCATTCCAATTACTTTGGATTCTCCCACTACCCTGCTCACAAGACCCAAATTTGCCAAAATTGCGCTTCAAGTGGATCTACGGAGGTCGCTGCCGGACAAAATCTGGATTTATGAGGTAGATGGTGGTTTTTGGCAACCATTGGTTTACCACAAGCTACCAGCTTTTTTCCAAAAGTGTAACGGATTTGGACATCAGGACATCAGCTGTACAAGATCTTTGGAGGCCAAACGAGGATCTCATCACAATGGAAAATTATTGGACTCAGAGACACACACAAAGGAATCCTACAAGGAATCAGGGGAATATTCAACTAGTGCTTTGGAAGGGGTGGAGGAAATGTCCAAAATAAATCATGATGAGAAAGTCCAAAGCACAGTAGATTCTTACCATTTTGAAAGATCTATTGGAACTCAAGATGGCAAAGAAAGCTCAATGACTCAGGTAAGAGAACAAGAAGGGATAAGTCTTCACAAAATAGACGCTAATGAAACCATGGCAGTAAATGGGGATCTCCTTATGGATCAGAGGGGGAAGGCAATTACTGTGGTTGCAACTGAAAGCAACGGACTGAATAATGATGGGAAAATGAGGATGGATGATATGAAATATCTGAGCAGTGCTCAGGGATCCAGCTTGCCCTCTCTTGAGCTAATGACTGCAAATGGGGACAAGAATGGTTGCGAAGACCCCAATCCAAATAGTGAAGACTCAGAAACTCTTCTGACAAAAGTGAAGACTCTGAAGAAGAAGGCGAATTCTGGATAGGACACCACTACTGGATTAGAGCTAATTGTGTTCCACTCGGAAAAAATGGTGGAGACATCCTCAAGTTCAATTCAGGTAAAGGTCCCCAAGAAGGACCAACTTTTGATTCAAAATTTGCAGATATTCCACATGCCACCCTCCAATTTACTCAGAACTGTGTCATGTCCACAATTGCGAAAACAATGGATTGATAATCGTGCTGTGATTAAGGGCCGTCCAGAACCAGAACTGATCCAAAATACAATGATGACAGTTGATTCTCATGGTAAGCATATCAATGTTGACGATATACAAAACATCAAGGTGCAGATACACTTCGAGGAGCAAGTATCTTTGAATACCTGCAAGAAGCACCAAGTTCAATCTCAAGGTAAAACAAGAAGATATAATCTTCGCTACCAATCCAAACAGGAGATATATAATAAGAGAGAAAAACAGAATTCGAGGAGGAAGAAAAAGAAAGAGGAAAAGATGGATGATTTGCTATCTTGGTACTCTGATTCTGATACTCCAGTTGTAAATGGTGATGTGATGGCGCCTGTAGAAGGTGAAAGCTTGGTTAAATGAGTTTTGTAATGGTGAATTGAAATGGTCGTACTGCAAAAATTATTTTGTTTGCTGTGTCTTTGATTTACTCTGAAGTGCTTTTTTGGTTTAAGCTTTTCATAGTCATTGGATGGGAGTTTCATAAAATTTCATATGTGTTACTGCATTAAACTATGTGAATTAGTTGCACTTTAGCTCGTTGTGACTATGTCTCTTTGGATCAGGGCTACTGGGCCTGAGGTTAATTTTAGCTTGTGATGTTTGTTATCGATCAGATGTCTTCTGTGTGTCTGTTCCTTTGGTATGTACTTAAATTTTAACTGTGCTGTTGTGGCAAGACTATTGTGGAAGCGATTGGTGATGAGTGTCGGATTGCTTGAGGGTTCAGCGTTGGATTGGGAGATAGATGCTGCCAGCTAGAGGATGGCTGTGTGATTTGAATAGGTTTTGTTTTGGCTTTGGGAAGCTCTGATGGAGGTGTGTTTGAAAGGGTGTTGATGTGATGACAAGCTTCAAATAGCCGCCAGTGTTGGTACTTGGAAAGTTTCGGAACTATCATTGTGTCAAGGGATAGTTACAGAGTAGAGCATACTGTGGTTACTGGAATGCTGAGTTTTGGAGGTGTGGGTAAGGAATAAAATGGTGTGTTTTGGAGGTATGGGCAGGCGTGACTTGGAAAAGAATTTGGAGGAAATGGTTCGGATAAGACTGAAGATCAGGACAAAATGGGAAAGGGAGGCATATATTTTGTTTTCTCTTATAGTTGCATGGTCATGAATAGTGGAACTATTTTGAATCACCAATTACTTCGTAGAACAATTTGCCTTGGATTGAAGAACTATTTTACTTTGTATCATTTGGTCCAAAGTATTTTAGATCTTAAATTCCATCGGATAATTAGGAAATACAGAAAATGCATGGAATGAAATTTATCGCTTTTATGCTAGCATACATGTAATGGAGTAGTACTCCAAATTTATCACTTTTACTTTTGTAACGGTGTGCTAGGGTATATCCAGCACCGTCTTTTGTTCAATATATATATAACAATATTCACTAAAAAAAAAAAAGACTTTAGTGATTACCAAAGTATCAATGCTCTAATTCCCTCTAAGAACTATGTGAGGATAGCTACCAACGGTAGTGAATAATAGTATCATGAGGGACAGAAGTTTGTGAGTCAGGTAGGGGACCATGAGGCTTCGGAGTCCATGGATCGATAACGTTCTGAAAGTGTGCCACTGATCACCAACAATCCAGCATTAAGTCATTTAAGCTCAAGAGTCGGAATGTTCTTCCAGTTAAGTATTTAAACTCAATGTGGCACAGTCAAGAATCCAAGCATTAAATTTAAACAAGAATTTTGCTCCAGTGCAATTTATTCGTAACAAACGAGCGTTCCTTATTAGTTCAACTACAAGCATATGATCTTTGCAACAACCAGCTCTTCACATAAGCCAATGAAACTTAAAGCACTTGAGCAGGAACAGTTCAGTTTTCAACCAAGAAGCTTTATTCCTCAACACTCCACCTCACACAAATAAATTCGAAGGTGGGATACCAGGGATTGGCCCAACCTCATCGATCACAGCAATCTCAGCATATGAACTGAGAAAATTTTTTCAATCAAAGCAAATGACACAATCAAATCAAAGCAACTGTCCAGAATTTGAATGATGAACAAAGCTTCAGCAGACGCATCAATAACAAATCCGCCCAAATTTGCCCAGAAAAACAATAAGAGTAAGATCATTATCTCACCAGCATATGATTCTACAAAAACACCAAGACCATTATCTCACCAAGCACAATTCATTGAACAACATATGGTTCTTTTCAGCCTAAGGGAAATAACAATATATGTACAATGCTGATTTTTCTCTCAAGTTCAACTCCAAGCTAGCAGTAATATGACAACAGCATTTGATAGCAAGTCCTTCAACTCTCGATTCTAGAAATTAACAAATTTAACCACAAAACCACAATCCTTCCCAACAAGTCCTTCAACTCTTGATTCCATAGATTAGCAAATTTAACCACAACTCACAATCATAGAAGCCAAAAATTAACATTTAACCACAAACTCAACTCACATTTCGAGTGATAGAGGATCGAGCTAGGTCCGGTCCTTCCACTAGAGGTTTGAAGCATGGTGAGACCTCCAAGTATGCGCTTATGGCCTTCTCACCAAACAAATCTGAACAGTGATAGTCAGTGAATGACCTCTGATTGGAGGGGTTGTGCAGCTGTGAACAATGGCCGAGTGTGTTCAACTGGCGAAAAGTGGAGGGAGGTGAGGTAGAGATCTGGATCTTTGGAGTGAGCTGTAGGAATGAGGCGGATCTTTGGAGTGCGGTGTAGGAATGAGCCGGTGAGAACAGTAGAAATGTGATCGGGATTATGAATCCCAAGTTATATGCTTCAAAAAAGCACTTGAGGACTATTTTTTATCTGATTTTAAATTTTTTTTGGGAAAAATTGCGATTTATAATTCACCAAATATATAGATATTCAAATATTTTTCTTGTTTTAATTCAAATCATTAGATTATATGTGTTCTTATTTGGCTGGATACAAACAGTAGGGATGAAATTATGTATGTGGGCAATATTATGCAATTTTCTTTTCTTTTTTTCAATGATCGCAAGGTATACCTGTCACTCTAAGAAAGTGATGATTTTTTTTAATTTTTTTAATTTTTATTGTTTTGCTATAGTAATGAGGTCACATGTTTAGACTTATATTGAATGCAAAAAGTGGTTATAAATAAATCTCTTTGTCAATTTTTTACAATTTTATTTTTTGCCAAATACTATGAGTTTTTTTTTTTTAGCAAGCATTAGGGGCGCCACTCCCTTATTTATTAATAGAAAACAGAATTACAATAGATATAAAAACACCAATGACATTCACAAAGCCGTGCGATGTACTCTAAAATTTGGAACAGCTAACCTATCCATATTTAGACATCCCCGTACTTTCCTAGGAAGAGACCCAAAAGAAATAAACTCCAAATCTAGCTGCCGACAACACCCTTCCTCAGCAAGCCCATCTGCTGGGTGATTCGCCTCACGAAAAATATGAGTCAAAGATCCCATACACGAGAATTGCTTCAATCTAGCAACAATTGTCCTCAGCTTCCACGGCACATGACCCTCCCCTAGCATAAGTGGCACCAAAACCTTGGAATCGGATTCCACCAGCACATTCACACAATTCCATCGTTCACAAAGTTCCAACCCCAATAATAGTGCCAGAGCCTCAGCCTCCAGACTTGTAACAAAGTCAAAACCCATAGCCCGAGCAACCACCAAATACTATGAGTTATAACACACTGAAATTGAGATTTTTGAAAATTTTTAATTTTAAATTTTTTATATACAAATCACTAGATGATGTAATTGTCATTGAGCTGGGCAAAAAAACGGACAAATTAGAGCACTTACGAACAACTTGTTGTGATTTTCTATTTTTGTCAAAAATAGTATGTTTTCCAAAGATTATGTTTTTTAAAAAATTTTAAATTTCTTTTTTTTGTGTGCATAAATCGCCAAATTTCATATTTCTCATAAAGTTATCTAGAAAAAAATGATCCAAAAGAGCACTTGCAAACAAGTTCTTCTGATTTCTATTTTGGTTTAAAATAGTAAGTAACTTAACAAAAATATTAATTTTCTTTTTTACACAAATTGCTAGAATACGTGTGTCTAATCAAGTTCTGTGCAAAAAACACTCTTCAAAGAGTATTTGTGAACAGTGGTGATTTTATACAAGTTTCTATTTTTGTAAAGAAAAATTGTGCTTCATAACTCACAACAAATGGTAACTTTTTATAATATTTATTTTTCTATTTTTTGTACACAAATCACTAGATTACGTACTTGTCATTGAGTTGCATGAAAAATGAACAAAAAATGGAGCATTTGCGAACATTTTTTGTGACTTTCTATTTTTGTCAAAAATAGAGAGTTATATTTCACCAAAAATTGTTATTTTTTGAAAAATTGTAACTTTCTTATTTTTGTGTACACAAACTACTACATTACATATTTCCCATTAAGTTATTTGCTTAAAAAAAGCACTAGCAGAATATTTTTATGTGATTTTTAATTTGTTAGGGAACAAATCGCGAGTTATAATTCAACAAATATATAGATTTTCAAATATTTTTCTTATTTTTATTCAATTCATTATATTATATGTGTTCTCATTCGGTTGGATACAAAGAGTAGAAAAGAAATAAAATATGTGGGCAATATTACTCAATTTTCTTTTCTTTTTTTCAATGATTTCGAGTTGTATATGTCAGTAGAGAGAATATGATGATTTTTTTAAATTTTTTTTATTTTTAATTTTTTTGATACAATGATGAGGTCACATGTTTCGAGTTAAGTTGGATGCAAAAAGTGGATATAAATAATCTCTTTGTCAATTTTTTACAATTTTATATTTTTCGCCAAATACTATGAGTTGTAACCCACTGAAAATTGTGATATTTTCTATAATTTTTAATTTTTAATTTTTTGTATACAAATCACTAGATGATGTAATTGTCATTGTGTTAGGCAAAAAATGGACAAAATAGAGCAGTTGCGAGCAATTTGTGGTGATTTTATGTTTTTGTCAAAAATAAAAGATTATCTAAAAATTGTGTTTTTTAAAAAAATTTAAATTTCTTTTTTTTTGTGTGTGCATAAATCGCTTAATTTCATATTAATTTCTCATCAAGTTATCTAGAAAAAATGGTCAAAAAAGAGCACTTGCAAACAAGTTCTTCTTATTTCTATTTTTGTTCAAAATAGTGAGTAACTCAACGAAAATATTAATTTTAATTTTTTTACGCAAATCACTAGATTTCATATGTCTTATCAAATTATGTGCAAAACACAATCTTCAAATGGCATTTGTGAATACTGGTGATTTTATACAATTTTCTATTCTTGAAAAAAAAAATTGTGCGTCATAACTAACAACAAATGGTGACTTTTTATAATATTTATTTTTCTATTTTTTGTACACAAATCACTATATTACGTACTTGTCATTGAGTTGCACCAAAAATGAACCAAAAATAGAGCACATGCGAACAGTTTTTTGTGATTTGCGAACAGTTATATTTCACCAAAAATGTTGATTTTTGAAATATTTAAATTTTCTTATTATTTTTGTGCGCAAACTACTGCATTAAATATTTCTCATCAAGTGATATGCTTAAAAAAAGCACTTGAGACTATTTTTTATATGATTTTAATTTTTTTTTGGGAAAAAATTGCGAGTTATATTTCACCAAATATATAGATTTTCAAATATTTTTCTTATTTTTATTCAAATCATTCGATTATATGTTTTCTAATTTGGTTGGATACAAAGAGTAGGGAAGAAATTAAATCTGTTGGCAATATTACATAGTTTTCCTTTCCTTTTTTCAATGATAGCGAGTTGTATCTGTCACTCTAGGAAAATGATGATTTTTTAAAAATTTTAAATTTTTTATTGTTTTGCTTCAGTAAAGAGGTCACATGTTTCGAGTTATGTTGGATGCAAAAAGTGAATATAAATAAAACACTTTGTAAATTTTTTACTATTTTATATTTTTCGCCAAAAACTATGAGTTATAACCCACTGAAAAATGTGATTTTTAAAAATTTTTAATTTTTAACTTTTTGTATACAAATCACTAGATGATGTAATTGTCATTGAGTTGGGCAAAAAATGGACAAAATAGAGCACTTGCGTACAATTTGTTGTGATTTTCTATTTTTGTCAACAAGAGTATGTTATCGAAAAATTGTGTTTTTTAAAAAAATTTAAATTTCTTTGTTTTGTGTGTGCATAAATCACCAAATTTCATATTTCTCATCAAGTTATCTAAAAAAATGATCCAAAAAGAGCACTTGCAAACCAGTTCTTCTGATTTCGATCTTTGTTCAAAACAGTGAGTAACTTAGTGAAAATATTAATTTCCTTTTTTTTACACAAATCTCTAGATTACAGATGTCTGATCAAGTTATGTGCAAAAGACAATCTTCAAAAAGCATTTGTGAATAATGGTGATTTTATACATTTTTCTATTTTAGAGAAAAAAAATGTGCGTCATAACTCGCAACAAATGCTGACTTTTTATAATATTTATTTTTCTAGTTTTTGTACACAAATCACTATATTACGTACTTGTCATTGAGTTGCACAAAAAATGGACCAAAAATATAGTACTTGCGAACATTTTTTTGTGACTTTCTATTTTAGTAAAAAATAACAAGTTATATTTCACTAAATGGTGATTTTTTAAAAATTTTAATTTTCTTATATTTTTTTACACAAACTACTATATTACATATTTCTTATCAAGTTATTTCCTTAAAAAAAGCACTTGCAGACTGATAAGCCAGTTTTATACTGACTAAATAAAGTTGATTTAGCTTTGTATTTGTATGTTCTAGTGCACTTTTTGCTTAAATTGGGGTAGAAATCAGTGAGCTTGTGGAAAGAATGGTGTGAACTCTTATTTGCTGAAAAAGGGCTGAAAGCGAGAAATATGTGATGTGTGTGCTTTATCTAGCTTTTGTGGTGTTAGTGGCAAACTGTGTGTAATTGTGTGTGATTTATGAGTTTGGGTGGAGAAGGGTGTGGAGTGTTACATAGTAGAAGAAGAGCTCAAATTTGTGCAAATGTGTATGAAGTGTTTGCATGAAAGCACCAGTAGCACGCATGATCATGCACAAACACTCGCACACTTGCCGCACTACATCGCATAAACACTCGCACATGCACGCACCGTGTCGCCGCACAGCCCGCACACACATCGCATACATTGTTGTATACCTTACTCGAACGCTGCGCGCAGACTGCGCGTAGTAGCCATGCACAGCGCACACATCGTACGCGGTCTGGTGCAGCACACACATCGCCGCGCGCACTAGCGCACGGCAGCAATGCACACACAGCGCACGCTACACGCGGGCACACTCACCAGTTGTGCGCAGTAGCATTAAACCACAACACTCACTTCACGCACATGTATGCACAACACCGCACACACTTTAGCACACTCATGCACCCCGTAGCACACTACAAGCACTACTTGTTGCACACTTCATACACAACTCTTACTCTCTTCATGCACAACTCATGCACCACAAAGCACATTTCATGCAAACAACTTTAGCGACACATGCATACACTTGTGCACACTCACTCCAGCCCACATGCACTTCACAAGTACATGCACACACGCTCGTGAAAACTTGCATAATTTTACCCAAACACACGAGCACACCATGAAAATTTCATGGCACGTCAGCGTCATGCGGCCGCACCGTGATAAAAAGTACATGGTGCGGCCGCTTTAAATCATTTCCGAAGCGGCCGCATCGTGTGGAGATTTTCAGGGTGCACCCTGTTAAAAATGAATGTTTTGCATTGAAAATTTGTCTAAGTGTTCTAATCTTTCCTTGTTTTGTGCAGTGTTGTGAAGACGTGTTGTTGTGAAGCTCGGGAGCGTGATTGCTGCAGTGGAGGCGTGTGAAGGTTGGCTCAGAAGTGTGGGGCGTCATATTGTTTGCTGATGTGGCATGCATTGCACATGCACTACTTGGATAGCTGATTATACCGGTGGCATTTATGTAATTTAGTGCTTATTTTACATTAGCTTGCAGATTAAGCTTTATACCTCTATATATAGAGGGATTTGTCATCATATAGAGGACTTCGACTGGAAGGAATTTTGACTTTTAGACATATTCGGACTTTCTAGAATTTTAACAAAGTTTTGATCTTGAGCGGGAATTTTCTCTCTTTCTCTCTCTAGATTTTCTCTCTCTTAAGTTTCTTCTCCGATCTTGATTCCGATCGCACTTTTCAACCGATCATTGTAAATCTCTACTCAATTCCAGAGGATTCTCACAATTCTTTTGTGAAATTGAAGCAATTCAACCGGTAAACTCTTTCCAATTAATGGAATTGAACTGTTTCTTATTGCAAGTTGTTGATCGTGAGCATAGAATGGAATTTCGTGGCTAGATTCACGATGTTCTAGGGTTTCAACCGATGAGTGTGTAATTAGACTACGTAATGCTTTGTAATTTACTCAATTTCTTAAGAATGGAATCGTACTTGGTAAAATGCATGACTTCTTTCAAGTTTCATAAATTAATGCTTTTGTTGAATGAATTGAACATTAATTGTGGTCGCTATGCTTAGTTAATGTGAGAATCACCAATATAAGTAAGAATTGCATGAAACAAGGACTAGTATTAGGATTCGTTGAGTCTTCTCACTTGGTTTTCATGTTCAAGAACTGAGATGTGGTCGCCATGCCAGTTTAAATCCGTTGAATTACTATAATATAGTGAAAAGAGACTTCCTAGGGTTAATGAACACTATTCGAATCGAGGTCAGGCCTCGCCATGGGAAGACCTTAGGAACTACATGCTTAAGTATTTATCTCTGGGAAGTTGAGACGTTGCGGGTGTACATCCGCCATGCTTAGGCCTCGCTATAGGAAAGTATGATGACATAGGGTGTAAAGAGCATTGCGGTCAACATGCTGGGTGCTAACTAGACATCCATGTTATAACTATTGCCATGTGTGTCAAGTGCATTGCCAAAGTAGTCTAATGTCCATTCATTCGGTGTCAAAACCCTAGGACATCTATGTTATAACTATTGCAATCTCATTTTTTGATATTGTTATTGTTTCTTCTTGTTCCACTATTCTCAGAGTTAGACTAGTTCTTATTCTTGAAATTTCATTTCCTGGTGATACTTAATAGAGCAGTTACTTGAATTCTTGAAATCAACCCCTTCCCTGAGGAACAAAACCGTCTCACCACAACTACATTAGTGAATAGGGATAAATTGTTAAGGTACGCGATAAACCTATCAATTTTTGGCGCCGCTGCCAGGGAAGGCACGGTTTCTTGATTCTATTGTGCTGGTCTGTTTTGTTCTAATTTCTTCGTTTTTCTTCTGTCTGTATTTTACATTCTTGTTACTTCTTTTTTTGTGTTTCTCTACTACTAGGTGTTACTTGTGGTTTGTCTTTGTTTGTTCAGTATATTTGATTATGCATGCCCAGATCTCAGAGATCTTCAGGAGAGGCACAATATTCCCTTGATCTTGAATTGGAGAGGACTCTAAGACATCAAGACAGAGAGAGAAGAATAGCTAATCCTGGAGTGAGACCACCAAGATTTGGTGATCACTATGCCATTAACTTTGAGAATGGATTTGATCAACAAGTTATTCATGTAGAGAGCTATCACACTCCTACTTAGATAGTATCCATGATCACTCAGGGCCAGCTCTTTCAAGGTCTAGACAATGAAGATCCTAATGAACACCTTGACTGGTTCTTGGGGCTATGTAGCACATTTAAGCTTCTAAGAGTGCCAAGAAGTGAAGTCATAGAATTCTATTTCCATTATCTTTGAGAGGAAATGCAAAGAATTGGTTTAAGTCCATTGGAGGAACAAATGTTGTGACAACTTTTGATGAACTCCAAAAGAAATTTTTGGCCAAATACTTTCCTCTTGCCAAATTGGAGAAGATTGGTATGGACATAATAAATTTTTAGCAGCATGAGGGTGTAACATTTCAGGAAGCATGGGAGCGTTTTAATGACTTAATCCGACAATGTCCTAATCATGACTTGGGGGAGATAAGGGAGTTGAACACATTCTTTAAAGGACTTACAGTTGAATCTTCCATGATGGTAAAAGCTTGTGCCAATGGAGCATTGAAAAACAAGAGTGTTCCAGAAGTAACAAAACTCTTTGACAAAATAGCGGAGGATGAGTACCTTTTCCCTAAAACTAGGAAACCACATGCTAGGAGGCAGAGAGGTGTCTTAGACCCTGCTGAAGAAACTTCCCTAAGGGCTAAGTTTGAGGCTCTGGCTAAACAATTACAAACATTGAAGGCTACACAAGCGAAAGCTCCAGTGTTATCTTCTGGCTTATGCAAGAGAGAGCACAACACGGATAAATGTGCTATCACAACTGAGTCACTGCAGTATGCTAACAATTATAACAAGCCCAAATATTCTGGAAACTACAGTGGAGGCAATAGAAAGTATGGTGGTGGAGTCCAAAATAATTAGGGATATCAAAATCAAAATCAAGGAGGCCAGTATTCTTAAGGTAATGAACAGAGGAGATCTTTGCAACCACCTCCTGGCTATGACCATCAACCTAATGCTTCAGAGCAAAGAAAACCTTCCATAGAAGACATGTTCCATAGGCTTATGGAAAAGATGGATAAAAATGAGCAAAGATTTGATGGTTTGGAGTCAACTGTAAAATATTATAAGGCCACTCTTAAAAACATTATGATACAACTTGGACAACTTGCGAATGCAGTGCATCACAGGCCTAGTGGTTCCCTTCCCAGTGATACAATTCCAAATCCCAAAAGAAAAGAGGTTTGTAATTCTATTACATTAAGAAGTGGTAAGCAAGTGCACAAGGCCACCATTCCTGGAGATGATATTTGTGAAGTTGGGAAGTGGTAAGATTGTGCTCATGAGGCCATGGCACCAGAGAAGGAGGAGGTGCAGGACAACGAAGGGAAGGAGGTGACGAAAAAGGTTAGAGGGCCACCATGCCCTTACAATTTTCCAGAATATGCTCCTAGTCCTCCATTCCCTAAAAGAGTTAAACCATCATGAAAAAAGAGAGCCTCAATTTGATTGATTCTTAAATGTGGTGAAACAAGTGAATGTAAGCCTACCTATTCTTGATCTCGTGATAGTAGTGCCTAAGTACGCAAAGTTTCTCAAAGACCTAATCTCCAACAAGGAATAGATTCTTAGGTGTGAGGTGCCACTGACGCTTACAGAGTCTAGTGGAGCTTGGATTTGGCACAACTTGCCACCAAAATTAAAGGATCCAGGCAGTTACACCATACCCTGCAAAATAGTATCAAGATACTTTGAGAAGGCACTATGTGACTTGGGGGCTGGAATTAATCTCATGCCTCTCTCGATTGTTGTTGATGTGGGATTGAGTGGACGAATTCACCCTGTAGCCGTGACTTTGCAATTGGCAGATAGATCGTTGGTGAAACATACAGGGTTGGTGGAAGATGTATTGGTAAGAATTGACAAATTCACACTTCCTGTGGATTTCATTATTCTTTATATGGAGAAGGACCCTGAGATACCTCTTATTTTTGGTAGACCTTTCCTTGCAAAAGGTAATGCTTTAATTGGGGTTAGAAACAAAACAGTTACATTCATAAATAACGAACAAGTTGTGTTTGATGTTAATTATGCCATGAAGTATCCCATACATATAGAATCTTGTTTTGTTATGTGAGCTGTTGCTTGTTCTATAAACGTGATTGATGAAAATATGAAACATGAATATGTGTGTGTTGATGAAATGAATGTTTGTGAAGAAGAGATAGACGAGTTTGAGTTAGATAATGAACATAGAAAAATTGTAGATGAGATTGAAAATCTTGTTGAATGTTGTGTTTTAGATGAGTCTATTTTTGAAATACAAAATGAAGTTGTTGAAGTTGAAAATGAATGTATAATGAAATATACATTGGAGAAAGCATGTGTTAAGCATTTGAAAAATAATGGTGATTGTAAGTTTTCAACTAATGAAGTGTGTGCACCAACGAGGTGAGGAGCAAAAATAATTTGTGAAGGAATGAAAAGCTTATGCCCTCTATTGTGGTGCCACCAAAGCTGGAACGTAAACCCTTGGCTCTATATTTTAAGTATGCTTTTCTAGGGGAATATGAGACCTTTCCAGTGGTGATTTCTTCCAAGCTAGAGGGTTGGCAAGAAGAGAAGCTATTGGGAGTCTTCAGACAATACAAGCAAGCCATTGGGTGGTCTATCGGAGATATCAAGGGAATCAGACCAAGCATTTGTATGCACAAGATTTTGCTGGAAGAGAATTCTGTTCCAGTGCGTGATAGACCGAGAAGACTTAACCCTCAAATGATGGAGGTTGTAAAGAAGGAGGTAATCAAACTTCTAGACTTTGGAATAATCTTCCCAATCTCAGACAGTGAATAGGTAAGTCCTGTGCAATGTATGCCCAAGAAGGGTGGGGTAACTATTGTAAAGAATGATGCTAATGAGCTTCTCGCGGCAAGGATCATAAGTGCATGGAGAGTTTGCATAGATTATCGGAAGCTTAATAAGGAAACCCAAAATGATCACTTCCCACTCCTCCTTTTGGAGCAACTTCTGGACAGAATTGCGTGCTTTCTTTTCTATTGTTTTCTGGAAGGATACTCGGGCTACAATCAGATGTAATTGATCACAAGGATCAAGAGAAAACTACCTCTACTTGTCCATTCAGCACTTTTGCATACAAACGCATGCCTTTGGCCTCTGCAATGCTCTTGCAACCTTTCAGCGGTGAATGATGCCAATATTCCATGACATGGTTGAATACATCATAGAAATATTCATGGACGATTTCTCTATCTTTGGAATGACATTCGATGGTTGTTTGGATAACTTGGCTAAGGTCTTACAGAGATGTGAGAAGACACATTGGTGCTTAACTGGGAAAAGTGCCAATTCATGGTGCAAGAGGGGATAGTCTTAGGACACAAAATTTTCAGTAAAGGAATTGAAGTAGACAAAGCTAAGGTAGAGGTCATTGCAAAGCTACCTCCTCCAAGCAATGTGAACGGCATTAGAAGTTTCCTTAGACAAACAGGGTTCTACAGAAGGTTTATCAATGATTTCTCTAAAATTGCAAGGCTTTTGAGAAGTCTTTTGGAAAAGGATGTAAGGTTTGATTTGGGTACAGAATGTGTTGAAGCGTTTGAGTTGTTGAAAGCTAAGCTCGTGGAAGCCCCAATCATAGTCACTCCACTATGGGTTGAGCATTTTGAGATAATGTGTGATACAAGTGATTATGCACTTGGGACTGTACTGGGGCAAAGAAGAAACAAGGTTTTTCACACAATTTATTATACAAGCAAGTTGTTGAATGAGGCTCAACTGAATTACACAACTACTGAGAAGGAAATGCTGGCTGTTGTGTTTGCCTTTGATAAGTTTCGTGCCTATTTGCTGGGATGAAAAGTTATTGTGCATATGGACTGATAGGAATCCAGACGCACTTAATGGTAAACAACGTTCCATTGACCCGTTACGTGGAATTGGTGGACCAATGACTCGAGCTAAAACCAAAGATTTCAAGTTGGCTCTTAATGGTTTGATCTTGGAAGGATGGACGGTGCATACAAGTTTATGGAACAAGTTTTCGACCGAGTGAGGACTGATTTTAAGCCTTAGAACCTTGTGGTTTTGACATTACATGAAGAAACTTCGTTGGAGAGCAAGATTGGACAAGTGTTGAATAATCGTGCCTCTACGTCGCGACGTCCACAGCGCCACGTCGCGACGTCCAACGACCTCAACATCGTGACGTAACTCTCTGGAAGTTTGAGCTTTGAAAAATTGGAATTAAAAATCCAATTTTAATTCACGTCGAGATTTCCGCACGTCGCGACGCGCGACCTTCTACGTCGCGACGTCCACCGACATCGCGCGACGTTCACACCCCCACGTTGCGCGATGCTGGGAATTTTTACAATTTTTGGGTTTTTATTTTTAATCGTTTTGTTTAATCTTTTCAATAAGGAACGTGATCTAATGTTCTTGCATGAACATTGATATGTTCAATATGGTGTTTTCACATGGCTAAAGATCTTGCATGATTGTAGCATGTGTTAATTCTATTTTAGGGATGTTTATTCCAATTAGGAAACTATTTTTAGAAAAGTATGGTTTACTTTGTTGGCAAGTCTTTGTGTCTATTTAAAGGCTTGTAAACCCACGAATTTTGGTTGTTGAATTTTGAATTAAGAAGTCATAATTTTGTAGAGCAAAGTTTGATCCAAACCCCTTAGAATCCTTAAGCTAAGTTTGAGCTTTTGTTTTCTAAACCCTAAAGTGAGATTAAGCCAATAGTCTTGCTTTTGTTCTAAGTTTGAGAACAGCCAAATCTGATTTGATTTAGGTGCCGCCTGAGTCAAGTTGGTTTTGTAATAGCGTTGGAGCTTTGGACAAGTTTCCATTGAATCGTGCTCCATATCTTTCTTTATTCCTTTCTTTGTTTCTTTGTGCTTCTTCAATTGTTTGTTCTAATCATTGTTCTTATTGTTTTCGTTCTTGAGTTGTTGGTAGGAATTTTCCAAGCTAGACCTGTCCTGTGGATAAATAAGGTTGTCAAATCCGCCCAAAGGTGGATCAAATCAACGAGAACCTTATCACGGATCATGCCACATTGAAGTACATACTAGCCAAGAAGGAGGCTAAGCCGAGGCTCATTCGATGGGTGATGTTACTCCAAGAATTTGATGTTGAAATAAGATATTGCAAGGGCTCAAAGAATGTAGTTGCTGACCACTTGTCAAGGTTGGAGTCTCAGGAGCAAGATACTTCAAAGGTGTTGATACGTGAGTGTTTTCCTGATGAGCAAGTATGGAGAGTGGAGAAGGAAGCACTATCATGGTATGCTAAAATTGCAAATTTCGTTGTTGCTGGACAAATGCCTTCATACTTTTTTCATGAGCAAAGAAAGAGACTAAAACATGATGCAAAGTTTTTCTTTTGGAAAGATAATACACTCTACAAAGTTTGTAGCAACCAAGTGATAAGGAAGTGCATTAAAGATGGTGAGAAAAAGATGAAATCCTAAAAGCTTGTCATGAAGGCCCATGTAGAGGACATTTTGGTGCCACAAGAACTGGTTTCAAGGTATTGCAAAGTGGATTCTATTGGCCACACATCTTCTTGGACTCACGCATTTGGGTAGGACAATGCAACAGATGCCAGAAAAGTGGAAACATTAAAACAAGCGCTCCTGGTAGGCAACCCGGCTTGGTTTTGTCTACTTTGCATGAATTCATTATTGTTTCTCCTATTTTCTTTCTTAACTCGTGTCTTATTGTTGATTAGTTTAACATTTTGTTGTGTTTGACATTTCCTTTTGTAATCTTACAGAGATGTCATTGCTTCACTGTAGCAAATCGAGCATATAGTTGGAAACATTCAGTAAATGATGAGTAAGAATGGTGGTAAGAACCGTACACTTGTATGGAATTTATGAATTTTCAACTACCTCCCTAGTCATGTCTTGAATTTGTCCAACCTGAAGATGATTTGAATGTCTGAAAAGCTGAAGTGAATAGTTCGGTTGATGGGAAAAGGCCTTAAAAGGAAAAGAGAAAAAGCTGAATTTTCTTGGCTCGTTTCGGTAATGTGAGCAATAATGTGTGCAGCATGTGTTATTCGGCTACCTTTTGGGCAACTGGATAAAATTGATAGCTCACATAATTGAAATGAGGTAAGGGGCCCACTCATGAGTGTTGTGCATGTCTTCTTCTGAGTTGGTGGTTGGCCTTTTTATTGCGTCTTTTGACCGAGTGGCGTTTTGTTTTTCTTTTTCTATATAAATGGTTGCCATGCATATAATTTTAGTCACTCTTAACTTCAAGCAATTTACACATTCAAGGGAGAACATTGATTTTTACTGGCTGCAAAGGGATATTTCCTTCTCAATTTTTCTTTTCAAGTTCCCTTGTTCCTCTTCCAAGTTAAGGTACGTTCGTTCTTCCTCTTTGTACCTGTTTCAGGGATAGCATAATTTTCTCTACTTGAAGTAGTTGATAGTTTTTATGTTGATGTTTGTACCTCGTTGAAGATGAATATGGCATAATTTGGTGAGATAATAAGGCTATAGTAACTTTACGTAGTGATACTATCATGCTAAGTGTGGGGGAAATATGCGTTGGTCCAGCTTTGCCACTATTTTGTTAAGGTAATATAATTTGAGCATGAGATATCCAAATTTGGTGATTCTAGTGGGGTTATTTAGCTAAAATGTTCAGCTACAAAATCTATGTTTTTCACTCTTGCTAATTGTGGACGAAACATAGTCAATTTGGATAGGAATGGTTCTTTCATGCCGAGTTGGTAGTGTGAAGATTGATGAATCTGCCTAGTTTGACACATTTTGGTATTTTGGCCATATATTGTTCATTACAGCACCAACTTGGGTGATTCTGGTCCCTAAATCTCGTTAACATGTTGTTCTATAACTTTGATTTTATACGTTTTGGCTAATTTTACCTACTTAGCATGTTATGTTAGATGTTTAATTGATGGTTGAAGCTAGAACCTTTTTTGTTGAGCATTCTGCCCATTTGTGCCATGTAGCAGTAATCCGAGCATCAATTAATCAATTCCTATCCAAATGAGGTGCTTCAACTTCAAAAATGTAATTTATATGCATGGCTACAATTTTTGTGTTTTATGTTGGGCCTAAGTTGTCTTGTACTAAGCTCCAACGTATGTGTGATATCGGTATCGGTGCTGATATGTTCGAAATACTGATTGCACATTTTGTACTTATTTGTTCATGTTTTGCGCATATATATGTGGCTATTTGTTAATGTTGTGCCACGTTGGTCATCTTGCAAGTAGGAAGTATATCTTGTGATAGCTTGTATGAATTTTGTGGAATACAAGTTTTCATATCAGCAAAGGCTTGTGTGTTTGTGCGAGCTCGTGGTCAGCATGTTCAGGTGGCTTGCAGCGTTTTTGAGGTTCTTGTTTGTCATCTTTAGTTTTTGTTTTTTGCTTCAGGAGTTCATCATGGGACCAAACAAAGGCGGTAACCCTCGCAAGGGCAACGAGTGATTTTGGACTCAGATACAGATTACTTCCCTAAGGATATGCCAATGTTTGAAGACAATCCAGAGGTTACGGTGAACCCACCTTTACCCAAGAAGTGTAAAGGCGAATCTTCTGTGTCGGTGTTTATCAACGAGGAAGCACGGAATAGGTGGGAGGCCGGTGTGTAACACAAGAAACTACATTTAGAGTGGGCCTTTGTTGAGGACAAGGGTCCATTTAGGAAGCTGATGAAGTTTCATAAATTCAACAAGAAGTTGACTTTAGTGTCAGACTTTTGCAACATTAGCATTGCTAGAGAATACTATGCAAACCTCAAATTCCCAAATAATGACGGAGCAGTTTATCTTAGAGAAATATGGATTCATAATGATAGTAGGGTAGTGAACGAGTTTTCGGGTACGCCGGATTATGCTGATAAAGATTTTGAGTGCTTGGATGATGCGGTTTCCGATCAGGCATTGTTGGAGGAACATGCACACTCGGGGCTGCATGGGAAGTGAATCAGTGTGGGGAGCGTAAACATATCTTTCAGCGATTCTTGAAGAGTGATATCAAAATTTGGTTGATGTTTATACTGTCTCGACTTATTCCCAATTCCCAAGTCACAAAGGTTATGCGACGACGCTTATATTTGATTTTTGCAATTTAGAATCATAAGCCTGTGGATGTCGAGCGGATCAATTTTGACCACATACGAGCCGGGATTGATAAGGAAACTACTGCTATTTACTTTTCGATGCTTCCTGCAGATATATATCGCGCTCAAGGTGTAGACGACGATATTGGTGCTGACTGGTGGAAGGTTCAACTTCCCATCGCTACGCCTCGATATATCAAATATGTACAGATGGATAGAGAGCTAGCTCGAGCCCCTCCTTCAACTACTATGCTATTAGATGATACTCCTTACCCTTCTAGACATCAAGACTATTACCCTCAATCGTTTGATTTTTCGACATTTAATGGTGCACTTCAAGATTTTCAACACTCTATAGATCATCGTTTCCGGCATATGGATGAACGACTTCGAGGCATGCATGAACAGATTAATGACATACATCAAGATTGGATGTTCCATGCATCCACCATTGGTAACAAGTTGGACGACATTTCTTCAATTGCACAACAACAATTTCAAGTGCTATACCATCGTCAGCTTATGATACAAATGGAGCTCGATAAGTGAAATAAGATGGCTATGTATTATCACACCCCTCCTGGGCCACCAAAACCACAATCATCTCATGCGCAATTGGCAGGGTACAGAATTCCAAATTTGTCTATGGATGAAACTGGTGGTGTGCACGAGCTTCCTCTAGAGGTTTCTGCTAAGTCCCCCCTTCTGCCGTTGCCAACGTCTGGCCGTATTCCACCAGTATATCCTACTCTTACTTTTCATGTAGATCCAAAATTCATGCCAGCAACAAGGATACCAATGTTTGGTTCAGGACAACCACTCCAAGGGCCTATTCATGGACCATTTCTTTGTGTGGCACTTCCATTTAGTGGACCTTCATTTTCTACGACGGCATCATTCTCCTCCCCACCCTCATCCGTGCATTTATCTTCTCTGGAAGCCCTCTTTCGTAGCCTTTCATTGAGGACATTGTTTGTTTCAAGTGTAAGGGAAATAAGGTTGTCGATGATTGAATATGATGTCGTAATTGTGATTATTATGCTGGAGTTTACCTTGGGGGTGATTGAAAAAAAGGGGATGTTATGATGATTGGTTTTGTTGGCTATGATGTTGTGAAGTTGTTATGCCATGACTGTCACTTTCCCATGAGTGATGCCATGATTTTGATTTGGTGGGGTGTTAGACTTGTGGGGATGCGGTTGTTATGACTGTTGTGGAGTTCTTGTTTTGAAGCGTTCTTATTGTTTTGAAGTTTTTTGGAAAAATGAAGCCGTGTTGTGCTTAGGTGTTCATTGTGTGTGTGGAAGTCTAGTTAGCTATGACGTTGTTGCTAGGATCGGAATTTATGCGATAATGTGTTGAAGCTTAGAAGTTTGAAGTGTTTGGGTGTTGCTGTTGTTTGTAAGATTATAAGATTCTAACAGTGTGAAGTGTGAGTTGAAAGGAAATGAATGAAGTGTGTGTGTGAAATTGAAGAAAAAATTAAGTGAGTGTGTGAGTGTTGTAATGTAATGAAATGTGTAGAAGTGAATATCTCCTTGCTTTTGATCCTTTGTTCCTTGTCAGCTATGCCTTAGCTCTAGTTCATCACTTATTTGTTGATTATGATCGTGCACGCCAAAATTTTGTGTTCTGATTCCGAGTTTGAAGAAATCAGTATATTTTGTTTGCCAAGGAATCATGTTAATGAAAGATAGATATGCCATAGAAAATCCTTCCTTTAAATAGGAGGTAATCTGGATTGAGTATTATTCCTTTTGTATGTCTATTCTCTGTGTTTGGGTGTTCCTGCATGAAAAGCCATAAGAATGCACCAAGAATATTTGGGAAAAAAAGCCGTTGGCAACTGGGAATGAAAAGCCATAAGACCATGGCAAGCATATTTGGGAAAAAACAGCCATAAAACCCAAGCAAAAAGTGGGAAAAAAGAGCCACAAGACACAGGCAATCATGCACCAATGTGTGTGACAAAAGAATGCACCAAAGTGCAAATTTGAAAGGAAATTGGTATGTTTTAATAGAGCACCAATGTGCAGTAAGGTTACCATTGATTTTGTGTGCTATTTGTTTATGTGTGTGGACAAGAAGATTGTTATGCAATGAGCTATTAGGCTGAATACACAGGGGTATGCATACATGGAGAGCAACTAAGCTAGCATTCCTCAGCAAACACTTGGACGCATGACATTTTGGTCTTTATTCATCGTGCCTTGGTTGATAATTTATGAAGAAATCTCAGGGTTTGGAACCAAGAAATGTTTTGAGAATTTTTGTGTGGAAAATGTGTTGATGAACTTCGAGGTGGACATAGTGGATAGGAAGCGATGCGTTGAATACATATGATTAAAATATGGAGTGTGAGTTTTGCTTCTAGACAAGCAAAAGGTCAAGTGTGGGGGAAATTGATAACTCAGTTTTATACTAACTAAATAATATTGATTTCGCTTGGCTTTTTTATGTTTTAGTGCACTTTATGCATAATTTGGGTAGTAATAAGTGAGCTTGTGTAAAGAATGGTGTGAACTCTTATTTGCTGAAAAATGGCTGAAAGGAAGAAATATGTGATGTTTGTGATTTATCTAGCTTTTGTGGTGTTAGTGGCAAATTGTGTGTAATTGTGTGTGATTTATGTCTTTAGACGGAGAATGGTGTGAAGTGTTACTTAGTAGAAGAAGAGCTTAAATTTGTGCAAATGTGTATGAAGTGTTTGCATGAAGGCACCAGTAGCATGCATGATCATGCACAAACACTCGCACACTTGCCGCACTCCATCGCACAAACACTCGCACATTCATGCACTGCGTCGCCGCACAGCCTGCGCATACATCACATGCATTGCTGCACACCTTACTCGCATGCTGCGCGCACACCACGCGCGGTCTGGCGCAGCACACACATCGCCGCGTACGCTAGCACGCGGCAGCAATGCACATACACAGCGCGCATGATGGGAGCAAATATGTGTAATAAATATGCGATCGTGGTTGCTATTTACACCTACTCAAAAATAATGCTAAACAACCCCTTGATGGTGAAAGTATAGCAAGTTCGTTCCCTCGAGGAAAGGACTGTGTTGAAGCTTTAAGAAAATATTTTTAGTTTTTTAATGTTTATTAAACTGAAAATAAGAAAGCAAATAACAAATAACTAAAACAAGACGGTGATTTAATTAAAACTCAAGTTAAGCAAGTGTACTCCCAAGATTATATTTTAAGGTTACATAAAAAGTACACACATACATCCTATCTATAGTCATGCAAAACAAGAGTAAATACTATAACTCACGCCCTCCTATTAGGCTAAAGGCAATTATTGATTTAAGCACTTACCTTTTTAGATATTAACTAATTCAATAATGCATTCTATATGGCGAAAGGCAAAGTTTACTTCCTTAATTAATCCGGAATCTAATGCAACTAACCAATTCAACCAAACCCTCAAGTTCAACCGCTCCTTTGTGGTAGAGGCAACGCTCGAACCAGTCACGCTAATGCTAAACTGACCCCCTTAATTCCTCCTATTAGGCTAAAGGTAACAATTAAGGCAAATCAACTAACAAATTCACAACCAACCCACAATAGATCCCAAACAACCTACTCTAATCCTCCTATCATGCTAAAGGTAATATCAAAGCAAGTTATCTCTAAGTAATTTACTGCACTTTAAGAAAATATTCTTTGTACATAATCCGGCCAAATCATGCATAATTATGAAGAACACAGCAAAACTTATTCCACAAAGACCTTAAGATAGAACTTAGCATGTAAATTAAGCACTTAAACCCTTATTCATAATCCCGGAAGCACAAAAAGTTTAGCCGAGCATGGCTAAATCAAACAACATCATAATAATATTAAATGAGCACAATATTGAAAACATTAATTAAAAAGAAAGAAAACACCTTGAATTGTAAATTATTGGAAAAAATCTTCGTCTCTAAATAAATGAATTCAATAATGAATGATGTATGTTCCCAATCCGTACAGCTGCAATTATACTTAAATAGCTAAGAGAATGAAACCATAGCTATTACAAAGAAGAAAAACCCTTGCCTAAGCTCTCTCAAATTTACAAAATTAAGTCGTAAATCTGCACTTTTCCTCGACGTCGCGAAGTCCCTGATCGCGCGTCAAAACATCATCGCATGTCGCGACGTCCATGGTCTGACATTGCGACGTAGATGCACGTCGCGACGTGGGAGGGGTCGCGAAGTTGAGACGTAACTCTCTGGAAATTTCTCAAAATTCGCCTAAAAATTCAACCAAAAAATAGACTTTAATTCACATTTTTGACGTTGCGACGTGGATGGTCTACATCGCGACGTGCACCCACGTCGCGTCATGAAAGGTACAGACATCGCGATGTGGAGGTTGCTCTTCAATGATTTCGCGATCTTTCTTTCCTTTTTCCTTCACTTTGCAACCGATTTGACTCCTGTGTGATTTCCCTTGTCAAAGAATACACCATGGTCAACAAACCTACAATTAAAACACTGAAACGAATAAAAACGAACAAGAACGTCCAAAGAATTAAGTATAAACACTACATAAAAGGTGAATAAATTCACCTCATTAATTTCCCCCACTCTTAACCTTTGTTTGTCCCCGAACAAACTAAACCACAAAATAACAAACCTAAACAAAAGTCTAACACATAACAACAAAACGCATCCAACTTCATCAATTCGATCTAAAGGACAAATGTCATGTAAATGCCTCATAATCTCAAGTATTCAAATGTCAAGTACACATAATATACGTCCCCAAAAGTTATCAAAGCACATTAATGTACTCATTTAGACATGTTGATCCAACCATATATGTGTGTGCGATAGGTTCCACCTCAGTTCATAAGTCATCTACAACCACGCCATAAATCAGGGTTCCAACAACTAAGTCTTCGTCTCAACTTTTCCTCACTAACATATTAATAATTCATTATTAAACTCATATTAATGAGGATTCACTCGGCAAACCTTTAGGTTCATAAATAAAACACTCGTTCCCCAAGACTGTCACACATAATTAGGGTATTTCATTAGAAATCCCGTGACATCCACCTGGAGTACTGTCTCACCTTCGGGTTTTAGACCCATTCCCACTCATGCAAGTTCTCCATTATCTATTCGTTTAAGAGCAGTCTCGTAGAGGAGTGGCAATATGAAGCAAGAGTCTTACGGCTTCTAATCTCCGTTACCATCCATATGAGTTCTCTTAGGGTTATTATTAAAAGCAGTCTCATAGAGGGATGATAGTATGAGCAAAACAAGCTTAAAAATGCGAAAGCATTAAGTGCAAACAATTATGCAAGCACATTTATTATGGAACACAATTTAAGCGAGTTATATAAGTTTCAACTAAACAGAGTGTTAAAAACACACTAATATACTTAATATTTACAAACTCGTCAGTCCCCTCAGTAGTTCCTCTAAGTGCATAAAAATGGTTGACTCAAAATGCTAAATTTTCCATCAAAGACCCGACTCCCTCTAGATAGCATATTATTTTCCTATCCCATATCAAATCATTCGATAAAATCCAATCATTGGCAACATAACATTTATCACGACAAGATAAAAAATTCAAAAATTACATACTATACAAAAAATTCCTAAAACCATGGTGTCACTATGCAAAGAGTTATTATTACCAACTTACTTATTTACGAGCTAAGGTTAACTCAAGGAATAACTAATACGAATGGGACATAATTAAAAACCAAAATAAATCCTAATTCCATTAACTTAATTGTCTTAATTTGGTGCAAAGAAACAAAAAAAAACAACAAAATGACAAGAAAAGAAAAGAAAAATAACATCCAAATAACATCCAAATAGAGAAAATAGAAAAAAATAGAACATAAAAATAGGACCACATCATAACTCCCCCCCACACTTAAAATCCACATTGTCCTCAATGTGGGCAAGAAGAAACACCACCTAATCTTGCTGCATGTCGTCACGTGGATGAGGCTGCGAACTAGATCCCTCGCCTTGTGAAATCTGCCACTGTCTGCTCATCTGGTGAACCATATCAGAGATCTGAGACATTTGATGTGACAAGTTGGCATACGCCATCTCCATCTGGTCAAACCGTTCATCAAAATACGTTGCCTGCTACGCCATCATCGCCTCCATGTCGTCCATGCGTGTATGTATGCCTGCAATGTTCATTACTCGTCGAGGTGGAAGTGGTGGTTGAGGAATTGGCTCCTCGTCCTGCTGCTGCTCCTGTTGCTGCTCCTGGCCCTGCTCCAGCTACTGTCCGTGCTCCTGTTGTGGCTTGAGCAAGTGGTTGAGCTGTGATAGTGGACAATATTTGTTGACGTGGAATTTCATGGTCATACAAGGTGCGGTATGCAGTGGTCTCGATGTCGCACAGTCCATAATATTCATTAAACTTTGTGCGGCTGACGGGCACATTCACTCCACGCATGCGCAAAATACCCTGCTGTGTATAGGGGTAGTTTGCATAGAACTCCCGCACCAATGTAGCGTTGCCACCTGTCGTTTGACGGCAAAATTGTTGCCATCGACGATTCCTGATTTGAGTCGCGATTGGTGCGGCTGTGACGTGGATACCCTGCTCCCCTACCATGGGCTTAAGTGCAGATGCTCATTATGGTACTGCTCCACTTCTAAGCACATAAAGCAGAAATTATCAAACCCCGCTGGATTGGGCTTTGGCGGTGGTGGTGGTGATGCATCACCAGCGGTAGTGCTGCATGTTCTCTTTGGTCCCATATCTATCAATACAAAAAATATCCAATATTAATCATAACACTTATTGACAAGATAATTACCAACACAATTCGCACAATGAAATAACACCATTACTAAATAACATGTCCCCCCACACTTAAGGCAAAACACAACCTCAACACATATACGATTGTAGCCATAATGCAAGAACAACAACAACTAATCACAAACACAAAGTCTATATAACAATACATAAAACACACACAATTCATCTCCACAATGCGTATAGGTTCAATATCATATAACTTAAAGTGCAACCTTACGGACAACGTATAGTTGTTGAGTTAAAAGGATACCATATATGCATGACAACAAACACATGACATTCATGTTATGGTCGAGCATATGTAGGGGTGTCAAATTCAAATGAAAAAAACTCATTGAAGCAATCAAGAGTTGGTTTTGAGTTAATACCATAGAAGCATTATAACAAGCACATGACATGCATGTTATGTTTAAGCATATTCAAGTGCTTCAAATGCACACATGACTCATTGAGGCACTATGTCAAACACTTGTGCATTAACCATTTCATCCTGTCCAGACAAACATTCAAAACTGATTTCCCAACAAAAACCACAACAAAATTCCAAAATAATCACAATGAACCATTCTATCATCATTACACAATACTTGTGAATAAAATTTAATCTCCAAGAATAAAAAATAGTCCAAAACCGTGGTATCTATTCCAAAAATTCCACAATTAAATTCTAGCATCCATTTATCATCACAATTCACTCAATAGTGTAAATAGAACATGTAACGCACGATTAAACACAAGATTAAAATAAAAATAAGAGGAAAAATTCAAAATTTACCTCTTGAGGAGCAAAAATCAAATTCGACAAATCGTGTGTTATTTCATGAGATAGCGGGTTCTACACCTTCCCAATGTCTCCTAGAACAGATTGGAATCACCTAAAACTAACGAATTTCACTAGAAATTTGAAGTTTTGAATTTGTAGGTTTTGAGAAAATTTTCAAAATTTGGTTGATTTTTGGAAATTTAATCGGTGAATCTGTGTGGTGTTGATGTTAATTGGATCCTTACTCAACCTATATGACTAATGTGGAGTGAAATTTCAGAAAAAAGGAGAGAAGAGAAGATTGTTTAGAGAGAATTTTGAGTGTTTGGGTATATTCGGTGAAGAACAGCTTCTGTTCTTCAGTTTAAAACTAAATTTTTGCCCGACTTCGCGACGTAGAGCACTTGGACGTCGCGACGTGGGTGAATCCTAGTTTTTTTTATTAAACGTACCTGGACGTCGCGACGTGCGATCGTGCACGTCACGACATTGGCGAATTTTGCTACGTTTTTGCACATTTAATCCTCCAAATCTCCTTTAATCCATTCTCCGACCTACAAAACGAAATATTTGCACAAAAAGACTATTAGTTAATGGAATTTTTAGCCTAACTTCTAAATAAACTTAAATGAAACTTATAAATATAACATATAAACTTGGGCTGCCTCCCATAAAGAGCTTTATTTATCGTCGAAAGCTCGACGCCTGTTGCTTATTCTTCCCTCGGTGACTCTTCAAGTGCCACCTTTTCAACAATGCGGAAAATTTTTTCGCCTTGAGAAAAATAAATCTTCAACCACTGCCCATTGACGATAAAAGAATTTCCTGTTCTTTCATTTAGAAGCTCCACTGTGCCATAAGGAAACAGTGTCTTGACCCTGAATGGACCATTCCATCTTGACTTAAGCTTGCCTGGGAAAAGCTTCAACTTAGAATTATACAGTAAAACGAGATGCCCGAGTTCGAACTTTTTATGTAGGATGCATTTATCATGCCACTTTTTAGTTCTCTCTTTGTAGAGAAATGCACTTTGTTATACATCAAATCTAAACTCATCCAAATCATTGAATTCCAACAACCGTTGCTCAGCTGCCTTCCCATAATCAGTTTTCATCTCCTTTAATGCCCAAAAAGTTTTGTACTCAAGCTCAATTGGTAAATGACAAACCTTACCAAAAACCATGCGATATAGAGATGTACCAATAGGAGTTTTGAAAACTGTGCGATATGGCCATAGAGACTCATCCAATTTTGTTGCCCAATCCTTCCTAGAAGGTTTCACAACCTTTTCTAAAATTCTCTAAGAATGTAAGATTGACCATTGGATTTTGGGAATGGTCCCATGAAGTCTATGCCCCAAACCTCGAAAAATTCTACCTCCATAATGTTGTTTAAAGGCATCTCATTCCTTCATGAAATATTTCCTATCCTTTGGCATTCATCACAAAGTTTGATCCACTCTTGATTGTCATGGAATAGTTTTGGCCAATAATACCTCAGCTGCAAGACTTTGTAAACTGTTCTTCGCCCCCCCAAAATGTCCTCCATAATCAGATTCATGGCATGACCGAAGAATTTCTTTTTGATACTCCTCAGGAACACATCTTCAAATAGCTTGGTCACTGCATACCTTGAAAAGATAAAGCTCATCCCAATAATAGTAGCTTGCATCGTGGATGAGTTTTTTCCAATGTTAGAGACACAAATTGGGTGGAATTTGTTGTGAAACCACCTAATTGGCAATGTCGGCGTACTATGGAACCTTTTCAACTTCTTCCACTTCAAACAATTGCTCATCCGGGAATATCTCCTTAATTTGAACATTACTATCTTCTTCCAAATGCTCATGCTTTTCCAAACGAGAAAGGTGGTCGACAACATAATTTTCAAATGCTCATGCTTCTTATCACGAAATTCCAAGTCAAACTTTTGTAGAAGTAGAAACCATCGAATCAAGAAATAGTGGTGGGGGCGCATTCTGATATCTCAGTGAGTGATCTTATTTTAATGCATGAATGAGACGGTAGATTGAATATCTGTGCAATGCTCATTGAAAATGTCTGATGAACATGCGTGGTGGGGGCGCATTTTTATATCTCAGTGAGTTAAAAGAAATAGTGGACATGTGCAGACACAACTCATGCAGACTTGTTAAATTGCGGGTACCATGACGCCCAAGAAACCAACTAATGCCTCCACCTCCAACAAAAAAGGACAGAGCTAAAAAGGAAAAAGCAAGGATGTTGTGCCATCCCCACCGTCAGATGACGCCGGATCAGATGAGGAATACATGCCGGTGTACCAAGAAATCGAGGAGGCGGGGTTACCTAACCAAAAGAATAGAAAGGGACCACCACAAGATGTAGGACAGCGGCGGTTTCTAAATGATAAGGCCATCGAGAAATTCTGCGAATTTGCAATTCGGCCAATTCATGTGGAGCGGCAATTCCACATCACGGAAAAGTCATATCGCGCGACGTGATCGAATTCTACAAATGGGAAATCCTCACGGTAGGCCCGAATTCTTGCAACGTAGCTGATGTGAGGCAAATATATGTATAAAAATTGTGATTGTGGTTGCTATTTACCCCTAATCAAAAATCAAGCTAAACAACCCCTAAAAGGTGTTAGTATAGCATGTTCGTTCCTACGATGAAAGGACTGTGTTGAAATTTTAATAAATTATTTTTGGTTTTTCTGTTTATCAAAGTAAATAATAAGTAAGCAAAGAACAAATAACTAAAATAAAGAAGGTGATTTGATTTAAAAACTCAAATTAAGCAAGTGTACTCCCGATATTATAGTTTAGGGTTATTTTAAAAAGCACATGCATACATCCTATCTATGGTCATGCAAATCAAGGGTAAATAACATAACTCACGCCCTCCTTTGTGGCGAGAGGCAAGGAATGATTTAGGCACTTTACCTATTTAGATATTAACTAATTCATTAAACCCTCATTTGTGGCGAGAGGCAAGGTTTACTTCCTTAATTAATCCGGAATCTAATGCAACTACCAACTCAACCAAACCCTCAAGTTCAACCGCTCCTTTGTGGCGGAGGCAACGCCCGAACCAGTCACACTATTGCTAAACTAATCCCCCTAACTCCTCCTTTGTGACGAGAGGCAAGAGCTAAGGTAACATCAATCTAACAAATTCACAATCAACCCACAAAAGATTCCAAACAACCCACTCAAATCCTCCTTTGTGGTGAGAGGTAAGATTAAAGCAAGTTATCTCTAAATAATTTACTGCACTTTAAACAAATATTCATCATACATAATCCGGCCAAAATCATGCATAATTATGAAGAAAAAACCAAAAGATAGAACTTAGTATGTAAATTAAGCACAAAAACCCTTATTCATAATTCCGGGAGCACAATAAATTTAGCCTAGCATGGCTAAATCAATCATCATCATGATATAAATAAATAAGCACAATATTGAAATCATAAATTAAAAAGAAAGAAAACACCTTGAATTGTGAATCCGTAGATGAAATCTTTGTCTCTAAATTAATGAAATCAATAATGAATGATGTTCCCAATCTGTACAGCTTCAATCCTCCGTGAATAGCTAAAAGAATGAAACACTAGCTATTACAAAGAAATAAAACCCTTGCTTAATCTCTCTCAAAGTTGTCACCCCCTCAAAAGCTATAACCCTAGCCCTATTTATAGTTATTCAATGAAAATATTCGCACATAAGTCCTTAAGGAATTCCTTGTTGGAAAAGAAAACTTAAAGTGGGCCAAAATCGTAAATTTCCACAAATTAGGTCAAAAAACTGCATATTCCCCGACGTCTCGACGTCCATGATCGCGCGTCAAAACGTCAGTGAACGTCGCGACGTGGAGGATCTGACGTCGCGGCGTGCACCCATGTCGCGACGTGGGAGGGGCCCCGACGTCGCGACGTGGCTCTCTGGAAGTTTATCAAAATTTGTCCAAAAATTCCCCCAAAAAATCGCATTTTTACCGTCGCGACGTGGAGTGTCTACGTCGTGACGTGCACCCACGTCGCGACGTGAAGGGTCTCACGTCGCGACGTGGAGTGTTTCTTCAATAATTTCGCGATCTTTCTTCCATTTTTCCTCCACTTTGCGTCCGATTTGACTCCTTATGATCTCCCACCTCCAAAAGCACACCACGGTCAACAAACCTACAATTACAACACTAAAACGAGTAAAAACATACAAGAACGTTCAAAGAATTAAGTATATACCCTACATAACCGGTGAATAAATTCACCTTATCAATTTCCCCCACACTTAACCTTTGTTCGTCCATGAACAAACTAAATCACAAAATAACAAACCTAAAAAAAAATCTAACACAAAAACCCTAATGAAATTCTAACACATAGCCACAAAATGCATCCAACTTCATCAACTTGATCCAATAACAAATGTCATGTATGAACCTCATAATCTCAAGTATTCAAATGTCAAGTACACATAATATACGACCCAAAAAAAGTTATCAAAGCACATTAACGTACTCATTTAGACACGTTGAGCCAACCATGTGTGTGTGTGCGATAGGTTCCACCTCAGTTCATAACTCATCTACAATCACGCCATAAATCAGGGTTCCAACAACTAAGTCTTCGTCTCAACTTTTCCTCACCAACATATTAACAATTCATTATCAAACTCATATAAATGAGGATTCGCTCAGCAAACCTTTAGGTTCATAAATAAAACACTCGTTCTCCCAGACTGTCACACATAATTAGGGTATTTCATTGGAAATCCCGTGACATCCACCTGGGTAACTGTCTCACCTTCGGGTTTTAGACCCATTCCCACTCATGCAAGTTCTCAATTAACTTTTCGTTTAAGAGCAGTCTCGCAGAGGAGTGACAATATGAAGCCAGAGTCTTACGGCTTCTCCGTAACCATCCATATGAGTTCTCTTAAGGTTATTATTAAAAGCAATCTCATAGAGGGATGATAGTACGAGCAAAACAAGCTTAAAAATGCAAAAGCATTAAGTGCAAACATTTACGCAAGCACATTTATTAAAGAACACATTTTAAGCGAGTTATACAAGTTTTCAACTAAGCAAATCGTTAAAAACACACCAATATACTTAATAATTACAAACTCGTCAATTCCCTCAGTAGTTCCCCTAAGTGCATAAAAATGGTTGAATCAAAATGCTATACTTTCCATCAAAGACACGACTCCCTCTAGATAGCATATTACTTTCCTATCCCACATCGAATCTTTCCAATAAAATCCAAATCATCGGCAACATAACATTTATCACGACAAGATCAAAATTGCAAAAAAAATTGGATACTACACGAAAAAACTCCTAAAAGCATGGTGTAATTATGCAAATAGTTATCGTTACCGACTAATCTATTTACGAGCTAAGGTTACCTCAAGGGATAACTATACGAATGGGAAATAATTAAAAATTAAAATACATCCTAATTCCATTAACATAATCCTAATTAAAATAACAAGAAAACATCAAAACGAAAAAAACAAAAGAACAGAAAAATAATCATCCAAATAACAACTAAATAACATAAAAACAGAACAAATAGAAAAACAAGAACACACAAAAATAAAAAAAACACAAAACTACCCCCCACACTCAAAATCCACATTGTCCTCAATGTGGGCAAGGAGAAACACGACCTAATCCTGCTGCATGTCGTCGCGTGGAGGAGGCTGCGAACTGGTGCCCTCGCCGCTAGAAATCTGCCACTGTCGGCTCATCTGACGGACCAAATCAGTCATCTGCGACATCTGATGAGATAAGTTGGCATATGCCATCTCCATCTGATCAAACCTCTCATCAAAATGTGTTGCCTGCGTCTGCGCCATATTCGTCATCTGCGTCATCATAGCCTCCATCTCATCTATAAGTGTGTGGATGCCCGCAATATTCATGACACGGCGGGGTGGGTGTGGAGGAACGGGATCCTCGTCCTGCTGCTGTTGCGTCTGGCCCTCCTCATGCTGCTGCTCTTGGCCTAGCGGGGGCGGTTGCGCCTGCCCTGGCTGTGGCTGCGGTGGTGGCACTGGGGGTTGACCTGGCCGCTCATACGAACTACCCCGATATCCATTATACTGTGCAGTGGTGATGACATCACGCACTCCACACATCTCATCTGTGCCCAAAGCTGGCACCCCAGCAGCATAGCAAATGGCTGTAATCGCCGACGGATAATAAAGGCCTGTCCGTACAAATCGACGTGCCTTCCTGATCTCAATGTCCATGATCTCCCCAACATCTATAGAAAGCCCTGCCTGAATAGCGTAATTCAAAACCGCCTTGTCGTCGTCGCAGGAGGACTGATGGATGCCTGGAATGAGCTTGCCAATAATGAAATAATGCCAAGCTTTGGTGACCTTGGTCATTTGAGCTAACTTAAGCTCAGAAATCCTGTGTGTCCGTCTGACCTCAGCAAGTCGTTGAGCCGTGATAGTGGACAAGATTTGCTGACGAGGAGGCTCATGATAATATAAAGTGCGGTATGCACTTCCCTCAATGTCAGGCAACCCGTAGTACTCGTTGAATCTGGTGCGACTAACGGGCACATCAACTCCTCGCATCCGAAAAATACCCTGCTGTGCATAAGCGTAGTTTGCGTAGAACTCCCGAACCAAAGTCGCGTTGTCGCTTACCGGTTGACGGCAAAATTGTGTCCATCGTCGGTTCCTGATCTGAGTCGCAATCGGTGCGACTGTGACCTGGATACCTTGCTCCATGACCATGTCCTTCAGTGCCAAATGCTTATCATGGAATGTCGCCGCCTCCAAGCACATAAACATGAAGTCATCGAACCCCGCTGGATTGGGCTGCTGTGGTGGTGGAGGAGGTGGTGGCGGTGGTGCACCACCAGCGGTAGAGCTACGTGTCCTTTTTGGTCTCATACCTGTCAATACAAGTACATTAAATACAAACCATAAACTAATTGACAAGATAATTACCACACAATTCGCACACTTAATCAACGCTATTAACTAACTAACCTCTCCCCCCCCACACTTGAGTTAAAACACAATCTCAACACTAGGCATAAAATGCAAATAGTATGACTACACACTTGCAAGATCAACAAACTAATCACAGAACATCAAAGACAGAAATAACAAAACTTGTAAACAAACAAACAAGTCATCTCCACAAATTATATTAGTTGAAGGATAGAATATCCAACCAAAGCAACATTTAGTTGGTATTAATTCAAGAAGCATTATAACAAACACATGACATGCATGTTATTTTTAAGTATATTCAAGTGCTTGTAATGCACACATAACTCATTGAGGCACTATATCAAACACTTAGAGTGCATGAACCATTGCATCCTGTGCATACCGACATTCAAACTGATTTACCAACAAAAACCACAACAATGCATATCATTGTACCCACATTATCAAAATTAACCTGGCAAGATTACTAAACTGTAAAAAAAAACAACGTCCAACAGTTACTAAACTGTGAATTGGTACTGTTCCAAAATTTCTACAATCCAACCTTGCATCAATTCAATCACATTATGATAACACAATCAAAATAAATCAATTCAACATGATTTCATAACCCGTATGAACTTAACCAAATCACATTTATCAACATTGGTCAGAATCATAGGTAACCCTGTGCAGATTTGTCCAAAAATTCAACAAATCAAACATTGAATGCATTCATCCTCACAATTCACGCAATATTATGAATAGAACATGTAAAGCACGATTAAACACAAGATTGCAACAAAATTTAGAGAAAAATTTCAGAATTTACCTCTTGAAGAGCAAAAATCAAATTGAAAAATTTGTGTGTTTTGTGATGAACTCAAGCCCTCTACACCTTCCCAAGACCTCCTAGAATGAATTGAAACCACCTAACACTAACGAATTTCACTTGAAATTCGGATTTTGATGTTTGTGGGTTTTGAGAAAAATTTCAAAATTTGGTTGATTTTAGGGAATTGAATCGGTTAAATTGTGTGGTTTTGTTGTTAATGTGATCCTATCTCAACTTATAACACTAATGTGGAATGAATTTTTAGAAAAAACGAAAGAAAGGAAGATTGAGTAGAGAGGATTTTAGGTTTTGTGAGGTTTCGGTGAAGAAGAACAGATTCTGTTCTTGATTTTAACACAATTTTTGCCCGACGTCGCGACATGGATCATTGGACGTCGCGACGTGGGTGAACCCTAGGGTTTTTTTACTAAACGTATCTGGACGTCGCGACGTGCGATCATGCACGTCGCAACGTGGGAGACTTTCTGCCAAAATTTTCAATATTTCTGGACGTCGCGACGTGCGATCATGCACGTAGCGATGTTGGCAATTTTCTCCACGTTTTTACACATGTAAACCTCCAAATTTCCCTTAATCCTTTCTCCAACCTACAAAACAAAACATTTGCACAAAAAGACTATTAGTTAATGGAATATTTAGCCTAAATTCTAAATAAACTTAAATGAAACTTAAAAATATAAAATATAAACTTGGGTTGCCTCCCAAGAAGCGCTTTATTTATCGTCGAAAGCTCGACGCCTGTTGCTTATTCTTCCCTCGGTGACTCTTCAAGAGTCACCTTTTCAACATTGCGTAAGATCTTTTCTCCTTGAGAAAAATAGATTTTCAATCTATGCCCATTGACTATGAAAGAATTTCCCGTCTTTTCATTTAGAAGCTCCACTGTGCCATAAGGAAACACTGTCTTAACCCTGAATGGGCCACTCCATCTTGACTTAAGCTTGCCTGAAAAAAGTTTCAGCTTAGAATTAAAAAGCAAAACCAGCTGTCCGGGTTCGAACTTTTTATGTAGGATGCGTTTATCATCCCAATTTTTAGTTCTCTCTTTATAGAGTAATGCACTTTGGTAAGCATCAAATCTAAACTCATCCAAATCATTGAATTCCAACAACCGTTGCTCAGCAGCCTTCCCATAATCCATTTTTAATTCCTTTAATGCCCAAAAAGTCTTGTACTCAAGCTCAATTGGTAAATGACAAGCCTTACCAAAAACCATGCGATGTGGAGATGTACCAATAGGAGTTTGAAAAGTTGTGCGACACGCCCATAGAGAATCATCCAATTTTGTTGGCCCATCCTTCCGAGAAGGTTTCACAACCTTTTCTAAAATTCTCGTGATCTCCCAATTTGATATCTCCACTTGTCCACTTGTTTGAGGATGGTAAGGGGTTGCCACTTTATGCCGGACTCCATCTTTGGTCAATAAGGTTTGAGAAGTCTTATTGTAAAAATGTGTGCCTCCATCACTGATAATAGCTTTTGGGGTTCCATAACGAGTGAAAATGTGCCTCTTGATGAACCCCAACACACTTTTTGCAACATAAGTCGGCAAAGCAATTGCTTCTATCCATTTAGAAACATAATCCACAGCCACAAGAATGTAAGTTTGACCATTAGATTTTGTGAATGTTCCCATGAAGTCGATGCCCCAAACGTCGAAAATTTCCACCTCCATAATATTGTTTAAAGGCATCTCATTCCTCCATGAAATATTTCCTATCCTTTGTCATTCATCACACTCTTTGATCCACTCTTGAGTGTCATGGAATAGTTTGGGCCAATAATATCCCGACTGCAACACTTTGTAAGCTGTTCTTCGCCCCCCAAAATGTCCTCCATAATCAGATTCGTGGCATGACCGAAGAATTTCTTTTTGATACTCCTCAGGAACACATATTCGGATAGCTTGGTCACTACATACCTTGAAAAGATAAGGCTCATCCCAATAATAGTAGCTTGCATCGTGGATGAGTTTTTTCCTTTGTTGGACAGACAATTTGGGTGGAATTCAATGTGAAACCACAGAATTTGCAATGTTGGCGTACCATGGAACTTTTTCAGCTTCGTCCACTTGAAACAATTGCTCATCTGGGAATATCTCCTTGATTTGAACATTACTATCTTCTTCCAAATGCTCATGCTTTTCCAAACGAGAAAGGTGGTCGGCAACATGATTTTCAGCTCCCTTCTTATCACGGATTTCCAAGTCAAACTCTTGTAGAAGTAGAACCCATCGAATCAACCTCGATTTTGCATCCTTCTTGGCCATTAAGTAACGAATTGCTGTATGATCAGTGTATATAATCACTTTTGCTCCCAGCAAATAAGAACGGAATCTATCCACAGCAAATACAACTGCCAACATCTCTTTTTCGGTTGTAGTGTAATTACACTGAGCTGGATCGAGTAGACGGCTGGCATAATGGATGGTATGGAAAATTTTGTCTGTCCTTTGACCAAGAACTGCCCCGACAGCAAAATCACTCGCATCGCACATAATCTCGAAGGGGGCTCCCCAATTTGGCGGTTTGATGACCGGAGCTGCTACAAGTTGACCTTTTAGAAAATCAAAAGCTGCCTTACAATCACCATCAAAGTTGAATACCGCATCTTTCTCCAAGAGATGACACAAGGGCTTGGTGATTTAGAGAAATCCCGAATGAACCTACGGTAGAACCCGGCATGGCCCAAAAAACTTCTTACTCCCTTGACATTTATAGGATATGGTAACTTTGCGATAAGATCCAATTTTGCTTTATCCACTTCCATGCCTTTAGCTGAGATCTTGTGGCCAAGTACAATTCCTTCATGCACCATAAATTGGCATTTTTCCCAATTCAAAACCAGATTAGTCTCCACGCATCTTGCAAGAACCTTAGCCAAATTATCCAAGCACCGATCAAAAGAATGGCAAAAAATCGAGAAATCATCCATGAATACCTCAATAATATCTTCTACCATGTCATGGAAGATGGCCATCATACACCTTTGAAATGTAGCTGGTGCATTGCATAACCCAAAAGGCATCCTCTTAAATGCGAAAGTACCTAAAGGGCAAGTGAATGTTGTCTTGTCCTGATCCTTTGGGTCAATACTGATCTGATTATACCCGGAGTAACCATCCAAGAAACAATAAAATAAATAACCAGCAATTCTGTCCAAAACTTGATTAAGGAATGGCAGAGGAAAATGATCTTTTCCGGTTGCCTTGTTGAGCTTACAATAGTCCATACAAACTCGCCATGCATTAATGATATGGGTTGCCAACAACTCGTCATTATCGGTCTTGACCACTGTCACCCCACTCTTCTTTGGCACACATTGGACTGGACTTACCCATTCACTATCAGATATAGCAGAAATCATCCCAAAGTCCAAGAGTTTGATCACTTCCTTTTTGACCACATCCATCATTGCGGGATTTAATCGACGTTACCTATCACCTACTGGAATTGCATCATCTTTCAAAAGAATTTTATGCATGCAAATTGATGGACTAATTCCCTTAATGTCAGTAATAGTCCACCTAATAGCTCCTTGATACATTTTCAGTACCATAATAAGCTTCTCTTCTTGCCATGGTTCCAAGGTAGCTGAAATCACTACTGGTAAAGTGTTATTTTCTCCCAAGAAGGCATATTTGAGATGTGAAGGGAGTGGCTTGAGCTCCAATTTTGGAGGTTCTTCAACTGAAGGTTTCAACCTATTTTCACTGCAATCAATGACTTCAATTGGCCTCACCTCAATGGGCTCCTCATAAACAGTATCAGTTAGCTCATAAATGGAAGCATCAAGATAAGCATTATCAACCATACTTTGTAACTCTAATGCTATTTTCATCGATCAAAAGCAAGTCAGAATTAGACATATGCATTAAAGAGTCATTATCATTAATACTACATGTTTTCATGGGATTGCATGCATTAACTAAAGTTTCAACCACATCCATGAAAAAACAAGTAGTAATATCCCAAGGATGCTTCATAGCGTAATTCACATTAAATGTTACCTCTTCGCCATTAACACGAAAAGTGATTGTCTTGCTGCGTACGCCTATTAAAGCATCTCCAGCTGCTAAGAATGGTCTTCCAAATATGAGAGAAGCCTCCTCATCCTCCTCCATGTCCAAGATAATAAAGTCCACCGGGATTGTGAACTTATCAACAACCACCAAAACATCTTCAATGATACGCATAGGAGTGATGATGGATCTATCAGCTAACTGAAGAGTTATGCACTGGTTTGATTTGCTCACCCATTCCCACACTTACAGCAATAGAATAAGGCATCAAGTTAATACCAGACCCCAAATCACATAATGCCTTAGCAAAATATCTTGTGCCAATCTTACATGGAATTGTGCAGCTTCCTGGATCTTTGAGCTTAGGGGGAAGATTTTTCTTTATTAAGCATTGCCCAACCTCATTCAGTTGGATTACCTCCTCACATTAAAAAATCTGCTCCTTATTTGAAATTAGATCTTTCAAGAATTTTGTATAAGTTGGCACTGTCTTCACCAAATCCAACAAAGGAATTTCCACATTGAGTTGCTTAATCATCTCAGCAAATTTGCTAAACATAATCTTCTTCTTTGATGGCTGAATCCTTTGTGGGAAGGGTGGTGGTGGAGCACATTCTGGAAAATTGAAGGCACTTGGAGGATTTTTCTTCTTCCCTTTACTTACACTACATTCCTTGTGTTCGGTTTGCTTGGGTAAACTTTCCTTTTCAATTTGAACCTTGACAGCTTCTTGATCATCTTTTGGAGATTCTTCTTCATTAAGAATTGGAGATTTCAATTCTTTACCGCTTCGTAGTGTCACAGCATTGCATTTCTCTCTTCCCTTGGGATTGGGAAAAGTATCACTTGGTAAAGTCCCTGTTGGCCTATTATGCACTTCATTGGCGAGTTGGCCTATTTAAGTCTCCATATTCTTAAGGAGAGCTTTATGCTCTCTGAACATTCCATCATATACCTCCATTCTTTTCTCCACATTGGCTTGTTGTTGTTGACATTCTCCTAAAAGCTTTTCCATCTTGGCCCCCAACACAGTTATAACATCATCAATTGTTGCTCGAGAATTACCACCTTGTGTGTGTTGTTGATTTCCATAACCAGGCGGATAAGTTGGTTTCGATGAATTATACTGTGGGCGATTTTGTCCTCCTTGAGACCACTGATTTCCACTGGATGGTTTCCATTGATTTGAATTAGCATTCCGGTTGTAATTGACATATTGAACTGGCTCATTAGTGATTTGAGGACATTCATCCATATGATGTGCTACTTGGCATAATCCACAAGATGGCGTGACTTTGTTTGTCAAGAATGCATGAATACTAGCAAGTTGGCTCTGCATGGCTGTCATTTGTGCCTCCAAGTTGGCTGTTTTATCCAACTCTAACATTCCAATTTGACGTCTCCCATGTGTACTTCTTACAGTGGGCAACATTAGCTCATTACTTACTATACGCTCAAAAATCTCTTCAACTTATTCCGGTGATTTATCACGCAAATTTCCTCCAGCTGAAAGATTTACCAAATGTATAGTATCAAAATTGAGTCCATTGCAAAAGAAATTTAGCTCTCTTCCAGGCTCCAACCCACTGTTTGGGCATTTATTAAAAAGCTCCCTGAATCTATCCCATGCTTCAGTGAATGACTCATTTTCTCCTTGACGAAACTGCATGAAATCCATTCGAACCTTGTCCATTCGGGATGGAGAACAGTATTTAGTCATAAACCTCTTCGCAACTTCATCAAAAGTTTCAATTCGTGCCCCATTAATAGAGTCATACCATCTCTCAGCTGCTCCTTGAAGAGAAAAAGGAAACAAAATTCTCTTCAAAACATCATGCGGGATATGTGGAAGATTGCTCGTGTTACATACTTTAAGAAATGTCCTTAAATGTGCATGTGGATCCTCAGTACTAAATCCATGGAAAACATGGTCATTTTGAATCAAATTAATGAAAACCGGCGGGATTTGAAAGTGCTCCCCAGTGTCAATAAAAGGTGAATCCAAATTATCCATTCGAGGCTCATAATGATCACCATACCGACACCGTGGTACCAATGGTTGTGCTTGTGGAATTCTTGGAGGGTCCCCCACTGGAGGATCTACACCACCCGCTGGAGGTACACCCACATTTTGCTGATTAGCCTGTGCAGCCATTGCTTCAAATTCCAATTTCTTCTTAACACGCAAAGTCCGTGCAAGTTCTGGGTCGTATGAAAATTCCGCTAGACCTTGAGATCTTGTCCTGGGCATACAAAGAGAAGGATAGCAACAGTACTAAAAGGATGTAAGAAAATTAAACTAAAACTTAACAAAATAAAGTTAAAAATTCCAACACGACTGCTCTCCCCGACAACGGTGCCAAAATTTGATGTGAGGCAAATATATGTATAAAAATTGTGATCGTGGTTGCTATTTACCCCTAATAAAAAATCAAACTAAACAACCCTAAAAGGTGTTAGTATAGCAAGTTCGTTCCCACGAGGAAATGACTGTGTTGAAATTTTAATAAATTATTTTTGGTTTTTCTGTTTATCAAAGTAAATAATAAGTAAGCAAAGAACAAATAACTAAAACAAAGAAGGTGATTTTATTTAAAAACTCAAATTAAGCGAGTGTACTCCCGAGATTATAGTTTAGGGTTATTTTAAAAAGTACATGCATACGTCCTATCTATGGTCATGCAAATCAAGGGTAAATAACATAACTCACGCCCTCCTTTGTGGCGAGAGGCAAGGAATGATTTAGGCACTTTACCTGTTTAAATATTAACTAATTCATTAAACCCTCCTTTGTGGCGAGAGGCAAGGTTTACTTCCTTAATTAATCCAGAATCTAATGCAACTACCAACTCAACCAAACCCTCAAGTTCAACCGCTCCTTTGTGGTGGAGGCAACGCCCGAACCAGTCACACTATTGCTAAACTAATCCCCCTAACTCCTCCTTTGTGACGAGAGGCAAGAGCTAAGGTAAAATCAATCTAACAAATTCACAACCAACCCACAAAAGATTCCAAGCAACCCACTCAAATCCTCCTTTGTGGTGAGAGGTAAGATTAAAGCAAGTTATCTCTAAATAATTTACTGCAATTTAAACAAATATTCATCATACATAATCTGGCCAAAATCATGCATAATTATGAATAACATAGCAAAACATATTCAAAAAAAACCAAAAGATAGAATTTAGTATGTAAATTAAGCACAAAAACCTTTATTCATAATCCCGGGAGCACAATAAATTTAACCTAGCATGGCTAAATCAATCATTATCATGATATAAATAATTAAGCACAATATTGAAATCATAAATTAAAAAGAAAGAAAACACCTTGAATTGTGAATCCGTAGATGAAATCTTTGTCTCTAAATTAATGAAATCAATAATGAATGATGTTCCCAATCCGTACAGCTTCAATCCTCCGTGAATAGCTAAAAGAATGAAACCCTAGCTATTACAAAGAAATAAAACCCTTGCTTAATCTCTCTCAAAGTTGTCACCCCCTCAAAAGCTGTAACCCTAGCCCTATTTATAGTTATTCTATGAAAATATTTGCACATAAGTCCTTAAGGAATTCCTTGTTGGAAAAGAAAACTTAAAGTGGGCCAAAATCGTAAATTTCCACAAATTAGGTCGAAAAACTGCGTATTCCCCGACGTCTCGACGTCCATGATAGCGCGTCAAAACGTCGGTGCACGTCGCGACGTGGAGGGTCTGACATCGCGGCGTGCACCTTCATCGCGACGTGGGAGGGGTCCCGACGTCGCGACGTGGCTCTCTGGAAGTTTCTCAAAATTTGTCCAAAAATTCCACCAAAAAATCGCATTTTTAACTTCGCGACGTGGAGTGTCTACGTCGCGACGTGAAGGGTCTGACGTCGCGACGTGGAGAGTTTCTTCAATAATTTCGCGATCTTTCTTCCATTTTTCCTCCACTTTGCGTCCGATTTGACTCCTTATGATCTCCCGCTTCCAAAAGCACACCACGGTCAACAAACCTACAATTACAACACTAAAACGAGTAAAAACGTACAAGAACGTTCAAAGAATTAAGTATATAGCCTACATAACCGGTGAATAATTTACCTTATCAGTAGCCATCAGGAAAGAATTCTACGCAAATGCAGCTGCAACCGATGCAGATGAAATTAATGCCAAATGCATATACTTGAGGGGGAATTACTTGAAAATCACAAGTAAAGCAGTTAACGAGCATTACGGCCTCCTAAATTTCAAAGTGGATGAGTACACGGAATTTTCCAAAGTAGGGAACCCTGATACAGTATTATAGTCATTAGCACTCCCGGGAGAAGAATGGTCAAGGAATGCTTGGGGAGACCTGCTTCATCTGTTCCTTAAGCAGTTAACTGCAGAAACCAAGGCATGGCTTTTGTTCCTGAACTCTAGGCTGATGCCTACCACCCACACCACCAAGATTCTAAAGGAAAGGCTGTTCCTGGTTTCCGCTGTAAAGAACCGATTGACAGTGGATGTGGGTAGATTCATCACCACGTACATTAATCAAGCCATAAATGAGGACCACTTGACCATATATTTTCCCCACTTTTTAATGGAATTTGAAATCCAAGAAGGAGTCAAGGTATCAATGGGAGAAGAGAGTCGAACCTCCGTGGGACCCATCCATGACAAGCAGCTACAGAAATACAAGAAGCAAGAACACGCCGATCGACAGCGCCTAGAGCAAGAGGCACAAGCAAATGCTGAAAGGGTACAACAAGCTGAAGAAGGATTGAATCAGAATAACCCTCCTCCGGAAATGGCGCAACGACAGGGAGCCGACCCACCAGTAGAACCCCAAGCACTCAATAACTTCAATAACATGCACCATGTGTTGGAAAACATTCAAACATCATTTCAGAATCAACACAACTCCCTTACACAACATATGAACGAAATGGAGGGGAGATGGACCGGGTTGCAAGATTGCGTAGGAATCATTGGGGACCGGCTAGATTCTATAGCACAGGAATAGACAACTCGTTGGACAGCAATTGATGATAGGCTGAACCAATGTCAAACGGAGGTCCACAATCTGAGCTTAATGATGGTCCACCACCACCAGTCTAGAGGACCAAACTCGTTTTTCCCCCAATGGAGGAAATGGCCACTCAGACACAACAAATTATTGTGGACACCTCTAGCCGAAGAGTGGTCCTGCAACAAGGGATAAGCCCCCACCCTGGTTCCAGTCCAACAACATTCAAAGGCACTAATCTAAGTTTTCCTGGTTTCTCTCGATTCTCTCCTCAGCAGCCTCCGGTGTGACGCCTAAATTGGGTAGACTCTTTCCTCTAAGACAATGGGGACCATTGCTTATTTTAAGTGTGGGGGGGGAGATTTCACTATGGTGGTAGTTGATGCTTGTGTGACGTGGCCTGGGCTGTTGTGTTTGTAAGGCTTAGGCCTTTGAGCTAAATTCTTTTTTATGCCGTGTGTTCTGTGTGTTGCGGGGACAAGGAGGCGGTGTGCATTATTTTAGTAGCATTTAGGTGGTGTTATTTTTCATTTTTCATTTTTTTTTCTTTGTGTTGTTGAGGGTAAGAAAACAAGTCAGTGACTAGCACTGACCTTGTAATGTGCTTTAAATTTCTTTAGTGTTGCGATAAATGTGAGTGTTTTCGTTATGTTGTGCAAATATCCACTAGCCATTTCATTCTGCGCACCTGCACGCCCAATTACACTCACACTCTCGATATCATCGCACATCCATAAATGTTATTCAACTGTTATATGTATGCAAAATTTTGAGTTTTACAGTCTCTATTTGATGCGTGTGATTTGGAGGGTAAAGTGCAATGTCAAAGTAAGATAGAAACGCCAGCACCAATTTTCACATAGGAGAGGACTTATGATTCTTTACTTGTATGTGCTTTCTACTCGTAAACACTTATTCTTGCATTTTGGATATATAGTCCATTGAAGACACACACGAACACAAACTGTTTGAAATTGTGCAAATGCGAAAGAAAAAGCCAGTGGGCGAATAAAGGGAAAAAATAGCCATAAAACCCTGGCAGATAAGTACCAAAGTGCAGTATGAATTTCAAAGAAAAATATTCAGCACCAATGTGCTGTGTTAAGCTCAATTAAGTTTTGTAATGTTTAAGTGTTTGTGTTTGTGGACAAAAGGACTGTAGTGCAAGAATTTTGTCTAAGTGTCTACTTGAGTACTCAGCATAGACAATGTGAGGGAACATGAGAAACTCTCAGCACACACTGCACACTAACAGTTTGGTCTTTATTCATTTCACCTTACTTGCCAATTTGCATAAGTTAGATGAACTATGAACTCAGCAACCTAAATGTTCATACATGCGAAAAATTTTAAAATGGACTGTCGATCATGTTGCGAGTGTTTGACTGTGGAATGGACAAAGGCTTAGTTTTTGTTTTCCTTTGCTCGGGACTAGCAAAGATTTAACTGTGGGGGGTTGATAAGTCGTGGATATACCGACTTATTTGTCTTACATACGTAGCCTTTTCATATAGAAATCCAGCAAAAAGGAATGCTTTGTGAACGACTTGTGCACATAAATGTTATAAACTTGCAATTGCATGAAAATGGCTAAGTGTGGAGAATATGTAGTGATTTTGGTTGAAAACATGCACACACATTCTACCTTAGCCTCACTCCCACCCACAACACTTGAACAGCACTCAAAATTCAGAACTCACACACACACGCCTGGCGCCCGCACAGCCCACACTTGCACTACACTGTGCGGGCACCTTTGCGCCCGCACAACACACACACACGCACACTGTGCGGGCGCCTATATGCCCGCACAGCACACATACAAGCACGCCTGTGCGGGTGCCAATGCGCCTGCACAGCCCACACACTCTACACGCCGTGGGGGCGCCTATGTACCAGCACAGTACAACACACTCACGCACGCACGCGGGCACATCTCACAACACAAGGGCACATTTCATGCACACATTCTCACCCGCGCACTTATACATATTTTCATAATTGCATTCGCATACTTAGGAGATAAATGTCATATTTCTTACCACACTCATGCTCCCAACTACACTAGCACATGCGGCATATCTAAATCAAGCATACACAGCCATTTGAAGGCACCAACTGTTTGATGAATTGAGAATCTATTATCTATCAGTTGACCTCACTGCTTTTGTTGACCTGATTTGTACACACGTGGCACTCTCCTCGCGAAAGAAGGAAGTTTCCAAGAAACATCATCTACGCCTCAAGAGGAGAAAAGTATAAAAGCCAGAGGAGAATCAGAGCTAGAGGACTTCTTTTTGGAGAGGTAGAAAACGAAAATCACGAGAGAAAGGAGATTAGGGTTTCAAGAGGAGAGAATGAGATCTAAGTGGCAATTGTTCGCAATAATCTCTCTGTAATAGCTATGTTTGATCAGGCTTTGTTAAACCCATTTTCAAGGCCGATCAACATGATCGGCTAAACATTTTTGATGTTGCCTTGAGGGATTAAGTGTAATGAATTTAAGCAAACCGATTTGAGATATTTTAATTGCTCATTATGTGTTTGATTTTTGTTCGATGTCTTTTGATGTTTCATTTCACTGTTTACTCACACACGCTTATGCTCTTAATTTGATTTGCAGTGCCCACTGAAATCAGTTTAGTGCTGTAAAAGGAAATTGGAATGTCATCACTAGAATATAGAACAAACATATGTGAGTCCTAGGATCTGGGAATAATTGAGACGTTCGATTGTGTGGTGCCCACTGACAATTGAGGTCAATCGAGTTGAAAGAGACTTAGGATTACTTGAGTATAAAAAACATTAACTTCAAATTTGGTTAACTGTCCTACCAAGGAAGGGAATTAGAGCGGGAGCTAGGGTTTGAGTACTAACTAGCGATATGGGATTAGAAAGTGGAGCCTAAGTCTTGCCCTACCAAGGGAGGATAAAGGAGAATTGTGAATTAGAACAGTGAGAACTACCAAGTTAATCAGTTCTAAGCCACTAGTAGGTCAATCCCCTAATACATGCGTTTACACAAGTCGGGGATAGTCGGGAGAAGTCTTTTACACTAGCCCCCTCAAGGCAACACCATTTCATCTCTCTGTTGATTTAACCATTTACATCATAGTTGTTTAGTTCCTTCATCTTATTTTACTAGTATCACTCATTCATATCTTGGTAACAATCCTCTCCTTGTTGGAGACGATCCCACTTACCACTTCAGCATTCTTTAGTGAATTGGGTAAAATTGCAGGGTAGCGACAACTCCTGCCACACACACCCCTGTGCGGGCGGCTATGAGCCCGCACAAGCCACACACACACACATGCCTGGCACCCGCACAGCCCATACACCCACACACGGTGCGGGCGCCTATGCGGCCGCATCACACACACTTGCACTACACTGTGCGGGTGCCTATGCGCCCGCACAACACACACACACGCACACTGTTCGGGCGCCTATGCGCCCGCACAGAACACACACACGCACGCCTGTGCGGGCGCCTATGCGCCTGCGCAGCCCACACACGCTACACGCCGTTCGGGAGCCTATGCACCAGCACAGCACAACACACTCCCGCACGCACGTGGGCGCCTATGCGCCCGCACCTTCACAACACACGAGCACATTTCATGCACACATTCTCACCCGCGCACTTGTACATATTTTCATAATTGCATTCGCATACTTAGGAGATAAATGATATATTTCTCACCACACTCATGCTCCCAACTACACTAGCACAAGTGGCACATCTAAATCAAGCATACACAGCCATTTGAAGGCACCAACTGTTTGATGAATTGAGAACCTAAAATTTATCAGTTGACCTCTGTTGATATTTCAAACTGACTGTATATATATGACGTGTTTCCTAGTCAGATTAATCTTGTAATTAGTTGGTGTATCATAATCCTGTAATTGTGGGATTTGTTATCTTCTGTTATTATTGTAGAGATTTCTTTTCCTTAAGTTTAAGTGTCTGTTAGTGAAAGTCTTTGTATAGAAACTCTATATATTGTTGTATAAGTCTTTGTTGAGAAAATATAATCAGAATTCTCTCTTCCACAAAAACTTCATGGTATCAAAGCCATGAGCCAAGAATCTGATCAATCATCTAAGGGTTCCACCCCAACCCTATCATCTCCATCTACATCAACCTTCTCATCCTCTGAAAATAATCACATGTCAAATCCCATCACCAGCCACAAATTAACCGATAAAAATTACCTCCAATGGTCTCAATCAATGATGATGTTCATCAGTGGCCGTGGACTGGATGATTTTCTAACCAGTGTGGCTGCACCTCCTAGCTCCAGCGATCCAACTTACAAAGCATGGAGGGCTGACAACAATCTCGTCATGTCATGGCTGATTAGTTCTATGACCACTGATATCGGCGAAAATTTCTTGTTGTACACCACGGTCAAAGAGATCTGGGACGCCGCTCGTGACACCTTCTCAAGTCTGGAAAATACCGCTGAGCTATTCCACATTGAGTGCTCCTTGCAAGATATTCACCAAGGAGATAACACGGTAACAACCTATTTCATCTCTCTCACTCGTTTATGGCAGCAACTTGATTTATTCCAACAGTATCAGTGGAAATGTCCTGAAGATGGTGTCTCATTCAAAAAGATCACTGAAACCAAGCGTATCTTCAAGTTCCTCATGGGACTTGATAAATCCTTTGACGATGTGCGTGGCCGCATTCTTGGAAGTAAACCCCTTCCATCCCTTCGAGAAGTATTCTTCGAGGTTCGAAGGGAGGAGAGTCGAAAGCGCGTCATGATGGGTCAATCTGACACTCAGCCTACTATTGATGCTTCAGCCCTTACTACTGCTGTCGATAACTCCGTAGACTCATCTGCCCTTGCATCTCGCAGCTACAACAACAGCCGCCAAAACAAGGGACGACCGTGGTGTGATCACTGTAAGAAACCGGGCCATCTCAGAGAGACTTGCTGGAAGATTCATGGCAAGCCTGTCGATTGGAAGCCGAGTCGTGCTCAGGACAAGGAAGCTCGGGGAAATGTGGCTGCTCAGAATACCCCTCAACCTGGAACATTTTTTTCAAAAGATCAGATCAGCGCTCTTCAACAGATGATCGATCAGGCTGTCCTTCAATCCAATCCCACTGCCAACAAATCCGGAATTGGTCTCCATGTATCTCAATCTCCTTCACCATCATGGATTGTAGATTCCGGGGCATCGGATCATATGACAGGTGATAGATCTCTATTTTTCTTATACTCTCCATGTCACAATTACCAAACTGTACGCATCGCGAATGGAACGCGCACTAGAGTATATGGAACAGGACAAATCCGCATCTCCAATACTATTACACTTAAATCTGTTCTATTTGTTCCTGCCATTGATTGTAACCTTATCTCTGTGAGCAAACTCTATTACGATCTTAACTGGTTCACATTTTTCCGTGGAAATACTTGTCTGTTTCAGGATTCGAGCTCGGGGAAGACGATTGGCAATGCTAAACTATGTTCTGGCCTCTATCTTCTCCCAACTCAAGCTCACACGGGAACCCATCCCTCTTCTTCTCAGCTCAATTCTCAGTGTTGGTCAATCAATAAAACAGAGAGTCTATCCAATAAAAATAATATTATCATGTTGTGGCATTATCGCCTAGGACACCCAAATTTTTTGTACTTAAAGAAACTGTTTCCCTCTTTATTCATTAATAAAAATGTGAGCTCTTTTCAATGTGATGTTTGCCAACTCTCTAAGCATACTCGTAGCTCATATCCTCCAGTATCATACAAACCAAGCAAGCCATTCGCGTTAATACACGGGGATATTTGGGGACCAAATAGGATTCCAAATATCACTGGAGCGAGATGGTTCCTCTTACTTGTTGATGATCATACTAGGTTAAGTTGGACTTTTCTCATGAAAGACAAATCTGAGACCATCCAAATTTTCAGAAACTTTTATGCAATGATCCAAAATCAATTTCAAACTAGTATTAAGGTTGTCAAAACAGATAATGCTCGAGAATTTTTCAACTCCACTCTAGGCCCGTTCTTTCAGTCACATGGTATTGTTCAACAAAGCTCATGTGTGGATACACCACAACAAAATGGTGTTGCTGAGAGGAAAAATCGTCACATTCTAGATATGTCCCGTTCATTGCTCTTCCAATCTAATGTCCCTAAAAAATTCTGGGGTGAAGTTGTTCTCACAGCTACATATCTAATCAACTGGCTCCCATCTAGAGTTCTAGGGTTTAAGAGTCCACTTGATCTTTTTCTTTCTCTATACCCGGGCAGCCACCTTGTCACCACCATTCCTTTTAAATGTTTTGGGAGCACTGCATTTGTTCATATCTATCCTCAACACCGTGGGAAACTTGATGCACGTTCTATACGCTGCATCTTTCTTGGTTATTCAGCCAACAAAAAGGGATATAAGTGTTTTTGTCCTACCACCCAAAAATTCTACAATACCATGGATGTGACCTTCTTTGAAGAAAAACCTTATTTCTCCAATGCCGTGATTCAGGGGGAGAATAATTCCACATTGGAATCACAACACTGGAATTGGGATGCTCTCCTTGATAACTCTATCACACCATCGGGCTCACAGCTTCCTACTAATCGCAACTCTCCTCACTCGGTCTCACCATCTCCATCCATCTCATCTCCCTTCAATTATCCCAAACATCTCCTCCTTCCTGATGATGAGATCCAAGTTTATACTCGAAGAGGAAAACCATCTCGGCCAGAACAAGTTGAACAAGGTCAAGAATCAGTCTCGAGCTCGGATCACTCTGCTTTACACCCAACTGTTGAAACTGATCAACATTCCAACCTCGATGGGGCTGAACAATCTCCAGAATTACCAATTGCTCTGCGAAAAGGTACTCGGTCTTGTACTCAACATCCAATTCAAAGATTTATGTCATATGCAAATCTGTCCACACAGTATAGGGCCGGAGTTACTGTTCTAGACAAAATTCAGATTCCTCGATCAGTGGATGAAGCCATGAAAATTCCAGAATGGAAGGCAGCCACTCTTGCAGAATTACAAGCTCTCGAAAGAAATGGCACTTGGGAATTGACTCACATTCCCTCAGGGAAACAGCCCGTAGGATGTAGATGGCTCTTCTCAATAAAACAAAAGGCTGATGGAAGCATTGAGAGGTTCAAAGCTCGACTTGTTGCAAAAGGATACACCCAGTCTTATGGTATTGACTACCAAGAGACCTTTGCACCCGTAGCTAAACTCAACTCCATTCGAACTTTGCTATCTATTGCAGTCAATCTAGAATGGCCTTTGTTCCAACTCGATGTGAAGAATGGATTCCTGAATGGTAACTTGAATGAAGAGGTCTACATGGATCTCCCTCCGGGTTTTACAACTGAACAAACAAAAGGGAAAGTATGTCGGCTCAGGAAGGCTCTGTATGGGCTAAAACAATCCCCGCGTGCTTGGTTTGACAGATTCACAAAGGTTCTAAAGCAAGACAAGTACTCACAGTCACAGGCAGACCACACACTCTTCTACAAACACTTTAAAGATGGTCGAATCACAGTCCTTATCGTGTATGTAGATGATATCGTCCTCACCGGGAATAACAAGGATGAGACACAGCGACTCAAGGAACTTCTCTCGAAGGAATTTGAAATCAAAGATTTAGGGCACCTAAGATATTTTCTCGGACTTGAGTTAGCTCGATCTCACAAAGGGATCTCTGTTTCACAACGCAAATATGTTGTGGATCTCTTGAAAGAGACGGGAATGAGTGGATGTAGACCTGTTGATACTCCTATGGATCCAAATATCCGGCTAATGCCACGGACTGATGAACCAGCCTCAAACAAGCTTCGGTATCAAAGATTGGTAGGCAAATTGATATACTTGACCCATACTCGACCAGACATTAGCTTTGCAGTTAGTAGAGTTAGTCAATTCCTAAGTGATCCGGCTGACACTCACATGGAAGCAGTCATCAGAATTCTCAGGTATATTAAGAAGGACCCAGGTAAAGGGTTGATGTTTACCAAGTCACAGAATTGCTCCTTAGAGATTTACACCGACGCTGATTGGGCTGGGTCCCCTAGCGACAGAAAATCGACTTCAGGGTATTGTTCTTTTGTATGGGGGAATCTTGTCACTTGGCAGAGCAAGAAATAACATGTAGTTGCCAGAAGCAGTGTAGAGTCAGAGTTTCGAGCATTAGCACAGGGTATCTGCGAGGGTATTTGGTTAGACAGACTTATGAAGGACTTGAGGATTCCAACCTCGGGTCCAATCCAGTTACTGTGTGACAATCAGTCAGCCATTGCTATTGCAAAGAATCCTGTTCATCACGACAGGACCAAGCATGTCGAGATTGATAGACACTTCTTTATTGAGAAGATCGATAACTGTGTGATTGCTTTAGCTTATGTTCCTTCTCAACAACAAGTTGCTGATATTCTGACAAAGCCTCTATGCCGTCCCAACTTCTCCAATTTGATTGCTAAGCTTGGTCTTTCAAACATATACAATGCAGTTTGAGGGGGAGTGTTGATATTTCAAACTGACTGTATATATATGACGTGTTTCCTAGTCAGATTAATCTTGTAATTAGTTGGTGTATCATAATCCTATAATTGTGGGATTTTTTATCTTCTGTTATTATTATAGAGATTTCTTTTCCTTAAGTTTAAGTGTCTGTTAGAGAAAGTCTTTGTATAGAAACTCTATATATTGTTGTATAAGTCTTTGTTGAGAAAATATAATCAGAATTCTCTCTTCCACAAAAACTTCAACCTCACTGCTTTTGTTGACCTATAATTGTAGACACGTGGCACTCTCCCCGCGAAAGAATGAAGTTTCCAGAAACATCATCTACGCCTCAAGAGGAGAAAAGTATAAAAGCCCTCGAGGAGAGGAGAGCGGCCACACAACAGAGCATAGCATTCCTTAGATTAGGGTTCATAGTTTAGATTAGGTTTTTCTCTCTCTTTTCCCTTTCACACATTTTGCTGTCTCGAGGGCTCGACTGTATAGATCTCGACTTATTTGAGACATTTGTAATGAATTTTATCTGTGTTATTCATGTTCATATTTCTGCACTTGTTATGTTTCGATGTTTCGCATGCCATTGCTTAAGTTTACAGTAAAGTTGTGGTACCCACTGAGTTTTGTGTAAATCGATATGATGCAATTGAACATAACATGAACTGATTGTGAATATACTTATGTGAGTCTTAGGTCCTGAGTAACTTTGTGATTTTGACTGTGCGGTACCCACTGAAAGTTGACATCAATCCATAGGAAAGGTCTAAGAGTATTCTTGTGTTGTGGGTCGAGGTTATGAACTGGTTAGCTACCCTACCAAGGGAGATAGTCAGGGATTGAATTAGATTCATTATAGAGGAATAGGGATCTGGGAATTTCAATCGTGCCAAGAACTTACCCTACCAAGAGAAGTTCGGGGAGTATTGTGAGATGGGGTTGTGAGAACTACCAAGTTGATCAATCCCAGTCCACTAGCAGTTTCATCTCCTCACATATGTTTACACAAGTCGATGATATTAGGGAGAGATCGGTACATGTTGAAATCCCTCAAGGCAGTACTTACATACTAACCTTTCCATTTCATGCATCCTTGCGTTTCATGCATTTCACATTCACTCTATTTTGCAATTGTCCTATTTGTTTTTGTTACATAGTGAGTAGTCAAGTGAATAATTGGTCTCCAAATAACCAAACCTTCTCTGTGGGAATGATTCCACTCGCCACTTCTACATTATTTGAGTGAGTTTGGGTAAAATTGGGAGCCAACGACAGCTCACACCAATTTTTGGCGCCGTTGCAGATTATTTGTTCTCTTGACTCGTTGTTTTTGTGTATTTGTCATTTGGTATTTGGTGGTGTTTTTCTTTGTATTCTGTTTCTTATTGTTGTTTGTTAGTTAATTCATATTTTTGGCTTTGTGTTTAATACTACTGTGTTTAGTTGTGGAAAGTGCAGGTGATTTGAAATTTCATTGTGATTGAATTGTGCACACCACAAAAAGATCAAAATGTCCAGGTGGTTTGGGGATTTTGTAGAGCCTCGTTATGATTATCCACCAGATTGGATAGATGACACACAACCAACACTTGGAGTATTTGACAACTTCTCCCCACCGAGATATTATGAGCCATGGAATAACCAACAACAGAGCAATGAGTCTTATCTCACAGAAAAGGAAAAACGGGAAGACACGTTGTCTCAAATTTTGGACAAGATTGATAGAGTTAAAACAAGGTTGGCTCAAATGGAAGAGGAGGCTCACAGACGACAACAGAGATTTGATGGAATCAATGCCTCAATGAGCAACTAATGGGAACAACGTGAGACAGCAGTTCAAGATGGCCAAGGCCACTCAGAAGGTATATCTCTCCTTACTAAAACACCCACTCCTGAGGAAAATCATTTTAATATGAATGCAATTGTTGATTGTGGTTTAAAGAGTCCAAGAGAGTTGGAGTCTACAAATGTTGGAGATTTTATGCATGAGTGCTTTGTTGATGAGTTTTTTGTGCATGAACGTTTGAGTTCTTTTTATGAGAATGATGTCTCTTGTGATGAGTTTAGTGATGAAGAACTTAGGGCCATTTGGTTTCTTACTGTCAAAATGGAGGGTGTAACTAATGTCGAGTCTTATATCAACTTTATGAATTACCATGAGAATGATGACATTGTTAGACTTCCCATAGATACTCCTCTTGTCCTTGAATGCCCGATGAATTTTAAAGAGACACATTTCATCAACCCTTGTGTGAGCATGAATGAAAATGATACTGCACTTGTTAATGAAAATGACAACATGATTATTGAGCACATTGTTGAGACACCAAATCTTGAAATTGTGCATGAATCTATAGTTGTGAATGGAGTCCAACAAATAGAGAACAATGAGATTCCTTTGTTAAGTGTGCATAGTGAACTGAATTTTGTTAACAAAGGAATGACTCCAATTGATCCATATGTTCGTTTGAGTTGCGATGATTTAATATTCTGTAAGGAAATTGCTAACATGGTGGAAAATTGCTTTGTTGATGCATCCATTTTTTAAATTACGGATGAATTTGTTGAGACTATGGATGCACAATCTGTGGTTGAGCTTTGCAGGGGTTCAGAGCCAAATTTGGTGGGAGAAGTGAAAGAGGTGTTTCCTATTGGGGAACATACATGGTTTAAGATGGAGTTTACTGAGATTGTTCCCCATGTGCATGAGTTCCATCACCTCTTTCTGAAAAACATTTGTCCAGTTTCATACTGGAGAAAAAGAGTGATCATGAAAAAGAATTCTTCTAGTACAGAGATAGATACTCCGAATCTTGAAGAAGGATGCTTCATGAATAAAGTCTAGTTGGAGACTGAATAAATCCAGAACTACTTAATCCACTTCTCTTGAATAAATTGATGTTTGATGTTTTTAGTCGTTTTTGTTCTTGTTTGCTTTACGTAGGATGCTCTCTTGTCTGCAGGAGCCTCAAGCAAAGGCCTCTTAAATGCCAAGTGTGGGAGTGTTGGCAAAGTGCTATTAACTAAGCATATTATCCACCACCATGACCCAAGGTCATGGTGTGGCACTCACTTGCACACCACGTTTTTTCTCTACTCTTTTGTACATCACAAGTCACAACTCACACATGCACAGTAGGCTATGTATCACCACCACTTTAACACCAAGTTTCCAATGAGTCAATATTCACTCATATTTGCACAGTATAAGGTATGAGCTCATTCTCTTGTGATTTAGTGGACTCTATTATCTGTGGGAAATACCTTCTTGAACTTTCATGATTTATTTGAGGTGAATGTTGTCTAGTTGGTTGGATTTTCATGCATATTGTAGGAAATATGAAGTGGTGACCATGTATGAAATTTAAACATGCCATGAACATAGTGCATTATGGGGACGCCTTTATTGCATGGAGTTCTGCTTTGAGATGAGAAACATGGTTAGTGTGCTACATGAATATCTATTTTATATGTATAGTGAGTTGTGTGCTTTTGATGCAAGGATTCATGAGTCCAAATGTGGGGGTGTGCAATTGCAAAGGCTGACCAGAAGAGAGAAAAAGTTGTAAAGCATGGTGCAAGTGGAGTTCAAAGACTACAGTAATGAAGGAAAAGTTGAGGACAAAGGCACTCAAACAGTCAAACATTGGATGTCACAGTCTATACACATAAGGGAGTTCCTGAACCTATTCTTTTATCTTACATTGGGGACAATATAAATTTTAAGTGTGGGTGAGGGAATGTTTGCCATGGTTTATGCCTTTGACAATTCATATGCTTATTTACCTCCATGAAAATTTTTTGCGCTTGCTTGATTAGTTATGGTTGAATTGGTGATGCTTTATTTGATGCTGTGTTGTGATGCTTGAATAAGAAAAATTTTGCTGTAATGGTGCTAAAATGTGCCTCTGATTTCGAATTCTGTTGTGTTGCTTATGTGTGCTAAGAGAGAATTGGTGGTGGTGTAGATTATAGTAGCATTCATGTAGGTTGTATGATTTTGTGTCAAGTGTGGAATAAAAGGCAGTGACTAGCACTAGCCTTATTATGTGCTAGTTGCAATGAATGTGAAAGTGCTGTATTGTGTGTTGTGTAAAAGCTGAGCTAGTCCATTTTCAACACCAGCAATTACAATGCCATCGTCCAATCTATCCTCACTTTTCATCCATTTTGCATGTAAATTTTTGATTAGCTGGTTTTAGAACTCATTCGATTAATAAATATTGTTGGTCAAGGCATAATGTTAAGGTAAGATAGAGATGCCAACAAATCTTTTGACATAGGAGAGAATTTATGTGTTATTTGATCTTATTTGTGCATTCTACTCGTAAACATTTGTTCTTGCATTTGAGTGTATAGTCTATTGAAGAGACACATGGACATGAGGTGTTGGAGAAAAGATGTGGGCAAAAGAAAAAGCCTATGGCGAATAACCATAAAACACTGGCAGCCAAGCACCAAAGTGCGGCTAAATAAATGCACCAATGTACACACAAAAAGAAAGAGGGAAAACCTCAAAGAGTTATGTGAATAAATACTATTGATCTCTATGTGTTGAGTGTTAGTGTGTGTGGATAACAGACTGTAGTGCAAGAATTTTTAATAAAGTGTTTGCTTGAGTACTTTGTATAAATGGAGAAGATGACCATGAAAAACTCTCAGCACACATATCACGTTGACAACTTGGTCTTTATTCATTGTACCTTGATTGACAATTAGTATGAACTTTGGTGAAAATCTGGAACTGTGAAAATGAAAAAGATTTTGTGCATGCGAAAATTTTGAAAATGGACTGTCGATGATGTTGGCGAGTGTTTGACTGTGGAATGGACAAAGGCTTAGTTTTTGTTTTTCTTTGCTCGGGACTAGCAAAGATTTAAGTGTGGGGGGTTGATAAGTCGTGGTTATACCGACTTATTCGTCTTACATACATAGCCTTTTCATATAGAAATCCAGCAAAAAGGAATGCTTTGTGAACAACTTGTGCACATAATTGTTATAAACTTGCAATTGCATGAAAATGGCTAAGTGTGGAGAATATGTAGTGATTTTGGTTGAAAACATGCACACACACTCTACCTTAGTCTTACTCCCACTGACAACACTTACACAGCACTCACAATTCACAACTCACGCACACACGCATTTGCGGGCGCCTATGCGCCCGCACAGCCCACACACCCACACACGGTGCGGGCGCCTATGCGCCCGCATCACACACACTTGCACTACACTGTGTGCGCGCACAACACACACACACGCACACTGTGCGTGCGCCTATGCGCCCTCACGGCACACACACAAGCACGCCTGTGCGGACGCATAGCCCACACACGCTACACGCCATGCGGGCGCCTATGCACTCGCACAGCACAACACACTCACGCACGCACGTTTCATGCACACCTTCTCACCCGCACACTTGTACATATTTTCATAATTGCATTCGCATACTTAGGAGATAAATGACATATTTCTCACCACACTCATGCTCCCAACTCCACTAGCACAAGCGGCATATCTAAATCAAGCATACACAGCCATTTGAAGGCACCAACTGTTTGATGAATTGAGAAACTAATATTTATCAGTTGACCTCACTACTTTTGTTGACATGCATTTGTAGACACGTGGCACTCTCCCTGCGAATGAAGGAAGCTTCCAGGAAACATCATCTACGCCTCAAGAGGAGAAATGTATAAAAGCCCCCGAGGAGAGGAGAGCGGCCACACAACAGAGCATAGCATTTCTTAGATTAGGGTTCATAGTTTAGATTAGGATTTTCTCTCTTTTTTCCCTTTCACACATTTTTCTGTCTTGAGGGCTCGACTGTACAGATCTCGACTTATTTGAGACATTTGTCATGAATTTTATCTGTGTTATTCATGTTCATATTTCTGCACTTGTTATGTTTCGATGTTTCGCATGCCATTGCTTAAGTTTATAGTAAAGCTGCGGTACCTACTGAGTTTTGTGTAAATCGATATGAAGCAATTGAATATAACATGAACTGATTGTGAATATGCTTATGTGAGTCTTAGGTCCTGAGTAACTTTGTGATTTTGACTGTGCGGTACCCACTGACAATTGACATCAATCCATAGGAAAGGTCTAAGAGTATTCTTGTGTTGTGGGTCGAGGTTATGAACTGGGTAGCTGCCCTACCAACGGAGATAGTCAGAGATTGAATTAGATTCATTATAGAGGAATAGGGATCTGGGAATTCCAATTGTGCCAAGAACTTGCCCTACCAATGGAAGTTTGGGGAGTATTGTGAGATGGGGTTGTGAGAACTACCAAGTTGATCAATCCCAATCCACCAGCAGTTTCATCTCCTCACATATGTTTACACAAGTCGATGATATTAGGGAGAGATCGGTACATGTTGAAATCCCTCAAGGCAGAACTTGCATACTAACCTTTCCATGTCATCCATTTCATGTATCCTTGTGTTTCATGCATTTCACATTCACTCTATTTTGCATTTGTCCTATTTGCTTTTGTTACACAGTGAGTAGTCAAGTGAATAATTGGTCTCTGAACAACCAAACCTTCTCTGTGGGAACGATCCCACTCGCCACTTCTACATTATTTGAGTGAGTTTGGGTAAAATTGGGAGCCAACGACTGCTCACACCAACTCTTAGCTAAAAATAACACTTTGAATCACTTGATTTGGAGTTAAGATGAGAAAGTTATGGTCATTTTACTAAAAGCTGGCAATGCTGTACGGGTGTGCGAGTGTGTGCGAGTGAGTGTGTGTTAGTGTGCGTAGGTGCATTGAGTGTGTGTGCTAGTGTGTTAGGTTCGGCTACACCTTGTGTTGTGTGTTTGTGTGTGTTTTGTATTGTGTGTGCAAGTGAGTGTGTGGAGTGTGTGTTGGTGCGGCGAAGGAGTGCAAGTGGGTGAAGTGAGTTGTGTGTGCAAATGAGTGTGTGGAGTGTGTGTTGGTGCGGTCTGACGTGTGCAAATGGGTAATTAAATGTGTGAATGTCATTTAGTGTGCAAGTGGGTGAGTGAGTGTGTGAAGATGAAGGTGCATTAGTGTGTGTAGGTGCGGCTGCACCATGTGTAATGTGTTTGTGTGTGTTTTCGTATTGTGTGTGCAAGCGAGTGTGTGGAGTGTGTGTTGTTGCGGCCAAGGAGTGCAATTGGGTGAAGTGAGTTGTGTGTGCAAATGAGTGTGTGGAGTGTGTGTTGGTGCGGTCTGACGTGTGCAAATGGGTAAGTAAATGTGTGAATGTCATTTAGTGTGCAAGTAGGTGAGTGAGTCTGTGAAGATGAAGGTGCATTAGTGTGTGTAGGTGCGGCTGCACCTTGTGTTGTGTGTTTGTGTGTGTTTTTGTTATGTTTGTGTGTAAATGAGTGTCTGGAGTGTGTGTTGGTGCGGTATGATGTGTGTGTAAGTGAAGATATGTGAATGGATGAATGTGTATGCAAGTGGGTGTGTCAAATGAATGAATGTGAATGCAAGTGGGTGTGTGAATGAAAGTGGGTGTGTGAATGGAAGAATATGTATGCAAGTGGGAATGAATGAATGAATGTGAGTGTGAGAATAAGAGTGTAGTGAGGGTGTTGCATGTGATGTGTGTGTCTTTGAGTGTGTGCTGGTGTGTGTTGTGGTGCCAGCCACAAGTGTGTGTTTGTGAGGTATGTGAGTGTGTGTTGTGGCTGGCGCCATGTTGTTTTTGTGTGAGTGTTGAGCGAATGGAGTGAAAGTGTGTGAAGTTTGGCGAGCTTGAGGATCTCTAGCCCGCCATGAGTGATTGTTGTGGGGTTTGGAAGGCTTTCGGCACAGAAATGGATTTTGTGGTACAAATAAGAAATGTAGCTCTCTCTCTCTTAGCTTTCTATAGGTTTAAGAATCATCAACTTTGGAATTTTGTAGCTCATGATATGAGTGTTCTCCCGAAATGTGTCAGTGATATCAAAACTGGGTGAGTGCTTAGGAATACTCCCCCGTTTCTCATATATGCTTACTGAATTTGGAGATGGTCAAAACATAGGAAATGAAGTACACTCAAAGAGCTTTCCAAAACATCTTAGTTCACATCATTTGGATAAGTATTGAGAGAGATACACTCATTTGAAATTCATTTTCCATTCTGCCGAATGAGAAATTAGTGCGCGCCCCATATGTCAAGTGTGTGTGCTAGTGTTGTAATGTGCTTGTGATGTGCTTGTTGTGTTTGGGACTTTTCTGATGTGCTTGTGAGTTGTGAGAATAGATGTGTTAAGATGTGCACTCAATCAAATTAGCGCGCCCCATATGTCAAGTGTGTGTGCTAGTGTTGTAATGTGCTTGTGATGTGCTTGTTGTGTTTGGGACTTTTCTTATGTGCTTGTGAGTTGTGAGAATAGATGTGTTAAGATGTGCACTCAATCAAATTCATGTCTGCTTTACACAATTTATGCACAAATTCAACACTTCTTCACAATTTCCACAAATATCATTTCATAAACATTTAGCACATAACTCACAAAAACAAGTATGATTTTCACAATAAAACCATGCAAAAGCTTAAGGAATTATGACATATAAGTCGGTATAAACCCGACTTATCATTCCCCCACACTTAAACTTTTGCTCGTCCCGAGCAAAATAGAATATTATAAGCTTTTCTAAAATTTTCAACACACAGCACTTGTAACATCACTATCCTGTCCAATCCTGAAAGTTTTCGCATGCATAAAACCATTTTCATTTTTCTAGTTACAGATTTCCACTTGAGTTCACACTAATTGTCAATCAAGGAACAATGAATAAAGACCAAGTTGTCAACGTGGTATATGTGCCGAGAGTTTTCATGGTCATCTTCTCTATTTACGCAAAGTACTCAAGTAAACATTTTATTAAAAATTCTTGCACTACTGTTTGTTGTCCACACACATCAACACTCGGCACATAGAGATCAATGGTATTTATTCACGTAACTCTTTCAGGTTTTCCCTCTTTCTCTCTTTTTTTTTGTACATTGGTACGTAAAAGTTTTTCAACTTTGCCGCACTTTGGTGCTTGGCTGCCAGGGTTTTATGGCTCTTTTTTTCTTTGATTTGCCATAGGCTTTTTCTTTTTGCCCACATATTTTCTCCAACACCTCATGTCCATGTGTGTCTTCAATAGACTATACACTCAAATGCAAGAACAAATGTTTACGAGTAGAATGCACAAACAAGATCAAATAACACATAAATTCTCTCCTATGTCAAAGGATTTGTTGGCATCTCTATCTTACCTTAACACTATGCCTTGACCAACAATATGTATTAATCGAATGAGTTCTGAAACCAACTAATACAAAATTTAGCATGCAAAATGGATGAAAAATAAGGATAGATTGGACGATGGTATTGTAATTGCTGGTGTTGTAAATGGACTAGCTCAACTTTTACACAGCACACAACACAACATTTTCACATTTATTGCAACTAAAACATAAATCACATAACAAGGTTAGTGCTAGTCACTTCCTTTTATTCCACTCCAGACACAAAATCACAAAACCTACATGATTACTACTATAAACTACACCACCACCAATTTTCCCTAAAACACATAGGCAACACAACAGAAGTAAGATCAAAGGCACAACTTTAGTACACAATATAGCACATCATCATATAAGAAAATCACCAGTAGAAGAGCTAACCAAGCAAGCACATAGCATAAAAATTTCATGAAGGGAAATAAACATATGAATCTTCAAAGGCATAACCATTGCAACATCCCTCCCCCACACTTAGAATATACGTTGTTCTCAATGAAAAGAAGAAACATAGGTTCAGGAACTCCCTTAGTAGACTCTGTCATCCAATGTTTGCTGGCTTGAATGCTTTTGTCCTCAACTCTCCCTCTCATGACTGTAGTTCTTTAAATTCCACATGCGCTTGGCTCTCCTTTTTGACAGCTTTTGCACTTGCAACTCCCACACTTGGACTTATGAATGTGAATCCTTGCATTAAAAATACACAACTCACTATACAAAGTATAAAACACATATTCATGTAAGCACACTAACCATGCTTTCCATCCTAAAGTAGAACTCTATGCAATAAAGGCGTTCCAAAAATGCATTATGTTCATGGAAATTTTCAACTCCACACATAGTTACCACTTCACATTTTCTTTTATGATACGCATGAAAACCCAACCAACTAGACAACATTCATCTCATATAAGACCATGAAAGTTCAAGAAGGTATTTCCCATCAAGACTAGAATTCAAATAAATTACAAGGGAATAAGCTCATACCTTCTACTGTACAAATGTGAGTGAACAGTGACTTGTTGGACACTTGGTGTTAAAGCGGTGGTGCTACACAAACAGACTCTGCGTGTGTGAGTTGTGACTTGTGATGTGTAAAAGAGCAGAGAAAAAGTGTGGTGTGCAAGTGGGTGACACACTATGACCTTGGGTCATAGTGGTGTATAATATGTCCAGCTAATAGCGCTTTGCCAACACCCCCACACTTGGCATTTAAGAGGCCTTTGCTTGAGGCTCCTGCAGACAAGAGACAACTAACTACATAAACAAAACAAAAGAAAAAGTGACTAAAAACATCAAACATCAGTTTATTCAAGAAAAGTGGATTGAGTAGTTCTGGATTTATTCAGTCTCCAGCTAGACTTTATTCTTGAAGCCTTCTTCTTCAAGATTCAGAGTACCCATCTCTGTACCAGAAGAATGCTCTTTCATAAGCACTCCTTTTCCTCCAGTAGAGTACTAGACAAATATCTTTCAGAAAGAGGTGTTGGGGCTCATGCACATGGGGAACAATTTCAATAAACCCCATTTTATACCATATTTGTTCCCCCACAGGAAACATCTCTTTCACTTCTCCCACCACCTTTGACTTTAAAATCCTGCAAGGCTCAACTATAGATTTTACATCTTTGGTCTCAACAAACTCATCAATGGTTTCAAAAACAGATGCATCAGTAAAGCAATTCTCCACCATGTTAGTTATTTCTCTACAAAGAATAAAATCTTCATCACTCGAACTAACATGGTGTCCATTTTGGGCCTTTTCTTTTGATCAAAACACAGTTCATTATGCACACCTAATAAAGGCATCTCATGCCTCTCTATTTGTTGGGCACCATTTAAAGTTTCAAATTCATTCACAGTTTCATGATTTGGTGTCTCAACAAGATGCTCAATATCATTAACCAGTGTAAAATTGGTTTCATTCATGCTCACATATGGTTCAATGAGAGTTGTCTATGTACATCTCATAGGGTATTTAAAGGAAGAAGAAGTGTCTAAAGATAGTCTAACAACATCATTGTTCTTATGGAGTTCCATGGATTCAATATAAGACCTATCATTAGACAAACCCCCCAATTTGACAGTAAGAAACCAAAAGGCCCTAAATTCATCATATGTAAGCTCATCACAAGAGACATCGTTCTCATCAGAAGGACTCAAACATTCATGCACGAGAGATTCATCAATAGAGCATTCAGGTATAATATCTCCCACATTTGTAGACTCCAACTCATAGAACATTTTAGACCACAATCAACATTTTCATTCATATTAAAAAAATTTCCTCTAGAGTTGGTGTTTCAGTAAGGAGAAATATACCTTCTGAGTGGCCTTGAGCAACTGGAACTGGTGTCTCAAGTTGTTCCATTTTGTCGCTGATTGAGGTACTTATGTGATCATATGTCTGTTGTTGTTTTTGAGTCTCCTCCTCCATTTGAGCCCACCTTGTTTCACTGCGCTCAAGTCTTTCTAAAATCAGAGACAACATGCCTTCCAGTGTTCGCTCTTCTTCTTGATAAGACCCAATACCTTGCTGTTGGTCATGCCCTGGTTCATAATATCTCGGTGGAGAGAAGTTGTCAAATACTCCAGGTGTTGGTCGAGTGTTATCCATCCAATCTGGTGGGTAATCCTAATAAGGCTCAACAGAGTCCCCAAACCACCTAGACATATTTGATCTCTTGTGGTGTGCACAGTTCAATCTCAATGAAATTCAAATGATCCTGCACTTACCACAACCTGAACACAGTAGACTAGAATACAGAACAACAAAAAATGAAATTAACTAACACAAAAAATAAAAAGATCATAGAGACGCTCCAAGTCTTCCATGTTTATCTTCAAGATTGTTTCCAAAATAAATCAAACGGGAAGATGGAAACTCTTGTGCCTTCAATACTTATCTTTTCCAAAGTTAGATAGCTTCCAAGAATACCAAGATAAGTTCCATAATTATCCATATGACATTAATCATCAAATCAATCTTCCTTGCATAGATTGATTTTATTTGATTTTGCCTTCAATAAAAGCTTTCGTTATCCTTGCCAAAAAATCAATGCCAATTAAAATAAATGCCAACTCACGTGTGTATTAGCAATCTCCCCCTTTGGCATTTTTTGGCAAAATCCAATCTCCCCCTGTATGCTGAATCAGATGCGCTTGAAACAAATTCCCCCTAAATAATCACTTGGTAAAGAAACATCTGCAAAAGACATTATGCGAGACACAGCAAGAGACGACAAGTTTCCCAGCATACATAGCATTAGGAATTACAAACCAAATAACCAAAATCCAAAATTACTCCCCCTTTTTGCCATAAAAAGACAAAAGGGCCACCAAAAATAATAAAAAGCATAATAAACTGTCTTGAAAAATCAGCATAAATAACATATCAGAGTAATCATCCAGAATCCTCCTCATCATGAGTCACAAGAGCAACTGAATCAGCCAGCAGTTGAACACCAGCAGCAGCATCTAAAACTCTTACATCTGAACCAGCAGGAAACCCACCAGATTAAGGAGCATGACTGTCAGGAACATCAGGTGTGACACTAGTAGGGACATCATCAGATACAGTAGTAGGAACAGCAGTGTCTGCCTCAAGCATGTCCTTATTAGGATCTGAATAATCAGCTTCTTCAACAATGGGATTTCAAGTTCTGCAAAGACAGAATATAAATTTTGAAGTATACCTGCAGTAACATCTGGTGTGACATCAGGTGTAGTGGTGGCAGACTGTGCACCAACTTTTTTTTTCCTTTGAGCAGTTTCAGCAGCAACATCTTTTGCCATTTTTACTGCTGCCAGATCATCAAGTACACCAGAAATTTCCTTTCTTCTCTTTTGAATCTCAGCTTGCTGACCCATTAGCACTTTCAGCTCATCCTCCAGCACCTTAATGGTGCGAGATAGCAGCACAGTGTTACCAAGAAGATCAGTGTCAGAGACATCCTGCATGACATCCTCCATGTCATTGATATGATTACCCATTAACAGCTTGTAGCTAATCCTGATCTCCTCCTTGTCAGTTTCTAGGATCTCTCTTGCTTTAATCACCGAATGTTGCGAAGATAAAACACCATAAATCAAACATGGGAAAGGATAAGCAAGCCTTTCATTTTTGCAATTTGCGTGCTTCACAATTTGGTCAAAGAAAAATTGTCCAACATCAAACTCAACAAAGTTCCCTATTTTAAACAGCAAGGTTGCCATGGACTTGTTGACGCCAGTCTCATGAGAAGTTGGTAGCCAGTTTCTCATTGCAATTTTATGCAGGATATCATATTTAACAGACAGCTGTGATGCAGGGAAATCTTTACCTCTAGGCCATACCCTTCTGACACCTCCAGTAACATCAGTGATTATCATACTATAGTCAGGGGTAAAATCTCCAACATCCGCCCAGTGGCTTCCTAGGTATGTATTAATCACATCAGGAGAAAACTTAAACACTCTACCCCTCATATAAACTTGTCCTCCATCTGGATGGTCAAAGTCCTTAATTGTTGGGTCCAAGTTGCAGTAAAATTCTTGAACAACCCTCCGTACATACTGTTTTATCCCCTTAATTGTTCGTCCTAAACCTTGGCTAATCAATTGATCAACAAGTTTCTGACAGTCTTCGAAATCCCCTTCATGTATATTTCTTTCTCCTAGATATTTCTCTTGGAGACTCGACTCCACAACCCAGCATTATATTCAGACTTAAAATCATCAAGATTAACCGCAGAAACAGAGGACTTACTTAATGCTGCAGGGGACTTGCCCTTTGACATTGACCTTGAGCGAGTCATTCGCTGAGATACAGAGACAGGTTGAGCTTTCTGGCGCTTCGCTTTGGGGGACATTGCTAGTTTTGAGTCAGAAATATCATGGATTTCAGCGTTCTCGGAAGAATCATCATCATCATCAAGAGAGTCATGATCATCAGAAGATCCCTCTTCATCGTCAGAAGGACTATCTTTTCCTTTATTGGACACACTTCCTCCAATATTTCCTTCGCCAGCCCAGTCCTCATCCGAGAACTCTCATTTACCAGCTTGGGGGGTGCAGCACTTGTCCTGTACGGATCTTGACCAACGGAGCTTGGGGGGTGCAGCACTCTCATTCAACATTCACCTTAGAGACGTCCGGTGCTTTGGGGGGTGCAGCACTTGTCCTGTACGGATCTTCACTGGTCTGACCAAACCGTGTCCGGACTCCTGACAGATCAACGGACTGAATAGGAGTAACATCTATTGCCATTGAAGCCATATCAGCCTCAGAATCTTGGAATTGCACTTGCGGCCCAGCAGAACTTCCTTCTCCTTTTGACAATTCTGGTGCAGAATGAGTAATGACGACATGAACTTCATCATTATCCATAGTTTCTACTCCCTTAGTATCATGAGATGAAGACTTGGGTTGAGACATCTTCAGTTTTTGGATCACTTAACTCAATAAAATTCTCAAAAACTTTGATAATGTTCAACGTGATGAAGACGGCTGCAATGGGTTCAATGAGCAGAGTAGAAGAAGTGTAGAAGACAAAAAACCCTTGAGATTTCAAAATAGGGAATAGAGACCGAAATTATTGCCCTCAGAATTTGTGTAACCGAGGCCAACTCTTCAATTCCATATATTCAGCCGAGAAATCCCCGAAAATCCACGTGTCATACGGAGTGCTGAAGATCAGAATTTCGTAAAAACATATCCACAGCTACAATTTGGCCCAAAACCTGGAGACGGGAAACCCAAAGAGACAAACACTAGCTATTCTATTATTTTTGCTTTTTCGGTCAATTTTGTATATATTTTATATAAATTGTTGTACATAAAAATACAATACAAAAAAAACTTACAATATTGAAGAATTTCATCACATATCACAAAGGCCCAGAGCAGACCTCAGTTCTTAAAATCTTGCCCCATCCAAGGCTTTGGTGAAAATGTCAGCAATTTGTTTTTCAGTCACAATGTGTTCCAAAGCAATTATTTTATCTTCCACAAGAGATCTAATAAAATGATGTCGAATATCAATGTGCTTTGTACGAGAGTGCTGAACAGGATTCTTAGAAATATTGATAGCACTCATATTATCACAGTAGAGTGTCATGAAATCCTGTGTGACACCATAATCTTTCAGCATCTGCTTCGTCCAGAGAAGCTGAGTAAGCCAACTACCAGCTGCAATATATTCTGCCTCGACCGTAGACAAAGAAATAGAGTTCTGCTTCTTGCTGAACCATGACACCAAATTATTACCCAAATAAAAACATCCACCAGAAGTGCTTTTGCGATCATCTGAACTTCCAGCCCAGTCTGCGTCACAATAACCAAACAAGTTGGTGTTTGTCAAAAGAATACCAGATCCCATAATCAGTTGTTCCACTTATATACTTGAGAATTTTTTTCACTGACACCAGGTGTGACTCGCGAGGTTCTGCCTGAAATCTGGCACATAAACCAACGCTATAACAGATATCTGGGCGACTAGTAGTTAGGTACAAAAGACTGCCAATCATACTTCTGTAACGGCTTGCATCAATAGGAGTTCCCTTCTCATCTTTGAAGATCTTCTCCTGATTTCCCATAGGTGTTCTCCTTGGGCGAGCATTTTCCAATTCAAATTTCTTCAGCAAATTCTTTGCATACTTTCTTTGTGAAATGAAGATGCTATCATGTCGTTTCTGAATTTGAAGTCCAAGAAAGTAAGTAAGCTCACCAACCATGCTCATCTCAAATTCGCCAGTCATTTGAGCAACAAATTCATCCACCATTGCCTGTGACACTGAGCCAAACACTATGTCATCAATATATATTTGAGCAAGTAAAAACTGACCTTTAAGTTGGCGAATGAAAAGGGTTTTATCTACTCCCCCTCGCTCATATCCCTTGGCCAAGAGGTACTAAGTCAGCCTTTCATACCAAGCTCGAGGAGCTTGTTTGAGCCCATATAATGCCTTCTTCAATTTGTAGACAAACTCGGTGATAAACGATCTCACGACGCTCCTCACGTAGATTGATAGTTGTTGCGGAATATTGGTCACGATCATTTCGAGAATCAATGTGAACAAGTCGAATCAACCTATCTCTGTAGGCTGACAGTATGCACAATTAATTGGATGCTCCTCACATACAATTAACAAGACAGTCACGTAAAGAAAACTCCCTCCTCAGGAAAATTCTTCACAAAGTTAATTAAAATCCCTCCTCAGGAAATCAACTCACGTAAAAGAAACAACCCTGTGTTCTTATTTCAAAATTCAACTCTCTCTCCAACTATTACAACTGATAAAAGTGTCTATTTATAGGCTTATTACAAACCCTAAACGAATTAACCATAAAAGGAAACATTAATTAACTTAAAACCTAAAAATACCAAAAAAAGGAAATTAATTAACGCTGAAAAATCCAGCACGTCCCGCGACGTGGGGGAGCACGACGTCACGACGTCGGGGAACAAACCCTAAAAATAAAAATCACGTCACTGCTGGACGTCGCGACGTGGGTGGACGTCGCGACGTCGGAGCCTCTCCACGTCGCGACGTAGATTTCTGTCCACGTCGTTTTCTTCAACCCCAGGTTTTCAAATGAAAGACTCGTCTTCTACAACTGGAATGAGCATTTTGAATTCATCGAACTTGACGTATGACCTCGATCTCATATCATTCCCTCCCACTTGAAAAAGATTTGACCTCAAATCGTGTTGATTGGTGACAAGGAAAACCGGCACAAAATCTGAAAAATCATCAAGACTAAAAGACAAAATATATGGAAATTCACCTCAGTATTGTCCCCCTCTTTGCCTTTTTCTACAATCCTCACTTCAAGGTTTTTATCATTCAAATCATTACTCAATTCTTTTTCTTGCTTCACATGATAAACATCATTAATAACAAGTAAATTACAATCATTGAAAGCAATAAAAGGAATTAAATCTTCACAAGATTGTTCTTCAAGCATATCATGTGATACCTCCACCATGGGTGATTGAACTTCTTGCAAAGAAGCTTCATCTTCATTTGGATTTATTTTTGTTGATGACAAAGCTTCCTCCAACAAAGGATCTTCATTAATGGCCTCCACAATTGCTTCATTAATTTCATGAGCTCGCCCCATCTCCAATGGACGTAATTCAATATCCCCATGATTTTCAACACATTCCAACAATGGTATAGTAACAACTTTGACAGCTGGGTCTAACTTTGGATGTTCACCAGGCAAATCATGCCATCTTGGACAACTAATAGAATTATGACCTATAGCCATACATATAGCACATCGGATTGGTTTTGGTTTAGACTCTTTCAAACCCTTAACCCAAGAATTTTTAGATAGAGTTCGCTTTGGAATACCTGATCTAGATCTCGACTCTAACTGTTCAATCCGCTGCCTATGCTGTTGATTATCAGCTGATAACTGCCGTAACTGTTCACTGATAGTAGCAAGTATACCTTCTAAATTTTGGTTAACACTAGTACCTTCTGCCTGTTTACTCATGTTGACAATTAACCAAATTCCAACTGAATATCCACAAAATTACTTCAGCAACAATTACCCACAAATATCCAAAATAATCAAACCAACAAACAGTCATCAATTCAGCCAGATCAATTCACACAATACCAATGAATCGAAAAGAAAAGATATAATTGTTGTAACCTTAACACAATAACCAAATCATGCAAGGCTGCGAATAACAACAATTTAGGGTTTCAATTTTAAGGAAAACTGAAAAACCTGATTTCGAAAATCCCTTGAGCTCTGATACCACTTGATAAACGATCTCACCACGCTCCTCACGTAGATTGATAGTTGTTGCGGAATATTGGTCACGATCTTTTCGAGAATCAATATGAACAAGTCGAATCAACGTGAACAAGTCGAATCAACCTATCTCTGTAGGCTGACAGTATGCACAATTAATTGGATGCTCCTCACATACAATTAACACGACAGTCACGTAAAGAAAACTCCCTCCTCAGGAAAATTCTTCACAAAGTAAATCAAAATCACTCCTCAGGAAATCAACTCACGTAAAAGAAACAACTCTGTGTTCTTATTTCAAAATTCAACTCTCTCTCCAACTATTACAACTGATAAAAGTGTCTATTTATAGGCTTATTACAAACCCTAAACGAATTAACCATAAAAGGAAACATTAATTAACTTAAAACCTAAAAATACCAAAAAAAGGAAATTAATCAACGCTGAAAAATCCAGCACGTCCCGCGACGTGGGGGAGCACGATGTCACGACGTCGGGGAACAAACCCTAAAAATAAAAATCACGTCACTGCTGGACGTCGCGACGTGGGTGGACGTCGCGACGTCGGAGCCTCTTCACGTCGCGACGTAGATTTCTGTCCACGTCGTTTTCTTCAACCCCAGGTTTTCAAATGAAAGACTCGTCTTCTACAACTGGAATGAGCACTTTGAATTCATCGAACTTGACGTATGACCTCGATCTCATATCATTCCCTCCCACTTGAAAAAGATTTGACCTCAAATCGTGTTGATTGGTGACAAGGAAAACCGGCACAAAATCTGAAAAATCATCAAGACTAAAAGACAAAATATATGGAAATTCACCTCAGTATTGTCCCCCTCTTTGCCTTTTTCTACAATCCTCACTTCAAGGTTTTTATCATTCAAATCATTACTCAATTCTTTTTCTTGCTTCACATGATAAACATCATTAATAACAAGTAAATTACAATCATTGAAAGCAATAAAAGGAATTAAATCTTCACAAGATTGTTCTTCAAGCATATCATGTGATACCTCCACCATGGGTGATTGAACTTCTTGCAAAGAAGCTTCATCTTCATTTGGATTTATTTTTGTTGATGACAAAGCTTCCTCCAACAAAGGATCTTCATTAATGGCCTCCACAATTGCTTCATTAATTTCATGAGCTCGCCCCATCTCCAATGGACGTAATTCAATATCCCCATGATTTTCAACACATTCCAACAATGGTATAGTAACAACTTTGACAGCTGGGTCTAACTTTGGATGTTCACCAGGCAAATCATGCCATCTTGGACAACTAATAGAATTATGACCTATAGCCATACATATAGCACATCGGATTGGTTTTGGTTTAGACTCTTTCAAACCCTCAACCCAAGAATTTTTAGATAGAGTTCGCTTTGGAATACCTGATCTAGATCTCGACTCTAACTGTTCAATCCGCTGCCTATGCTGTTGATTATCAGCTGATAACTGCCGTAACTGTTCACTGATAGTAGCATGTATACCTTCTAAATTTTGGTTAACACTAGTACCTTCTGCCTGTTTACTCATGTTGACAATTAACCAAATTCCAACTGAATATCCACAAAATTACTTCAGCAACAATTACCCACAAATATCCAAAATAATCAAACCAACAAACAGTCATCAATTCAGCCAGATCAATTCACACAATACCAATGAATCAAAAAGAAAAGATATAATTGTTGTAACCTTAACACAATAACCAAATCATGCAAGGCTGCGAATAACAACAATTTAGGGTTTCAATTTTAAGGAAAACTGAAAAACCTGATTTCGAAAATCCCTTGAGCTCTGATACCACTTGATAAACGATCTCACCACGCTCCTCACGTAGATTGATAGTTGTTGCGGAATATTGGTCACGATCTTTTCGAGAATCAATATGAACAAGTCGAATCAACGTGAACAAGTCGAATCAACCTATCTCTGTAGGCTGACAGTATGCACAATTAATTGGATGCTCCTCACATACAATTAACACGACAGTCACGTAAAGAAAACTCCCTCCTCAGGAAAATTCTTCACAAAGTAAATCAAAATCACTCCTCAGGAAATCAACTCACGTAAAAGAAACAACTCTGTGTTCTTATTTCAAAATTCAACTCTCTCTCCAACTTTTACAACTGATAAAAGTGCCTATTTATAGGCTTATTACAAACCCTAAACGAATTAACCATAAAAAGAAACATTAATTAACTTAAAACCTAAAAATACCAAAAAAAAGAAATTAATTAACGCTGACAAATCCCGCACGTCGCGACGTGGGGGGAGCCAGACGTCGCGACGTCGGTGAACAAACCCTAAAAATAAAAATCACGTCGCTGCTGGACGTCGCGATGCGCAACGAGAGACGTCGCGACGTGGGTGGACGTCGCGACGTCGAAGCCTCTCCCCGTCGCGACATAGATTTCTGTCCACGTCGTTTTCTTCAACCCCAGGTTTCCAAATGAAAGACTCATCTTCTACAACTGGAATGATCACTTTGAAATCATCGAACTTGACGTATGACCTCGATCTCGTATCACTCGGGATGATGAGGGTCTTCAAAACCATTTGGCTGAGCAACATACACCTCATCATTAAGAAGACCATTTAGGAAAGCACTCTTCACATCCATTTGATACAATTTGAATTGCAGCACACATGCAATGGCTAGTAAGAACCTTATAGACTCAATGCGAGCAACTAGCGCAAATGTCTCATCAAAATCAACTCCTTCAATTTGCGTATACCCTTGTGCAATTAATAGAGCCTTGTTGCGAGTGATATTTCCATGCTCATCACTTTTGTTCTTGTATATCCACTTCGTGCCAATGATATTCACATTAAGAGGACATGGAACTAGATCCCAAACTTGATTTCGAGTGAATTGATCAAGTTCTTCTTGCATGGCACCAATCCAATATTCATCTAATAAAGCTTCTGTCATATTCTTTGGCTCAATAGAGGAAGTTTAGCAAGTCATTTGAATTATATCTCTATAATTTACTATCGGCTTGTCTCTTGTCCGAACACCATCAGTCAAACTTCCAATAACTTCAGCAGTAGGATGATTCTTCTGAACACGAGTAGAGGGCTGTCTCTGAGGTGAAATGACGGCGTTTACATCATCATTCTCTACATTCTGATCAGTGACACCAGTTGTGATATTGGGTGAACCACTGCTTGGAACACTGGAACTTACTTTCGGTAGGGGATCTGTAATATCTTCATTAGGAACAACAGTTACTTCCAGAGAGTCATCGACTTGAACATTTGCAGATTCTATCACAACTCGAGTTTTTTTGTTGTAAACTCGATATGCTCGACTATTGATAGCATATCCAAGAAATATAGCTTCATCACTCTTGCGGTCGACCTTCCCTTTATATTCCCTGTCATTCAATACATAACAAGTACTGCCAAAAGGATGAAAATAGTAAACAGTTGGAGTTCTACCTTTCCAAATTTCATAGGGCGTCCTCTCAGTTCCTCCACGGAGATATACACGATTTATAGTGTAACAAGCTGTGTTCATTGCTTCAGCCTAGAATTTCTGTGGAATATTTTTTTCGGGTAACATGACGCGTGACATCTCTGCTATAGTCCGATTTTTCCTTTCCCCGACTCCATTTTGCTGAGGAATTTTAGGTGCAGAGAACTCATGACCTATTCCATGCTGATTACAGAAATCTGAGAAATCTGAGTTTTCAAACTCTCTTCCATGATCACTACGAATTCGTACAATCTTCTGAATAGCACATCCCTTTTCACGCTGAAGGCGTAGACACAATGCTTTAAAGGCATTAAATGTGTCGGACTTTTCTCGAAGAAATTCAATCCATGTATAACGAGAAAAATCATCAACAGTCACATATACATATCGTTTTCCTCCAATACTTTCTACAGACATAGGACCCATCAAATCCATATGAAGCAGTTCTAGCACACGAGTTGTTCCTGGTGTCTGTGACTTGGGATGTGACACCTTTGTTTGTTTTCCAATCTGACATGGTCCGCATATTCTCCTTTCATCAAACTTTAGTTGTGGAATCCCACGGACAGCTCCTTTAGTAACTATGTTCTGCAGCATCCATATATTCATATGACCCAATTTTCGATGCCATAGAATTGAATCTTCCATACTCGATCGAAGACATGTTGGTGAGGCAGAGATGAGATAACAATTATCTCTCGATCTTACTCCTTCCATGATACACATGTTGTTTTGATGAAGCACCTTGCAATTTTTCTTAGTGAAATTTACATCCAAATCTTGGTCAAACAAGTGACTAATGCTGAGCAAATTTTCCTTGAGGTCATCTACCAACAGTACATTTTCTAACTTTGGTAACCAAGGCACATCTAGAGTACCTTTTCCAATGACACGCGCTGTGACACCATTACCGAAAGTTAATTTTCCCATACTTCAAGACACAACATTTTTCAAAAAATTGTTGTCACCAGTCATATGCCTGGAGCATCCACTGTCAAAATACCATTCATCAGTTGAGGCAGCCTTTAGTGAAGTGTATATGAAATTGCACCGATAATTAGGCTTCATCATCCAGCTCTGTTGTGTATTTCTGCGATAAGTAGAGTTTCTAGCAGTACCTTGTCTTAATTCAGCAAAATATATAAAACATCTAGGACGAATATGACCACGACGATTGCAGTAATGACAAACAGGTATAAATCTGTTACCTCTTTCATTAGTAGCATGATAGGAGTAATAAGAATTTGACATATTCACAGCAACCTGCTTCTATTTGGATTTATCCACTGATAGTGACACTGACTGTGACATGGTTTGTGACACGGGCTGTGACACAGAGCTTTCTCCTTTGTACCCCAATCCTGTGTAGTCACCACTTGATTGACCAACCTTAAGAATTTCATCCAGCTTGGAAGCACCTGAATTTAACATCTTAACTCCTTTCTTTATGTGATTTAATTCGTTGGTCAATGTCTTCACTTCCTTTTGGCTTACTCTCAGTTTGATAACCATATCAGTGTTAGATTGTTGAAGATTGTCCCTTTCATTTTGCAGATCTCCAACCTGTGTGTGAAGTTGCTGATTCATTCTAGAAAGTTCAGTCCACTTGTCATGAAGATTCTTGAATTCCACCAGAATATCTTCTTCTGTAACATAATCTTCATCTTCATCTAGATAGGTCGACCTATTACTAGTGACACTCTGTGTAACATCCGTTTCCTTGTCATGATCTGATTGTTCCATCTTAGTGGTGAGAGCTACATGGTTGTTCTGAAAATCATCTTCTTTGTCTGAATCATCTTCACTCCAAGTTGTGTTGAGTGAATTCCTATTTCTTCTCAATGTATTAGCACAATCTGCCTGAACATGCCCATAACCTTCACATTCTCTGCACTTAATTCCTTTACGTTTGAATGATTGATCAGACATCTGATTTTCTTTCCTGTACTTTCTATTGTTTGTCACCTCATTCTTGGTGTTACTGACACTGCCCCTGACACCCGGATTACTTCTGCCATATATTTTTAGTATTTTGCTGAATTTCTTAGATATTAATGCCAAAGAGTCTCCAAGGTCATCATCTCCAGAATTGTCCAACTTCTGCATTTCTGCTTTTAAGGCAAGCTCTTTGTTTTTCTTTGCTTCAAAGTCTATTCCTAGATTCATCTCAAATGTTATAAGGGATCCCATCAATTCTTCCAGCTTCATCTTTGAGATGTCTTTTGCTTCCTCAATGGCAGTAACTTTATGAGCAAATCGTTGAGGCAAAGATCGTAAGGTTTTCCTCACAAGCTTTTCTTCTGAAAAATTTTCACCAAGGACAAATGCTTCATTGGCAATATCACACAGTTTGACATTGAATTCTGTAATACTTTCATCTTCAAGCATCCTCAAGTTTTCAAATCTTGTAGCCAGAATTTGCATCTTTGATAACTTTACACTTGAGGTTCCTTCATGAGTAGTTTGCATAATTTTTCATGCCTTTTTAGCAATCACACATGTGGAAATAAGTCTGAACTGTGCTGGATCTACTCCGTTAAATATGGCATTAAGCGCCTTTGAGTTACTGTTTGCCAAGGCATCTTCAGTAGCCGACCAGCTTTCTTTAGGCTTGAGAGATTTGACACCATCAACATCAGTAGTCGTTGGAGGATCCCATCTAACCAGAATTGATTTCCAAGCCTTTTCGTCAACGCTTTGATAAAGGCTCTCATTCTGGCCTTCCAATATGCATAGTTGCTTCCATCCAAGAGAGATGGATGCATTGTTGAACCTCCTTCCTTCATAGAGTCCATCGCACCAAACAACCAAAATCAAATCCTGCGGATCTCGCCTAAGAAACAAAGACGACCCACTCTGATACCAATTGAAAGATCTAGGTTAGATGCGCGGTGTCCCAGTGGGTGAGAAACACTAGGTGTGACACCGATAATAAAGTAATAATGGACAATATTAAAAATGCGGAAATTAAAAAGACAGGAGGTTGGTAACACAGTTCGGCAATTGCCTACGTCTGCGGGGCCACGCCCAGAAAGAACAATCCACTAAGTTCCCAAGTTACAAGACATTCAGTGTGACATAAGGTAAGACACAATCTTATCTTTGTTACTGTCTATTCCTAACTTCTGCAGTGAATGGATTATGCGAGCTCCCCTCGACTTGTGTTGATTCCTCCCGAAATCCGTGGTTATGCAAGATGATACGAGTTGACCTAGGAAGGACCTTGATCTCACGTATTTGCCCACAAACCTTTGGATCGTTGTACACCAAACTCAACACAATCACGAACAAGAAACACAAAAACAAAGCGGAAGGAACAAGATGAAATGCAAGGACAAAGATTGAAGCAATCTACAACCCCAACGTTATAACAAAAAGAATTAACTTAACTAATGTAAATCAAAAGTTAAATCTCTTCAGTTTGGCGAGTTCTTTAAATCAAGAACGGGTAAGCTAACCTATAGCTCCTCACTAAGGCTTCGCCGGTCTTATGAAAACACAATTTAAATCAATTGAATCCTCACGTTTTTCTTTCAACTTTTCACGGCTGGAAGAAGGCTTAAGCAATGCTTAATTTTTATCAAAATTCTTATTATTTCATGTGAAAAACTCACCTATAAATAGGCTACAAAAACATGAAACCCTAGCTTAATCCTATTACAACTTAGTTTTCAAATTGGAAAAGGAAACCAATAACTAAAAGACAAACTTTAAGTTTCCTAATCATAGCAAATCGGTTATGAAGAAGTAAAAACCGATTTGTACTCTTACTTTCCTAAATCCTCCTAAAACGTAGGAGATTACTTTCCTAATTACCATGCAAGGTAATTGGGCCAAGTAATGACTTATTAATTAACGAAAATAAAGCCCAATTATTTAATGTTAATGGACTAATTATTACAACTTAAATAAATCCTAAAGATTAACAATGGCGTGATCCAATAATGACAAAGCCCAAGCACGCCATCTTGGTCTTCAATGTAGTCCATGAAATTCGAGATGAAAATTCGGCCAAAATCCCGTCATCAACTTTGGAAGGCATTTTCAACAGTGATAATGTCAGAATATTGGAAAACGTAAAACATGAAAGTTGTAGCTCTATCGTTTATTGTTCTAGGGCTTCTTGAATCTTGTAATCCCGAGGTATATCGAAAGAGTTATGGCAAGAATACCAAAACCTGACAGAAACTTTCAGGATGACAATTTGACTTTAACACCACGGACATGGACACGGGCTCATTCTTATCATTCCTCCCTCCTCGAAAGGATTCGTCCTAGAATCTTGAAAGTGAGTTCCTGGATCAAACACCAATATGATGAACCCAATGCAAACTCGAGCCAAATAAAATTGGGAAGATGCACATCTCGAGCAACAAGAAGTTATATCCTGCCAAAACAAGACAAATGTATAAGGTAAAAGAAAGCACAATAATCTAAAACAATACGTAGAATAATTTCCTTTCACCAAAAGAATAGAACGGGCAGAATATGTATGCAAAATCAAAATACATATAACATGATTAGTCGTAACAAATTTTGCTTGAGTCATAATGTTGAAGTCAATGAATTCAAAACAATTATGCAAATAACTATCATATAGTTTATGCAAATCAGAAAATCGAATGTTCCTAATTAAAGAACTAATCAATATGAATTCACTAACAACATTCATGAACACATTATTTACGTTATTAACATGTAATGTAAGCAAAGCATGTAAACATATATGAATAGAATCATAAAGACACGAAAATTCATAACAAGAAAACATATATGCATCCTTGAGAAAGTGCAAATCACATGAACGTATTCAGACCTCTAAAAACATGCAAAAGTTATCAAATATGAGAGTGTAATTCCAAAAACTAGAATGTAAACAATCTATTGAATAGTTGTAAATAGAAAATTTTACCTCTTGGAATTCAAAATAAATTTGGAACGGAGATAACTTACCATACAAGTGTTGAATTACCCATGGACCTCTTTGAACTTGATGAATGTGAGCAAAAGAATCATTAATCCAACAAGTAGAGTCAATATAATTAACACTTGAATGAGTGCATACAAAGGTTGGATGTAGTTCGAAATATCCAATATCAAGCTCAAAATATAATTCATATATTAGATAAGCAACATAGCATGTGAAGAAACTATACATAAACTCATTCAAAACGAAATAATTGGATTTCATAATTGAAGAATTATGTGAAATAATTTGCTTACCAAAACACAAATCATTGGATTTTAATGCACATTTTAAAGAATTTCGAACTAATGTTCCAAAGGTGTGTGAAAGACATTGAAATTGATTCAAAACAGTAATCAAACTTTGAAAATCAATAGCATTGACGTTAACAAAGTTCTTTACTTTAAAACCATTGAAATCAACCAATAAGCTTTCATACTTACCTAACTTACCTTGCTTACCTTGTGGAAAACAAGCTAAGGCGGATTGGATTCCTTGCAATTGATAATGAGTTATTTCGAACTCCATTAAGCAATTAGGAACTCCATAAACCTGCAAAACAAGGGAACTAGGCAGCAAACAATTCAAATGGTGATCACTATCATCAAGTAAGTACATTGATTGCCTATCTAATATTCCTCTCTTAAACTCGCTAGAAGAAGCAAAATGACAAGATTTTGAAACAACTATATCATGACTATTACAAGATTTCGATCCATTACTACATTGTTTCTCTTTCAATTTCTTCTCCTTTGCGGCGTTTGCATCTCTAGTAGCTTGAATGATTCTTGTTCGATCTTCAAAGACTTGTGCAGGAGTCAAAGCGTGAAGATTAAATCTCTTTCCTTCGTATACAAAGCTATAGAAATTTTTCTTGGCATGATAAATCACATCACAATCAAATTGCCAAGGACGCCCAAGTAAAATATGACTTGCTTCCATGGGAACAACATCACATAAAATAGTATCAACATACTTCCCAATGGTAAAAGAAAACATAACTTGTTTGGTAACTCGTGTATCAACCGAATTATTTAACCATTGAAGACGATAAGGCTTGGAATGTTTCATTCAAGTCAAATTCAATTTATTCACAAACAAAGTGCTCGCCACATTGGTGCAACTACCACTATCAATAATCACACTACAAATCTTTCCTTGAACCATGCATCGTGTGTGAAATATGTTATCTCGTTGCATCAAATCATCATTATCAACTAAAGGTTGAATATTAAGAACACGGCGAGAAACTAAAGAGTAATTACCAACATCATAAGTATACGATTCAAGAGATTCATTATCACTTGACTCACTTTGGTGCTTCTCTTCAAGAGGTGGCATGTCGGCACAATCATCATCACTTACCACTTCTCCACTATGAAGAGTTATCATCAATTTTCGAGTTGGACACTCAGCTTGCACATGTCCATAACCTTGACATTTATAACAACGAACATCCCTCAATCTTGGACTAGGAGTTGACGCAGTTTTTGGGGTGTTCTCCACAGGTTTAGGGACTGATTTTGGGACTTGGTATGATGCACTTTATGTTGGATTGGAGGTGAAATGATGCGGCTTTGACGGTGGTGTAAAAGGGGTAACATTCGGCTTTTGTTCCCTTCGCCAAGGTGGTGACGGTTGTGAGAACTTACTCTTCCCTTTCATTTGCCTTTCAATCTTGATTGCTTTGTGGACAAGTTCATTAATATCAACATAACTTTGCAAATCCACATGATAAGCCAAATCATAATGCATACCTCTCAAAAACCTTTCAATTGTAGAGTCGGGATCCTCTTGAACATTAGCTTTAATCATCAAAACTTCCATCTCATGGTAATACTCCTCAACCGATTTATTACCTTGCACAAGAGAGTGCAATTTTCTGTTCAATTCACGGTTGTAATGAGAAGGGACATACTTCTTCCTCATAAGCATCTTCATTTGGCTCCAAGTCTTGACTGGCCTTTCTCCATCTTGACCTCTAGACCTTATAACCTCATCCCTCCATAAACTAGCATAATCCTTAAGGTGCATAAAAGCAAGTCGGTACTTTTCCTTTTTGGGGTAATCATGGCCTTCAAAGAAGTGCTCAAGCTCACGAACCCAATCAAAATAAGCCTCGGGATCTGCTTTACCATGGAAAGTTGGGATAGTTAGTTTAACAGAAGCAATGGAAATCTTAGACTTGTCACCTTTCTTAGAAGAGCTCGTGCCCTCCTCTTCCTCCTACTCATCATGACTAGAATCATTTTCGGACACAAACACAACTCTTCGGGATCTAGGACCCTTAGGTGGTGGTGAAGACAAACTATCAACTTTGAGTGTGAGTTTTCAGATCATGTAAAAGAGGACATCGTTAGTGAACTTTTGGTCCACTACCTTTGGTGATTTAGATTCATCACCCTCTATTTGTACCTGCAAGTTAGTAAAAACACAAGAAATATATAGAAATATACCTCACGGGTTCTCACAATTGGGTAGTATATGCTCTCCTCTCTAGTATAGAGGTTTTTCTCGCGTATACCCTATCTAATCTCTCAACAATGAATATCTCAAACTAATTTAGCTTACTGTTCATTGATTATAATAACAAGTCTCAACCGAATAATCCAACAAATCAATTCACACAAGTAAAGCCAATGAAGTTTGAAGGAAAATCACGTCACTAGAACAATTTATAGAACATGTATGGGGTATAGACAGATTAACTCCAGAATACTATGAAAAACAGAAAGTAGATAGAAAAAGAAGAATAATGGTTTTTGAATCACTCAATTCCGAGCTAAAATGAGCAAGATATGGCACTTTCAATATTGGTGATTTTCAAAGAACAAACAAGAACTTTAGTTCTTTTCTTGGGCTGTCTTTATTTTTTTTTGGGCGAATACCATTTTACCCCCTGTGGTTAGGCATAATCACCCTATCGCTACCTCGTAGTTTCAAAATATCCACATAACCCCCTCGTGGTTTGGACTAATGTGGAAAATGGATGGAATCCGTCTTAACTGACGGATGTGTGCTACACGCGCAAAAATATGCGCGTGGAAAAATAAAGCGCTATTAAAATAAATTTTTATTACAAAATTACCCTTATTCACGTTTTCCCTTCGTCTTCTCCGTCTGAATTTCTTTCCCCTTCTGAATTTCTTTTATCTAACACGCCACCTTAGCATCACTTCATCGGGAAAAACTCATTAGCCAAGCCCAAGCTTATCCAGAATGTATCAATCCTCTTCTCATCCACTGGCAACATTATCTCGTCTTCTCCAGCATTACAGACCGAACCAAAATCATCAATCTGCATTTCAGCAGCATTCAACCAGAAAAAACCTGCAGTCCTTAGCCTTTCCATGAGAAATCATGAATGGAACTGAACCATACAAACCAAACGGCGATTCATGAAGGTATTCAAACACATCAAGATTAAAAAGCCGGTATGGCTCTGAATAATCATCTTCAACACCATGGCCTCTAGTAGGCTTCAATGCCAAACTCGTAGCATGCTCAGGAATCCCAGATACAAAATCAGCCCCGAAAAATGATACATCTAATCGATTGAGGGCCATATGGCCTCGAATCAGTATGCCCTCTAAACCTTTCCTCCCAGTCTTCCCCTTCATTTTTCTTCCTTAATTGCTCAAAATCAAACAACCCATTTGAGTTTATAGATAAAACCCTCTTCTTATTCCCTCTTTCCCTCACAAAAACCTCAAACGGATCATCTCTAAGCACCCCTTCATAATCTTCATCTAAATAAACAATGGATGAAGATTCCAAATCATTATCAATCTTTTCATCAACAATCACATCAGGGACCTAGCTGATTTGTTTGATGGAGAAGAGGGTTTTCATCAACAATCACATCACTTGGATTATTTTGGTAACCTAAACTATGTTATCGAGTCAAGATCAATTTGAGCCTCTAATCAGTGTTTTAGGCTCTATTTTCCTATCTGCTACCTTGCACATCTCTGATTTCTCAAAGTTTTGCGAGAAGAGGAACATCAAAGATCTTATCTTCAATGTTAGCTCTGGAGGTGGTGGCTCTGTTGTCACCGTTGCCGCTGCCATCTCCTGGTGGTACTGCGCTTGCCGCCACTGCCATCTCCTGTTGTCGCTCTGCTCCCGCTGCCGACATGAGATTTAGCTTGTTTGATTAGGTTTGGATTTACTTTTGATTGTTTCTCTATTTGTTTGAGGGATTATAGCTGATTTGTTTGAGTGATAAAGACATAGAAGAGTGATGCTAGCTGATTTGTTTGATGGAGGAGAGACGGGTTTGGAGAAGAGGCAGATTTGTATACGGGTTAGGAACAATGGCAAAGGGACGAGTTTCAGAAATTTCAATTGGATCTCAAATATTTTATAATATTTATTTTGACCTCTTTAGTTTTATAGGTTTGACTATATAATTAAGTAAGGGTGTTATTGTAATTTCGTTAACATCCGTCAATTTAGACGGATTCCGTCGACTTTCCACATTAGTTCAAAACACGAGGGGGTTATGTGGGTATTTTGAAACCACGAGGTAGTAAGAGGGTAATTATACCTAACCACAGGGGGGTAAAATGGTATTCGCCCTTTTTTTTTTTATATAAATATGGTCCGACTTTTTCTTTCTTTTCTCTCTTTTTTTTTTTTTGAATTGGGCCTTTTTTTTTTTCAATTCGGTCTCTTTTTGTTTTTTTTTTTTGAATTCGGACAACCTTAAACAAATCAAACTTTAAGGTTTTTAAGACAAGAACCTAGTACAAGTACTTAGGTTTAAGGATGTTGTCTTGTCTTATGTTGTTCAAACCTTAATTTCTTCAAAATTTTCAGCCAACAAGAATTTCAAATAACTCACCAAATATAAGGAATTTCAATATGCTTCTTTAACAAGATAATCAAGATTTGCAACAAGAAGCAATAATCAAGCTCAAGATTCAAATTTTGACACTTTCGGATTTTCAAGAAAGTGGTCAAGAACTTGTCTTTTTGAGATGGTGAAAAAGTTTGATCAGAACACACTTTGATGACAATGGAATGACGAAACCAACACAAAAAAAAAGATCAAGATACGGATGAGAAACAAGGAAGTTATGAAATTTCTACCAAGAAACCCTAATTTCACAAACCCTAGTTTGACAAACCCTAATAGTTTGGACGTGAAAACAGCAATAATGACTCAAGAATTCGACACTATGATGATGAACACAACAATGCAGAATTTATGAAAAGAAAACAGCAGCAAGATGCAACAAATTTCAACAAGAAAGCAGCACAAATCCGAGAAGCAAGATGAAGATAATTTCGGGCAGATTTGAGCAAGTATTGTGCATGCGATTTTTACAAAATTAATGACTGAACCTATCACGACCTAGGACAGCAAGAAGGACTCACAAACAGTAGCAAAAACGAAGAAAAATCAGCAGCAAAAAGAACGACACAAAACATCAATAAAACGAGACAAGCAAAAACCGAAATAAAGATCAATAGCGATTTTGGGCAGATTTCAACAACCTTTTGCATGCGATTTTTGGACAGAATTATGACGACTTTAGGACTGAATTTAGAGCAGATTTAAGACACAATTTACTGCAGAAAATTGACTCAATAAACAGCAGCAAAAAGACGCCAAAAACAGAAACACGAAACGATGCAAAACAGCAAGACAAAACCGAGAAACATTGAAGACTCAAAACCGAGATTTAAACCTGAACTTGGAAGACAACCTTGGGCTCTGATACCAATTGATACGAGTTGACCTAGGAAGGACCTTGATCTCACTTATTTTTCCACAAACCTTTGGATCGTTGTACACCAAACTCAACACAATCACGAACAAGAAACACAAAAACAAAGCGGAAGGAACAAGATGAAACGCAAGGACAAAGATTGAAGCAATCTACACCCCAACGTTATAACAAAAAGAATTAACTTAACTAATGTAAATCAAAAGTTAAATCTCTTCAGTTTGGCGAGTTCTTTAAATCAAGAACGGGTAAGCTAACCTATAGCTCCTCACTAAGGCTTCGCGGGTCTTATGAAAACACAATTGAAATCAATTGAATCCTCACGTTTTTCAGTCAACTTTTCACGGCTGGAAGAAGGCTTAAGCAATGCTTAATTTTTATCAAAATTCATCTTATTATTTCTTGTGAAAAACTCACCTATAAATAGGCTACAAAAACATGAAACCCTAACTTAATCCTATTACAACTTAGTTTCCAAATTGGAAAAGGAAACCAATAACTAAAAGACAAACTTTAAGTTTCCTAATCATAGCAAATCGGTTATGAAGAAGTAAAAACCGATTTGTACTCTTACTTTCCTAAATCCTCCTAAAAAGTAGGAGATTACTTTCCTAATTACCATGCAAGGTAATTGGGCCAAGTAATGACTTATTAATTAACGAAAATAAAGCCCAATTAATTAATGTTAATGGACTTATTATTACAACTTAAATAAATCCTAAAGATTAACAATGGCGTGATCCAATAATGACAAAGCCCAAGCACGCCATCTTGGTCTTCAATGTAGTCCATGAAATTCGAGATGAAAATTCGGCCAAAATCCCGTCATCAACTTTGGAAGGCATTTGCAACGGTGATAATGTCAGAATATTGGAAAACATAAAACATGAAAGTTGTAGCTCTATCTCGTATCGTTCTAGGGCTTCTTGCATCATGTAATTCCGAGTTATATCGAAAGAGTTATGGGAAGAATACCAAAATCTGACAGAAACTTTCAGGATGACAATTTGACTTTAACACCACGGACATGGACACGGGCTCATTCTCATCACAAGATCCCCTTGCCCACTTTTGAACTCCTCCCGAGCTCTATGCTTGAAAACCGATAATAAAGTAATAATGGACAATATTAAAAATGCAGAAATTAAAAAGATAGGAGGTTGGTAACGCAGTTCAGCAATTGCCTATGTCTGCGGGGCCACGCCCAGAAAGAACAATCCACTAAATTCACAAGGTACAAGACATTCAGTGTGACACAAGGTAAGACACCATCTTATCTTTGTTACTGTCTATTCCTAACTTCTGCAGTGAACGGATTGTGCGAGCTCCCCTCGACTTGCGTTGATTCCTCCCGAAATCCGTGGTTATGCAAGATCCCCTTGCCCACGTTTGAACTCCTCCCGAGCTCTATGCTTGAATCAAGAATACAAGGATTACAACTTCAATAATGTTGCTTTAAGATGCTTCAAGCCAACACACTTTTAACTAAACTCACCAACAAAGAAGTGTGTACACAGTCTTGTATAAGACCGAATGAATAATCAAAAACTCACACTTGAAACCGTGTGATGGAAAGCTTCATATAGGCACATAAAAATCCTTCAATGTTTATCCCAAGATTATTTCCAAATAATTCAAACTGGAAAGATCATTGAGACGCTCCAAGATTTCCATGTTTATCCCAAGATTATTTCCAAATAATTCAAACTGGAAAGATCATAGAGACGCTCCAAGATTTCCATGTTTATCTTGAAGATTGTTTCCAAAATAAATCAAATGGGAAGATGGAAACTCTTGTGCCTTCAATACTTATCTTTTCCAAAGTTAGATAGCTTCCAAGAATACCAAGATAAGTTCCATAATTATCCATATGGCATTAATCATCAAATCAATCTTCCTTGCATAGATTGATTTTATTTGATTTTGCCTTTAATAAAAGCTTTTCTTATCTTTGCCAAAAAATCAATGCCAATTAAAATAAATGCCAACTCACGTGTGCATTAACAAGATTAAATGCAAAAGGTTAGTATGCAAAGAACTGCCTTGAGGGAAAGTCATCCAGAACAGATCTCTCTCTATATCATCGACTGTGTATGAGTGAATGTGAGGGGACTAACTGCTAGTGTTCTGCAATTGATTAACTTGGTGGCTCTCACAATTACACTCCACTTGCTCCTCAAACTTCCCTTGGTAGGGCAAGTTCTCAGCACGAGTCCAAATCCCAGATCCCTACCCGGTCTCACAACTGTAGTTCCATCATCAAACATCTCCCTTGGTAGGGCAGCTGCCTCAATCAAGCATTCAAATTTTTATACTCGGATAAACTCAAGTCCTTTCTATTGGGTTGAATCCATTCGTCAGTGGGTACCGCACGAATGAACTCACAATAACGTATAGATCTTAAGACTCACGAATAATTATCTCAAATTCACTTCAGGTTTTCATTCAATTTACTCCGCCAGATCCAACTCGAATTCAGTGGGTACCGCAATACAAGTATGAAATTAAACGTAACTAACAAACCCATTGATTGCAAACATGTAATGAACAGAGATAATGATTAACACAAATAATTTCCTTTCAATTGTGTCAACAGATTGAAATCCATACATTCGAATCCCTCAAGACAGTAAGATGTGAGAAAAGGAAAAAATAGAGAAAATCCTAATCTAAACTATGAACTAGGAACCCTAATCCTACTGTGTATCTTGTGTCTGGCCCCCCCTGTGCGCTCGCCATTCCATGTGTTAATCTCTATGGTATTTATAGCTTTCCTTCCTTCGGTGTGTTTCCATCAGGTTGGCCCAGCATTCCCTTCAGCTCTAAGATTTCTCCACAAGCCCTGTAAATGTTGATCATGAAGTATAATAAGGCCACGTGTCGAGGTGTAGTCTTAAGCATTAAGAATTGAAATTGAAATCCCTCAAACACTTTGTGAACAAATGAGTAACTGTGTTTGTGCTTGTTCACGTGTGTGCCAAATCTTATGCCTTGAATGGTTAAGTGTAGCTATGCATGCTAAGTGTGCAATTGGGTGTGAGTGTAATGTGTATAACTAGTGCAAGTGTGCAAGTGTAGTAAATAAATGCATGAGTGCAAGTGGGTGAAGTGAGTTGTGTGTGCAAATGAGTGTGTGGAGTATGTGTTGGTGCGGTCTGATGCGTGCAAATGGGTAAGTAAATGTGTGAATGTCATTTAATGTGCAAGTGGGTGAGTGAGTGTGTGAAGATGAAGGTGCATTAGTGTGTGTAGGTGCGGCTGCACCTTGTGTTGTGTGTTTGTGTGTGTTTTTGTATTGTGTGTGCAAGTGAGTGTGTGAAGTGTGTGTTGGTGCGGCCAAGGAGTGCAAGTGGGTGAAGTGAGTTGTATGTGCAAATGAGTGTGTGGAGTGTGTCTTGGTGCGGTCTGATGTGTGCAAATGGGTAAGTAAATGTGTGAATGTCATTTAGTGTGCGAGTGGGTGAGTGAGTGTGTGAAGATGAAGGTGCATTAGTATGTGCAGGTGCGACTGCACCTTGTGTTGTGTGTTTGTGTGTGTTTTTGTTATGTTTGTGTGTAAATGAGTGTGTGTGCAAATGAGTGTGTGGAGTGTGTGTTGGTGCGGTCTGATGTGTGTGTAAGTGAAGGTGTGTGAATGGATGAATTTGTATGCAAGTGGGTGTGTCAAATGAATGAATGTGAATGCAAGTGGGTGTGTGAATGAAAGTGGGTGTGTGAATGGATGAATATGTATGCAAGTAGGAATGAATGAATGAATGTGAGTGTGAGAATAAGAGTGTAGTGAAGGGGTTGCATGTGATGTGTGTGTCTTTGAGTGTGTGCTGGTGTGTGTTGTGGCGCCAGCCACAAGTGTATGTTTGTGAGGTGTGTGAGTTTGTGTTGTGGCTGGCGCCATGTTGTTTTTGTGTGATTGTTGAGTGAATGTGTGTGAAGTGTGGCGAGCTTGAGGGTCTCCAGCCCACCATGAGTGATTGTTGTGGGGTTTTGAAGGGTTTCGGCTGAGAAATGGATTTTATGGAAAACATAAGAAATGTGGCTCTCTCTCTTAGCTTTCTATAGGTTTAAGAATCATCAACTTTGGAATTCTGTAGCTCAAGATATGAGTGTTCTCCCGAAATGTGTGAGTGATATCAAAACTGGGTGAGTGCTTAGAAAGACTCCCCCGTTTCTCATATATTCTTACTGAATTGGGAGATGGTCAAAACCTAAGAAATGAAGTATACTCAAAGAGCTTTCCAAAACATCTTAGTTCTCATCATTTGGATAAGTATTGAGAGAGATACACTCATTTGAAGCTCATTTTCCATTCTGCCGAATGAGAAATTAGTACGCCCCATATGTCAAGTGTGTGTGCTAGTGTTGTAATGTGCTTGTGATGTGCCTGTTGTGTTTGGGACTTTTCTTATGTGCTTGTGAGTTGTGAGAATAGATGTGTCAAGATGTGCACTCAATCAAATTCATGTATGCTTTACACAATTTATGCACAAATTCAACACTTCTTCACAATTTCCACAAATATCATTTCATAAACATTTAGCACATAACTCACACGAACAAGTATGATTTTCACAATAAAACCATGCAAAATCTTAAGGAATTATGACGTATAAGTCGGTATAAACCCGACTTATCAATATTCGATGCAGTTTTGGGTGATGGACTTAACCTAATACCACCCATACAACTAGAATCCTTTTGAACTACTACCCATTTACATGTCGATGGCCTAATGGGGAGAGGTTCAATTGGATTTTGCAAAACTATAAATATGGACTTCCTCCATTTACACCAAATCTGAATAGTACAAAAGAATGTGTGGCAGTAGAGAGTGGGTGTTGTTTTTTCCTTGCACTTCCAGACCACATCTCTAGCTGCCTTACAAGTATTTATAGATTTACCAAAAAAATCCCATATATGGACCAAAAGCTAAAGTATACAGACCCCTTTTGATTAGTCGAGTTTGTATCGACTTATTTGCTTTGCTTACTTGACCTTTTGTGTGATATTCTAGTGAAAATGGTGCTTCATGAACAACTTATGTGCAGTAATGTTCATATGTACAAAAGATCTATGTGCTGTGACAACATTAAGCAATGTGATACGATTTTGTGTATGAATATCGAAACAAGCACACACTTGATCACTAAGCCTCACAAAGTCTCAAGCACCACATGAGAATCCCAACACACAAACACACTACATAGTTCACATGCACACATTTAACTCACACTTAGCACACAAAACACACACAACACATTACGGGTGCCTAAGAGCCCGCACGCACACACTCCAGCACACACACACCTCACGCAGGCGCCTAAGCGCCCGCACACACACGGCACAAGCTAGGCGCCCACCTCACACACACACGAGCACACGCATGCGAGGCGCCCACCCCTCACACTCGCACACTACCTCACTTTCTTGCACTAACCCTCTCATGCACTCACGCTCATTTTTTGCATACTCACACACTTGATCATGCATTTACTCGCACACTTCCACACTGTCTACTAATTGCATGTAGTTCACCAACACTTCCGCATGCACTTAATATGTACAGCAACACTAGGCACTCAAACACAGTTACTCGGAGGCACACCACATGTTTGATGAACTGCAAACTTAATGCTTAAGGGAACGCTTCAATTGAATGACCTTACTTTATTAGCTGGCTGACTTTTGCATACATGTGGAGAGATATCACACTCGACTACAGCTTCCAGCTACCATGATTCTGACACGTCAATGAAGGAAAAGTATAAAAGGCAAAGGTAAAGACTGAAGGAGAGAGCTCGGTTCGGGGAGAAGAGGAAAAATCGCAATATTGAGAGAAAAGAAAATCATCAGAACAATATTGGGAAAGAAAAATAGGGCATCTTTGCTAATAAACATTGTTCTCTATGAAATCAGGAAATCAGAGTCGATCAATATGATCGGCTAAGTCTCGCGACCATTAAAAAAAAGAAAAGAAAAATGCGTAATATTGCCCACAAATTCAATTTCTTCCTTATTCATTGTATCCAGCCGAATAGGAACACATATAATCTAATGATTTGAATAAAAATAAGAAAAATATTTGAAAATCTATATATTGGGTGAATTATAACTCATGATTTTTTCCCAAAAAAAAATTAAAATCACATAAAAAATAGTCCGCAAGTGCTTTTTTTAAGCAAATAACTTGATGAGAAATATTTAATGTAACAGTTTGTGTACAAAAAAAAATAAAATTAAAATTTTTAAAAATTCACCATTTTCGGTAAAATATAACTCGCTATTTTTGACAAAAATAGAAAGTCACAAAAAAAATGTTAGCAAGTGCTCTAATTTTAGTTCATTTTTCGTGCAACTCAAAGACAACTACGTAATCTAGTGATTTGTGTACAAAAAATAGAAAAATAAATATTATAAAAGTCACCATTTGTTGTGAGTTATGACGCACAAATTTTTTTCCAAAATTATTAAATTGCATAAAATCACCATTTTCACAAATGCCCTTTGAAGATTGTTTTTTGCACATAACTTGATGAGACATATGTAATCTAGCGATTTGTGTAAAAAAAGAAAGTTAATATTTCCGTTGAGTTACTCACTGTTTTGAACAAAAATAAAATCAGAATAACTTGTTTGGAAGTGCTCTTTTTCGATCATTTTTCCAGAAAACTTGATGAGAAATATGAAATTTAGCGATTTATGCATACAAAAAAAAGAATTTTAAATTTTTTAAAAAGCACAATTTTTTAACAACATACTATTTTGGACAAAAATAGAAAATTACAACAAATTGTTCAGAAGTCCTCTATTTTGTCCATTTTTTTACTCAACTCAATGACAATTACATTATCTAGTGATTTGTATACAAAAAATTAAAAATTAAAAATTTTAAAAAATCACAATTTTCAGAGGGTTATAACTCGTAGTTTTTGGCAAAAAAAATAAAATTGTAAAAAATTGACCAAGAGATTTATTTATATCCACTTTTTGCATCCAACATAACTCGAAACTTGTGACATCATTACTATGGAAAAACAATAAAAAATAAAAAAAATTTAAAAATAATCATGATTTTCCTCGAGTTACAGATACAACTCGCGACCATTAAAAAAAATAAAAGAAAAATGCGTAATACTACCCACAAATTTAATTTCTTCCTTACTCTTTGTATCCAATAGAATAGGAACACATATAATCTAATGATTTAAATAAAAATAATAAAATTATTTGAAAATCTATATATTTGGTGAATTATAACTCGCAATTTTTTCGCAAAAAAATTCAAAATCACATAAAAAATAGTCTGCAAGTGCTTTTTTTAAGAAAATAACGTGATGAGAAATATGTAATGTAGTAGTTTGTGTACAAAAAGAATAAGAAAATTTAAATTTTTCAAAAATCGCCATTTTCGGTGAAATATAACTCGCTATTTTTGACAAAAATGAAAGTCACAAAAAAAATGTTAGCAAGTGCTCTATTTTTGGTTCATTTTTCGTGCAACTCAATGACAAGTACGTAATCTAGTGATTTGTATAGAAAAAATAGAAAAATAAATATTATAAAAGTCACCATTTGTTGTGAGTTATGATGCACAATTTTTTTTTAACAAAAATAAAAAATTGTATAAAATCACCATTGTTTACAAATTCCCTTTGAAGATAGTTTTTTGCACATAACTTGATGAGACATATGTAATCTAGTGATTTGTGTAAAATAAAAGAAAGTTAATATTTTCGTTGAGTTACTCACTGTTTTGAATAAAAATAGAAATCAGAAGAACTTGTTTGTAAGTGCTCTTTTTGGATCATTTTTTCTAGATAACTTGATGAGAAATATGAAATTTAGCGATTTATGCATACAAATAAAAGAAATTTAAAATTTTTTAAAAAGCACAATTTTTGGATAACATACTAGTTTTGAAATGAATTGAAAATCACAACAAGTTATTCCCAAGTCGCCTATTTTGTCCATTTTTTTACCGAACCTAATGACAATTATATCATCTAGTGATTTGTATACAAAAAATTAAAAATTAAAATTTTTCAAAAATAACAATTTTTAGTGGATTATAACTCATAGTTTTTGGCAAAAAATATAAAATTGTAAAAAATTGAAAAACAAATTTATTTATATCCACTTTTTGCATCCAACATAACTCGACACATGTTACCTCATTACTGTTGCAGAACAATGAATTTTTTTTAAAAAAAATCATCATTTTCCTTGAGTCACAGATACAACTCGTGACCATTAAAAAAAGAAAAGAAATATGCATAACATTGCCCACACATTTAATATCTACCTTACACTTTGTATCCAACCGAATTGGAACAAATATAATCAAATGATTTAATAAAAATAAGAAAAATATTTGAAAATATATATATTTGGTGAATTATAACTCGCGATTTTTTCCCAAAAAATTTAAAATCACATAAAACATAGTCCGTGAGTGCTTTTTTTAAGCAAATATCTCGAGTGAAAGATACAACTCCGATCATTAAAAAAAAAAGAAAATTGCGTAATATTACCCACAGATTTAATTTCTTCCCTACTATTTGTGTCACACCGAATAAGTACACATATAATCTAATGATTTGAATGAAAATAAGAAAATTATTTGAAAATCTATAAATTTGTTGAATTGAATGAAAATAAGAAAAATATTTGAAAATCTATAAATTTTTTGAATTATAACTCGCGCGCTTTGTTCCCAAAACAAAATTAAAATCACATAAAAAATATTCTTTAAGTGCTTGTTTTAAGCAAACAACGTGATGAGAAATATGTAATGTAGTAGTTTGTGTACAAAAAGAATAAGAAAATTTAAAATTTTCAAAAATCACCATTTTCGGTGAAATATAACTCGCTATTTTTGACAAAAATAGAAAGTCACAAAAAAAATGTTAGCAAGTGCTCTATTTTTGGTTCATTTTTCGTGCAACTCAATGACAAGTACGTAATCTAGTGATTTGTATAGAAAAAATAGAAAAATAAATATTATAAAAGTCACCATTTGTTGTGAGTTATGATGCACAATTTTTTTTTAACAAAAATAAAAAATTGTATAAAATCACCATTATTTACAAATGCCCTTTGAAGATTGTTTTTTGCACATAACTTGATGAGACATATGTAATCTAGTGATTTGTGCAAAATAAAAGAAAGTTAATATTTTCGTTGAGTTACTCACTGTTTTGAATAAAAATAGAAATCAGAAGAACTTGTTTGTAAGTGCTATTTTTGGATCATTTTTTCTAGACAACTTGATGAGAAATATGAAATTTAGCGATTTATGCATACAAATAAAAGAAATTTAAAATTTTTTAGAAAGCACAATTTTTGGATAACATACAAGTTTTGAAAAAAATAGAAAATCACAACAAGTTATTCCCAAGTCGCCTATTTTGTCCATTTTTTTACCGAACCTAATGACAATTGTATCATCTAGTGATTTGTATACAAAAAATTAAAAATTAAAATTTTTCAAAAATAACAATTTTTAGTGGATTATAACTCATAGTTTTTGGCAAAAAATATAAAATTGTAAAAAATTGAAAAAGAGATTTATTTATATCCACTTTTTGCATCCAACATAACTCGAAACATGTTACCTCATTACTGTTGCAGAACAATAAATTTATTTTAAAAAAAATCATCATTTTCCTTGAGTCACAGATACAACTCGTGACCATTAAAAAAAGAAAAGAAAAATGCATAATATTGCCCACACATTTAATATCTACCTTACTCTTTGTATCCAACCGAATTGGAACAAATATAATCTAATGATTTAATAAAAATAAGAAAAATATTTGAAAAAATATATATTTGGTGAATTATAACTCGCGATTTTTTCCCAAAAAATTTAAAATCAAATAAAACATAGTCCGTGGATACTTTTTTTAAGCAAATAACTCGAGTGAAAGATACAACTCACGATCATTAAAAAAAAGAAAATTGCGTAATATTACCCACAGATTTAATTTCTTCCCTACTATTTCTGTCACACCGAATAAGAACACATATAATCTAACGATTTGAATGAAAATAAGAAAAATATTTGAAAATCTATAAATTTGTTGAATTGAATGAAAATAAGAAAAATATTTGAAAATCTATAAATTTGTTGAATTGAATGAAAATAAGAAAAATATTTGAAAATCTATAAATTTGTTGAATTATAACTAGCGCTTTGTTCCCAAAACAAAATTAAAATCACATAAAAAAATATTCTTTAAGTGCTTGTTTTAAGCAAACAACGTGATGAGAAATATGTAATGTAGTAGTTTGTGTACAAAAAGAATAAGAAAATTTAAAATTTTCAAAAATAACCATTTTCGTTGAAATATAACTTGCTATTTTTGACAAAAATAGAAAGTCACAAAAAAATGTTAGCAAGTGCTCTATTTTTGGTTCATTTTTCGTGCAACTCAATGACAAGTACGTAATCTAGTGATTTGTATAGAAAAAATAGAAAAATAAATATTATAAAAGTCACCATTTGTTGTGAGTTAAGATGCAAAATTTATTTTTTAACAAAATTAAAAAATTGTATAAAATCACCATTGTTTACAAATGCCCTTTGAAGATTGTTTTTTGCACATAACTTGATGAGACATATGTAATCTAGTGATTTGTATAAAATAAAAGAAAGTTAGTATTTTCGTTGAGTTACTCACTGTTTTGAATAAAAATAGAAATCAGAAGAACTTGTTTGCAAGTGCTCTTTTTGGATCATTTTTTCCAGATAACTTGATGATAAATATGAAATTTAGCGATTTTTGCAAACAAAAAAAAAGAAATTTTAAATTTTTTAAAAAGCACAATTTTTGGATAACATACTATTTTTGAAAAAAATAGAAAATCACAACAAATTGTTCCCAAGTCCCCTATTTTGTCCATTTTTATACCGAGTTCAATGACAATTATATCATCTAGTGATTTGTATACAAAACATTAAAAATTATAATTTTTAAAAAATCACAATTTTCAGTGGATTATAACTCATAGTTTTTGGCATAAAATATAAAATTGTAAAAAATTTAAAAAGAGATTTATTTATATCCACTTTTTGCATCCAACATAACTCGAAACATGTTACCTCATTACTGTCACAAAACAATAATTTTTTTTAAAAAAAATCATCATTTTTCTCGAGTCACAGATACAACTCGCGACCATTAAAAAAAGAAAAGAAAAATGCGTAATATTTCCCACAAATTTAATTTGTAACTTAATCTTTGTATCCAACCGGATAGGAACAAATATAATCTAATGATTTGAATAAAAATAAGAAAAATATTTGAAAAAATATATATTTGGTTAAATATTACTCGCGATTTTTTCCCCAAAAAAATTAAAATCACATAAAACATAGTCCGCGAGTGCTTTTTTTAAGCAAATAACTCGAGTAAAAGATACAAATCACGATCATTAAAAAAAACAAAATTGCATAATATTACCCACAGACTTAATTTCTTCCCTACTGTTTGTATCACACCGAATAAGAACACATATAATCTAATAATTTGAATGAAAATAAGAATAATATTTGAAAATCTATAAATTTGTTGAATTGAATGAAATTAAGAAAAATATTTGAAAATCTATAAATTTGTTGAATTATAACTCACGCTTTGTTCCCAAAACAAAATTAAAATCACATAAAAAATATTCTTTAAGTGCTTGTTTTAAGCAAATAACGCGATGAGAAATATGTAATGTAGTAGTTTGTGTACAAAAAGAATAAGAAAATTTAAAATTTTAAAAAATCTCCATTTTCGGTGAAATATAACTCGCTATTTTTGACAAAAATAGAAAGTCAAGAAAAAAATGCTAGCAAGTGCTCTATTTTCTGTTCATTTTTCGTGCAACTCAATGACAAGTACGTAATCTAGTGATTTGTATAGAAAAAATAGAAAAATATATATTATAAAAGTCACCATTTGTTGTGTGTTATGATGCACAAATTTTTTTAGCAGAAATAAAAAAATGTATAAAATCACCATTGTTTACAAATGCCCTTTGAAGATTGTTTTTTGCACATAACTTGATGAGACATATGTAATCTAGTGATTTGTGTAAAAAAAGAAAGTTAATATTTTCATTGAGTTACTAACTCTTTTGAACAAAAATGGAAATCATAAGAACTTGTTTACAAGTGCTCTTTTTGGATCATTTTTTCCAGATAATTTGATGAAAAATATGAAATTTAGCGATTTATGCATACAAAAAAAAAGAAATTTAAATTTTTTTTAAAAAACACAATTTTTGGATAACATACTATTTTTGAAAAAAATTTAAAATCACAACAAATTGTTCCCAAGTCCTCTATTTTGTCCATTTTTTTTCCCAACTCACTGACAATTACATCATCTAGTGATTTGTATACAAAAAATTAAAAATTAAAATTTTTCAAAAATCACAAATTTCAGTGGGTTATAACTCGTAGTTTTTAGCAAAAAATATAAAAGTGTGAAAAATTGACAAAGAGATTTATTTATATCCATTTTTTGTATTAAACATAACTCAAAACATGTTACCTTATTACTGTAGCAAAACAATAAAAAATTTTAAAAAATCATCATTTTCCTTGAGTTACATATACACCTCGCGACCATTAAAAAAAGAAAGGAAAATTGCGTAATATTTCCCACAGATTTAATTTCTTCCTTACTCTTTGTATCCAACCGAATAGGAATTCATATAATCTAATGATTTGAATAAAAATAAGAAAATATTTGAAAATCTATATATTTGGTAAATTATAGCTCGCGATTTTTTCCCAAAAAAAATTTAAAATCACATAAAAAATAGTCCGCAAGTGCTTTTTTTAAGCAAATAACTTGATGAGAAATATGTAATGTAATAGTTTGTGTACAAAAAGAATGATAAAATTAAAATTTTTCAAATTCACCATTTTCGGTGAAATATAACTCGCTATTTTTGACAAAAATAGAAAGTCGCAAAAAAATGGTCGCAAGTGCTCTATTTTTGGTTCATTTTTCGTGCAACTCAATCAAAAGTACGTAATCTAGTGATTTGTGTACAAGAAATAGAAAAAAATATTATAAAAAGTCACCATTTGTTTTGAGTTATGAAGCACAATTTGTTTTCCATAAATAAAAATTTGTATAAAATCACCATTATTTACAAATGCCCTTTGAAGATTGTTTTTTGCACATAACTTGATGAGACATATGTAATCTAGCGATTTGTGTTAAAAAAAGAAAGTTAATATTTTCTTTGTGTTACTCACCATTTTCAATAAAAATAGAAATCAGAAGAACTTGTTTGCAAGTGCTCTTTTTGGATAACGTTTTCCAGATAACTTGATGAGAAATATGAAATTTAGCGATTTATGCTTACAATTTTTTTTTGGCTAATCAATTAGGGGTGCCACTCCTTGATATTATTAATAGAAACCAAAATTACAGAAGCTATAGGAGAACAAACTACAATTACACAGCCTTTCTACGCACCCAAAAATTCGGGACTCTTAATCTATCCATATTGATGCATCCCCATACTTGCCAAGGTAGATCACCAAATGTAGTAAATTCCAAGTCTAGTTGCCGACGACAGCCCTCCTTAGCAAGCCCATCTGCAAGCTGATTAGCTTCTCTAAAAATATGATGCAGTGAAAATACACACGAGAATTGTTTCATTCTGTCCACAATGGTCCGAAGCTTCCACGGAACATGTCCCTCCCCCGACATAAGCGACACCAAAACCTTGGAATCTGATTCAACTAATACATTAGCACAACTCTATTAATCACAAAGCTCCAGCCCAACTAATAATGCCAGCGCCTTAGCCTCCAGACTCGTAACAAATTCAAAACCCATAGCTCTGGTGGCAACTAGCCTACCAAAACAATCCCTAATCAAAGCCCCACCCCCCTGGTCCAGGATTTTCAAGATAGCAACCATCCACATTCAGCTTCACAAAACTTTGAGGAGGCCTTAACCAGCAGACCGTAGTAAACGAAATCGAAATTGACATCCCTAACACTCCATCAACCATATTATGCCAATCTCCCGATATAACATTCTCAGGAAACCTCAGATTCCACATCATGGTTAAGTCTTTCAAAACAAGCCCACATACGCGATCCCATGACACCCTCTGGCCCTCAAAGAACTCTGAATTTCGTCTTTTCCATAAATGCCAAGATATAACAGCTGGAAGCCAATGGAACAACACTCTATAGTATTCATTCCCTCTTAAATTCCACCACAACAAACAATGTTTCCTCCAAACTCTAGCCATCTGTCGAACTCCTAAAGCCTGACCAAAGTACCCCCAAACCTTAGCAGCAAAATTACCCCATCCAAACACATGATCCAACGTTTCCTCCATTGGGAAACCACAACATAAACAACAGAAAGGGCCATGCACGCTCATCTTACCTAACCAATGAGCCAGAGGAACCCGTCCATAACACAATCGGAGTAGAAGAAAGGAAACCTTGGGCGGTATTCCAGGCAGCCAAATACGATTGAATAACACAGACTGAGGACCTTTAGACCGAATAAGATTATATGCCGATGCAACCGAAACGAAACTATTTGCATCACACATCCACACCGGATGGGCTTTCCTGGTCGATAGAGATAATTCAGATACCTTATTGAGAATGTCAGCATGGAAAGAAAGATTATCCAGCTGCCACACACCATTTATATAGAAATCTTTAAGGCATGTATATCCGATCCTATGTGCAAGGTAGGACAGTGCACCCAATTTCCTCCAATTATCGTGAAATACGTCCAGTGCACCATCTCCCACAAACCATCCAACAAATTCCTCACAAGCCGATTGAATACTAAGCATACGTCACCATACATATGAGTCATTCCACCGTGATCGAACAACTGCCGGGTGCTCTAAGTGACAATATCTTGCAACCATATACTGAGCCCAGAAAGATTGTTGGGAATGAAAACACCACCATAGTTTCACTGCAAAAGTGTTCGCAATATCCTCCAACTTACAAAAACCAACACCACCTTCATTGTGAGGACGACAGAGCGTATCCCATGCAATCCAATGTTGCTTCCGATCCAAGAAAGGACCATCCCAAAAAAATATAGCACAAATTTGAGTGACTTGATGAAGTACACTCCGCGGGGGCAATGAAACCGCCAGTATATGTAAGTGAAGAGGCGCGAGCACATGCTTAATTAGTACAATACGTCCTCCAAAGGATAAAAACTTGTGTTGCCATCCCAGTAATCTCCGCTGGATTGAGGACACCATATCTTGAAAAAATGTAGCTCTCTTTCTCCCAATATATATCGGACATCCCAAATACTTAAATGGAAACTTTGCTTGAACAAAGCCCGTGATTCGAGCAACCCTTCGACGAACCACAAGGGTCGATTTAGGATCAATAAAAAAATTGCTCTTCGAAGCATTAACTTTTTGCCCAGAAAAATCTTCATATTCCGCAATAACCTTACAAATAGCCAGAAGAGAAGCCCGATCCCCAGATGAGAAGATCAAGACATCGTCTGCATAGGCAAGGTGAGTAACTGGAATAGCATTTCTTGGACCCCGAAAAAGAGAAAAATCCCCCATCTCTAAAAGACCATTCAGTCGTCGAGACATAAATCCAGCCACCAAAATAAATAAAGAAGGGGACAATGGCACCTTGTCGCAATCCCTTGGAAGACCAACAGTTAGATACACATCTCCACACCATATCGATCCACATTTCTCCAAACCCAAACTAACGTAAGATACCATAGAGAAAAACCCACGAGATCCTATCATAAGCTTTCATCATGTAAAGCTTAAGAATCACCTTACCATGACGAGTTTTAGACACCATCGAATATGCCATCTCTTGAGCCAGCAATACATTATCCGAAAGAGCCCGATCTTTTACAAAAGCACTCTTCTGCGGAGAAATTAACCGTGAAAGAAAGCCCCGAAGCCGATTCGCAAGAATCTTAGTGATAATCTTATTAATGACATTGCATAAGCTAATCGGGCGGAATTCCATAAAACTCTAGGGGTTTTCACATTTAGGAATTAGCAAAAGCATTGTTGCCGTAACCCCACGCAGAAGCTCACCACCACAAAACAACTCAAGTGCAGCCTCAAACAAATATTCCTTAATGATCTCCCATGCCACTTTAAAAAAACAACTAGAAAAACCATCATCACTAGGAGCACTCGACTCATCAATAGCATCCAAAGATTCCCGGATTTCCTCTATAGTTGGATCCGCTTCCAATACATGATTATCATAATCATTCAAGAAATGGGAAATCACTCCCTACTTCGTATAGTCCACCCAAGAGAATCTCCAGTCAATAAATTCCTAAAGAAATCTTCTGCAGCAGTCCGAAAACCCATTTCATCATGAATCCATTCCCCCTCCTTTCCTCGGATCTTCTAAATGCCCATTCTCGCCTTACGAGCTTTGACAGAGTTATGGAAAAATTCCGTGTTCTTATCATCGCAATCAAGCCATTTCACATGAGACTTCTATGATAGGAATCCAGACGCACTTAATGGTGAACAGCATTCCGTTGACCCGTTACGTGGAATTGGTGGACCAATGACTCGAGCTAAAACCAAACAGTTCAAGATGGCTCTTAATGGTTTGATCATGGAAGTGATGGACGATGCATATAAGTTGTTCGAACAAGGTTTCGATGAAGAGAAGACTGATTTTAAGCCTTGGAACTTCGTGATTTTGACATTACATGAAGACACTTCGATGGAGAGCAAGATTGGACAAGTGTTGGAAGTTCGTGCCTCCACGTCGCGACGTTCACAGCTTCACGTCGCGACGTGCACCGACGTCGTGACGTCCACCAAACTCTACGTCGCGACGTAATTCTCTGGAAGTTTGAGGTTTGAAAATTGGATTTAAAAATCCAATTTTAATTCACATCAAGATTTCCGCACGTCACGACGCGGGACCTTCCACGTCGCGACGTCCACCAACGTCGCGACATCCACACTCCCATGTCACGCGACGTAGGGAATTTCTACAGCTTTTTAGGTTTTGATTTTTAATTGTTTTTGTTTGATCTTTTCAATAAGGAACGTGATCTAATGTTCTTGCATGAACATTGATATGTTCAATATAGTGTTTTCACATGGCTAAATGTCTTACATGATCGAAGCATGTGTTAATTCTATTTTAGGGAAGTTTATTCCAATTAGGAAGCTATTTTTAGGAAAGTAGGGTTTTCTTTGTTGATAAGTCTTTGCGCCTATTTAAAGGATTATAAACCCACGAATTTGAGTAGTTGAATTTTGAATTAAGAAGTCATAATTTTGCAGAGAAAAATTTGATGCCAAAACCCTTGGAGACCTTAAGCTAAGTTTGAGCTTTTGATTTCTAAACCCAAAGTGAGATTAAGCCAATAGTCTTGGTTTTGTTCTAAGTTTGAGAACAGCCAAATCTGATTTGATTTATGTGCCGCCTGAGTCAAGTTGGTTTTGTAATAGCGTTGGGGCTTTGGACAAGTTTCCATTGAATCGCGCTCCATATCTTTTCTATGTTTTCTTGTGTTTTCTTTGTTATTCTAACCTTTGTTCTTTCTGTGTGTGTTTAATCATTCTTGTTGGTGGGAATTTTCCAAGATAGACCTGTCCTGTGGTTATCATAAGGTTGTCAATCCGCCCAAAGGTGGATCAAATCAACGGGAACCTTATCAAGTGGTATCAGAGCGCATTACTGGGTGCTTGAAAATTTCAGGTTAAATCTTCCATCTCGTAAAACTTTCAATTTGTGATTGAGTTTGAGAAAATTGGATTGAATTTCGTGCTGCTATATATTGAGTGATTGGATTCTCTTGCAGATATTCCAAAAAAAAGAGAAATTCGTAAAAAAAAAAAAAATACGTGAAAAAATAATTACGTGAAAAAAAAATATATATATATATATATTGCAGCAAAGTCTAAAAACGAAATTCTTGTTATACAATCACTGTTGAAATCTGTTCTTGATATTCGACATTAATTCTTGGTGTATCTGTTTCTTTTCTTGCTAATTTGTCCAAAATTGTGCCTTAACGTGTTCTAAATTTGCAATTTCTTCATAACTCTTTCCTCAATTCCTAACTTGATTTGTGTGGTATTTGAGTTGAATTATTGATAGGCGGTTTAAGAATTTAGAATTTGCAAAGCAGACCACGAGAGACCCCACATTTGGATAGTAGATTAGGGAGAGCAATTATACACGAGAATAACCATATTAAAGGAGTGAAGTGAACCGACCATACCTAAAGTGAGAACCCGTGAGAAGCCTTAATTATTATTATTGTTTCTTGTGTTGTTTTATCTAACTTGCAGGTATATCAAAATGGCGGAGGTACCTTCAAAGAATCAATCTGAACAACAAATTTCAAAGACTCAATCTGAACAACAATTTCAGATTAATTCACTTTTAAACATGGTGCAAAAGATGAATATTAAATTACAAAATCTGACAGAAGCTCAACAATCTACTTCTAGGAAAAAGGCCTCAAAGAACCTTGAAGATGAATTTGATGAGGCTCATTTTGATGAAGAGGAGTTCATAGAATCTGAATAGCCCAAGGGCCGGGGCAAGTCCGAATTTGATGTGGCTTCAGTTAAATTGGATTTTCCAAAATTTCATGGCACTTCAGATCCCGACACATTTCTGGATTGGATTTATACAGTGGAGCAATTTTTTGCTGGAAATTCTTATTCTAAAGATAATAAAATGCGAATGGTGACCATACACTTTAAGGATTATGCAACTTATTGGTGGACTCAATTGGTAAAGGATAGATAGCTCAATGGGGACCGTCCAATCCGAACTTGGAGAGAGATGCAATCAATTATGAGGAGGCGATTTGTGCCATCTTATTTCGCAAATGAATTGCGGATGCAAGTTCAAACTCTTACCCAAGGAAATCGATCAGTTGATGATTATTTTACGGAAATGCAGTTGCTCAAGATAAAGGCAAATATTGTGGAAGAACCCGAAACAACAATGGCTAGGCTCTTGGCAGGGATGACTCCCGCGTTTGCCTACAAGATGGGTTTTCAGAAATCCTATGATTTGACAAAGATGTTGCATAATGCTATTCAAATAGAACGTCACATGAAGCAAAAGGGACAACTTACACCTCGTCAACCTCTTTGGCAAAAGAACAATCGACAGGCTCCACCTAACCATGTTACGAAGAACAAGCCTTTTGGAGGTAATGTTACGCCCAAGTCGGTAGAAAGAACACCACCATTTGTTCAGAAGTCAGCCCAAAGCACACCCCAAAGATCTAGTGAGATTAAATGTTATAAATGTCAAGGATATGGTCATATGCAATCAAATTGTCCCAGCAAAAAGGCTATTTACTTTCTTGACAATGGGGATGTTGCTAGTGTTCATTCAAGTGATGATGAGATGCCTGAGCTTGAAGAAAAAACTTATGGTGAAGAATATGATGATGATACTCCAGAAAAGTTGGAAGTTGCTGAGTCTCTTGTCACCATGAGGACCTTGAGTACACAACCACAGTTGGATGGTGAAACAGTGCAACGTGAGAATATTTTCCACACCAAGTGCATTATTCAGAAAATGCAGTGCAGTTTGATTATTGATGGTGGGAGTTGCACTAATGTGGCGAGTACATTGTTGGTATCCAAGTTGAAGCTTACTTGTTCGAAACACCCCAAACCATACAAGCTTCAATGGTTGAATCAAAGTGGAGAGGTTAAGGTAAACAAACAGGTGCGCTTATCTTTGTCTATTGGAAGGTATACTGATGATATTCTTTGTGATGTTGTTCCAATGGAGGCAGCGCATGTGTTACTTGGACGTCCATGGCAATTTGATAGACATGTCATGCATGATGGACGGAAGAATCACTACACCGGGAGAAGGATGGTAAGAAGTACATTTTGGCTTCTTTGAAACCATGGGAAGTATATGAAGATCAAGCCAAGATCTCCAAGAAATGTAGGCAATTGGTGCAAGCCGAGCAAATGAAACAAGAAGTGGGAAAAATCTCTACCCCTTCTAGCATAAATGCCAAGAGATTGGAAGGCCAAAAGATGAAGCAAGAGGAAAAAGAAAAGAGATTAACAGTCTTTGCACAAAAAAGTGAAGTCAAAAGAGCAATACTAGATAGGCATGAGATGTTTGTACTTATTTACAAAGACTTGTATTTGCTGTCTAGTGATCACCTTTCTACTTTGACTAGTGCTGTGATTTCTCTTATACAGGAATTTGAAGATTTATTCCCCGAGGAGTTGCCAAATGGTTTACCTCCAATTCGAGGTATAGAACATCAAATTGATTTCATTCCTGGTGCTTCAATTCCCAACAGACCAGCATATAAAGCAAGTCCTGATGAGACAAAGGAAATTCAAATGCAAGTGGATGGTCTACATGAAAAAGGTATTGTTCGTGAAAGGCTTAGTCCATGTTCTGTGCCTGTTATTCTTGTTCCTAAGAAAGATGAAACATGGAGAATGTGTGTTGACTGTAGAGCCATTAACAAGATAACCATTAAATATCGTCACCCTATCCCTAGGTTAGATGACATGTTAGATGAGTTATATGGTTCTAAAATCTTCACAAAGATTGATTTGAAAAGTGGCTATTATCAAATTCGCATGAAAGAAGGTGATGAATGGAAAACTGCCTTTAAAACTAAGTATGGTCCTTATGAGTGGTTAGTTATGCCTTTTGGATTGACTAATGCACCAAGCACATTTATGCGTTTAATGAACCATGTACTTAGATCTTTCATAGGGAAATTTTTAGTAGTTTATTTTGATGATATACTTGTTTACAACAAAACACTTGATGAGCATGTATTACATTTAAAAAGAGTGTTTGTTGTACTTCGTGAGAATCAGCTTTATGCAAATTTTAAAAAGTGTGAATTCTATACTTCATCTGTTATCTTTTTAGGATTTGTTGTAAGTGCTGATGGAATTTCTGTTGATGAAAATAAAGCGAAAGCAATTAGAGATTGGCCCACACCTAAGTCAGCTAATGATGTTAGAAGTTTTCATGGTTTAGCTGGATTTTATAGGAGGTTTGTAAAGGACTTTAGTACAATTGCAGCCCCTTTAAATGATCTAGTTAGAAAGAATGTGACTTTTGTTTGGACTGATGCTCAAGAAAAGGCTTTTAATACTGTGAAGCAGAAATTAACTAATGCTCCTGTTCTTATGTTACCCAATTTCGAGAAAGCTTTTGAAATACAATGTGATGCCTCCGGGAAAGGTATTGGTTCTGTTTTAATGCAGGAAGGCAAGCCTGTGGCGTACTTTAGTGAGAAGCTTAATGGAGCAACACTGAATTACCCCACATACGACAAGGAGTTGTATACATTGGTGAGATCTCTACAAGCTTGGCAGCACTACCTTTGGCTGAAGGAATTCATGATTCATTCGGATCATGAGAGTCTTAAGTTCCTTAAGACCCAAGGTAAGTTGAATAAAAGACATGCTAAGTGGTTGGAGTTTATTGAGACTTTTCCTTATGTTGTTAAATATAAAGCTGGAAAGGAAAATGTGGTTGCTGATGCATTGTCGAGAAGGTATAATTTACTTACTTTCTTGCATACTAAACTGCTTGGATTTGATGTCATGAAAGGATTGTATGCTGAAGATGTTGATTTTAAACTTGTATATGAGTATTGTTTGCATAAATCCGAAGGAGAGTATTATTTGCATTATGGTTTCTTGTTTAAAAAGGATAAATTGTGTGTGCCTAATTGCTCTATTCGTGATTTATTGGTTATTGAGATGCATGGGTGATAAGTCGGTATTTCACCGACTTATTCGCTTGACTTTCTTTATCTTTTGTTATGTATTTTGTGTGAAAATGATGCTTGGTGTGTTGACAATATGCTAAAACGTGCATGTTTGGAGATTGTTGTGAAAATGCCTAAGGGTTGGTAAAACAATGTAAAATTGCCGTGATCTTTGAACATGCAGGACGCTAACACAAGCACACCACTGACCTCCACAACACAAGCACACCACTGACCTCCTAACTTCACGGAAGCACACACTTTAGAGGTCCACAATCACTATTCACAAGTCCACCACTTCACTTACGCAGCACTCACACTTTCTCTTGAGCTCATATCACTGACCTCCTCATGAAAGTCCACAACTAACACACAACTCACACTCACACTTTGCATGCAAGGCTCAGACACTTCACGAGCCCACACACAAACACTTAGTCATGCACACTACTGACCTCTTCATGGAGGTCAGTAACTAACACACAACACAAACACATAACACACAACATAGCACACGCACAACACATTTAGCACAAACACATCACGCACACACACAACACGGCGGGCGCAGTAGGCGCCCGCCACACACACGGCGGTCGCACAGTGCGACCGCCACTCACACGGCGGGCGCACCACGCGCCCGCCTCACCTCACACACTCACTTTGCACAGTTTGCACATTTTGTTTCTTTCATGCATTTTTCCTTTGTTATATTTTTACTTAGGAATTTTCTCATGCATTTCATATGCACTACTCTTCACATTTGGTCCAAGCGCACTTAGCAGACTGATAAGTCGACATTTAATCGACTTATTCATTTAACTTTCTTAATCTTTTGGTATGAATTTGGCGTGAAAATGATGCTTGGTATGTTGATGATATACAAGAATGTGCATGAATTGAGAGTTGGCTAAGTGTTGTAAAACAATGCAAAAGTGCTGTGATCTTTGAATATATAAAACACTTAGTCTTGCACACCACTGACTTCCATGTATTCATGCACATCACTGACCTCCAGGCTTTCATGGAAGTCCACAACTATTCACACAAGCACACAACACACAAGCTTAAAGTCCACAACTATTCACTTGAAGTCCATGACTAAGCACACTACACAAACACTCAACACAACACTACACACGGCTGTCGCATTATGCGACCGCCAAACACACGCACACACTCACGGCGGCCGCATCGTGCGGCCGCCATCTCACGCACACAAGGCACGATGTGCCCGCCACATGCACGGCGGCCGCATCGTGCGGCCGCCACACACACGCGCACTTGCACACTTTTGCACTCTTCATACATTTTTCCTTTGTCATTTTTACTTAGGAATTTTCTCATGCATTTTGTAGGCACTACACTCCACCCTCGGCACACACATACTTAGCAAACATGGCCCTCAATCTGTTTGATATTTTGCCTTAACATTCTTATTCGTAGCTACACGTGTCTTCACTCAGTTCTTGGTTTATATCTGCAGGACACGTGTCAACATCCGGGCATAGAAAGGGAAACTTTCGGGAAGCTCACCTCATGGAGGTCCACAATTCACTATGCAGAAGTCTATACTATGAAAGTCCACAATGTTGACCTCCAAGTTTTCATGGAGAGCCACATGTGGACATCCCAGCGGAAGAAGGAAGCTCCAGAAAATTTACAAGCCAAATCATATGGGGAAAACTATAAAAGCTGAAGAGAAGAGAAGACTTAGAGAAGAGAGTGAGGAGGCGGCACACAAGAGAGCATAGCTTCTTTAGATTAGGGTTCTTAGTCTTTAGCTTACATTAGGTTTTTCTCCCTCTTTTCCCTTTCTTTCATTATGTTGCCTTGAGGGGTTATATGTATGGATCTAATCTTATTTGAGACATTTGCTTAGCATTTTAATTGTGTTCTTCAAGTTTATAACTCTGTTCTAGCTAGATTCAATATTTCGCATGCCATTGCTTACGTTTTACATTTGAAGCTGCGGTACCCACTGAGTTTTGTGTAGATCGATATGAGGCAATTGAATATAACTTGAACTGATTGTGAATATGCGTATGTGAGTCTTAAGACCTGTACACGTTGTGTTGCGATCTTGTGCGGTACCCACTGACAATTGATTTCAACCCTTAGGAAAGGCTTAGGATTGTTCTTGTCTTAGAATAGGGAATCTGGAAACTCCACTCGAGCCCTTAGAGCTTGCCCTACCAAGGGAAGATCCGGGAGTATTGTGACTTAGAAGTAAGTTCACTAGCAGAGTAATCCCCTCACATATGTTTACACAAGTCCGGGATAATAAGAGTAAGATCCATACAAATTATTTCATCCTCAAGGCAGCAGTTCATTTTGCATTCATTTCTAATTAGCGTGTATTTGATCTCTCTCTCATTTTGCATTCATTCTGTTTTGCATTTGTTCCATTTGTTTTGGTTTCTTAAACAAGTGATCTCTTGACGACCTAACCTTCCCTGTGGATACGATCCCCACTTGCCACTTCTACATTATTTGAGTAAGTTTGGGTATTTGGTGAGGTTAGCGACGAACCTCCACCAAATTGGCGCCGTTGCCGGGGAAGGCACGGTTGTTGGAGATCGTTTGTTTTCTTGACTTGTTGAATTTATTTTATTTCTGTTTTTGTGTGATTTTCTTCTTTTTTGTGTGTTAGCTTTGTGTTCTTGTTTTATGCTACTGTCCTCAGCTTGTGGTAAGTGCAGGGAGAGTTGAAATTTCATTTAAATTAAATTGTGCACACCGCAACAGATCAAATATGTCTAGGTGGATTGGGGACTCTTTTGAACCTCATTATGATTACCCACCAGATTGGATGGATGACTCCCGACCAACACCTAGAGTATTTGGCAACTTCTCTCCACCCATATATCAAGGATCATGGCATGACCAACAACAAAGCAATGAGGCTGATCTTGAAGAAGATGAAAAAGTGAGAAGCATGTTGTATCTGATTTTAGAAAGACTTGAGCGCAGTGAAACAAGGTGTGAAGAGACTCAAAGACAACAACAGAGTCTTGATCAAATCAGTGCCTCAATGAGCGACCCATGGGAACAAATTGAGTCACCAGTTTAAGTAGCTGAAGGTCACTCAGAAGGTATAGCTCTCATTACTGAAACACCAACTCTTGAGGAAAATGTTTTTGATATGAATGCCAACATTGATTGCGGTTTAAACTGTCCAAATGAGTTGGAGTCTACAAATGTTAGAGAGGTCATAACTGAGTGCTCTATGGATGAATCTATTGCGCTTGAACATTCGAGTCCTTCTGATGAGAATGATGTCTCTGGTAATGAGTTTACATATGATGAATTTAGGGCCTTTTTGGTTTCTTACTATCAAATTGGGGGTCTGTCTAATGCTAGGTCTTATGTTGAGCCCATGGAGTCCCATGAGAACATTGATGATGTTCGACTTCCTTTGAACCCTATGAGATGTATTGAGACCATTCTCAATGAACCATGTGTGAGCATAAATGAAACTAATTTTGCACTGGCTTACGAAAGTGACAACATGACTATTGAACACTATGTTGAGGCACCAAATTTTGAAACTTTGCATGAATTGGAAGCTTTAAATGGTGACCAACAAGTAGAGAGCAATGAGATGCCTTTCTTGAATATGCATAGTGAACAAAACGTTGCTGACAAAGGAAAGACTCAAAATGATACCTATGTTAGTTTGTGTTATGAAGATTCAATGATTTGTGAAGAAGTTGCCAACATAGTGGAGAATTGCTTTGTTGATGTATCCAGTTTTGAAATTACTGATGAATTTTTTTAGACTGTGGATGCACAATCAATGGTTGAGCCTTGCAGGGTTTTAGAGCAAAAGGTGGTGGGAGAAGTGAAAGAGGTGATTTCTATGGGGGAACACACATGGTATAAAATGGAGTTTATTGAGATTGTTCCCCAGATGCCTGAGCTCCAACGCCTCTTCCTGAAAAATATTTGTCCAGTTCCATACTAGAGAACAAAGAGTGTTCATGAAAAAGGATTCTTCTGGTATAGATATGGGTACTCCGAATCTTGAACAAGAAGGCTTCATGAATAAAGTCTAGCTGGAGACTGAATAAATCCAGAACTATTTAATCCACTTCTCTTGAATAATTTGATGCTTGAGTTTTTAGTTACTTTTGTTTCATTCATCTAGTTAGACCTCTCTTATGTGCAGAGCCTCAAGCAATGGCCTTCAGATGTTAAGTTGTGGGAAAGTGTCCTCAAAGTGCTGATAACATGATACACTACACACCACCATGACCCAAGGTCATGGTGTGGCACTCACTTGCACACCACAATTTTTCTCTACTCTCTCTTGTATATCACAAGTCACAACTCACACACTCACAGTAGGTTATGTAGCATCACCACTTCAACATCAAGTTTCCACCAGTCACTATTCACTCATATTTGCACAGTATAAGGTATGAGCTCATTCCCTTGTGCTTTATTGAATTCCATTGTTTGTGGGAAATACCTTCGTGGACTTTCATGGTTTATATGAGATGAATGTTGTTTAGTTGGTTGGGTTTTGATGCATATCACAGAAATTGAGAAGTAGTAACCATGTGTGAAATTTAAACTTTCTATGAACATAGTGCATTATTGGGACGTCTTTATTGCATGGAGTTCCGCCTTGAGATGAAAAACATGGTTAGTGTGCTACATGAATGTATTCTTTATACTTATAGTGAGTTGTGTTCTTTTGGTGCAAGGAGTCATGAGTTCAAGTGTGGGGGTCTGCAAAGGAAAAGGCTGACCAAAGAAAACCCAAAGCTAATGACCACGCAGTCCAGAGCCAGTGCACCAAATTTCGGAAGTGGTCAACCAACTTTCTCGGGATTTTCTCGATTCTCCAATCAACCAGCCTCCGCCTCCAGGAACTTAAACGCGGTAGTCTCCTTCCTTTTCTCAAAATGGGGACCATTGATAAGTTTAAGTGTGGAGGGGACAGTTGTGACTTTGGATGCTGGTGGAGGTTGGCTGATGTTTATGCTTGTGTGACTTGATTGATTCTTATGCTGATGTTTGTGAAGCCTAGGGCCTTTCCTTTGAAAAATTTCAAGCTATGCTGTGTTTGCTATGTGTGTAGGGATCGGAGGTGGTTTGATATTATATTAATAGTAGGGGGTGTGCTTTTCTTATATTTTTGTCTATTTTCTTTCATGTGTTGTTGTGTTGGAATCAAAACAAGGCAGTGACTTGCACTGACCCTGGAATGTGCTTCCCATTTTAAGTTGTGTTGTGATGTAGTATTCCTTTGAAAATTCAAGTTGTGCTGTGATGTAATATTGTGTTGATTTCAATTTGTTGTATGAATAAAAATTGTGATGTTGTGAGTGTGCAAAGGTCCACCACTATTCATTTATCACACTTGCACGTCTATAACACACTTCCAATCTCATCAATAATCCATAAACTGTTTGATGTATGCGAAAATTTTTATGAGTTTCACGGTATTCATTCGATGCATATAAAGTATTGGGTAAAGTACTATGTTAAAGTAAGATAGAAGCGCCAGCACAATATTTGACATAGGAGAGTGCTTATTTTTTGTTGCTTGTATGTGCACTCTACTCGTACATACTTATTCTTGTATTTTGAAATATATAGTCCATTGAAGACACTCACGAACACAAATGCTTGAGTTATGATTTTGATACAAAGTAAAAGCCAATGGGCGAATAAAGGGAAAAAATAGCCACAAAACCCAGGCAGCCAAGCACAAAAGTGCGGCACGAATAAGCACCAATGTGCATGCTAAGAAAAGTTTTATACTTTGCGAGTTTTATGTTTATGAAACGTTCAAAGTGTTCGTGAGTGTGGACAAAGGGACTGTAGTGCAAGAATTTTTGTCTAAAGTGTATACTTGAGTACTTTGCATAGACAGTGCGATGGAGGTAAGAAACTCTCAGCACACACTTCACGCCGACGCTTTGGTCTTTATTCATGGTACCTTATTTGATACTTTGTGTAAGTTGAATGGACTGTAGACTTACTGATTAAAACGTTTGAATTGCATGCGAAGGTTTTAGAATGGATAGTTGATGATGTTGTATGAATTCTTCCAAGAGCTTCCTTAATTGATAAGAGAATTATAATGATCGGAGCAAATCTTTGATCGGAATAGAAAATGGAGCTCAAAATCTAGAGAGAGAAACTAGAGAGAGAAAGTAGATCTTCAAATGAATTCCCGCTCTCCAGCTCTCAAAAGTTTGTTACAAAAATCTAAAATCTAACTAATGGATGAAAAAAAATAGTCTCCGGGATCTAAAGTCCCCCTTCCATATTAGCTACACCTCCTATATATAGAGTAGTAGAAATGTAGCTAATACGCTAACTAAAAATATCTAAAGATATTACAAAAGTGTCCTTGAAAGGAAGAACCAAAATCAGCCCAAAAATGTGAAAATTCGAAGTTGGAAAACTTTTCCCAGCAATCCAGCGCCTTCAGCATCAAGTTCCAGCGCCTTTATCATCCTTGCCGTTCTTCCTCGCGCCTTCAGGCTTAGCTTCGCGTGCCTTCACTGCTCAGAGCTCCAGGTGAAGAAATCAGAGTCACTTCACGCCTTCAAGCCATTCAATATCACGCCTCCAGCAACTCCGCGAACATTCACTCAGTCTAGCCTTCATGAGATCACGCCTTCCTGCCCCGTAGCTTCACACCTTCATCCGCCCTGAAAATCAGAACTTCAGAAGTTAAACACTTAGCCATTTTTTCTAGAAACTTAACACAAAGTACTTCATGGCAGCAACTTCCCACCAAGATTTGATCATGATGCACTATGAATTAAGAAACACTTAAAACATGAAAGTCGTGACACTTTGTCTTAGCTATCCATAGCCATTTAAATCACCCAATTTGGAGCTAAAACGAGAACGTTATGACCAAACTACTGAAGTATGACAAAGCTTAAAACCCATGAAGCAACTCTTCAACACTTTGCTATTTTTTAAGCAACTCTCCAACAATTAGCCTACGACATGTCGTAGGCTAAATGTTCTCATTCCAGAATTGTTCTACGACATGTCGTAGTCCAAAATTCCATCTCCAAAGTTCATGTCGTGGGCAAAAAAAAATCTCCTTCAAGAATGGCCTACGACATGTCGTAGGCCATTTTCTGTCTTCTCAAGATTGGCCTACGACATGTCGTAGGCCAATTCTCTTTTTGTTCTCGGATGCTTAGTTCTTTCTTATACCAAGTTGTGTGCCTTGGTTTGTGAAGTTCATTTTGCAACATGAGTGGTGTGCCAAGGTGCAAATGTGTGGCATGAGTTGCATGGAAAAGTATGTGGCAAGACTAATGCATAAGTGTTGTGCCAAAGTGTGCACTTGATCTCTGCATTGTGGTGCAAGTGTGTACAAGTGTTACGCATACATGTGAGTAACAAGTAGGCACCCAGTGTGACATCAAGCTGTGTAAAATCAACAACCATCGAGTGCAACAACTTCAGCTCAAAGATGCAAGGAAAACACAAGCAAAGATACTTGGAACCTTTTACCTCTCAAATTCTGAAAACTTACAAACCGTCTCCTTCCGACAAAGATTTGGCCCTAATGAACTACAAACTGGGCAAAACCTAAAACACGAAAATTGTATCCCCAAGTCTTAGCTTTTCACAACCTTTTGAATCATCCAAATCGGAGTTGATATGAGAGAGTTATGACCGAAACACTGAGGCGCTGCAAAACTGGATTTTAAGCCTACGACATGTCGTGGAGCAAACTTCCATTCCTTTTAAATAGCCTACGACATGTCGTTGAGCAAATTTTCCTCTTCAAGAATGGCCTACGACATGTCGTAGGCCATTTTTCGTCCTTCCAAGATTGGCCTACGACATGTCGTAGGCCAAACTTTTGTTCTCAAAGTTTGTCCACGACATGTCGTGGGCAAATTTCTTGCTTGAGCAAACCTTCCTTCTTCTATGCAGAATTCGTGTGTCTTCAGTTCGGAATCAGACTTTGTGGTAGACATCAAAGTTTTAGAGCGTTCGCCTGGATTTCCATTGGTTCAGGAATTAGCATCATTGGACGTCTGTATCTTAAGATATGTTTATTCTACTAAAATGTGGCAATATGAAATCAAAGATGAAAACCTGGAGTAGCAATTGTAAAGTTTCTCCCGTTTCTCATCCTTGCACACAGAAGTAGAAGAATGTTAAAACATAAGAAATAAATTACACTCAAAGAGCTTTCCAGAACATCCAAGATCGCCTAATTTGGATAAGTATTAAAAGAGTTATACCCAAAACAATTTGCACCAACATTCTGCCCAAACCCTAAGCCAAATAAGCTCATTTCAGTTTTTCTTAAATTCCCACTCACCATTCTCATTATTTCAAACTCTAAACCTTGTCATTTGACACCAAGCATATATTTTCCTCATTTTAACAACATTTTTAGTCTTTTTTCACCATTTAACCACTATGAGTTGCAAACCACATAAACACACAATATAGCACATTGCACCACACATTTGCATGAAAATCAAAGCTAAAGCCAAGTGAAATAATACATTTAAGTTGGTATAAAACCAACTTATCAAATTCCCCCACACTTGAACCTTTGCTTGTCCTCAAGCAAAGACACAAAACGAAACCATTTAATTCAATCACAAAACCATGCTACACACACACCATGCTTTGGACTCTTGATAGAAACAACTTTTCTTTCCATTTCAACTTAATTCACACTAACTTGCTTCTAAGCAAATTGTACACTCAAAACTCATTTTCATCACCCGTATCTAATACATTGTTCATCCATCCACAATGGCCACATCCTAGTTCATCAAAACATTTTTCCACACAAGAATTCATTCCAAGGTTTCTGGCACCAAGCCTTCAGATTTCAGCACAAATTATCAACTAAGGCACAATGAATAAAGACCAACATGCCACGCGTGCAAGTGTGTGCTGAGGAACATGCACTTCATCTATTCCCTTGCTATACACCATCTAGTTGTCTCACTCATTCAATACAAGCCCATCTCCTTAGCCACTCTCATGAACATGCAGTCACAAGATCCATGGTATCCTATGCGTACACAGCTCTATGGGACATTGCCCTTATTAAGCACATTAGTGTATTTGTGATACTCATTGGTACCATTTGCCTGGGTATTTTGGCTATTTTTTCCCTTTAATCATTTGCCAGGTTTTGTGGCTTTTTCCTTCCCAGATGCCAAAAGGCTTTTTCTTCCATGTCTTCTCTTATGCATGCACATGTTCATAAGAGTTTCAATTTGATTAGCATGCACGAACTATGGAAACATCCAGACAAATGCATAGCCAGAAGAGTAAGCTTCCATACACATACCTCCTGTGTCATTTAGTTTTGAATGACATATCTATCTTACCTTAACATCGGGCTTTAGCCAGCAAAATGTACCATTTTCCTCAAACTTAGTACCAGGAAACAAAAAATTTTCACATGCAAACTCAAAAAGAGTAAAGTTGATGAACTTGAATTAAGCCATAGTGAACTAAGAACAAAGTTTCAAATACATGTGTGATATTAACTTTATAGTCCACACACTCAAACTTTTGTCACCCTTCCCAACACACACCAACACTAACACCATATTCCATTAACACACAACACAACTCGTGCTCACCAAAGCCATCACTTATTCACAAAGTTCAAAAATTTCACCAAAAACATTCAAAATGAAAATTTACACAAAATTTGCACAAAAAATGAAAAACACAACATATACCAAGTATAATATGCACAAAAAATGCAAAACACAACATATACCAAGTATAATATGCAAAAACTCAAAATAACACAACAAAACTTAGAAATTTCCATAACAAAAAGTAAGCATATCAGGTCCAAAAGACACAAATCATAGCAAACATTCCCTCCCCCACACTTAAAACTTACATTGTCCTCAATGTAAAGTAAAGATAGGTTTAGAAACCCCCTGGTATTGATATATCATGAAATCCAATGCTTGCTTTGTATAGTGTCCTTGTTTGAAGTTCTTTATTGCATGAAAAATCCCATGATTAAGAACCACGGTGGTGTAAAATTTTACAACTAAGAACACTAGATGGCACATGCACAATCATGCTTGAAAAGTAAGACAAAAGGATTATGTGCATTGCGGGAGTGGTTCATGACTACTCTCCCCCACACTTAGCCTCATATGTGCATGGCTTAATTCCCTTGCAACTTCCTTCGTGTTCATGCCTCTATAACATGAGTGGCCTTGGTGAGTATAAGCAGAAATGCAAAATAACATAACAATTAATTGAACCAAAAACTGAAATAAAGGTAAAATGAAAGAAGTAATTCTGGGTTTTGTAGTCTCCAGCTAGACTTTATTTATGTAACTTCCTTCTTCAAGAATCGGAATAACCCTCTCTGTACCAGAAAAATGATATTTCATAAGAACGCATTTTCCTCCGGTAGGGCACTTGAAGAATATGTCCAATGAAGTGCTTAAGCTCATGCACATGGGGAGCAATCTCTACAAATTCAACTTCGAACCACTGAGGCTCCCCCATTGTAGGCATCTCTTTTACTTCTTCTACCATTGGAAGTACATCATCTACCTCTTCCACCACACTAACCATTTCAATCCTGCAAGGCTCAACCAAGGGTTCTATATCTATGGTCTCAACAAAACCATTAGTAAGTTCAAAACCACCAGTAATATCAAAAATGGATTCATCAACAAAACAATTCTCCACAATGTTGGCAATCTCATTGAAAATTGGCACATCTTCATCATCTAGACTAACATGGGGAATTTCTTGAGTCTTTTCGTTCTCAACAACACAACAAGCATTATCATCAATTAACAAGAGTATCTCACTTTGCATTTCTTGTGAATCACCATTTAGACACTTAGATTCATTGATCATTTCAAAAATTGGTGCCTCAACAAGAGCTTCAAACAATGTGTTAAAACTCTCATTAACAAATGCAAAGTTATCTTCCTTTATGAAATCACATTGATCCTTAAGAAATGACTCTGTACAATTCACAAAACTATCAAGAGGAGAAACAACTAAAGAAAGGCAATCAACATCATATGACTCATTGAATTCCATGAAATTAATGAAAGATTCCTCTTTAGACACACTTTCCAGATTAGTAACATGGCAACTTAGATCACTAGAACATCACTATCAGGATCACTAAAGAAGTCATCATCCTCAACATCAAAGTTCACATATTCATGCACAAAAGAATCAGCAACATAGCATCTATGTACATCATCCCCAAAACATGTAGACTCCTCCTCCCTTAGACACTTTAAGCCACAATCAACATTAGCATATATATCAAAATGATTGTCATCAGGAGGTGGTACACTAGAAATGAGAGGTGTACCTTGTGAGTGGTATTGTGCATCTAAAGTTGGTGTCTCAATTTGTTCCCATAGGTTGCTTATTAAAGTGTTGATTCGATCAAACCTTTCTTGTCGCCCTTGAAGGTCTTCTTCCAGTTGAGCGAACCTTGTTTCATTTTTATCAATTCTCTGCAAAACTTGAGACAACATGTTTTCCATTTTTGCCTCTTCTCAGAGATCACACTCGTTGCTTTGTTGTTGGTAATACCATTTCTCTTCCTTTGGTAAGCCTCTGTCAAGTTTTTCCATAAGTTGAGAAAACATGTCCTCCACAGGAAGCTCTTGTGTCCCAATGTGGTGTGAGTTGTTGCTTTGTGGTTGATTTTGCCATTGCCTTTCATATGGTGGTGGAGAGAAGTCCTCGTACCATCTAGACATGCTTGGGTACTTGTGCAATACTCAATTACAGTGAACTTCAATATCCTGCACCTGACACAAATACACCAAAGCAGACAACAAAACACGAAAACTACAAAATACAACAAAAGTTACCAAAATAAAAAATAACAAGACTACTAAACTACACAAGAAAAGAAAACAAAGTAAATCAAAATTCAAGAAACCGTGCCTTCCCCGGAAACGGCGCCATAAATTGATAGCTTAAAGTCGTATCAGCTCAATTTTACCCCTAAACTACGTAGTAGCGATGAGTGGGGATCGTATCCACAGGGAAGGGGATGGTTCAAGAACTCAAAATTTGCTCACAGTATATCGCGAAAGAACTAAAACTAACACTAACTAGTAAAGAATCAAATGCAACAAGTAAAGTGTAAAATCAGGAAAAGAGTGGATGCTCTAGAGTATTTCCACCAGTTGAATGCACATTTGGCCATGATTGCAATGCTCTTGACACACAAGTAAAACAATGAGGAGATCTCTATTGCCCAGGAGGCTAGCTAACACTTAGCATGACGACCTCAGTGTTTTCTATACTCCTTAACATTCCACTTTTCCCATGGCGAGGACTAAGTAGAACGGATTCAACCCGCAATGCCTCAACTCTCCGAAGTTAGCAAATCTAGCATGCAATTCATACGGTATCCCATGGCGAGGCCTGACCTAGGACCTAGAGTGTTTGCTTACTTTAGAAAGTTTCTTCTCACTTTTTCCTAACAACTCAATGATTCTCCACCGGCATGGCGACCGCATCTCAAATCATGATTCAAACAAAGCAAGTGGAAGACTCAATCATCATACATTTAGTCTTCATTTCATGCAATTCTCACAGATATTGGTCAATCTCACTTCAACTCAGCATGGCGACCACAATCAAAGTTCAATTCATTCAATAAAAGTGTGAATTCATGAAACTCAACAAGATTTAATCATTAAAATCACATATGATTTCATCCTTAAGAGATTATGTCGATTGCATAGCATTGCATAGTCTAATTATACATTTAACCGGTTGAAACTCTAACCATAGAACTTCATTACCAATTCACGATCAACAATTTGGAACTTGAAACAATTCATTTTCAATAAATGGAAAGAGTTTACCAATGAATTTTTCCAAGAGCTTCCTTAATTGATAAGAGAATTACAATGATCGGAGCAAATCTTTGATCGGAATAGAAAATAGAGCTCAAAAGCTAGAGAGATAAACTAGAGAGAGAAAGTAGATCTTCAAATGAATTCCCGCTCTCCAGCTCTCAAAAGTTTGTTACAAAAATCTAAAATCTAACTAATTGATGAAAAAAAATAGTCTCCGGGATCTAAAGTCCCCCTTCCATATTAGCTACACCTCCTATATATAGAGTAGTAGAAATGTAGCTAATACGCTAACTAAAAATATCTAAAGATATTACAAAAGTGTCCTTGAAAGGAAGAACCAAAATCAGCCCAAAAATGTGAAAATTCGAAGTTGGAAAACTTTTCCCAGCAATCCAGCGCCTTCAGCATCAAGTTCCAGCGCCTTTATCATCCTTGCCGTTCTTCCTCGCGCCTTCAGGCTTAGCTTCGCGCGCCTTCACTGCTCAGAGCTCCAGGTGAAGAAATCAGAGTCACTTCACGCCTTCAAGCCATTCAACATCACGCCTCCAGCAACTACGCGAACATTCACTCATTCTAGCCTCATGAGGTGACGCCTTCCTGCCCCGTAGCTTCACGCCTTCATCCGCCCTGAAAATCAGAACTTCAGAAGTTAAACACTTAGCCATTTTTTCTAGAAACTTAACACAAAGTACTTCATGGCAGCAACTTCCCACCAAGATTTGATCATGATGCACTGTGAATTAAGAAAAACGTAAAACATAAAAGTCATGACACTTTGTCTTAGCTATCTATAGCCATTTAAATCACCCAATTTGGAGCTAAAATGAGAAAGTTATGACCAAACTACTGAAGTGTGACAAAGCTTAAAACCCATGAAGCAACTCTTCAACACTTTGCCATTTTTTAAGCAACTCTCCAACAATTAGCCTACGACATGTCGTAGGCTAAATGTTCTTGTTCCAGAATTTTTCTACGACATGTCGTAGGTCAAAATTCCATCTCCAAAGTTCATGTCGTGGGCAAAAAAAAATCTCCTTCAAGAATGGCCTACGACATGTCGTAGGCCATTTTCTGTCTTCCCAAGATTGGCCTACGACATGTCGTAGGCCAATTCTCTTTTTGTTCTCAGCTGCTTGGTTCATTCCTATACCAAGTTGTGTACCTTGGTTTGTGAAGTTCATTGTGCAACATGAGTGGTGTGCCAAGGTGCAAATGTGTGGCATGAGTTGCATGGCAAAGTATGTGGCAAGACTAATGCATAAGTGTTGTGCCAAAGTGTGCACTTGAGCTCTGCATTGTGGTGCAAGTGTGTACAAGTGTTACGCATACATGTGAGTAACAAGTAGGCACCAAGTGTGACATCAAGCTGTCTAAAATCAACAACCATCGAGTGCAACAACTTCAGCTTAAAGATGCAAGGAAAACACAAGCAAAGATACTTGGAACCTTTTACCTCTCAAATTCTGAAAACTTACAAACCGTCTCCTTCCGACCTGGATTTGGCCCTGATGCACTGCAAACTGGGCAAAACCTAAAACACGAAAATTGTAGCCCCAAGTCGTAGCTTTCCACAGCCTTTTGAATCATCCAAATCGGAGTTAATATGAGAGAGTTATGACCGAAACACTGATGCGTGGCAAAACTGGATTTTAAGCCTACGACATGTCGTGGAGCAAACTTCCATTCCTTTTAAATAGCCTACGACATGTCGTGGAGCAAATTTTCCTCTTCAAGAATGGCCTACGACATGTCGTAGGCAATTTTTCGTCCTTTCAAGATTGGCCTACGACATGTTGTAGGCCAAACTTTTGTTCTCAAAGTTTGTCCACGACATGTCGTGGGCAAATTTCTTGCTTCAGCAACACTTCCTTCTTTTATGCAGAATTCGTGTGTCTTCGGCTCTGAATCAGACTTTGTGGTAAACATCAAAGTTTTAAATCTTTCGCTTGGGTTTCGATTGGTTCAAGAATCAGCATCATTGGAGGTCTGTAGCTCATTCTACCAAAATGTGGCAATATGAAATCAAAGATGAAAACCTGGAGTAGCAATTGCAAAGTTACTCCCGTTTCTCATACTTGCACATAGAATTAGAAGACTGTTAAAACATAAGAAATAACGTACACTCAAAGAGCTTTCAAGAACATCCAAGATCTCCTAATTCGGATAAGTAGTGAAAGAGTTATACCCAAACAAATTTCACCAATTTTCTGTCCAAACCCTAATTTGGCCAAATAAGCTCATTTCAGTTTTTCTTAAATTCCCACTCACCATTCTCATTATTTCAAACTCTAAACCTTGTCATTTGACACCAAGCATATATTTTCCTCATTTTAACAACATTTTTGGTCTTTTTTCACCATTTAACCACTATGAGTTGCAAACTACATAAACACACAATATAGCACATTGCACCACACATTTGCATGAAAATCAAGGAAAAAGCCAAGTGAAATAATACATTTAAGTTGGTATAAAACCAACTTATCAATGGTTTTCTTAAATAAGGCACTGTCCTGTGCACAGTTCCTCTTTTAATCACAGAACAGATCAAATTCTTGCCACAAAGTTTTCAGGTCGGTGTAGTATTGAGTTACACTCTTCTCTCATTGCTTGGCCTTCCTCAATTGAGTCTTGATCTAAAAAAGCTGCCCTGCATACCAAAAGTCCGAGTAGGTCTCTTTCACAGCCTCCCAGATCTCATTCGCGGTTGGAAGAAAAAGATAGCTCTGACCAACATCTGTCTCCATTGAATTCACCAGCCAGGACATAACCATTGAGTTCTCAGCCTTCCACTTGTCGTAGCTTTCACCTTTATTTTCAGGCTTCACTGTAGATCCTGAGAGATACCCAAACTTGCCCTTTCTTAGAACGAAGAGCTTGACAGACTGAGCCCATTGAAGAAAGTTATCCCCATTTAACTTATGAGAAGTAATAGTGAAATTCTGAGTAGAGTTACCAGTAGAACTGGTGTTTAGATTTTGTTCTGTCATGGATACTGACAAGAACCTGGCTTTGATACGATAAAAGACAAAATATGGGAGCAGAATAGTTTTCTTATTCATGATTTGAAATATATAAAGGTGTACAAACAAAATCAAATCCCTATAAACTAGGGGCACCTAACAACTCTAAGATATTGACTCAATACTAAGTTAATAGCATATCTCAACAGTAACATTTAAGTGTGGGGGAGGAAATATTTGCAGTGGTTGTGTCTCTTGGACTTTATATGCTTACTTTCTTTCATGCATGAAATTTTTTTGTGCTATGTGATGCAAAGCATGCTACTTTCTAGTGTAGATGTATGTGTTATTTTGAGATTTTGCATGTTATATCGCGCATATATGTGTTTTTCATGTGTTGTGCAAAGTTTGAGTTTTTTGAGACATTTTGACATTTTGAAATTTTTTGTGAAGTTTTTGGTGAACTTTTGAATTTTTTTGTGAATAAGTGATGTTTTTGAACACAAGTTGTGTGTATTTGACATTTTTGTGGAAGAACTTGTCTATCCATGGAAGGTACATTAGCACTAGAGTTGGATGTGTGTTGAAAACTTGGATAAAAATGCTTAGTGGTGAGGATAATTCAATGCTAAGTGGTAGGAGTTAAAACTTAGTAGGAAAGTTTGAACTTTAACATAGTTGGTTTCAAGCACTAAAATGGACTACATACAAGGATTGTTGAACTTATGTGAAAAGGTGAGAAATAGAGAATTTTTGGAAATTTTCTTGAATAATGATGAGTAATCCTTGGAAACCTGTAGTGACATTTAGGCACCAGGGGAGATGATTTGGAAAAGAGGAAAAAAGGCAAGTTATGCCGAAGTGAAATGTACTAAATGCTAAGTGCATGGACAATGTTCCAAAAAGCACATATTATGAACCACTCCTCTGCGGGACTGCTCTATCACACTAAGTGTGCATTTGAAGAGAATAATCCACATGAGTGGGGATGGAATTCAAAAGCCATAAAACCCAAGGCAATAATTGGAAAGGCCAAGAAGTACCCTAGTGTAATAATGTCATGTGCGAAACGAAAGTAAAGCACTAAAGGATGGCAACCTGGGCGAAAGAGTGGTAAGAAACAATGGCAACCAATGATCCTTAAGATGGTGCATTTATGCCAATACAGTGTGTTTGAGGACTTCAAAAGAACGAATAATAAAAATTTTTGCATTCTCTACTATTGCTTTGATCATAAGTGAGACTTGAGCGGTATGTATCATTTGCAGACAATTCACACATCTATGTTAAAGCTTCAAATAAGTACATATTGGTGTTGATGATTGCCATGAATAATTGAGCATATCCTTACCACTATAGTATAACTGGTTGAACTAAGAAATGTTCACATCCAATAGAAGTGTGAAATGTTCTTGAAGTGGATAGGTTAGTTTCTCTACAAAGTTCAACTATATGGTGTTGCAGGTTATGTGTTAGTGTATTCTTGTGACCGTGCTTGAGTTGTGCAAGAGTTGTGTAAGTGCATTGTTGTGATCTTGCTTGAGGGCAAGCAAGAGTTCAAGTGTTGGGGAAATTGATAAGTTGGTTTTATATCAACTTATATGTGTTATATCACTTAGCTTTTGCCTTGTATTTCATGCAAATGTGTAGTGTTTTGTGCCATTTTGTGCATTTATCTGGTTTGCAACTTCGAAGTACTTAAATGGTGAAAAAGACCAAAAATTATGATGAAATGAAGCAAATGTGTGTTTTGGTTGAAAAGCCAGGAAAGAAGCCAAATTCGTTGGAATGGTGTTTGTGGAATTTGAAGAAAACCTAAATATGCCTATTTGGCTTAGTTTGAAATTGGGCAGAATTGATAGTGCTACTTCATTTGAGTGTAACTCTCTCAATACGAATCTAAATGATGAGATCTTGGATGTTCGGGAAAGTACTTTGAGTATACTTCATTTCCTATGTTTTAACTTTCTTCTAATTCTGTGTCCAAGTAGGAGAAACGGGGGCATCTTTGCAATTGCTACTTCAGGTTTTCATACTTGATTTCATATTGCCACAGTTTGGTAGATTGTCCATATCATGAGCTACAGACTTCCAATGATGCTGATTCTTGAACCAATGGAAAGCCACGAGATATATCTAGAACCTTTAAGTTTACTATAAAGTCCAATTCAGAGGCTAAGACACACATATATGGCATATAAGTGGAGTGATGTGCTGGACTGGTTTTTAAAGCGGCGAGCCCTCACTGAGAGGTCTCTCCATTTGTGGTTTTTGTGAGGCGAGACCTCGCCATTTTGGGCTTTGTGAGGGCGAGACCTCACAGTGAGTGCTGTGAGAGCGAGGTCTCACGGCGAGACCTCACCGTGAATATTGCTGTAAGGGCGAGGTCTCGCTGTGAGACCTCGCCATGAAATTTTCTGCTTTGCCACACTTCGGTATTTTGGCGATAACATTCTCGTACTAGCTCCGAATTGAGTGATTCAAAAAGCTATGGAAAGCTAAGCCATAGTGTTACAAATTTCATGTTTTAAGTTTTCCTTATTCACAATTCATCAGGGCCATATTTTGGATGGAAGTTTCTGCACATTTGCACATGGTCGCACAACACTTGCTGCCCACCATTTTACCTCGCCACACACTCATGCACACCATTATAGTCACCACGCGACACACGTATGCACACTACAGTACTCACCTCGCCACACACGTTGCTGCACATATGCATTTGCATTGCACACACATTGCTGCCCACATGCACTTGTATCGCACACACTTCATGCACAACTTATGCACCACAGCATACTTCATGCACAATTTATGCACCACAAGTACACTTATTGCACACAACTCTAACTTTGTGTACTAGCACTTAGGCATTTGCACACATACCACTCACCTCGCCGCACAGCTTGTGCGGCGACCTCAGATTCATCTATCTTTCAAGACATTTTTTCCATATAATCCACAACACTCACAACATTTAGTTCACAACATTCTTCACACACATCATTCAACATTTCACATTTATTCTCATTACATCACAGTTTCACTCTACAATACTTCTCATTTACACTCATTTTTATACATCTCACAACATTTATTCTTCATTTCACTCACTCTTAATCACAGCACTTGCGACACATATGCACACACGGCGACGTCTCGCCACGAGACCTCGCCACCCCACAATTGCACGGTGAGCTCTCACCGCGAGACCTCGCCACTCATACACACAAACGGAGAGGTCTCGCCGCGAGACCTTGCCATAAGAACATTCTTGCTGCCATGAAGCAACATGTGTTGTGGTTGAAATTTGTTCTAAGTGTTGATCATTGGATCTCTTGTGCAGGGAATGGCGAATGCGTGGTGGACGGTGGCTCAAAGGCGTGTGGGAGCTGCTGATGGCGTGCGAGCTGTTGGCTTGAAGGCGCAGGGTAGCTGATGAAGGTGCAAAGTTTCGACAGCCAAAGGCGTGGATTCACACTTATGTACAGGCTATCATCGACATTGTGTTTGATACGCGGAGTGGCATTTTTGTAGTTTTCTACTCATTTGACGTTTGCGTATCATTTACGTTTTTGTAACCTCTCTATATAGAGGATTAGTTAACCAAATTTTACAGAGGATTCTAGAGTAGAAAACAGACATTTGATTTTGAGAGAGGGAATTTTCTCTCTCTAGCTTACTCTCTCTAGAATTTTCTCTCTCTAGAAGTTTCTCTCCATTTTCAATTCCGATCGAGAATTTGGACCGATCATTGTAAGCTTCTACTCAATTAAGGAGTAAATTCACAAGACTTTGGTGGATTCGAAGCAATCGAGGCAATTCATTTGGTAAAATCTTTTGAATTTAATGAAAATGAACTGTTTTTCATTGCAATTTGATGATCTGGAGTTGAGAATGGAGTTTTGTGGCTAAATTGAAGATGTCTTAGGGTTTGGACCGGATGCTTGAGTAATTAAAAGAAGGAAATGCTATGCAATTGAATAAGTAACTAAAGAATGAATTCATACTTGTTCTTAATGATTGAAAAATGTCAAGTTTCATAATTTTTGCACATTCATTGATTGAATTGAACCTTGATTGTGGTCGCCATGCTAGGTTGAGGCTCGGCACCAATTTGAGTGAGAAATGCATGAGATGAGGTCTAAAAGTATGATAATTGAGTCTCTTTAGTTGATTTGGTTGTTCGTGATCGGAGGTCATTGAATCATAAGATAGAGTAAGGAGTGGCTTTTTAATACTAACCGAAGGCTTAGAAACTTAGGTCAGGCCTCGTCATGGGAGATCTAAGGTTTTGCATACTAAAGTTGGTGGTATTGTTAAGTTGAGATGTTGCGGTTTTCATTCGTCACACTTAGGCCTCGCCATGGGAAAGTGCGGCGTTAAGGAGAGTGGAAAGAGGTGCGGTCGCCATGCTGACTTTTAGAAACAATCCTAGGCAGCTTTGGTCTCCTCTGAGTTTGAATGTGCGTCAAATGCATAGCATGATTAGTTTAATGAACAATCATCCGGCACCTAAATCCTAAGACATCGATTTCTTACTTGCTATCTTACAGCACTTCTTGTTTGTGTCTTTGCTTTATTCCTTATTTCTCTATTTAGATTAGTATTGTCATTTCTTAATTCATCATTATTATGACACTCAACAGAACAATTTAGAATTTTCAAAACCAATCACCTTCGCTGTGGATTCGATACCCTACTCACTTCTTCTACATTAGTTTAGGGGTAAAATTGCAAGGTTAACGATACGCTTGTCAATAGGACTAAAGCCTCAATTATAGGCACATTTTTTGAAATTTATCCTTTTTGGCCAAAAAACTTATTTTCCGTTTAAAAATGCTATTTTCGAGAAAACACGAGATTTCAAACAAAATAACACCATATTAGTCTAACTTTAAGTTGGAGAAGTCAATTTTGACAAAAAAAACCGTTTTGAGCACAAAAATGGCGGACATTACAAAATATGAGAAAAAAGTTATCATTTAGTGCCGTTTTGTAACTTGAGTTTTTTAGCCCAAAAGTTTGGTTTTGAGTTAAGAAGTACATTTCGCATTCTTCTCACATACTTTCGCTCTCTAATAAATTCTCTCTCTCCAATCTCTAACCCAACTAATCTGATACCAACCACTAACCTTACACTTTAATAAGAACCGCTAGATAGCCACAAGGCTAATCAAAACCGCTGACGTAGATCTAAACTCTGGTGTAACGGTAACATAGCCACCACTACTATCGGCTGCCTTAGGGCAAGAGCTGGAAAACCTCGGTAACTAGGCCAATGACACAATCAGCGGCCAAACCTCCGGATCCCAGTAAGAAGACCATTATGGAAGCCATGAACTTATCAAATAATCAGCCCTCAATCAGCGTCTCTTTCACTTCGGTTGCGATTCAGCAAAGTCCCTATCCACTTACAAGGGGAGCCAGCACTGCTCCTAACTCAAGAAGAAGAGGAAGCCCTAGCCGATAGATATAAGGTCACCTTGGTAGCCAAATTCTCATAGGGGCGCTCTCAAATGATAGTTATCAGGAAAGAGATACTTAGCGCTGCCTTCAAAGGCAATGTGTATGCTAGATCACTGGACCACAGCCACGTGCTTTTCAAATTTGAGAATGAAGATGATTTTTCAGAGATTGTGGTTTTGGAAGATATGGACATTTGCAGGCTTTTAGGCACAAATTTTTCGATGGTCCAAGGACTTCAATCTGAGAAAGGAGCCGACCATTGCTCTGGTGTGGATAAGATTTCCTATGCTACCGATTCACTTATTTGTTAAACATAAACTCTTTTCCCTAGCTTTTTGTGTTGGTCGCCCCCTCAAGATGGACTTGGCCACTGCCTCGGAAGAGAAATTACTCAGACCTAATGAGGCCAGATTGTGCATGGAGATGGATGTTGTGAAAGAGCATCCAAAAAGAGTATGGAATGACAACAAGGAGCTTGGGTTCTGGTAAGAGATTGAAGTGGAGGACAGACCACAATATTGCAATTCCTGTTTCAAAATGGGACATAGCTCTGATCAATGTGTGCCGGCAAAATCGAAATCCCACCCTACTCCTCCAAGCATTGTTCTGCCACCATAGAAAAAGCAACAGGAGTGGAAAACTGTCACCAACTATAGAAAAAGGAACAATGGCAATACTTATAAGAAGACTGCTGACCAAATGGCGCAAATCGTGACAAATGATAAAGGAAAAGGTGTTGTGAATGTAGTGTAAGTGGATGTGGGTATAATGGAGGATATCCCTGGATGTTCTCGTACACAACCAATCCAGAAACATCAATCAAAATAGATGGAATTACATGGACAATGCTCCCAGGAAACCCCAAAGGCTGCAGGGAATGAAGTGGAAATTGTTCAACAGACAAGTGGCAAGGAGATAGAAGCACATGGACAATGTATCCAGGAAAACCCAAAGAATGTAGGAAATGCAGTGGAAATTGCCTAAGAGACAATTGTCTCCTTAGCTGTAGAACCACAGACCACAAACTAGGTGAATTTGTCCATTAGTAAGTGCAACTCAGATACTGTATTACATACAATTAATGATGGAAATCAGCCCATGTCCATGGTGCCAAGGCCGAGTTCTCAAAATCTTTTGGTGAATCTTGATGGACCAATGACAAGATCGAGGAGTTCAAAGATGAAGGCATCCTTGCACAATTTACTGGCATCATATTTTGAAGCAATGGAGGCCGAGATCTCTCAATCATCTCAAGGAGGAGTTTTGTGGCATGTTTCTTCATTAACAATTCATGATCCACCTTGAAGAAACATCACAAGAGTCGAATTCAAGAAGTCCAATGAAGAGGCGTGTTTTGGGCTTGCATGGATCACGCCTATCCTTTAATTTTAGGATTTATTTTAAGTTGTAATACTTAATTCCATTAAACATTTAATTATGGGCTTGTGTTTTGGTTTTTAATAAGTAATTACTTGATCCAATTATCTTGCATGATAATTAGGAAAGTAATTTAGGAAAGTTATTCTTTTAAGTTTTAGTTTCTAAAACAACATTAGGGTTTGTTTTTGTAGCCTATAAAAAGGCACTCACATTAACGTTTTTAAGAACATGAAATTTGATAAAAGTTTAGCTTTGCTAAAACCCTTCTTCCAGCTGTTATAAGTTGGGAGAAAACGTGAGAGTTCTTCTATGTTTAGTTGAACAATCATAAGACCCGCGAAAACCTTAAGTGAGGAGCTTTAGGTTGAGCTTACCCGTTCTAGATTTTTAGAACACGCCGAACTGAGGAAGTTTAACTTTTGATTTACATTAGTTGGAATGAATCTTTTTGTGATAACGTTGGGGTTTGGTTGATTTCTTCCATTTCTTCTCGTTCAATATCTTGTTTTGTTTCTTTGTTTCATTCCGCATTGTGTTGCTTGTTACTTGTTCATGGATTATTGAGAAACAACGATCCAAAGGGTGTGGAAAACGTGTGGATTAGAACTCAAAAGCTACTCCATTCATATCAAGTGGAATCAGAGCAAAGGGTTGTTTCCAAAATTCAGGTTAATCCGTTTCGTTTCTTGAATTTTTGTGCTTCTTTGTGCTGCAGTTTTGTGTCAAAATCTGTTGTTGTTCTTGCATTTTTCTTGTTGCTATTGTGTGTCCTTATTGCTGTCTTAAGTCGTCTTAGTTCAGCCTTTGAATTTTGTCATATTCGCATGCAATATCTTTGTTGAATTCTGCCCGAAAGCATCTTGTTCTTGTTGTTGCGTTTTTGTGTTTTGATATATCTTTTGTGTTGATTCTTTGCTGCTATTTTCCTTGCGTTTTAGCTACTGTTTTAATGTCTACATTCTGCATTATTTGTTCATCCTCATAGTGCTGAATTCCTTGTGTTTTCGTTGCTTGAGTCGCACGTCAAAAACATTACTAGGGTTTTCATCAAAAGTTTCCCAAAAAAAAAATTCGACAGAAAAAATCGCATTTTTCACCCAGTCGCGACAGTTTCGGCCGGCCGAAACTAAGCCAGTCATCCGAAACTACCGTCCGAACTCAACAGAAAGTTCATCGTTTCAGAAGTTTAAAGATCGGACGGGTAGACCATCCGAAATAGGCGTCCGAAAGTAAAAAAAAAAAAAGACCGAAAAAAAAGTGACAATCAATTAAAAAAAATAAAAAATATATATATATCTTCGAACCTTTTTCTTTATTTATTTGCTGTTTTAATTTCCATTTGAAAGAACTAAGTGTTCTTAAGTTGAGTTTGAAAATCATCAATATTGGTCGTGACAAATCTTGCTTGGGTGAAATCAAAAATCATTCATCTTGTTCTCTTGCCTAGTTGCTAATTTCGTAGTTTTCTGAAATAAACCAAGTTATACCCCATACGTGATCTTTAAAATACTCTTGTGACGTGTTTCTTTAAAAACTTCTTTGGTTTAACTTGTGTGAATTGACTTGTTGAACTAATTGGTTGAGATTTGTTATAAAAATTGTTGAACAGTAAGTTTCAAATAGTCTAAGAGAAACATTGTTGAGAGATTAGATAGGGTATACACGAGAAAAGCCTTCACACTAGAGAGGAGAGCATTTACTCACCATATAGTGAGAACCTGTGAGGATTACATTTGTTTTCTTCTTGTTTTCACTAACTTGTAGGTATAATGGACGGAGATAATATTGTATCTCAAGGTGCACAGAAATCTGAAATGGAAGTACTTTTTGATATGATTCAAAAGTTTAAATTCCAAATGGATAATCTTGCTTCCAATCCAAAACGCAGTACAAAGAATTCCACCTCACGACACATCAACTTTGATGAGGTTCTAACCGATGATGGGAGGAGGAGGAGTTTGTTGGTTCTACAAAAATTGGTAAAAAGTCTGAAGTTTCAATTAGTTCTGTTAAATTGACATTACCTACTTTTCATGGAAAGGCAGATCCCGAAGCATACTTTGATTGGGTTCGAGAACTTGAATACTTCTTTGAAGGCAATAGTTATCCCGAGGATAAAATATACCGTCTGGCCTTCATGCACCTCAAGGATTATGCTAGCTTATGGTGGGATGAGGTAATGAGAACTAGACGCCAGGATGGTGAAACTCCAGTTACGACTTGGAACCAAATGAAATTGCTTATGAGGAAGAAGTATGTCCCTTCACACTTTAATCGTGAAATCAATAGGTAATTGCACACACTTGTGCAAGGAAGTAAATCCGTGGAAGCATACTACAATAAGATGGAGGCTCTTATGATCAAGGCTAATGTTCATGAAGATCCGGATTCAACCATAGAAAGATTTCTTCGAGGTATGAGTTCTGAGTTAGCATACCATGTGGATCTTCAAAGTTATGTTGATATTAATGAGCTTGTTCATAAAGCAATAAAGATTGAAAGGCACATGAAAGGAAAGCAAAGGTTCACACAACCTAATCCGCCTTGGCAAAGAAGTTCCAAACCAAACGTGGCTCCTTTCACTCCATCAACAAAGCCACGCCAATTCACTTCAAACCAGCCTTCAAACACGACATCAAGCTTTCCAAAATCAGTCCCAAAGGTTGCTGAAGTTGCTCCTAAATTGGCACCACAACCTTCCCAAAGATTGAGGGATATTAAGTGCTATAAGTGTCAAAGTTTTGGGCATGTACAAGCCGACTGCCCAACTCGGAAATTGATGTTCTTGAATGATCAAGGAGAGGTTGAAAGTGATGAGGAATATGCCGACATGCTAGCTCTTGAAGAAAAGTACCAAAGTGAAGAAAGTGAAGATCTTGAAACATATGAGGTTGGTGCTTTTTCTTTAGTTGCTCGAAGAGTTCTTAATGTGCAACCACAAATCAATGAAGATTTAATGCAAAGAGAAAATATCTTTCACACTCGATGCATGGTTCAGAATAAGGTATGTAGTGTGATCATTGATAGCGGAAGTTGTACCAATGTGGCTAGCACCGTACTTGTTAATAAGCTGAATTTGAATTGCATGAAACATCCCAAGCCATATAGACTTCAATGGCTAAATAATTCAGTCGAAACTCTTGTGACTAAACAAGTGAAGTTTACTTTTACCATAGGGAAATATGTTGATCAAGTTGTATGTGATGTTGTTCCCATGAAAGCTAGTTATATTTTACTTGGTAGACCTTGGCAATTTGATCGTGATGTACTTTATCATGCCAAGAAGAACTACTACAGTTTCGATTTTGAGGGTAAGAAGTACAATCTTCGTGCTTTAACTCCATTCCAAGTATTTGAAGATCAAGCTAAAATTGTTCAAACTTGTAGAGATTTCAATGCCGCCAATGAGAAGAAAGGTCAAGAGAAACAAAATGTAATAGCTAGCTCATCTTCATCTTGTAATAGTGTTGGTCGTGAGTTAGTTGATAGGAAGTCTTGTTGCTTTTCTTCTTCTACGGAGGTTAAGAGAGCTATACTAGATAGACAGCCTTTGTACTTAATGTTTCGCAAGGATTTTGTACTTATTGTTGATAGTGATCACCTTGCTTCTCTTCCTAGTGCTGTTTACTCTCTTTTGCAGGAATATAGTGATGTGTTTCCCGAGGACTTACCAATTGGATTGCCACCAGTTCGAGGTATTGAACATCAAATTGATTTCATACCAGGAGCTCAAATTCCAAATCGTCCAGCTTATAGAGCAAATCCGGAGGAAACCAAAGAGATTCAACGTCAAGTGGATGAACTCCTTGACAAAGGTATTGTACGTGAGTCTCTTAGTCCTTGTTCAGTTCCTAATATTCTAGTTCCTAAAAAGGATGAGTCTTGGAGAATGTGTGTTGATTGCCATGCTATTAATAAGATCACCATTAAGTATAGACATCCAATTCCTAGATTAGATGATATGCTTGATGAAATGCATGGTTCTTCTATTTTTACCAAGATTGATTTGAAAAGTGGATACTACCAAATTCGCATGAAAGAAGGTGATGAATGGAAAACTGCTTTTAAAACAAAGTATGGGTTGTATGAATGGTTAGTTATGCCTTTTGGTTTATCTAATGCACCTAGTACTTTTATGAGGCTTATGAATCATGTTTTTCGTCACTTTATTGGTAAGTTTGTGGTAGTCTACTTTGATGACATCCTTATTTATAGCAAATCACTAGATGAACATGTTGCACATCTTAAGCTAGTATTTGTTGTTTTACGTGAGAACAAACTTTATGCTAACCTCAAAAAGTGTTCCTTTTGCATGGAATCTATTATCTTTTTTGGTTATGTTTTTAGTTCTCAAGGTATTTCTATAGATGAGTCAAAAGTCAATGATACGAATGGAGTAGGATGAAGTCCAATCCACACGAATTTTCCACAAGTTCGGATCGTTGTGCACCAATAACTCAATTCAAGAAACAAGAACACAATTTGCGGAAAAGAGATATGGAACGAAAAGGCAAGATTAAAATTAACCTAACCCCAACGTTAACACAAATTGAATTAGTTCAACTAATGTAAATCAAAAGTTTAAACCTATCAAGTTTGGCCGGTTCTATAAATCTAGAACTTGTAAGCTTTACCTAAAGTTCCTCACTTAAGGTTTGGCGGGTCTTATGAATTACTCAAGAATAATTCACGTTGGTGATGTCAAATTTAATTTAGCAAAGCCAAAATTCTTTCAATTCAACATGTCTAAATAACGTTTACAATGATCTCTTTATATAGAGATGAGTTTCGGCTCTACAAATTGGAAAAGGAAATAAAACCCTAGAAGTTGTAAATTACAACTTGACTTCTAAACTATCCAACTTTCCAAATTGGAATTGGAAACTAACAACTAACAAACTAATAAGCTAATACTTTTCCAAAAAGGATTAGGGCAAACGATTATTCCAAAGGTGGCCAAACACGATTTTACTTGCCATTATCATGCAAGATAATTGGGCCAAGTAATACCTTATTAATACTTAATAAAAACGCCAATTAAGCCCATAAAATCGTTAAGTGGACTTAATTAAAAACAACATAATAAACCCTAAAATATATTAAAAAGGGCGTGATCCATTTCAAAGCCCAAAACACGCCTTCTTCTTGGACTTTAATATTTCGGCCTTCACATTATTTCTTCAAGGTGGATCATAAATTGTTATTGAAGAAATATGCCAAAGTACTTCATCTTGAGATGGTGGTGTCGAACTCCTTTGAACATTATCACAATGTGTTGATAACAATGCTTGTAGTGCTTCCTTCATCCTCTTGCTCCTTGATCTTGTCATTGGACCACCAAGATTTGCTAATGGATCATGGGAAGCTGGATTCGGCAATGTGGACTCGGGCTCATTCCTATCATTCCCTCCCTCCTCGAAAGGATTCGTCCTCGAATCACCTACATCATATAAGCTCAAATCAGAAACATTGAAAGTAGATGAAACATTACCATACTCACTAGGTAGTTCGATTCTATATGCATTTTCTCCAATCCTTTCCAAGACTTGAAAAGGACCATCTCCTCTTGGATGAAGTTTAGATTTCCTCTTTTCAGGAAACCTTTCCTTCCGCAAGTGAATCCAAACCCAATCTCCAGGTTCGAAAATCACTTGTCTTCTGCCCTTGTTGGCTTGTTTTGCATATTGGTCATTACGCCTTTGAATATTTTTGTAAACCTTTTCATGCAATTCCCTTACAAAATCAGCTTTAGCTTTTCCTTCCACATTAACTGATAAGTTGGTTTTATACCAACTTATATTTGTTAAATCACTTGGCTTTTGACTTACATTTTGTGCATTTATATGTGATTATGTGCTAAATTGTGCTTTAACTTGCAATACAAGTTAATGTGATTAATTGATGAAAAAGGCCCAAAATATTGGTAAAATATGTTAAATATATGCTTAGGGTCAATGAACAAGGTTTAAGGTTCAAACAATGAAGTTGATGTGAGAGAATTTGGAAAAAAACCTAAGAAGTGCTTTAAAGGCTGAACTTCATTTGGTCATAACTCTCTCAATTCTGATCCAATTGGGGTGTTCTTTAGTGTTTTAGAAAGGTCTTTGAGTCCTCTTTAATTCTTATGTTTTAACAAATTTCAGCTTTTGAGTGGAAGGTCAAGAAACGGGGCCACCTTTGTGTTGTAGAGTTTCATGTGTTCTTGATTGCCACAGTTTGGTAGATTGTTCATATCTTGAGCTCTAGTTGTCCAATTGTGTTGATTCTTGAACCATTTGAAAGCTAAGAGGTAGACCTACATTTGTTGTGTTATCCCCGAAACCAGATTCACACTGGAAATGGATGAATGGTGCTAAAGAAGAGCCAAGAATTTGGATTGAACAAATGATGAATGAAAACTTGGATTTCACAATATGCTGTTCAACATGCCTTATTGTTTTGGTCATAACTTTGCCATCTGAACTCCGATTTGGGTGATTCAAACGGCGGTGGAAAGCCGAGCTACATGGCTATAACGTTTGGGAATTAAGTTTCCCGAAATTCCCATCACATCACACTCGAACACTGGCTCAAAGTTGCTGCCCGCGAAGCACACACTTGCTGCCCACGAAATCAGCCTCGCCGCACACACGCTGCACGATTGCTGCACATTTGCTGCACACAAAGGCAGCCTCGCCGCACACACGCTGCACCATCCTCGCACACTTGCTGCCCACGAAGTGCAATTCGTTGCACATCACACACACACACACTTTGCACTTGATTTTTCAAGATTTCATTCATTCCTTCTTCTCACTTCACAGGATTCTCACAAAGGCAAATCATGATTCATTCTTGCAAGACTTCAAGACACTAAATTTAGTGAAAGAAATCTGGAATATCTTCACAATGCATGGATGAAGCTTTGAGGATTCTGAGGGACTTCATGGAGTTGGAGCAAGAACAAAGTTGAAGAAGAGCTGGAGCAAGAAGTCTTCAAAAAGCTGATGAGATCTCGCCAAAATGGCGAGACTTCGTGAAGCTGACGAGACCTCGTGAAGCTGCAGTGGAGAGCTGGCGAGACCTCGTGAGAATTGACGAAGCTTCGACAAGCCAGCTGAAGAATGGATGAAGGTTTGGCAAATACTTTGGAAAGCTAGAAGCTGGTTTGGTGCCCTTCTTCGTGTGATGATTTCTCTTCATCCTTACGTTGCATATGCCATTCAAGACTTGCTTTATCATCACATGTTCCTCTAGCATAGTTTGAGCCAGATTTCACGCTTATTGGAGGCTTGGATTGGATTTGGGGAGCATGTGAAGATCGTAGCTCAACCAGCTTGGAGTTGAAAGTTTCCAGAAATTTTGAAAAGCTGGTTCGGATGCCAACTTCAAGAGCTTATTCGTGGCTATCCAGATGTTTTTGTGCAAACCAAGACATCCAGTAGCTTCCTATGTTCATGGAGAAGAACTTAGTTTTGGTTTCATCCTCTTCCAATCTCTGCATTGTATTTTATAGGCACATGAAGATGGAGTCTTGACCAGCTTCAAAAGTTGAAAAGTCCAGAAATTTGGCTGTGTTGAAACTCAAGTTCTGAATTTCGAGGAAACTGAAGGCGTGATCCAGAATGGCCTGAAGGCGTGATTCTTAAGCTGCTGGAATTCTTGGAAGCTCGCGAAAACGCTGAAGGCGTGATCCAGAATACACTGAAGGCGTGAGTTTGCTCTGATTTCCCAACAATTTTCAGAATTTCTTCAACTTTTGACTTTTCATTTCTACTACCTTTTGGGTCGATTTTTGTGAACATTTTCTCTTGAGGACTACTTTGTAATATTCCTAGATATTTCTAGTAAGCGTAAGAGTTAAGTTTTCCACTCTCCGACTTAGAAAGAAAAGAGGGGGAAAGGAGAGGGGAGGGACTAAAAAAAAAATGACTATTGAGATAGAAAACTTTTCTTGAAGAAAAAGTTGTTCTTGTTCTGGAGATCCACTTTCTCTCACTAGTTTTCTCTCTCTAGGGTTTTACTTTTTCGATTCAATTTTCCAGTGTCTTGTGCTAGAGATTACATATCCAACTTAATCGAAGGGAATTCATACACTCCTCTAGCATCTAATCGGTAAAACTTTTCAATTGATGGGAGAAATTTGTATGAACATGGAATTGTGTAAAATTGGGTTGAATATGGAAATATCTGGCTAGTGTGTGATAATCTGGGCTCTTAATGGGTGAATGCTAGTTATGTGATATTGTGTGGTGCAATTGAAATGATGAAAGAAGTAATTCAACTCCTTTGCTCAGATCTACTAATTTGTTAATTTCATAAATTAGAACTGGAAGTTGACTGAGTTCTCCAACCTGTACATGAATGAACATAAATTACAGCTAGGCCCGACCATAGGAAGCTTAATTTGTGAACTCTTAGATGAAGGTTGTATGGAGAGGTTTCTTGCCTGGGTGATGATTTATAAGCTAGAATCAGGCCTCACCATGGGAGATTCTAGGGATTAAAGCTTGAGTAATCTGGGTAGGGAATTGAGAAGATGATAGGTTCTATTCACCACCCTTAGGCCCGACCATAGGATAGGTTGGTGATGGGAGGCTAGGGTTACAGTGTGGTGACCATGCTAACTGTGACTTAGGTCTCCTGGTGATTCTTCTCCTCCTTTTGCTTAAATTGTAGTTTAATTGCACCACACTAGTCATGTAACACTTGAATGCATTCACCCAGAAGGAGTCTAGGTTATCTCTTGTGAACTTTTGTGAAATTTGTGTTAATTTCTTCGGTATTTCACTTGTGTTTGTTGCTAGTGTGTTGTTTCTTGTCTTGTGATTTGTTTTTGTGTTATTGTAAGAACAAACCTTAATTCTCTTGAACTTCACTATTTCCCTGAGGAACGAAACCTAACTCACTGCTTCTACATATAGTGAAATAGGATAAATTGAAGCGAGTAACGACATCGCTCCGGTCAATTTTTGGCGCCGTTGCCGGGGAACTAGGCACGGTTCTTGGAATTGGAGTTTGTTTTGTTCTTAATTTTTGTGATTACTTGTGTTAAGTTAGTTTAGTGTTTAGGAAGTGTGTGTTTAATTTGAATGCTTTTACTCTTAAATTGTTGGCTCTTTTATCTTTATCATCTTGATTTGATTTGATTTCCAGATTGTTCACTTGATCCTTATTGTGTTGAATCTATATTGTTGTTACTTGGAAGTTTAACTTTGGAATTTCTTCCATTATTGCTTGTTCTTTTTTCTCTCTTGATATCATTTTGTTGGTCTATGCCTAGGACTTTGAGATCCACAGGAGAACCTGAGTTCCAACTAGACCTTGAATTGGAAAGAAATCTCAAACGTCAAGCAAAACAAACAATGGCAGAAGAGGAAGCTAGAGTACCTAGGTTTGGAGATCATTATGCAGTAGACTTTGGAAATGGACTTGAACAACGGGACCTTGATGTGGAAAGTTACCAAATTCCAATGCAAATTGTTTCAATGATAACACAGGGACAATTCTTCCAAGGGTTGGAAAACGAAGATCCAAATGAGCACCTAGACTGGTTCATTGGTTTATGTAACACTTTTAAGCTCCAGAGGGTAAATAGAACTGAGGTTCATCGCATATTGTTCCCGCTATCATTGCGTGGAAAGGCTAGACATTGGTTCAAATCAAGTGGGGGAGCTACCATGACCTTTGATGAGTTAAAGAAGAAGTTCCTTGCCAAATATTTTCCACCTGCAAAGCTTGAGAAGAGAAGAATGGATATTATGAACTTCCAACAGCATGATGGTGAATCCTTTAGAGAAGCATGGGAAAGGTTCAATGATCTAATAAGGCAATGTCCCAATCATGATTTGGGAGAAATAAGAGAGCTCAATACTTTTTTCAAGGGTTTAACTGCTGAATCTTCATTGATGGTGAAGGCATGTGCAAATGGTGCCTTGAAGGATAAGAGTGCACCTGAAGTGAGAGCACTTTTTGATCAAATTGCTGAAGATGAATATCTTTTTCCTGAGACACGAAAAGCATGTGGTAGAAGACAGAGAGGGGTATTGGAAGTGAATGATGAAACGTCTTTGAATGCTAAGTTGGATGCCTTGACCAAACAAGTTCAAACTTTGCAGGCTACACAAGATAAGGCTCCTGTACTTTCATGTGGACTATGCAAAGGGGATCACTATACTGATGAGTGTGCCATCACAACTGAGTCTCTTCAGTATGTGAGCAATTACAACAACAAACCCCAATATGGTGGCAACTACTCTGGAGGCAATTACTCTGGAAATAGACCATACAATGGTGGGCAAGGAAATTGGGGAAATCAAGGGAACCAAGGTGGACAATATTATCAAGGGAATGAACAAAGGAGAACAACCAATGCACCACCTGGATTTGAACAACAAGCTGGGACTTCAGAGCAAAGGAAGCCAAATGTTGAGGACATGTTCCAAAAGTTGTTAGACAAGATGGACAAGAATGATCAACGCTTTGGGGGCCTTGACTCAACTGTTAAACATCATGAGGCTACATTGAAGAACATTGAAACACAACTTGGACAGTTAGCAAATGTTGTGCATCAAAGGCAGAAAGGATCATTGCCAAGTGACACAATTCCTAACCCAAAAGGAAAAGAAAGGGAGGCATGTAATGCAATTACTTTGAGGAGTGAAAGAGAGGTATTGGGGAAACCACAGGAAGAGATTAGTGTTGAAAAAGAAGAAGATCTTGAGAGTGGAGATGTGGAAAATGTTACAAAGCTTAAGAAAGATGTTCAACAAGATGTTCCCACCACTGAAAAGAAGGAGAATCCAAGGAGAGTGGGATTTGAGATTACTAAAAATTCTAATCCCTTCAACTTCCCTGAATATGCACCAAAGCCTCCATTCCCAGAGAGGAAGAAGCCACCACCAAAGAGAGGACCTCAATTCAATAGATTCTTGGATGTTATCAAGCAAGTGAATGTGAATCTCCCACTAGTGGATTTGGTGACAGCAGTGCCTAAATATGCAAAATATTTGAAAGACCTCATTTCCAGTAAGGAGCAAATCTTGAGGTGTGAAGTTCCCATGATGCTTTCTGAACAAAGTCAAGCTTGGATGGTGCACAACTTACCTCCAAAGCTCAAAGATCCAGGAAGTTGCACCATCCCTTGCATGATTGGAAATAGGCAATTCAAAAAGGCCCTTTGTGATCTTGGAGCAGGGATCAATCTAATGCCACTCTCCATTGCACTTAATGTTGGACTCGGTGGAAGAATCCGCCCAGTAGCTGTCACACTCCAACTTGCAGATAGGTCTTTGGTGACTCCCACAGGTTTGGTGGAAGATGTCTTGGTAAGAATTGATAGATTTACATTGCCTGTTGATTTCATAATACTTGACATGGAGGAGGACCCCGAAGTTCCTTTGATTTTTGGTAGGCCTTTTCTAGCTACTGGTGATGCTTTGATAGGTGTTAGAAACAAAACCATTACTTTTCGCATTAATGATGAACAAGTAGTCTTTGATGTCAACTATGCTATGAAACATCCTTCAGATGTAGAGACTTGCTTTTTGATAAGAACTGTTGCATGTTCAATGCATATGCTTGATGATGAAAGTGCTCATGAATATTTTTGTAATGATGAATTGAGTACCTTTGATGAGGCTTGCCAAATTGTGGAATTTGATAAAGAAGATTGCATAATTCTTGATGAACTTGAAGATCTTGTGGAATGTTGTGTTCTTGATGAGTCTATATGTGAAATGCAATTTGAAGTGCATGACGTTCAAATGCAAACATGTGTGGTAGGAGATAAGTTACAGGATTCTTGTGAAATGAAATTGGAAGATGAAAAATGCTTTACTTCTACTAATACAATGTGTACTCCCATTGAGGTGAGGAGTAATGAGCCTTTATGCAGGAATGAGAAACTCTTTCCATCCATTGAAGTGCCTCCCAAACTTGAACTCAAACCACTTCCTCCTTATTTGAAATATGCCTATCTTGGAGAAAATGAAACTTTGCCTGTGGTAATATCTTCTTCATTGGAAGCTTGGCAAGAAGATAAACTCATGGTTGTTTTAAGGCAATACAAAAAGGCTTTGGGTTGGACAATTGCAGACATCAAGGGGATTAGTCCTACTATATGCATGCACAAGATTCTCTTGGAGGAAAATTCAACACCTGTGAGGGATAGGCAAAGAAGGTTGAATCCCCAGATGATGGAGGTAGTCAAAAATGAGGTGATAAAATTGTTGGACTTTGGCATGATCTTCCCGATTTCTGATAGTGAATGGGTTAGTCCAGTTCAATGCGTGCCAAAGAAAGGAGGTGTGACAGTGGTCAAGAATGAGGCTAATGAACTTGTTGCAACCAGGGTGGTAAATGCTTGGAGGGTTTGCATGGATTATAGAAAACTCAACAAGGCAACTCGAAAAGACCACTTCCCTTTGCCCTTCTTGGAACAACTCTTAGACCGAATTGCAGGGTATTTGTTCTATTGCTTCTTGGACGGGTATTCTGGCTACAACCAAATAGCCATTGATCCTAAGGACCAGGACAAGACGACCTTCACATGCCCTTTTGGGACTTTTGCCTACAAGCGTATGCCATTTGGATTGTGTAACGCACCAGCAACATTTCAAAGGTGCATGATGGCCATTTTTCAGGATATGGTGGAAGATGTGATTGAAATATTCATGGATGATTTCTCAGTCTTTGGCATGACGTTTGAGAAATGCTTGGAGAATTTGGCCAAAGTCTTACAAAGATGTGAAGAGACTAACCTTGTGCTTAATTGGGAGAAGTGTCAATTCATGGTACAAGAAGGAATTGTTCTTGGCCATAAGATTTCAAGCAAGGGACTTGAGGTGGACAAAGCTAAGATTGAGGTGATTGCCAAACTTCCTCCCCCAACTAATGTCAAGGGCATAAGGAGCTTTCTTGGACATGCTGGGTTTTATAGAAGATTCATAAAAGACTTCTCCAAGATAGCTAGACCATTATGTAGCTTGTTAGAAAAGGATGCCAAGTTCAATTTTGACACAAAATGTTTGGAGGCCTATGAAGCATTGAAGGAAAAGTTGATAAAGGCTCCTGTAATAGTCACTCCAATTTGGGGAGAACCATTTGAAGTCATGTGCGACTCTAGTGACTATGCTCTTGGGGCAGTTCTTGGCCAAAGAAGAAACAAGATCTTTCACACAATTCATTATGCAAGCAAACTTTTGAATGGAGCACAACTCAACTACACTACCACGGAGAAAGAAATGTTGGCAGTGGTTTTCTCATTTGACAAATTTCGATCTTACCTTTTGGGTTCTAAGGTCATAGTGCATACGGATCATGCTGCCTTGAAGTACCTATTGGCCAAGAAAGAAGCAAAACCTAGATTGATAAGGTGGGTACTACTTCTTCAAGAATTTGATATGGAGATCAAGGATAGGAAGGGATGTGAGAATGTTGTGGCGGATCACCTTTCTAGATTGGAATCAGAGGCTCAAGATGACTCAAGGATTTTGATCAAAGAGAATTTCCCTGATGAACAAATTTTCACAGTTGAAGGAAAGGTCTTGCCTTGGTATTCTGAGATTGCAAACTTTGTGGTGGCAGGCCAAGTTCCTAAGTATTTCTCCCATGAACAAAAGAAGAGATTGAGAAATGATGCAAAACACTACTTTTGGGAGGGCAATGCCCTGTACAAGTCTTGTAGTGATCAAATTATTCGAAAATGTGTCAAGGAAGATGAAAAGGAGGACATTTTGAAGGCATGCCATGAAGGACCTTGTGGAGGCCATTTTGGTTCAGCTAGGACAGGTTTTAAAATTCTTCAATCAGGTTTCTATTGGCCTCATATTTTCACTGATGCAAAGCTATGGGTTGGGCAGTGTGACAAATGCCAAAGATCTGGGAATATATCCTCAAGGAATGAAATGCCACTAAACAATATTTTGGGGTGGAGTTGTTTGATGTTTGGGGAGTAGATTTTATGGGCCCCTTTCCTAAATCAGGAGGCAAGGAGTACATTCTAGTAGCTGTGGATTATGTGTCAAAGTGGATTGAAGCTCAAGCTCTTGCCAATAATGATGCAAGGAGTGTTACAGCTTTCTTGAAGTCACACATTTTCACAAGGTTTGGGACTCCAAGAGCAATCATATCAGATGGTGGTTCACATTTTTGCAACAAGCTTTTTGAAGCTCTTCTAGCTAAATATGGGGTGACACACAAGGTTTCTACTCCTTACCATCCACAAACCAGTGGACAAGCAGAAATCTCAAACAGAGAAATCAAGAGGGTTTTGGAGAAAGTGGTAAACCCTAGTAGAAAGGATTGGTCAACAAAGCTAGATGATGCATTGTGGGCTTATAGAACAGCTTATAAAACTCCCATTGGAGCTTCCCCATTTCGCCTTGTTTTTGGAAAAGAATGTCATTTGCCTGTGGAGCTTGAGCATAGAGCATTTGGGCGATTAAGAGGCTCAATTTGGATTTGAATGGAGCTCAGTCACAAAGAATGATGGATTTGAATGAGTTAGATGAGTTTAGATTCAATTCATATATCAGTGCCAAAATGTACAAGGAAAAGACCAAGAGGCTCCATGATGCAAATATACTAGCTAAGAGTTTCGCTCCTGGACAACAAGTTTTGCTATACAATTCAAGGTTGAGGTTATTTCCTGGCAAGCTTAAATCTAGATGGACTGGACCATTTACAGTTGTTAATGTTAAGCCATATGGAGTGGTGGAAATTCAAGATGAAAAGAAGGGTAATTCTTGGAAGGTGAATGGCCATAGGTTGAAACCATATTTGCTTCCAGAAGATAAAGACTCACTTCATTGTATGATTGCCCCGGGAGAGCTATATCTCGATGATCCTATCATTCCCAACTGAAACAACAATTGGTCGGGCTGATGACATTAAACCAAGCGCTCCTAGGAGGCAACCTAGGCTTTACTTCTTTCCTTTTCCTTTTTATTTTGTTAGATTTCGTTTTAGTCATTTCTTAGTTCTTTCATTTTCTTTGGTGTGTTTTGTCTTACATTTTTCATGCAACACATGGTGATTCTGGGCATATTCACGTGAACACAACACTTGCACATTTCAATTCTTGGAGAGAAGTTGGATCATTATATCATATGTTGAGAAATTTGAATCATGTATTGACTGCTAAGTTGGAAATTTTTGTTTTTCAACACTTAAGGATGCATGATTAATTGATTATGTGTTTGGTACATGTTGTAGACAATGAAGAGAAACCGTGGACAAGCTTGGAAATGATGTGGAAAATGCATACCTTGTGGTTAAAGGTTTGTCTTCAAGAAGGTAAGTCATGATTCACTCACACACTAAGGCATTGAGAAATTGAATTCATGTTGTTACAAACACTAGGAGAAGTGCAATGTCTTGAAGACACTAAAAGAAAAGCAAGATGAAATTCACCTCTTGGAGCACACATTTCGGTTGGTGAACCTTTTAAGTAGAGGAGATGAAGTCAATGTCATGCCATGTATGCATTTTGAGCCTTTAAGGAGAGTAAGAAGGTGAAAATAAAGAGAGGAATGCTTGCATTCATGCTAAAAGCTGAAAATTGCTAAAAATGGAAAGAAGTAGTTGGAAGCTTGTACTAGAGTAGTTGGAAGCTTTTGAATGAAAGAATTAAGGGTGTAACTTTAAGTCCTTAAATTCACCAACTCTATACCATTGCTTCCAAGCTTCATTTTCTTTAAACCAAGCAAGAACAAACTACTTAGCTTCACTTTCTTTAGTGAATCGGCAGCCCCCTCCCTTGGTGTTTCATCACAACTTAGCTTTGCTTTTGGTATCTTTGGCACTCAAGCTCTTAAGGTATGTGAAGTTTCTCTCCTCTTATTTACTCTTATGCTATGCATTGTGCAAGGTTTTGTTGAGTTCTAAATGTGATACAATGTGAATAATTGCTGAATCTTTGAAGTTCAAATCCTACACGTGAAAATAAGGAAATTGTTGAGAGAAAAGAAAATCGATTCCAAGAAGAAGCTAAAAACCGAAACCCTCAATTCCAGCTTGGACACATTTAGGGAAAATGGTTGTAACTTGGTCAATCCTTCACCAAATAAGGTCATTCCAGTGCCATTTTGTAGCTAAAAGGATAGTGCATCTTTTTGGATGGGAGATCTTGTCAGTTTTTGAGTAACATGTAGTTGTATCTCAAAGTTTGAGCAGTTTGAGCATTCATGTTGTAGTCTGAAAATTCTGGAATGAACTTGCTTGGGCAGTCTCGGTTTTTTCGATGTATCTTGCTCATCCGATGTCCAAATGGAGTGATTTTGGTCCTCAAATGTAGATAAGAGTATGCTTAACAAAGTTGTAATAGGAATTCGTAGCTAATTCAATCTGATTTGGTTTGATATTTGTCCATCTTCATGCGGCTGAATGTTGAGGCTGAATGCGCAATCTGCCAGTTTTACCTTGGGTCAGTGTTTTGGCTATAACTTGGTCAATTTTTGTCGAAATTGCATGATTCCAGTGGGAGATTTTAGCTAAGAGTATGAGCTACAAAGTTTATGTTTGCCCCTCTTCCTAATTTTGACCAGAATATGGACTTAATGTGAGGGGAAGTTGATAGAAAATTCTGGAATTTGCATAAGTGAACACAATCTTATTGTTTTGTTGTAAAGTCCTAGTAACCTAAGGTGAGTGAATCACTTGTGTGAACCATAAATGCCTTGATTATCATGCTTATGATAGAAATGTTGATGGAAAATGTGCTAAGATTTGCTTGAAGAATGCTTGTGCCATGAATTGGGAATATGATGAAAGTTGTAGTCTAAACAGTTGTGATTTTTTCCAGCTTGGTCATGTCTCGGTGTTGTGGCTGTAACTGGCTTGTTTGATTGACCAAATCATATGATTCCAATTCTATAATTTAGCTAGGATTCTCCTCTTCAACATTGCTAATTTGAGTTTCACTCAGTTCTCCATGAATTACATGCTATATTTTTGGTTTTGATATGTTGAAAAGCTGAAATTTTTCTTTATACTTGAAACCGATTCTCTTGTGCTTGAAATGAGGGAATTGAGTTGTCATTTTGATAATGCTACTTATGCTTCATGGTTTTGGACTAAAGCTTTGCTTTGTTTGATAGAAATGGCACCAAGGAAAGATTCCACTTCCAAGAAGGTAGCAACAACTTCAAAGGGTGATGGTTCCAAGAGCAAGGGGAAAGCCAAAGGAAAGGCACAAGTACACTCGGATGACTCTGATCCTGATTATAATTTTGAGGATGATTTACCACTCTTTGAGGGGCCTTTTGAGTATACTATGCAAGAACCTGCCCCAAAGAGAAAGAAGGGATCTTTGGAACCATCCATATTTGTTGATGATAATGCACAACTACGATGGGAGACAAGCATGGCTTTTAAGTTGTTGCATATTGAGAGAGGATTCGCGGTGGACCAAGGACCATTCCAGCCAATAATGGAATTCCATCATTTCCATCCAAGCCTTACTAGAGCACCAGCTTTTTGCAATGCAAGCCTAGCAAGGGAATTTTATGCAAATGTCGAGTCAAAGAAAAAGGAGGATGGAGATTTTTACTATGTGAGAGGGAAACAGGTTGAAATCACCAGTGAAATCATCAATACTCATCTTGGCACTCCTAGCTACCCAAAGGATCCTTTGCAATATCCCAATAATGGAGATCTAGATGAAGATTTGATAAAGGAATTGGCTCTGCCTGGTACGGAATGGGTACTCAACAAGAGGGGAGATCATGTGCATATTCGAAGTGAATCATTGAAGAGTTATGTGAAGATATGGCAAAAGTTTGTTGTATCTCGATTGATGCCTAGCACACAGACTACTGAAGTGACAAGGAAGAGGTTGTACTTGCTCTCAGCAATCCTAGGAAGACGGTCCATTGACGTTGGGAGGATTATCCTGTCCAGCATTAAGTCTGCTATGAGTGCGAAAAGTGTTGCCTTGTACTTTCCAGTCTTGCTTGAAGAAATCTGTGCCGCTCAAGGAGTGGATGTTGGGGCAGGTGATTGGATACGAAATCCAGGGCCAATCACCACACCATTATATTTGAAATATGTGCATTTCGAGCAGAAATTCCAGGCAGCTCAGATGGCGAATGGTAATGCACCTCAGGACGAGAATGGACAGGAACATGAAGCTGGTGCACCTTATGATTTTCAATCCTTCCAAGGCATTTTACAGACTTTGCAACAATCAATGGAACATCGCCTTACCACCATGGATGACCGCTTAGTGAGAGTGGAACATCGCGTTTCAGGCATGGATGAGCGGTTGGAGAGGATGCATGAGGGATTGGACACTTTCCATCAGGGTTGGGATTCATTTTCTTCCACTATGATGGCACGGTTGGATGATATGGCAAATGTGTCCCAACAACAATTTGTGGTCCTATTTCATAGACAAATGGTGACGCAGCTAGAGGTGGATAAGGGTAATAAGATGGCTGTTTACTACCATTCCGACTCAGACCCTCCAAAGCCTGCTCCGACAGTTACACAATTAACTGGGTGCCATCCCCCGAATTTGACAAGAGATGCTGGGAGTGGAACTTTCTATGAGGTGCCACCAGGAGTTCAAACCACACCATATGGACTGCCATTGCCATCATTTGGGCATATCCCTCACTTGCCCCGCACCCCTACTTTTGTTCCACGCCCCGGGTTTGATCCGGCGAAACGTATTCCAATGCTCTCCGCGGGTCACCCATCACAAGGAGCTCAATATGTGCCGCAATCTGTTGGAGTCCCATCATTTGTCACATCATCTTCTTTTGCACCCCCGGTTTTATCACCGCCCCCTGCATCTTCAGGCGATCCTACTATGTTTTCCCAAGGATTCCCTCCTATCTCATTTCAGGGAGTTCCTCCATCCTAGTCTCTCACATTGGGGACAATGTTGATTTTAAGTGTGGGGGAGTTAGCTATATCATTTTTGCTATGTGGTTGTGATTGAAGGTGTGCTTGAAGTCTGTTAACATTGAAGAAAAATGAAGTTTATGAAGATGCCACGAGTTGCTTTGTGTTGTTGTGTTGTTATGTTTGTTTGAAAGTTCAGAGTCTAGATTGTAGTTTTCTTTTTCTTGTTGTTGGAAAATCAGTAAGCTTGTGATGCTTAGTTGTGAGTTAGGAAAGGGTGAATGAAAAAAAAAAATGGCATGTACTATGTCCTGGTGAAGTTTGCAACTCTCTTTGGGTACTTGTGTGCTTGTTTTGTTCAATTTGAATTAGTAAAAGTGGTTTGTATGGTGTTATGGGAAAAATTTGAACAATGTGGAAATGCTTTGACTTTATCCTATTGAATGAAGAAATGAAAGTGTGAGTTGAGAGCATTGTGTGAAGGCAATGGGTAGACCATAACATGACATCAAGTGAATCCAAATTGGAATAAATGAAGAACCACCTTGAATGAAATATTTTTGTTCTGAGTTCAGTGTGACCTATTCCTAGTTCATCTTTATTACTTCTTTGATCTTGCATGTGAAATTGTTTTTTTTTTTTTTTTTTTTTTTGGCATTAAGTTTGAAGAAATTGGCATGTTTTGTTGGCTAAAGCATCATGTTAAAATAAGATAGATGTGCCATGAAAAATCACTCTTGACACAGGAGGAAAAACTGGATTTGGATGTTCTGGTTGTTTGCTCACCCTTCTGTGCTTGGAAAGTTTCTTTTCCCTGGCATACCTTTTGAAAATAAGTGGTGAATGAGAAGGGATTTGGTGAAAAAGCCATCGGCAATTGGGAACTAAAAAGCCAAAATACCCAAGGCATGAAATGGAGATAAAAGCCATAAAACCCAGGCAAAAAGATGCACCAATGTGCAAATGCAAGAGAGAAATTGCCAATGAGCATATGGAAGAGGGAGCGTTTACTTTACAAAGTAGAAGCACCAATGTGCACTTAGGATACCAATGTTCTTGTGAGCTACAGATTTTCCTTTGGTGTAGGTACATAGAGTTGAGCAAAGCAAAAAAGAACATTTGGTCTAGGAATTCCTTAGCACACTTGCACAAATGGCAGTTGGTCTTTATTCATCGTGCTTTAGTTGACAATGTGTGTTAAAATCTGAAAGCTGGGTGCCAGAAATTTTGGAATAGATTTTTGTGTGAAAAATGTTTTGGTGAACTTGGATATAGTCATGGTGAATGAATGAACAAAGTGTTTCATATACTGGGGAGGAAATGAGCTTGAATGTAAAAATACCCCTAAGAAGTGTGGTATGGTCTTGTGCATGTTTTAACTGAAAAATTGTGTTCTGCTTGAGGACAAGCAAGAGTTCAAGTGTAGGGGAGTTTGATAAGTTGGTTTTATACCAACTTATATTTGTTAAATCACTTGGCTTTTGACTTACATTTTGTGCATTTATATGTGATTATGTGCTAAATTGTGCTTTAACTTGCAATACAAGTTAATGTGATTAATTGATGAAAAAGGCCCAAAATATTGGTAAAATATGTTAAATATATGCTTAGGGTCAATGAACAAGGTTTAAGGTTCAAACAATGAAGTTGATATGAGAGAATTTGGAAAAAAACTTAAGAAGTGCTTTAAAGGGTGAAATTAGGGTTTTGGGCAGCATAGTAGCTGAATTTCATTTGGTCATAACTCTCTCAATTCTGATCCAATCGGGGTGTTCTTTAGTGTTTTAGAAAGGTCTTTGAGTCCTCTTTACTTCTTATGTTTTAACAAATTTCATCTTTTGAGTGGAAGGTCAAGAAAAGGGGCCACCTTTGTGTTGTAGAGTTTCATGTGTTCTTGATTGCCACAGTTTGGTAGATTGTTCATATCTTGAGCTCTAGTTGTCCAATTGTGTTGATTCTTGAACCATTTGAAAGCTAAGAGGTAGACCTACATTTGTTGTGTTATCCCCGAAACCAGATTCACACGGGAAAGGGATGAATTGTGCTAAAGAAGAGCCAAGAATTTGGATTGAACAAATGATGAATGAAAACTTGGATTTCACAATATGCTGTTCAACAGGCCTTATTGTTTTGGTCATAACTTTGCCATCTGAACTCCGATTTGGGTGATTCAAACGGCTGTGGAAAGCGGAGCTACATGGCTATAACTTTTGTGAATTACGTTTCCCGAAATTCCCATCACATCACACTCGAACACTGGCTCAAAGTTGCTGCCCGTGAAGCACACACTTGCTGCCCACGAAATCAGCCTCGCCGCACACACGCTGCACGATTGCTGCACATTTGCTGCACACGAAGGCAGCCTCGCCGCACACACGCTGCACCATCCTCGCACACTTGCTGCCCACGAAGTGCAATTCGTTGCACATCACACACACACACACTTTGCACTTGATTTTTCAAGATTTCATTCATTCCTTCTTCTCACTTCACAGGATTCTCACAAAGGCAAATCATGATTCATTCTGGCAAGACTTCAAGACACTAAATTTAGTGAAAGAAATCTGGAATATCTTCACAATGCATGGATGAAGCTTTGAGGATTCTGAGGGACTTCATGGAGTTGGAGCAAGAACAAAGTTGAAGAAGAGCTGGAGCAAGAAGTCTTCAAAAAGCTGATGAGATCTCGCCAAAATGGCGAGACTTCGTGAAGCTGACGAGACCTCGTGAAGCTGCAGTGGAGAGCTGGCGAGATCTCGTGAGAATTGACGAAGCTTCGACAAGCCAGCTGAAGAATGGATGAAGTTTTGGCAAATACTTTGGAAAGCTAGAAGCTGGTTTGGTGCCCTTCTTCGTGTGATGATTTCTCTTCATCCTTACGTTGCATATGCCATTCAAGACTTGCTTTATCATCCCATGTTCCTCTAGCATAGTTTTGGCCAGATTTCACGCTTATTGGAGGCTTGGATTGGATTTGGGGAGCATGTTAATATCGTAGCTCAACCAGCTTCGAGTTGAAAGTTTCCAGAAATTTTGAAAAGCTGGTTCGGATGCGAACTTCAAGAGCTTATTCGTGGCTATCCAGATGTTCTTTGTGCAAACCAAGACATCCAGTAGCTCCCTATGTTCATGGCGAAGAACTTATGTTTGGTTTCATCCTCTTCCAATCTCTGCATTGGATTTTATAGGCACATGAAGATGGAGTCTTGACCCGCTTCAAAAGTTGAAAAGTCCAGAAATTTGGCTAAGTGTTGAAACTCAAGTTCTGAATTTCGAGGAAACTTAAGGCGTGATCCAGAATGGCCTGAAGGCGTGATTCTTAAGCTGCTGGAATTCTTGGAAGCTCGCGAAAACGCAGAAGGCGTGATCCAGAATACACTGAAGGCGTGATGTTGCTCTGATTTCCCAACAATTTTCAGAATTTCTTCAACTTTTGACTTTTCATTTCTACTACCTTTTGGGTCGATTTTTGTGAACATTTTCTCTTGAGGACTACTTTGTAATATTCCTAGATATTTCCTTTGTAATATTCTTGTTCTGGAGATCCACTTTCTCTCACTAGTTTTCTCTCTCTTGGGTTTTACTTTTTCGATTCAATTTTCCAGTGTCTTGTGCTTGAGATTACATATCCAACTCAATCGAAGGGAATTCATACACTCCTCTAGCATCTAATCGGTAAAACTTTTCAATTGATGGGAGAAATTTGTATGAACATGGAATTGTGTAAAATTGGGTTGAATATGGAAATATCTGGCTAGTGTGTGATAATCTGGGCTCTTAATGGGTGAATGCTAGTTATGTGATATTGTGTGGTACAATTGAAATGATGAAAGAAGTAATTCAACTCCTTTGCTCAGATCTACTAATTTGTTAATTTCATAAATTAGAACTGGAAGTTGACTGAGTTCTCCAACCTGTACATGAATGAACATAAATTACAGCTAGGCCCGACCATAGGAAGATTAATTTGTGAACTCTTAGATGAAGGTTGTATGGAGAGGTTTCTTGCCTGGGTGATGATTTATAAGCTAGAATCAGGCCTCACCATGGGAGATTCTAGGGATTAAAGCTTGAGTAATCTGGGTAGGGAATTGAGAAGATGATAGGTTCTATTCACCACCCTTAGGCCCGACCATAGGATAGGTTGGTGATGGGAGGCTAGGGTTACAGTGTGGTGACCATGCTAACTGTGACTTAGGTCTCCTGGTGATTCTTCTCCTCCTTTTGCTTAAATTGTAGTTTAATTGCACCACACTAGTCATGTAACACTTGAATGCATTCACCCAGAAGGAGTCTAGGTTATCTCTTGTGAACTTTTGTGAAATTTGTGTTAATTTCTTCGGTATTTCACTTGTGTTTGTTGCTAGTGTGTTGTTTCTTGTCTTGTGATTTGTTTTTGTGTTATTGTAAGAACAAACCTTAATTCTCTTGAACTTCACTATTTCCCTGAGGAACGAAACCTAACTCACTGCTTCTACATATAGTGAAATAGGATAAATTGAAGCGAGTAACGACATCGCTCCGGTCATTAACAAACTCATTAATAGGAAGAGGCAAAATATCAAGGGGAGTTAAAGGATTAAATCCATACACGACTTCAAAAGGCGAATAACCAGTAGAACTATGAACAGTTCGGTTATATGCAAATTCAATGTGTGGCAAACAATTCTCCCAATTCTTTAAGTTTTTTTGAATGATAGCACGAAGCAAATTAGACAATGTACGATTTACTACTTCTGTTTGACCATCAGTCTGTGGATGTGCAACAGTAGAAAACAATAATTTTGTGCCGAATTTATTCCAAAGTGTACGCCAAAAATGTGACAAAAACTTGACATCTCTATCACTGACAATACTCTTAGGAATTCCATGCAAACGTACAATATCCTTAAAGAAAAGGTCAGCAATTTTGGTAGCATAATTAGATTTAGAACATGCAAGGAAGTGAGCCATTTTACTAAATCTATCAACCACAACAAAAATGCTATCATTACCAGTGCGTGATCTAGGTAACCCTAACACAAAATCCATAGATATGTCAATCCAAGGGTTGCTAGGAACAGGCAGAGGTTGATACAAACCATGAGGCATTACTTTGGACTTAGCATGCTTACACACAATACATTTTTCACAAACACTTTTAACATCTTTAATCATGTTAGGCCAATAAAAGTGCTCATTCAAAACAGAAAGTGTTTTAACAATACCAAAATGCCCCATTAACCCTCCCCCATGGGTTTCTTTAACAAGTAAATCACGAATGGAACATGAGGGAATGCACAATTTATTCTTGCGAAACAAGAAACCATCATGCACAAAATAAAACCATCATGCACAAAATAATCACCATTCGGCCGTATTGAACAAAGATCATAAGATTCGGCAAAGTCAACATCTTCCTTATACAAGTCTTTAATCAATTCAAATCCAAGTAGCTTTGCATGTAAATAGGTAAATAAAGCATATCTCCTAGATAAAGCATCAGCTACCACATTCTCTTGACCAGATTTATATTTAATCACATAAGGAAAAGTTTCAATGAATTCTAACCATTTTGCATGTCTCTTATTCAACTTACCTTGAGTCTTTAAGAATTTGAGACTTTCATGATCAGAATGGATTATGAATTCTTTTGGCCATAAGTAGTGTTGCCAAACCTGCAATGACCTTACCAATGCATACAACTCCTTGTCATAAGTTGCATACTTTAAGGATGCCCCATTAAGCTTTTCACTGAAATAAGCCACGGGCCTTGATTCCTGCATAAGAACAGCACCAATACCAATCCCGGAGGCATCATAGTGTATCTCAAAAGCTTTATTAAAATTCGGCAAAGCAAGTAAAGGGGCATGAGTCAATTTATACTTCAAAGTGTTAAAGGCGTTTTCATGTTCTTTATTCCATGCAAAAGTGACATTCTTTTTAACAAGTTCATTTAAAGGTGCAGCAATGGAACTAAAGTCTTTAACAAATCTTCTATAAAAACTTGCTAATCCATGAAAACTTCTTACCTCACTAGCATTTTGTGGTCTCGGCCAATCTAAGATTGCCTTGACTTTTGACTCATCAACAGCAATGCCTTGAGAACTTACAACATAACCCAAAAAGATAATAGATTCCAAACAGAAAGAACACTTTTTAAGGTTAGCATATAATTGGTTCTCACGCAATATAGCAAACACGAGTTTTAAATGTTCAACATGCTCATCAAGTAATTTGCTATATATCAAGATATCATCAAAGTAGACTACCACAAACTTTCCAATGAAATGACGAAAAACATGGTTCATAAGCCTCATGAAAGTACTAGGTGCATTAGATAAACCAAAAGGCATAACTAACCATTCATACAACCCATACTTTGTTTTAAAAGCAGTTTTCCATTCATCTCCTTCTTTCATTCGTATTTGGTAGTACCCACTTTTCAAATCAACTTTGGAAAATATGGAAGATCCATGCAATTCATCAAGCATATCATCTAATCTAGGAATTGGATGTCTATACTTAATGGTAATCTTATTAACAGCACGGCAATCTACACACATTCGCCAAGTATCATCCTTTTTAGGGACTAAGATAACAGGAACTGAACATGGACTAAGAGATTCACGCACAATACCTTTGTCAAGGAGTTCATCCACTTGACGTTGAATCTCTTTTGTTTCCTCCGGATTTGCTCTATAAGCTGGTCGGTTTGGAATTTGAGCTCCTGGGATGAAATCAATTTGGTGCTCAATGCCACGAATAGGTGGTAAACCTATTGGTAACTCCTTGGGAAACACATCACTATATTCCTGCAAAAGAGAGTACACGGCACTAGGCAAAGAAGCAAGGTTATCACTGTCAACAACAAGTATAAGTTTCTTGCTAAACATGAAGTATAAGGACTGCCTATTAATCAATGCTCTCTTAATCTCATTAGAAGAAGCAAAACAACAAGATTTCTTACTAACTACATCTCGGTCTAAATTAGATTTTTCGTTTTGTTGTTTTTCTAGTTCCTTCTTCTTCTTAGCTTCATTTATGTCGTTACAAGCTTGTGCAATTCGAGTTTGATCTTCAAAAACTTGAGCAGGAGTTAAAGCATGAAGACTGTACTTTTTACCATTATGCACTAAGCTGTAAAAATTTTTCTTGGCATGATAAAGCACATCACAATCAAATTGCCAAGGTCTACCAAGTAAAATATGACTAGCCTCCATTGGAACAACATCACATAAAACAGTATCAACATATTTACCAATGGTGAAAGAAAACTTTACTTGTTTAGTGACACGAGTTTCAACTGAATTATTTAACCATTGAAGCCTATATGGTTTTGGATGTTTCATGCAATTCAAATTCAGTTTGTTAACAAGTAAGGTGCTCGCCACATTTGTGCAACTACCACTATCAATAATCACACTACAAACCATGTTTTGCACTAAACAGCGTGTGTAAAATATGTTATCACGTTGCATCAAATCATTATCTTCCAAAGGTTGAACATTAAGAACACGGCGAGAAACTAAAGAAAAGTTACCAACTGAGTAGGTCGGCTCATCAAGCTTTTCACCCTCATCACTTTGATCATCTTGGTACTTTTCTTCAAGAGGTGGCATGTCGGCACAATCATGATCACTTACCACTTCGCCAGTATTTAAAGTAATCATGATCCGGGCAGTAGGACAATTGGCTTGCAAGTGACCATAGCCTTGACATTTAAAACATCTAATATCCCTCAATCTTGGAGCAGAAGTTGTCGCCGGTTTAGGGGCATTTTCAGCAGCTTTGGGGACTGATTTTGGGACATAAGGAGGCGCACTAGATGGCTGGTTTGAGGTAAATTGCCTTGGTTTTGTTGGTGGAGTGAAAGGGGCTGATTTAGATTTCAAATCCCTTTGCCATGGTGGATTCTGTTGTGTGAACCTGTTCTTACCTTTCATGTGCCTTTCAATCTTAATAGCTTTATGAACAAGCTCATTAATATCAACATAAGATTGTAAATCAACATGATAAGACAATTCAGAATTCATACCTCTAAGAAATCTTTCAATTGTTGAATCGGGATCTTCACGAACATTGGCCTTGATCATGAGAGCTTCCATCTCATGGTAGTATTCCTCCACGGTTTTGTTTCCTTGCACAAGGGAGTGCAATTTTCTGTTGAGCTCTCGGCTATAATGTGATGGAACATACTTCTTCCTCATAAGCGCTTTCATTTGCTTCCAAGTTTGAATAGGTGGTTCGTCATCTTCACGTCTAGATCTCATTACCTTATCCCACCACAAACTTGCATAATCCTTGAGGTGCATGAAGGCTAGGCGATACCTCTTATGTTCGGGATAGCTATTACCTTCAAAGAAGTGTTCAAGCTCTCGAACCCAATCAAAATAAGCTTCCGGATCTGCTTTACCATGGAAAGTAGGCAATGTTAGTTTAACTCCACTAATTGACAAATCAGATTTCTTACCATCTTTAGGAGAATCCATGAACTCCTCATTCTCCTCATCACTAGGCTCGGCTTCTTCATGTTTATTTTGTCGAGAAGTAGAACCTTTTTTTGCTGAAGGAAAAATTGTTAAATTATCAATCTTTAGATTGAGCTTTCGGATCATGTCAAATAGAACATCATTAACATATTTTTGATCCGTTTGGGGCTGTCCTTGAGGTGTTTTATCATCTCCCTCCAGTGTTCCTGCAAGTTAGTAAAAATAACAAAAGATAGCAAAAATAAAAAACCTCTCGGGTTCTCACTTTTGGTGAGTAATACTCTCCTCTCTAGTGTAATGGCTTTTCTCGTGTATACCCTATCTAAATACTCTCAATCAATCTCTCAAACTAATTGAAGCTTACTGTTTGTCGATTTTAAGAACAAGTCTCAACCAATTAGTTCAAACAAATCAATTCACAAAAGCAAAACCAAAGAAGTTTGAAAAGAAAAATTCACGTCACAAGAAGAATTTAAGATCACGTATGGGGTATAAATAGATTAACTTCAGAAAGCTACGAATTCAGAAACTAGAGAAGATAACAAGAAGATGTGTTTTTGAATCACTCAATTCCGATTAAAAATGAGAAAGTTATGAAGGTTTGAAGTTATAGTTTATAGAAACTCTATGCCGAGTTTCGGACGGTAGAACAAAGGTTCGGACGGCCGAAAGTGGCGTCCGAAACTTTGTTAAAAAAATTTCAAATCTCTGTCGAGGATCGGACGGTAGTTTCGGACGGGTCAGGGTTCCGAAAGTGGCGTCCGAAAGTTTTGTGAAAATTTGTGACTTCTCTGTCGAGGTTCGGACGGTAGTTTCGGACGGTTAAGGGGTCCGAAAGTGGTGTCCGAAACTATAAAATTAAATACGAAAAAAAATAAAAAAATTATTTTGTTTTTTTTTTTTTTTGTTTTTTTTTTTTTCACTTTAGACCAAATGCCTTTGGGCTGATTTTTACTTGGTCTTTTTTTTTTTTTTTTAATGGCCTCTTTTTTTTTGTAATGGCCTTTTTTTTTTTTGACAAAAAGCTTAACTAGGGTTTTTGAGGTTGTTGATAAACCCTAAATTTTCAACCACTTCAATGTATCAAGAAGTCAACAAAATTTCGGATTTTGAAGATACCACTTTTACCAAAGATTCAAGAAATATCACAAAGAGCAAGAATATGTCTTCAAGATTCAAATTTGAGCACTTTCGGATTTCCAAGAAAAAATCAAGATTTTCAAGAAAGTGGTCAAGAACTCGTCTTTTTGAGATGGTGAAAAAGTTTGATCAAAACACACTTTGATGGCAATAGAATGATGAAACTAAGACAAAAGAAAGATCAAGAAAAGGATGAGAAACAAGGAAGTTATGAAATTTTGAATAAGAACCCTAATTTCGCAAACCCTAGTTTGACAAACCCTAATTCTTTGGACGTGATTTCAGCAAGAATGACTCAAGAATTCCACACTATGATGATGAACAAGAACAATGCAGAATTATGAAGAAAAACAGCAGCAAAACACGACACAAAACAGCAAAGAACAACACAACAAAAATCGCAAAAATCCGAACAATGGATGAACACGAATTGGACAGATTTTAGCAACAAATTGCATGCGATTTTGACGTAATTTAAAGGCAGAACTATGACGACCTTGGACAGCAATAAAGACACGAAAACAGCAATAAAAAGACACCACAAAAGCTGCAGAATTTGACGCAACAAAACAGCAACAAGAACGACGCAAAAAAAGGACAAAAATCCGAGAAGAGAAAAACAAGAACGCAAAACCTGAAATTTTTGATGAACAACCCTTTGCTCTGATACCAATTGATACGAATGGAGTAGGATGAAGTCCAATCCACACGAATTTTCCACAAGTTCGGATCGTTGTGCACCAAAAACTCAATTCAAGAAACAAGAACACAATTTGCGGAAAAGAGATATGGAACGAAAAGGCAAGATTAAAATTAACCTAACCCCAACGTTAACACAAATTGAATCAGTTCAACTAATGTAAATCAAAAGTTTAAACCTATCAAGTTTGGCCGGTTCTATAAATCTAGAACTTGTAAGCTTTACCTAAAGTTCCTCACTTAAGGTTTGGCGGGTCTTATGAATTACTCAAGAATAATTCACGTTGGTGATGTCAAATTTAATTTAGCAAAGCCAAAATTCTTTCAATTCAACATGTCTAAAAAACGTTTACAATGATCTCTTTATATAGAGATGAGTTTCGGCTCTACAAATTGGAAAAGGAAATAAAACCCTAGAAGTTGTAAATTACAACTTGACTTCTAAACTATCCAACTTTCCAAATTGGAATTGGAAACTAACAACTAACAAACTAATAAGCTAATCCTTTTCCAAAAAGGATTAGGGCAAACGATTATTCCAAAGGTGGCCAAACACGATTTTACTTGCCATTATCATGCAAGATAATTGGGCCAAGTAATACCTTATTAATACTTAATAAAAACGCCAATTAAGCCCATAAAATCGTTAAGTGGACTTAATTAAAAACAACATAATAAACCCTAAAATATATTAAAAAGGGCGTGATCCATTTCAAAGCCCAAAACACGCCTTCTTCTTGGACTTTAATATTTCGGCCTTCACATTATTTCTTCAAGGTGGATCATAAATTGTTATTGAAGAAATATGCCAAAGTACTTCATCTTGAGATGGTGGTGTCGAACTCCTTTGAACATTATCACAATGTGTTGATAACAATGCTTGTAGTGCTTCCTTCATCCTCTTGCTCCTTGATCTTGTCATTGGACCACCAAGATTTGCTAATGGATCATGGGAAGCTGGATTCGGCAATGTGGACTCGGACTCATTCCTATCAGTCAAGGCAATCATGGATTGGGCGAGACCACAAAATGCTAGTGATGTTAGAAGCTTTCATGGATTAGCAAGTTTTTATAGGAGGTTTGTTAAGGACTTTAGTTCTATAGTTGCACCTTTGAATGAACTTGTTAAGAAAAATGTCACCTTTGCATAGAATAAGGAACATGAAAATGCTTTTAACACTTTAAAAGATAAATTGACTCACGCTCCTGTGCTTGCATTGCCAGATTTTCATAAAGCTTTTGAAATACACTGTGATGCCTCCGGGATTGGTATTGGTGCTGTTTTGATGCAGGAATCAAGGCCCGTGGCTTACTTTAGTGAAAAGCTTAATGGGGTAGCTTTGAAGTATGCAACTTATGACAAGGAGTTGTATGCTTTATTAAGGTCTTTACAGGTTTGGCAACATTATTTATGGCCAAAAGAATTCATAATCCATTCTGATCATGAAAGCCTTAAATTCTTTAAGACTCAAGGTAAGTTGAATAAGAGGCATGCTAAATGGTTAGAATTCATTGAGTCTTTTCCATATGTGATTAAGTATAAGTCTGGTAAAGATAATGTTGTAGCTGATACACTGTCTAGAAGGTATACTTTGTTTACTTACTTGCATGCTAAGTTACTTGGTTTTGATTTGATTAAAGACTTGTATGAGCATGATCACAATTTTGCCACCACCTATGAGATTTGTAAGACCAAACCGAATGGTGATTTTTATGTGCATGATAGTTTCTTGTTTCGAAAAGATAAATTGTGCATTCCCAAAGTTCCATTCGTGTTTTACTTGTTAAGGAAACCCATGGGGGAGGGTTAATGGGGCACTTTGGTATTGCTAAAACACTTGCTGTTTTGAGTGAAAACTTTTATTGGCCTAACATGATTAAAGATGTTAAAAGTGTCTGTGATAAATACCTTGTGTGTAAACAATCAAAATCTAAAGTGACGCCTCATGGTTTGTATCAACCTTTGCATGTTCCTAGTCATTCTTGGATTGATATTTCTATGAATTTTGTGCTTGGTTTGCCTAGGTCACGCAATGGTCATGATAGCATATTTGTTGTAGTTGATAGATTTAGTAAAATGTCACATTTTATTGCTTGTTCTAAGTCTAATAATGCTACACATATTGCTGATTTGTTCTTTAAGGAGGTTGTAAGATTGCATGGAATGCCTAAGTGTATTGTTAGTGATAGAGATGTTAAATTTCTGTCTCATTTTTGGCATACTCTTTGGAATAAGTTGGGTACTAAGTTGTTGTTTTCTACTGTTGCACATCCACAAACTGATGGACAAACTGAAGTAGTTAATAAGACTTTGTCTACCTTACTTCGTGCACTTATTCAGAAAAACTTAAAGAATTGGGAAGGGTGTTTACCACATATTGAGTTTGCTTACAATAGAACTGTGCATAGTGCTACTAATTTCTCACCTTTTGAAATTGTGTATGGTTTTAATCCTTTAACTCCTTTAGATATTTTGCCTTTGCCTGCTAATGAGTTTGTTAGTCTTGAAGGTCAAAAGAAAGCTGAATTTGTTAAGGAGTTACATGTTATGGTTCGCCAAAACATTTAACGGCAAAATGAGCAATATGCTAAGCAAGCCAATAAGGGTAGAAGACAAGTGATTTTCGAACCGGGTAATTGGGTTTGGATTCACTTAAGGAAAGAGAGGTTTCCAGACAAAAGGAAATCTAAGCTTCATCCGAGATGAGATGGTCCTTTTCGAGTCTTGGAAAAGATTGGAGATAATGCTTACAAGATTGAACTTCCAAGTGAGTATGGCAATGTGTCATCTACATTCAATGTTACTGATTTATCTTTGTTTGATGTAGGTGATTCGAGGATAAATCCTTTCGAGAAGGGAGGGAATGATGGAAATCAGCCCATGTCCATGGTGCCAAGGCCGAGTTCTCAAGATCCTTTGGTGAATCTTGATGGACCAATGACAAGATCGAGGAGTTCAAAGATGAAGGCAGCCTTTCACAATTTACTGGCATCATATTTTGAAGCAATGGAGGCCGAGATCCCTCAATCATCTCAAGGAGGAGTTTTGTGGCATGTTTCTTCATTAACAATTCATGATCCACCTTGAAGAAACATCACAAGAGTCGAATTCAAGAAGTCCAATGAATAGGCGTGTTTTGGGCTTGCATGGATCACGCCTATCCTTTAATTTTAGGATTTATTTTATGTTGTAATACTTAAATCCATTATACATTTAATTATGGGCTTGAGTTTTGGTTTTTAATAAGTAATTACTTGATCCAATTATCTTGCATGATAATTAGGAAAGTAATTTAGGAAAGTTATTCTTTTAAGTTTTAGTTTCCTAAAACAACATTATGGTTTGTTTTTGTAGCCTATAAAAAGGCACTCACATTAACGTTTTTAAGAACATGAAATTTGATAAAAGTTTAGCTTTGCTAAAAACCTTCTTCCAACTGTGATAAATTGAGGGAAAACGTGAGAGTTCTTCTAAGTTTAGTTGAACAATCATAATACCCGCGAAAACCTTAAGTGAGGAGCTTTAGGTTGAGCTTACCCGTTCAAGATTTTTAGAACACGCCGAACTGAGGAAGTTTAACTTTTGATTTACATTAGTTGGACTGAATCTTTTTGTGATAACGTTGGGGTTTGGTTGATTTCTTCCATTCCTTCTCGTTCAATATCTTGTTTTGTTTTTTTGTTTCATTCCGCGTTGTGTTGCTTGTTACTTGTTCGTGGATTATTGAGAAACAACGATCCAAAGGGTGTGGAAAACGTGTGGATTAGAACTCAAAAGCTACTCCATTCGTATCAATTAATTCCCTGTATGATCAACAGGATAATGAATCAGAAGCAGAGTCAGAAGATTTTGGAGAAAGAATCCAGGTGGCTACCCAAGTAGAGGCGCAAGAAAGTGCGAATGGTGAGGTACTTCCATGTACGGAGAAAAGGCAGCTGACAACTAAGAGGATTGTAAAAGCACGCACGCCTAGAAAGAACAAGGAGAAAAGTGATAGAACGAGACCTCAGGTAGCTTTTGATAGACAGCTTAGAAGTATGGATGCAGGTAATCCTTTGGAAAATTTGTAATAATGATTCGAATATTATACTGGAACATTAGAAGCGTTACCAAAAAACCAAACTTTAGAAAACTCAAAAGGACAATCAGAATTAAGCAAATTAGCCTAGTAGCATTAGCTAAACCTCTAGTTGACAAAAACCGGATCCTTAAGGTAATGCATAAACGGAATTTTGATAAATGTTGGGTAAATGAGGATAGTTCAATTTAGGTGTTTTTAAGAGCTATATTTGAAGGGGAAATCTTGACATACTTAGCTCAACACATCACTATCAAGATTGCACACTCATAATTTAAAGTTCCTGTTATAATTTCTAATGTATATGCTAGATGCAAAGCGTTAGAAATGGAGAAATTGTGGGTGGACTTAGCTAAGATAAATTCCCTAAATCTCCTTTGGTTGGCCTGGGGAGACTGGAACTGTATCCTTCATAGAGACGAAAAGAAAGGGGAAAGCCTTTCCGTCTGAGGGACGGTAAAGAATTGATTGAGTTCGTGTGTCGGGAGAACCTCACTGAGTTTAACACCCTAGGCAGGCTGTTTACCTGGTGCAATAACAGGATAGGGAAAGCGAGAATATGGAAAAAATTGGATAGGGGTTTGATCAACGATAGTTGGCTAAATTTGGACATAGAAACACACTTTATGCTGCTCAGTAGGTGTCCTTCAGACCACTCCCCCATGTTGTTGGATATAGCTCCAAAGGAAAAACGGGGTAAGTCATTTAGATTCCAAAACTTTTGGGTGGGACATGAGAGTTTTCTACCTGTAGTTAATGCAGCTTGGGAAGGGCAAGTCCAAGGAGTTAAGAGTCTTTACAGAAAAACTGAAAAGAACAAAAAATGCACTACAAACTTGGAATCAAAAGTAGTTTGGCAATATTTTTAATAGAGTCCAAGAAGCAGAAAGTGCAGTTCAAAGACTAGAACAGATAGACATACACAATGACCTTAGTAAGGTAGAACTACATAAAGATGAAGTAGACCTGAAATATGCCCTCAACATTGAGGAGCAGTTTTAGGGGCAAAAAATGCAACTAAGATGGTTAAAAGAGGGTGATAGGAACACAGGATTTTTTCATGCATGTGTCAAACAAAAACACTCTATAAACCATATACATAAAATTAAAAATAGGGCTGGGATATGGCTAGAAAATGAGGATGATATAAGTCAGGATGCAGTCCAGTTCTATAAGAAACTTTTAACTGCTAGTCCCATAGAGAACAATATACAAGCTAATCTCATTCCTGCACTTCTCAATGAATATGATAGAGAGTCTCTTACAGCCATCCCCTTTATGGAGGAACTAAAAGAGACAGTTTTCTCTCTTAGGAAAGATAGTGCTCCGAGCCCGGATGGGTTCAATGGAATCTTCTATCACCAAATTTGGGAGATTATTAAAGAGGACTTATTAAATGCAGTCAGATTTTTTATGAATGGGGGAGAGTTACCTAGATCCATTACTTCCACCTCCATTCTTTTAATTTCAAAAAAATAGAAATCCCACCTCCTTTTCTCATTTTCGTCCAATTAGCCTTTGTAATTTTGTTAATAAAATTTTTTCTAAATTATTAGCAAATAGAATTTCCCCTCTCCTAAATAGAATTATATGCCCCAATCGAAGTGGTTTCATTAAGGGGAGACAAATAATAGATAATTACTTGCTAGCCCAAGAACTAGTCACCACTCTCCCAAATAGAAATAAAATTAGAAATATGGTGATAAAGCTAGACATGGAAAAGGCATATGATAGAGTTCATTGGCCATTTTTACTTCAAGTAATGAGGTCCATGGGCTTTGGAGAAATTTGGATAGACACAATTTGGAGGCTTATTTCAGATGTGTGGTTTTCAATTTTAGTGAATGGCTCCCTGAAAGATTTCTTTAAATCTAACTAAATAGCACTCATGATCAGCCCAAAATGCCAGGGTTCTGCCTCCCTAAAAGATGCCCCCAAATAAATAATCTTGCATATATGGATGACCTCATTCTGTTTATTGCAGCTCACCCCACTGCCGTAAGAGTAACTATAGAGGTCCTATGTCACTATGAAATGGTATTGGGACAAAAAGTGAGTCAACAAAAAAGTTGTTTCATTGTTCATAAGAGTATAGACAGGGGAAAGAAACATAAAATTAGGAAAATTTTGAATTTTGGTCAAGAGGAGCTTCCCATACAATATATAGGTCTACCTCTACATTATAAGAGAGTTCAGGCAAAAGACTTCATAGGATTGGTGGAAAAAATCAAATCTAAAATCTGTTCATGTAAGGCTAACTTGTTAACAATGGGGGGAACTAATCCTCATATAGAGTGTGCTGTCATCTATACCCATATACACTACAATGGCCTTAAAACACCCTAAGAAGGTGCTGAACCAAATTGAGTCCACATTATCAAACTTCTTGTGGAGCAATGCTGATAGGACCCATAAATATTATTGGATTAAATGGAAGCAGCTATGCTATACTAAAAATGAAGGGGGCCTCGGGTTTAGACAACTAGAGGATGTACTGAAATCTCAAACTATAAAATTGTGGTGGAGGTTTAGACAAAATAACACACTGTGAGCAAAGTTCCTTCATGACAAATATTGTCATAAATCTCACCCTTGTAACACTACAGCCTTCATAGGAGATTCTCCAACTTGGATTAGAATGCTGGAAATAGCAAAAGCTGCAGAAGTGTACATCTCCTTCTCATTAAATGAAGGTTTATGCCACTTTTGGCAGGATAATTGGCTGGGGCTAGGCTCTTTAAATACAATTATGCACAGAGATGGAAACAATAAAGTTCAGGATTTCTATTGTGATGGGAAATGGAATAAAAATGCATTGGAACAGGTACTCCCTACCAATTGGGTTTAGGTTGTTTTAAATACTAAAATACACTGCACCCAAAGTAAAGACAGAATCCATTGGAACCTCACTGAAAAAGTTGAATTCTCAGCTTCCTCAGTGTTCCAACAGTTCAGAGCTAGACTACCTAAAAACACTGAATATGGATTCATTTGGGACTCATGTTTGCCAACAAAAGTTTCCTTTTTCATGCTGAGAAAGAGGCTTTTCAAACTCCCACAGGACATTAATTTGCATAAATTTGAAATCCATGGACCATTCCTATGCTCTGTATGCAGATCAAATGGAGAATATCATATCACATTTTCTCTGATTGTAAGTATACTAGAACTATTTGGTGGACATTTGCCGCAGAAATAGGTATTCTCTCTAACCCTTTCAAGCCAGTCGTATAGTGATAAAAAAAATTCAAAAATCAGATTATTAACTTTATTGGAAAAATCTTACCTTCATTGATCTGTTGGGAGGTTTGGAAAACTAGGAACAAAGCCATTTTTGATGATATTACACCAGAATTATCTGTCTCTATTTCTAATATATTTAAAGATCTAGTCATGCTTGTTGAGATTAAGACAGGAATTAGAGGTAGTGATCAATAGGGACACTTTTGGAATGATATGGCTTTCAGAAGAGGAGCTGTGAAGATTCAGCTAATTAAGTGGTCACCTCCCATAAGGAACAATGTGAAACTCAATGTGGCCATCCACCCAAAGCTACAACAAAGACAGGGAGGTGGCATAGTGCAAAATCAGAAGGGTGAGGTATTGTTATGGTATATTTATAAAGACGTCTCTAATACTCTTCTATCCAAATTGTAGGTTTTAATAAGTACAACATACAATGGACTTTAGCTATGCAAAGAAAGAGGATTCTCAAATGTTGAACTGGAATCTTAATCTGACGACCTTAGAATGCTGAATGAGAACCTTACAAATTAGAATTGGAGATAAAATACAATATAGAGAGAGGTTCAGCTAATTCAGGAAGTCAAGAACATTAGCACAACTACAAAGAGAGGGAACCAACCTGCAAGTTTGGCTAGCTGCACAAGATATTCAGGACACAAATATCATACCTCAACAGCTGAGAAGAATCACTAGAACTAATGGGCTAGGATATTTCCAACAAACAAGAAAAGGTATTGGGTAAGTTTTGGCACTTGTCCGCCGATGTTAGGACAAGCTAGCCTCGTAAGTGATAGTCAATTGATGGAAATGGTATGGTCCCTGCCTGCTGATGTTAGGGAAGGTTACCAAAATAAGTATCTTAGGCTAAGATCATGCTTCTATTAATAAGGTGATATTGAGAGTGAAAGTCGAAAAGGATCGTGTTGAGAGTACCAGATCTGATCTGGTATGGTAACAAGTTAAAGTATGGAATTTAGGGCGCAAATTACTAGATCTACATAATCTCTGTCCAAAAACCATGAAACACTAGGTTAGATCTCATGGATCCCGACGGTGATGTGCCAACCGGAGGGATTTTACAACTGATTTGTTAAACGCTTTTGATATTTCTTTATCTTTCGATCTCTTAGTTTATATCTCTGTTTAATCACATATTTTTATCTAATTTTAAATATGTCTATTTTTAGATCTTTTTCTAAAGGATCTTCAAGTTCGTCTTCGAACTTTTCAAACAATGTTCTTCTTAAAGAAGAAATAAATCTAGAAAATATTGAGCAAGCAATTGACAATTGGAAAATTCCCAAAAACCATCAAGTGAAGTTTTTAAAGATAAATGGAATTTGGTGTCAGATTATACTTTTAAAACAGTCGAACAAGCTATTAATCTAAACAATGATTATGAAAACATGAAATTATTGTCAAGAAAGACAATTGAAAAACATAGGCAAAAATATAATTATTTGCATTTTGGACTTGTTCAAATTGCTGCAAAACCCCTAAATAGAGAAGGTTTAGATACATCTTTACTTGTTTGTCTTAGGGATTGTAGATTTTTAAACTTTGATGATTCTTTGCTAGGTATGATTGAAACTAGCCTATGTGAAGGACCGGTCTATTTTGATTGTTTTCCAAATTTTACTGTTTCTTTACAAGATAGAAATATACTTGATGCTTTAACTTTAAATGTTAAAGTTGCAAACTTTAAAGTAAAAATTGGAACACTTCCAGTTACAATCTTATTTGGAATTCAATACAAAGCTATGAATTCTGCTTTCAACACAGGAGCAGTAAGTGCTTCAAGGAAAGGAGAAACGGTTATGTTTCAAACAGATCTAGCTAAATCTAGATTGTCAATCCCGAGAAGTATCAAACGGAGTCAAGTAACCATGCCTAAAAATTGGTTTTTGCCAGAAGCAAACCCACCAGTACCAGTACAAAATATAGCAGTATCAAACATTAGACAATTTCCTAGTGGAGGAGTCCAAATCACCTTTGATAGAACCCAAAGTCCCAGGATTTCAAATAATGTAAATAGCCAAACAGGTAGGAGGTCTTTTGAAGTCCATTCTTCTAGAACCACCAAGATCATTAGTATCTTCTGTAGATACTCGTATCCATGGTATAGATAATACATCTAGGATACCACAAGCTAGATATACTGTTGAAACTCAAATAGATTCTCCAGACCAAAGTGACAATAACAGCCTTCCAAGGTCACTAACTTATTCTACTATGACTGATAATGTAGAAACAAATCTAGGAGAACTAAGGATGCTTAAGAAAGAATTTATCATTGATAAAGATAGACTACGAAAAGAATTTCTCAATCAAGAAAATCAAGAAAAACGAATATGGTTTTTTGAAAACTAAAAAAATGAAAACAGGAAAATAATACAAGAAAAGTATTATGATTTTTTGAATATACATATGTTGCATGTAGCATTCTTTGAATGGTTTGAACATTATGCAACTAACAATTGTGTAGATTATCCTTTTTGAAAAGAAAAAGAGATTTGTGTTACAAAGACTTCGCAGGTTATTGATGGTGAGACAGTAAGGTAAGAACTTCCGCGACCATCATCATTCACTACTTCATATAAGTGGAAATCAAAGCAATTCCTTTCAAACAAAAGGAAGCAAAAGATATAGGTCCAGTAAGTGCAAAAGATATTCAGAGCATTTACGAACAAAAGAACTACACAAACAAATATCTTCAAGCTATTGGAGAACATCTCCTTACCAAGCCTATCCAGACTACATCTACATCTTCACATTTATCAAACACTTTCCCAAATAAACCTCTCTTCAAACCACATGAAATACCCTCCAAGATAGCTAACCAGTTAGCAAACAAACCTCTAACCGAGTTAGAAAAAAAGATAGCAAAAATTGAAGAAACCTTTACTACCCCAAAATCGAAGCAAAAATCAAGTGATCCTGCTTCAGCATCTACTTCTATAAATCATGCTATGTGTGTCTTGGACAAAAGAGAAATGTCTGAAGATGAACAATCACAATCAGAATCTCCAGTGGCAAAGATTGCTAAACTAAGACATCGAAGTTCATTTGGTGATAAACAACTGTCAAACTGGAAAAATCCTTAGAAGTTGTACTATCCCAGAGCAACATACCAAGATATGTTGTTAGAAGAAAGACCCAATATTCTCCAAAATAGCTACAATGCCAACAATATCTATGAGTGGAACATAGATGGACAGACGGAGTACAGTATGATGACTATTCTCCAACAGATGACAATGGTGGCAACATCATATAGAACATCTTAGGCTTGTACAGACCAATTGGCAGCGCACATTTTAGTTGCCGGTTTTACAGGGCAATTAAAAGGATGGTGGGATAAACATCTCACTGAATATGATAAACAAAGCATCATGCACTCAGTTAAGACTGATGATCAAGGGGAACCAATCCTACAAGATGGTGATACTATTTCTGATGCTGTATCTACTTTGATATTTACTATTGCCAAAACTTTTATTGGTGATCCAGGTATTTTGAGAGATAGATCATCAGAATTATTGAACAATTTGAAGTGCAAAAACTTTTCGGATTTCCGATGGTATAAAGATACATTTTTCACTAGAATAAATGCCAGACCTGATGGTAATCAAGCTTATTCGAAGGAGAAATTTCTGGATGGACTTCCAAAGTCTTTGTGAGATATGGTTCAAAAAGAACTCAAAAACACATATAATGGAGTGGTTCCATATGAAAAGATTACATATGGACAGCTGACAACATAAATCCAACAGGTTGCCTTACGAATCTGCAGGCAACATAAAATGCCCTGGCAACTGGCAAAAGACAGGGCACAAAGGAGGAAGGATCTTGGTTCTTTCTGTGAACAGTTTGGACTCCCCAGCTATAGCCAAACCTATAAACCTAAACATCATAAACACATATCCAAACCCAGATATGCCAAACATTTCCCCAAACGAAGACTTCCATATAGACAACCAAAATCTTTACCACAACCAATTAATCCACAGCCTAAACCATACCAGTCTCCAAGACTAGTCTTGCCCAACATCATTTGTCACAAATGCCATAAATCGGGACATATAGCAAAATATTGCCGTCGCAGAAGAAGAATTCAGAATTTAGAGATAGAAGACAATATCCTGAATCAAATATCAAACCTTCTTGCTGAAACAAAGGATGAGAAATCAGGATATAGCGAGGACAATCATATCAACCAGATGGAAGATAATGATATTAACAGTTCTTCTTCCAGCGATAATTCACATCCAGAAGGCCCAATTATTAATGTTTTAACCAAAGAACAGTATTTGCTTTTGGAAATGATTGATAATCTGGAAGATCCAGAACAGAAAAGGCACTATCTCAGCCAGTTCAAAAAAGCAGCCAGTGATCAACCATCTACTTCTAGATTTAGAAGTGACCTTCCTGCAAATCACCCGAAGGTACTCAACACCTATAACCTTACTAATATCTTGAACAAATTTCCTCAAAAATCCTCCAAACAGATAACAGTACAAGACTTGGAAACTGAAGTTGCAAAACTCAAAATGGAAGTTAGAGAGATCAAAGCTCGGCAGGAGCTTGATCAATTGATTTTGCAAAACCTGACAGAACAGTCAGCACAAACAAATAAGGGTAAAGCCAAGAAGAAGTAGAAGTTGAACAATTCCTCAAACCTTAAACTCTGAAACTCCAAAGATTCTGTCTGCTATCACTTTTAGGAGCCATGATGTTCGGATTAAATTGGTCAGCTGTCCATATGTAATCTGTTCATATGAAACCACTCCATTATATGTGTTTCTGAGTTCTTCTTGAACCATATCTCGCAAAGACTTTGGAAGTCCATCCAGAAATTTCTCCTTCCAATAAGCTTGATTACCATCAGGTCTGGCATATATTCTAGGGAAAAATGTATCTTTATACCATCAGAAATCAGATAAGTTTTTGCATTTCAAATTGTTCAATAATTCTGATGATCTATCTTTGAAAATACCTGGATCACCAATAAAAGTTTTGGCAATAGTAAATATCAAAGTAGATACAGCATCAGAAATAGTATCACCATATTGTAGGATTGGTTCCCCTTGATCATCAGTCTTAACTGAGTGCATGATGCTTTGTCTGTCATCTTCAGTGAGATGTTTCTCCCACCATCGTTTTAATTGCCCTGTAAAACCGGCAACTAAAATATGTGCTGCCAATTGGTCTGTACAAGCCTGAGATGTTCTGTATGATGTTGCCACCATTGTTATCTGTTGGAGAATAGTCATCATACTGTACTCCGTCTGTCCATCTACGTTCCACTCATAGATATTATCGGCATTGTAGCTATTTTTGAGAATGTTGGGTCTTTCTTCCAACACCATATCTGGGTATGTTGCTCTGGGATAGTACAACTTCTGAGGCCTTTTCCAGTTTGACAGTTGTTTATCACGAAATGAACTTCGATGTCCTAGTTTAGCAATCTCTGCCACTGGAGATTCTGATTGTGATTGTTCATCTTCAGACATTTCTCTTTTTGTCCAAGACACACATAGCTTGATTTACAGAAGCAGATGCTGAAGCAGTATCACTTGATTTTTGCTTCGATTTTTGCGTAGTAAAGATTTCTTCAATTTTTGCTATCCTTTTTTCTAACTCGGTTAGCGGTCTATTTTTTAACTGGTTAGCTATCTTGGAGGGTATTTCATGTGGTTTAAAGAGAGTTTTATTTGGGAAAGTGTTTGATACATGTGAAGATGTATATGTAATCTAGATAGGCTCGATAAGGAGATGTTCTCCAATTGATTGAAGATATTTGTTGGTGTAGTTGTTTTGTTCTTAAATGCTCTGAATATCTCTTGCACTTACTGGACCTATATCTTTTGCTTCCTTTTGTTTGAAAGGAATTGGTTTGATTTCCACTGACTTATATGAAGTAGTGAATGATGATGGTGGCGGAAGTTCTGACCTTACTGTCTCACCATCAATAACCTGCCAAATCTTTGTAACACAAATCTCTTTTTCTTTTGAAAAAGGATAATCTACACAATTGTTAGTTGCATAATGTTCAAACCATTCAAAGAATGCTACATGCAACATATGTATATTCAAAAAATCATAATACTTTTCTTGTATTATTTTCCTATTTTCATTTTTATAGTTTTCAAAAAATCATATTCATTTTTCTTGATTTTCTTGATTGAAAAATTCTTTTCTTAGTCTTTCTTTATCAATGATAAATTCTTTCTTAAGCATCCTATGTTCTCCTAGATTTGTTTCTACATTATCAGCCATAGTAGAATAAGTTGGTGACCTTGGAAGGCTGTTTTTGTCACTTTGGTCTGGAGAATCTATTTGAGTTTGAACAGTATATCTAGCTTGTGGTATCCTAGATGTATTATCTAGATCATGGATACGAGTATCTACAGAAGATACTGATGATCTTGGTGGTTGTCTGGAAGAATGGACTTCAAAAGACCTCTTACCTGTTTGGCTATTTACATTATTTGAAATCTTGAGACTTTGGGTTCTATCAAAGGTGATTTGGACTCCGCCACTAGGAAATTGTCTAATGTTTGATACTGCTGTATTTTGTACTGGTACCGGTGGGTTTGCTTCTGGCAAAAACCAATTTTCAGGTAAGGTTACTTGACTCCATTTGATACTTCTCCGGATTGACAATCTAGATTTAGCTAGATCTGTTTGAAACATAACCGTTTCCTCTTTTCTTGATGTACTTACTGCTCCTGTGTTGAAAGCAGAATTCATACCTTTGTATTGAATTCTAAATAAGATTGTAACAGGAAGGGTTCCAGTTTTTGCTTTAAAGTTCGCAACTTTAACATTTAAAGTTAAAGCATCAAGTACGTTTCTATCTTGTAAAGAAACAGTAAATTTTGGAAAACAATCAAAATAAACCGGTCCTTCACATAGGCTAGTTTCAATCATACCTAGCAAAGAATCATCAAAGTTTAAAAATCTACAATCCCTAATACAAAGAAGTAAAGATGTATCTAAACCTTCTCTATTTAGGGGTTTTGAAGCAACTTGAACAAGTCCAAAATGCAAATAATTATATTTTTGCCTATGTTTTTCAATTGTTTTTCTTTACAATAATTTGATGTTTTCATAATCATTGTTTAGATTAATAGCTTGTTCGACTGTTTTAACAGTATAATCTGACACCAAATTCCATTTATCTTTATAAACTTCACTTGATGGTTTTTTGGGAATTTTCTAATTGTCAATTGATTGCTCAATATTTTCTAGATTTATTTCTTCTTTAAGGAGAACATTGTTTGAAAAGTTCGAAGACGAACTTGAAGATCCTTTAGAAAAAGTTCTAAAAATAGACATATTTAAAATTAGATAAAAATATGTGATTAAACAGAGATATAAACTAAGAGATCGAAAGATAAACAAATAATAAAAGCGTTCAACAAATTATTTGTAAAATCCCTCCGGTTGGCACATCACCGTCGGGATCCATGAGATCTAACTGGTGTTTCATGGTTTCTGGACAGAGATTATGTAGATCTGGTAATTTGCGGCTTAAACTCCATACTTTAACTTGTTACAATACCAGATCAGATTTTGTACCCTCAGCACGATCCTTTTCGCCTTTCACTCTCAATATGGCTTCGGATCCGTGTTGGTAAACAACAGGCACCAAGTTCAAGTTCAAATTCACCCTGCAAGTTAGCAGATCTATAAAATCTAAATACAGATGATGATGTTCAGTACGTGGCATTGTTTACACCAAGTCTACGTAGAAATTCGAAATCTCTTTTTCTACTGACAGACATGGTTTCCAGCTGATATATTGATCTTGCTATGAAACAACAAATTAAAGCCCACTTCCCCCTCTGGCTCTGATACCAAGAGCGGAGAGTTAAGCCTCGGAGGAGGAAATTAAAATAAAAATTACAGAAAGGAAAGTGGGACGCAGAGGACTGCCACTGAATTAGATCAGTTAGATTGAATAAATTAAATGACAGAAAATAAAGAACATAAAAGTAAAGAACATAAATTAAAGTTAGAAGTTAGAAAGTTAGATCAAAATAAACAAAATTTGAACACAAGATATGAAATTAGAATTCATAATGAAATTTCATAAAATAAATTACAACAATTTCATAAGATTAAGGTCCTTACACAAGTTTGGTCCTTAATCAAACTCCAATAAGTTCTTAAGCTAGGGATCCAAGCAAAGGTATCCAAGCTTAGGAATTCTTCAAAGAAAAGATGAAAATAAGAGAAGAAGAAAAGAAAGAAAGTAGAGAGAAATGAGAGAAAGTTTGCTACGGGAGAGAATTTCTAAACTTTGAATAGTATGGTGTCCAAAGTCTGCCTCTTGCTGCTGAAAGTGGGGATACTTATAGCAGTTTTCGGATTTTTTTTTAAAATTTGACTATACTATTACAGTCAATATCTGTATAGTCAAAGTCTTCAATTTTATGGAATTTGAGAATATATACCATAACAGTCATTTTCATTTTGATCTTGGTCAAATAGCAAGTCTTCCTCGTCTGTTCCCGAGATTGGGCTTGCTTGAGTTGGGCCAATGCTTGATGTACTGGGCTCTTCTTTTGTAGAACTGCTAGCTTGTTTAAATTGGGCCAATAAGTTCTCAAGTTGTTTGACATAGTCATCTTTGTTTGAAATTATTGCCAATTTAGAAGCCGTAAGTGATTTCTGTTGAAGAAATTGGCATATCTTTGGATCTGATAATGAGAGGATTTTAGATTCTTTTGAAACCATGCATCAATTTTGTGTGGTTGCGCACACCCAATATCGAAATCTTTCCACCACTTTGTGTATCCTTGTCTGATTAATAGTGGAGGAAATTTGTTCTCCTGTTTAGAAAATTCAAACTTCCAAGAATAAATCCATGACAAAGAAAAGATTGAATAGAAATGCAATAATACTGGAACATGCATTTCAGTAGTTTTAAATTTTTCTGAAAATTTTTGTAATCCCAAGTGAGCTTCTGTTGGGAGAATTTGTGGATTTGGTCCAAAATAATTCCACCATTGAATAAACCAGATTGGAAAATCGTATTTGGTTCCCCTTTTAAAATAGAAAAACCTGGAGTGTTTGTTTATTTGGTTTTGCTTTGAAAAGGTATTAAACCAAGCTTGCCTATAATCCCAATATGTAAATCCTAAAGGAGAAAAAGGTTGTGAAAAATTTTGAGGTGTATTCAAATTGGTTCCCCAATCTGATGGTTTGAGGATTTTGAGGATTTGGGCGGTTGAATGAGTAATCAATGTTCTATCTTTTTGGTCAAGATAGTGCTTTAAGGCAATCGATTTAGTATCTAAATGAATAAACTCATAGAAATTTTGGGTTTTGTTTGGTGTTTGCTCAATAAAATTTGAAGTTTTTGGAAGAATAGCCTCGCTATTTCATTTGGATTATTTACAAAGAAATCAGGTTCTGTTTGGCAAACAAAAGCATAAGTTTGATTTTTGAAATATTCTTGTCTCAAAATTGTTTTTTGCAAAACATTTTTTGAAATTCTTTTTGTGTTTGCGGAGCTAGATGCCACCATATTTGAATAATTTGTAGGGCTTGCAACCACTACAGAAGTTTGAGTATTTTTCAAATTAGTAGGGTTTAAAACCACTACTGAAGTTTAAGTATTTTTTAAATTAGTGGGGCTTGATGCCACCACCGGAGTTTGTGGAGATTTCACGAGTTGAAATCCTACAGATGCAGCCCATTTCTGGATAGTCTCCAATTCGACCGCTTTATTTTCTTCTACCATTTCGGCCCAAATTTTTGGGTTGATGATTGAAATGGGCAAGTTTGAAGTTTCTGTTTTTATGGTTTCCAACTGGATAGGGCTCAAAGCATAATCTTTGGGCTGTTTGCCTGCAGATATCTGTGTAGGCGTTTGTTTGTTTGAAGTGGAGGCTTCAGTTTGCTTGGATTGAAGGGTTTGAACAATGCACTTAGGCATTTGGGGTGGTTCTTCTTCTTTCTTCTTTCTTGGAGGCATTACCTATCCTGCAAGAATTCACGAGTCAAAAAGTCAGGCAATGAATTTGTTTCTCCTTTAATATAGTAAATATCAAAGTCAAAAACAGATAAAATAGCTTGCTATCTTGCAAAAATTTTTTTAGAAGCAAGATTTTTAACATCTTTTTTCAAAACGTCTTTTGCAGATTTACAATCTACTCTAACAAGAAATTTCTGGTTAAGCAGATCAGACTGAAATTTTGAAATACACAAAACAATAGCTAACATTTCTTTTTTGATTGTGGAATAGTTTTGTTGAGCACTATTTCGAGTGCACATGAGCTCAATGAATGAGATTAGGAATTGAACATGATTGTGATGCACACCTAGCACAAGAGAACTCACATGAACACATTGTAAAAATTTCTCATGCATGCTATAGAGTAATTGTGAACATTTTTGTTTTAAGTGATTATGTTTTAGTGTCATTTATAGGAGCTTATTTGTTTAAATATTTTCTTCTTGAACTCATACATGGAATTAGTTTACTTGTTTTCTTTCTCTTATTTATTTTTTTTCAGGTTTTCCATCCATAAGAAAACAAAAATAAGAGGCATCTTCACAATGACCAAGTTCACATTTTACAAGCACAAATGAAGAGATGGCCATAATGCATACAACTCGGGTGTTTTCTTATCCATCTCTTGTGTTTTGAAAATAATGCAGATTTTAAGTGTGGAGGGTGGATGATATTGGTGAAGATGCTTGAAATTGTGCCTCAATGAATATTTTGTTATTTATGGATGTTTAAATTGGATTTTTATTATTTTTCTTGTTTAGTTTTTATTTTTGATTGATTCTTGTATACTCTTGATTGCATATTGAGAATTTCTTGTGTGTTTTGAAATTTTGGAAGTCCCTTGTTGTTGAGGCTTGAAGCTTTTGGATAGAAAATCCGTTGTTGCTATTTTGGGATATCATAATGTCCATTGTTGTTATTGTTTTTGTGAATCTTGTGAATTTTTTCAGTTTTATGTCTTTTTAATTTTTGTGGATTTTAGTGATTATATATATATGTATTGCATGTTTGTGTTTATTGTTTGAGTGTTGGTGTTGGCAACCAAAATGAGGAAATATGTCTAGTCTAAATTATATGAGATTAGTGTTGTGTAGCCAATGATGTGAATTGTTTTATCTTATAAACTCGACTTATGATAAGGAAAATAACATGTCACATAAGGGAAGTCGGGTCCTTGGTGGAAAGTTTGACATTTTGAGTTTATTGTTAATACGAACAAGTGGGGAACACATGGAGATTGACAAGTTGGTTAATAAGATAGGTCGGAATACCTTGGCACTTATTTAGTTTAACTCTTGGACTAACTTTCCCTAAGAGACATGTGTATGTGTAGATACTTTGAAGTTTCAAGAAATGAATTGGGCATTATGTGTTGTTTTTTTTTTATACTTTGTTGTTTGTATTAAATAAATTCCTCTCCAATATGTGACTATTCCTTCACTACCCAAAACGTTTGAAGGAGAATTCATATGAGATTGAATGGGAAAAAACAGCCACAAAACCCTTGGCAATGTTTAAGTTATGTGTTTTATGTATTTTGTTATGAATAAGTTTCCCTCCAATGCGAGACCGCTCCTTTACTAACCAAAAGGTTGGAGGAGAACTCATATGAGGTGGAATATGGGTATAAAAAGCCATAAAACCCTTGGCATTCATAATTCGAATAACAGTCCCAATGATCTTGTAAACCTTTTAGTATCTACATAATGGTCAAAGAGGTGATTGTAGAAAAAAGAGTAGAACAAAGCTTAGTTGTCGGATCTCTTACCTATGGCGTAAACATGAAAAAGTCAAGACCCAAGTGGTACCTGTTACACACACACACACACAATATACTCAACGTGTTGAATGTGTACAAAAAGGCACTTTGAGGACTCTTGTGGATACATGGAGTGATTACTTAGCATTTTAGTCGAGTAAGCCATGAGGCATGTACACAAACACTTATCAAGTGCTTAAAATGACTAGACATACTGTTGAGTAACGTAAAATTGCCAATCCTTCATTATTTGTTGTATATATTTGTGTTTTGGCATGATTTTGTTTTGTTGCTCGAGGACGAGCAAGGTTTAAGTGTGGAGGGCTTGATAAGGTGATGATTTTCACCATATTGTATTCGTTTTACTCACCTTTTGAGCGTCCTTGTAACGTGTTTTTATATCAATTTTACGTGTTTTTAATGTATTTGTAGGACATTATGGCGTGGGAGGAGTAACGGAGCAAAAGAACTATGAAAAGCATTTTCTGGAGGTTAGAAAAAGCTAACAACACCTCTCCGGTGCGTTGAAAAATACACAATTAAATGCACAAAAAAATCACATTTCCAGAGTGCTCCGGCGCGCCGGAGAAAACTTCTTCGTCGTGCCGCAGGCTGAACGTCGCACGACGTTAAGGCTCAAATGGTGGAATGTCACAACGTTCACAACGAACGTCGCGACATTCAAGAGCACAGCAGTTCTCCAGGTCGATTTTAGCCTCCATTTTGAGAAGTCTTCAAGGGCATTTTGGGCATATCTAAAACACACATTGCAGCCCTAATTCCTCCCATATAAGATTGAGTTATCTGCAGCCAAAATGGGGAGAGAAGAGGAGGAGAAGAACAACAACAAGCCGGCACAAAGTAGTTAGTTTAGGAGTAGATTAGATTAGAGTAGATTTTGGTCCCTCCATTTTGTGGAAGCAATTGATGTAATACTCATGTGCTTCAAGAGCTTTGAATCATTGTAAGGATTGGATAATTACTTTGAATCAACATTTGGAAAGCTTCCTCTTTAATTTAATCAAATTGGTAGTTTCTTTTCCTTGCACTTGTTTGCTTATTTCCTTGCTTATTCATATATTATTGTGATGTTCTTGTGTGCCATGAGAGGCTAAATTATTTATTACCCTTGGATTGTGGTTATGTGTTGTTGATATATCGTGTAATTTTTTGGTTTTGTGTTGTGCATAGCTAAGAATTAAGAAATATATACTAGTGATTATCTCATATTAGTAATGCTTATGGTAGACTAATATGTAGTGGAGATATCTTAGTCCATTCTTGCCTCTGCCATAAAGGGGGAATTGATTGGGATATTGAGAGTCCAATGTAGGTTTGATGAATCTTGTAGACATTAACTAGTTTAGTCCTTGCCTCTGCCATAAAGGGGAGAGTGAATTAGGGAATGATTTCCAAGGGAGTGACTAGGTTCAACCCTTGCCTCCGCCATAAAGGAGGGGTTGGATTAGAGAGTGAATGATTGGAGAGACATTGGAATTTTAGTTGACATTAGTTAGCTAGTCCTTGCCTCCGCCATAAAGGAGGGGATCGGTTAATTGATCGATTTTTGGTAGGAGACAATGCATTTAGGTCCTTGCCTCCGCCATAAAGGTGGGACTTAGTTGAATTGGCTCACCCTTAGTCGTAGTGATTCCATAGGATAAACCACAGATAACACTAACATTTGAGATAACCAAATCCAAGGGTATATTTTAATTACTTGATTTCTCTTCCACACATTTTCATGTTTATTTGGTAGTATTAGCATAGTTTAGGTTTTTTTGCTTCCTTGTTTATACTTTCACTACTACACACATGTTTACACTAATCGCATAAACTCATCCCATCCCTGTGGGTTCGACCACTACTTCCTCTAGCTACAAAAACATCGGTGTCTTGATGCACCTTAAATGTCGTGAGGATTTGGGGTTATAAGTGTATTTGATTCGGTTAATCCTTAGCTTTTGACCCTAGCTCCAAAACCGCTATCACCTATCCAAGCTGAAGATTTGAATATAGATTCTCCAAGGACGGCTCAAAACATATATCACCAAAGTAGCCTTAGTAAAGTAAGTGCAGAATGTTCCTTACTATTTAGTAGAAATATCCCTCTCGTGGGATCTTTTGTCACTCCTGGAGAGCAAAGGAGTTTTTTGGCTCATAGTGCGTATCTATAAATTCCAAGCAGCTTGAGATTAGTGAAGAATTATGTAAATAGAGATGCGCTCCAGATTTTTATATTTCCACTTAAATGTAAATGGAGGTCCTCCACATTTTACTTGTTGAAATGCTCCTTCAACATTTTCCCATTAGGCTTGCAAATGGGATTAGGTTCATGGAGTTCCTATTTTGTACGGGTGGTATTAGAGTAAATCCATTACCCAAAATTTATCTAATAAACTGGGAGTGGCGCCCCACCTCGACATAGAGGTTCTGCCAAAAAAAGTTAGGTTTTAAGTTAAAAACAACGGTTTTACAAAAGACGGGACTAAAATCTCACTTAAAGGCACTTTTTTTCATTTTCTCTTTTTTGAACGAAAAATGTATTTACTGCTTAATTATTTTGTAGTCAAGAAAAAAAAATTTTTGGCCAAATGACACCATATTAGGCTAACTTTATGATGGGAAGTTGCTTTGGCTGAAAAATGACATTTTTATCCCAAAAAATGGCCTATAGAAATATTTAGATAACTTTCGGAGCCCGTAAGGTGATGAAACCAATGTATGTTACAAAATATGAGGCCAAAGTCACAAGGTGAACACCATGTGTCTCGTAAATCTTGTCGAGATTTTTGCAATGATATATTATATATGAAAAATGGAGTTTGTATGACACAGTTAGGAAAGTTGTCAAGAACAAATTAGATTGATTTGATGAAAAACTTTGCCAAACTCTAATGAAATATATAATGAATATACATAAACAAATCAACCTTGATGGAAAAAAAAATTCTAAAACGAAGAAGAACAAAAGAAAAGGCAATCTAATTTTTTTACTCCCAACGAAATTGATTCTTCCTATGAAGTTTACACCTATATACCTAGATGCACATAGGAAGCGAACAACACAAGAAACACGAAAAACAAACAAGAATTGAACAAGAACAAAATTAGGACTGTAAAGGCAAACTCGGAAAGGATAAAAATGAAAATTGTGCAACATGTCTCTGATACCAATTCAACGCATTAAGGTAGTGAAGGATGTCTTGGCCATACTAGCTTGGCAATTATATTTCTTACATAGCACAAAACTTTTGAAAACGCACAATATCATGCACTGAATAATGAACCAAACACAAACGAACGTGAGTTTTTCTTTGATGATTAGAGTGGAAGAGTCACTATCGACCAAAAAACACCATTTTTTTCTCAAAAATGGAAGACTTTCAAATATACGTACAAAAACTTCCCTGTATAGTGCCATTTTTCGACTTGAGTTTTTTGTCCAAGCATTTTGATTTAAAGCTCAAAAAAATGGTTTTGTAACAAAAAAAAATACTAAAATCATAGATGTAGGCAAGTTTTTATGCATTTTCTCATTTTTTTAGCCAAAAAAATGAGTTTACGATTAAACAATGATAATTTTGTGATAAAACCTGGTTTTTGACAAAATAACACCATATTAGGGCAATATTAGGATTGAAAAGTCACTTCTGACAAAAATATACCATTTTGAGCACAAAAATAGTGGACTATACAAAAGATGGACGAGAGTGCCCCTATACAGTGCTATTTACGACTTGAGATTTTGGCTCAAAAGTTCAGTTTTATGCTAAGCTAGAGCGAAAAATATGATTATCTCTCTCTACAAACCATTTTCACCACCTTTTCTCCAAAAAGACCGTAAAATTAAAACGCAATCCATGCTGTCTATCTCGTTTACATGTGGTTTCCAATTAGACGACCCTTCAGCCCTTGGTTGGAGTGGCCGGTCCAAATACTTGTAATCTTTAATCAATAAAATAGGCTTTGAAAAGAACAAATGGCAATTGAGAATCGACCGCGGCCTTGTGAAACAAAGGAAACTCAAGATCTGATTCCGTCGGAGGCCAAACGAATATACAAAATAGGAACCTTTCAAGGAGAGTCTAGGATTTTTATCACTGAAGCTGATTAGAAGAGGTTAGCTGCTCCATTTAAAAAAGCCTTAATTTCTAAATTCTTTAATGGAAGACTGAGTTTGAATAACATTCGAAGGGACTTCGCTAACAAAAGTAGTGGAGCTGCACAAATTGGTGCAATCATCCACCGCCATATCTTAATCAGATTTTCTTTAGAGGAGGATTTCAATTGCATCAGTGTAAAAGGGACTTGGTTCATTAATGCCCCCGAATTCGAGTCTTCAAATAGTTGACATCCATCAAAATAGACGCTGAATCTCTGACGGTTCCCGTCTGGGTGACCCTGCCAAATCTTCCAATCCAATTTTTTGAGAAGGATTTTTTGTTCTCTTCGGCCAAGGAATTTGACAGTCTAATCACTTTGGACACTTCTACGACTGCAATTATAAGACCAAATAAAGCTATAGTTTGCGTGGATATTGACCTAAGAATGAAGGTTAAATATCAAATTTTGATTAGGAATGATTCTGCTGGCTTTTGGTAACGAGTATAATTTGATAAAATGCCAAATTATTGCACTTTTTTCCAAAAGCTGGGTGAAGGTTTGTAAGGTTAATGTACCAGCTGAGTAGGAGAAGCGCAACACATATTGCACAAAATTGATTAATAATGGGGACACATCTAGACCTGAGGGCACTCTGCTAGATGAAAAAGAAAAGAAGATTAGGAATTGTGCAGTGGACAAAATACCATGAGTGACAGTGGACGTGAACTTTTGTCTAAAAATTTTGGCTGCATAGAATTCTGAAAATATTCCTAGACTTGACAATCCCCTGACTGTAGAGGAAGGGATTGAAAACCTGTTTGCGCACACTTGTATATCTGGATCTGACTCCGAATTGAACGAATGATATCTTAACTAGTTCACAAAATTCAAAGATGAGGTAATGATTCCTTTGAACATCAAATTTGAGGAAGAAAGCTTAATGTCCTATGTAAATGAGGCATCCTATCCTATATTTACAGTGGGGATATAATCAAACTGCCAAGAGGCAATCAAAGTGGCCATGAAAATTGAGGATGAATCAACCCCAATTCTTGGGAAAAAGAATGCTGAAAGGATAAGTCACCGTCCTATAATATACAGTACCAAAGATGAGATTACTAACAAAAATGCAAAAAATGCCATCAAGAAAAAGGAAAAAAAACAAAAAATGAGCAACCGTTTGAATGGGATTTGACTTAAACAACATGGCTATTTCCAGTCCAATTGTAATTTTCCTTTAATGCATATTTTTGTGATATGTGAAACTGTACATAATATGCTAATGGAGATCGTCCTAGAATGTGATTGAATAGAGGTAATATGCTGCCATGTGGGATGATACTTTGCTTTTCAGGGTTCTGAATTGAGGCCATTAGGGATACTTTAGGTGAGTTTTAAGGGCTAAAGTCAGTGCTAGAGGAGTGGTGAGATCATAGGTTCTTGTTACAGCCGCTAATTTTATGATTGGAAATCTCTCTTTGCTGAGAGACTTGGCATATTGTCAATAAGATTTGGTGGTGATGATAAGTGTAGATTTTGGACCCCTTATTTTCAGCAGGTACCTTAGGAATTTGGATTTATAAAGCACAATGTTTTGTGTGGAAAGCTATTTGGTAAATTTTTGTGTTAATTTTTTGTGTTAATTTTTGTGTTAATTGGAGAATTATCACCAGATGAAAGGAAAATATTGGGTGTGGGTGTTATGTGTGTATTTAGGGACTAAAATTTTGATGTAATGTGGTTGAGTTGCTAATCAAATTAGTCAGACTCTCTATCTCTCCATATACCTTTATTTTATCTAAATTTATGTAAATGAGTAGCAGTCCATAGCACCTTTACTGCACTAACTTATGTAAAGGTGGCTTCGGGTATGTCAAGCACCTTTTTTTGTTTAGTATTAATCAAATTTAGTATTTTTTTTAAAAGTACAATTTTAGGCTGAAAACAGAGATTTTTGCAAAATAACGGGACTAAAATCTCACTTATATTAACATTTTTTAAATTTTCTCCTATTTGGCCGAAAAACATATTTTCCGCTTAAAAATGCTGTTTTCAAGAAAACACAAGATTTTATGAAAAATAACACCATATTAGGGTAGAAAGCACAAGATTTTCAGCAAAATAACACTATATTAAGCTAACTTTACGATGGAGAAGTCACTTTCGACCAAAAAAATACCGTTTTGAGCAAAAAAATGGAGGACAATACGAAAGATGAATGAAAACTGATAAGTCGGTCTTGTACCGACTTAATTGCTCTACTTTCTTAGTCTTTTGCATGAAATTACAAGATGAATGATGCTTAATATACGTTTTGTAAGCATATATGCTTAGAATCTAGAGATTGAGTTGATTGGTGAAGTGTTGTGAAAATAGCTTGTAAAAGTGTTATATTTGCACATAAATGAGAAGTCAAGCACACACTCAGCCATATTGGTGTCCAAGTCTCAAGCATCACATAAAAGTCCTAACACACAACACAAACACACACAAAACATGTGACACACAACACAAACACACATGGCGGGCGCAACACTCACACACACGCCACACATACACCTCACTCACTAATTTTTTCACTTACATTTTCATGTATTGCACTTATGCATTTTTTGTTCATTTTTCATGCATACACGTTGCACATCGTCACTCACTCCATACACCAAATTTGGCTTCCACACTCGCACTAAGCACACATAGCAACGAGCACGCACAAGCTTTAACTCACACAAGCAATCCTTTGATACATCATTCATATGAGCACCAGATGTTTGTAGAATTGCATTGTAATTCTTAGTTGTTAAGTTTTGTGCTGACTACGTCACCTCACTTCAGTCTCTATCGATATCTTTACAGACACGTGGCGACCTGCCCGCAAAGGAAGGAAACTTCCGGGAATTTTATGGAGCCAAGTCATCAAGAGAAAAGTATAAAAGGAAGAGAGGAGCACAAAGAAAAGGAGATCGGATCTTGAGAAGAAAATAAGAGAGAAAAAGGGAGGAAAACCCTAAGTGGAGATTACAAAGAGGAATCAGCACAACATAGCTTACATACAGAATTTACTCTTCGTAATTATGGGATATCAGCCGATCACCATGATCGGCTGGATTTAGGGTGTTGTCTTGAGGGTCAATTTTATGGATCTCCAGCTTGTTTGAGACATTTGAAATGGAATTATCTGTGTTCATTCTTGATTGATGTTCATTACATGTTTTATCTCAATGTGTTTGCATAAATTCCTTTAAATCCACATTTGGTCTGTGGTACCCACTGAGATCTGTGTGGATCTACCAAAGGCAATTGGATCTACATGAATTGAATTGAAAATCAAACTCCTGTGAGTCTCAAGATCAGTTACCTTTGTGATTTTACTTGTGCGGTACCCACAGACAATTAGAATCAATTCTATGAAATTGACTTGAGTTTATCTGTATAGAATAGTCTGAATGCTTGCCTCATTTAGCTGCCCTACCATGGGAGATAACTGGGAATAGAACTAGGATTGCTTTGTAAGGTAGGGATTTGGGGTCTCAATTCGTGCCAAGGACTTGCCCTACCAAGGGAAGTCCAAGGAGCATTGTGAAATGGAGTTGTGAGAACCACCAGGTTGATCAAGTCCAGGACACTAGCAGTCTAGTCCACACACAGGAGCACGCACAAGTCATGGATTATAAGTTGAGATCCATGTTAATTGCACCCCTCGAGACAACACAATTCCGTCTTATTGATTTGATTTACTGTTAGACCTTCGATCCTTATATTTGTTATAGTCCTAGCATTTTACTGTTTCATTCTATCACTGATCAAAACTTTGACACATCCCTCTCCCTGTGGATACGATCCCATCACAACTACTACATTCTTAGAGGTTTGGGTAAAATTGGCGAGCCCGCGACAGCTTTGCTCATCAAAAAACGCCCCCGTACAATGCCATTTTGTGCTCGAGTTTTTTAGCCCAAAAGTTTGGTTTAATGTCGAAAACAACAGTTTGCAAAAGACGGGACTAAAATCTCACTTATAGGCATATTTTTTGCATTTTATCTTTTTTGGCTAAAAACATATTTTCTGCTTAAACGTGTTGAAATGGAGAAAAAACAAGATCGTCGGCCAAATGATACCATCTTAGGCTAAATTTAAGATAGAGAAGTCGCTTTGGCTAAAAAACAACATTTTCATCCCAAAAAATGGCTTATAGAGACCGTAAGATGATGAAAATGATGGATTTTATAGAATATGAGGCCAATGTCACGAGGTGAACCCTTTTGAGTTTCGTAGTTCTTGTTGAGATATTCAAAACGGTATATTATGGGCAAAAAATAGAGTTTGTACGACAAAGTTACGCCCATTTTACTGAAATCGCGAAAAAAACAAATTTCGAAAAGACAATAATTTTTAGGAAATCGAGTTTTTCAAGAATGTTGTCAAGAACAACTCGGATTGACTTGACGAAAAACTTCGCCAAATCCTAACCAAATATAGAATCAAAATACACAAACGAATCAACTTTGACGGAAAAATATGCTAAAATAAAGAAGAATAAAAGAAAAAGCAATTAATTTTTTTTACTCCCGACGAAATTGATTCTTCCAAAAGAAGTTTACACCTATATATCTAGATGCACATAGGAAGCAAACAACACAAGAAACAACAAAAAAGAAGAGTATTAAACAAAAACAAAAATAGAACCATAAAGGCAAACTCGGAAAGGATAAAGATGAAAATTGTGCAACGTGCCTCTAATACCAATTCGAACAGTTAAGGTAGCGAGGGATGTTTTGACACCACTAGCTTGGCAATTATATTTCTTACATAGCAAAAAAATTCAGAAAATGCACAAAAGCATGCACGGAATACAGAACAAAACACAAATGAAGGTGAGTTTTTCTTCGATTATTGGAGTGAAAAAGTCACTATCGACCAAAAATCACCATTTTTTCCTCAAAAATGGTAGACTATCTAATAGACACACGAAAACTCCCATATATAGTGCCTTTTATGAGTTCATTTTTTTGTCCTTACATTTTGGTTTTAAGCTCAAAACAAGGGCAAAAAACATGACCAAAATCGCAAATGTAGGCTCGTTTTTATGTTTCTTGTCTTTCAACCAAGAAATGAGTTTACGACCAAAAAACAATATTTTTGTGAAAGAAACAAGGTTTTTGACAAAATGACACCATATTAGGACAATATTAAGATTCAAAAGTTCCTTTCGACTAAAAAAAACAATTTTTGGCACAACGACGGACTATACAAAAGATGGACGAGAATGCCCCCTACGGTGACATTTTGCAACTTGAGTTATAAGTTAAACACTGCAGTTTTGCAAAATTCGTGGCTGAAATCTCACTTATAGGCACATTTTTTTTGAATTTTCTCCTTTTTGGCCGAAAAACATATTTTTCGCTTAAAAATGTTGTTTTCGAGAAAACACAAGATTTTTTCCAAAATAACACCATATTAAGATAACTGTAAGATGGAGAAGTCACTTTTGATGGGAAAAATACAGTTTTGAGCACAAATAACGGCAGACAGTACAAACGATCGACTAAAATGCCCCCGTGTTGTGGCGTTTTGTAACTTGAGTTTGTTGGGCCAAAAGTTTTGTTTTAAGCTAGCTTCTCATTTACTCAAGATATTTTCTCTCTCTAAAAAATTTTACTCTCCATTCTTTCCAGCAAATCCACTAACATTACTAACCTAACAACACAATGGATCACTAACAACAACACACTCTCAAATGGTAAAATTGACTAACAGCACAATGACTCACTAACCACCACTTCTCCGCCCAAACGGTAAAATCTCCACCACTCTTCCTCCCAATGGACCACCTTGCTTCATCCACCCATAACCACAAGGTAGAGTCCAGTCGTACGGCTCAACCAACTAATATTTCACACAATAAGTTAAAGGCAGATTCAAAAAATTGAACCTCTACAGTAACCTAGATCTTCCCTCCCATGGCAAACCAAAACCTTAAACCTCTAGATCCACTGCTAAAATCATTCAGAGATGGCATGGGATCAATATCCAAGAAGCCTATTGAGTTCACGGTCTCATTATCATCCTTTGATTAGAATGCTCCTCCAATCTCATCCTATAATGGTGAACCTGCTCTTCTAATAAGCCCTGAGACAAAGGAAGACTTGGCAGAGAAGTACAGCCCAACATTGGTAGGAAAATTATCATACGGACGCCCTCCAACGGCAACGATCAGGAAAGAGATCCTATCTGCAGCTTTTAAGGGTAAAGTCCCCACTGGCTTACTCGATAATAGACACATATTGTTCAAGTTTGTGCTGGAAGAGGACTTCTAGAGAATCTGGCTAAGATAAATTTTGAACTTTGCTAGTTTCCAGGCTAGGATCTTCAGGTGGAGAAGGGATTTCTGCCCAGATTCTGAGCCAGCGATTGCTCCTATTTTGGTTAGATTTCCACTCCTTCTTCTTCACCTCGTTGCTAAGGATAAATTATTTGCATTGCCATCATGTATTGGGAAGCTGCTAAAGACAGATTTAGCCACAGCATTGGCTGAATACTTACTTTGGCGTAGCAAATCCCGTGTAATTGTGGAATTGAATGTAATTCAGGATCTCTCTAAAAGAATCTAGATTAGAAGTAAAGAACCAGGCTTTTGGCAGTCCTTGGAGTTGGAGAATAGACTCATGTATTGTCAAAAATGTATGAAATTGGGGCATGGGCATGATCACTGTAATCCCACTAAGCCATAATCTAAGAATACTGTGAAGCCCCCAACTGCTCTCAAGACACAGAAGGAATGGATCCCTATGCAAAATGATAGGAAAATAGGACAAAAAGAAGCATCGAAGCAAATGCAAATGGTTAAGGACAAGGCAGTTAAGGATAAAGGAAAGAACACTACTACGAATTAAGCCTGTAGCAACACTTTGGGGGCAACACTTCTAAAAATATTGCAATATAATGAAATTTTAAGAAAGTTGCTACAATTTGAAATAAGTGTTGCATACATAAGTCTAATGCAATACTTGTGCAAGTATTTCAATTACTGTAGGAAAAAAGTGTTGCATTAATTAAGCATTTAAAATATTGTTTATTTAATTTATGAAATATTTAAAAAATATTGCATACAAGTTCAATGAAAAAATTAGTATTGTTTTTTTTATTTTTTATGAATTGTCCCAAAAAAATAATTTGAATAGAACAATTTTTTTAATAATGAATTAACTAATGTTTGTCTCTATTAGTTATAAAAAATTATTAGTTAGTTTTTCCCATAAAATGTTGTATTTATATTGTAAACGAAGCTTAATATATAATTACAAAGTTAATAAAAAAATTTTGTAATAATAACTTTTTTCACATATAAAGTATGTTCAATTATTTGGTTGTAAAATAAAAAGAAATAAAATAGATAACTTACATTTATGTTTCACATATAATTATTAAATTCCAAAATAAATAATATAATATAATATAACTTAAACTTTGACACTTGCAATATAACAAAATAAAACTATGATCGTGACAGCTTCTCAGAAGTACGGCTCTCTCCTCAAGGTGAAACTCAACAGATCAGCTCACTCTAAAGGAAGCTCCTTAAGTGCCGAATTGGATCTGCCCATTTTTAGTGAAAGAAGCCTTCCTATAGCAGGAGCGGACCCAGACTTGCCTGAATCCAACTAAAGAGAACCAGATCTGTACGACTCGACGGTGGTTTTCCAAATCTGGAAGCTCCCTTCAGCCAGCAGCCATCCACCACTCGAGGCCGGAGCTAGCTGCTTTGAGGAAGTTGAAGACTTCCAACTTGGACAATGGTCCGATAGCCTCAGCCTGGATATGAGGATGTCGGCCCCCTGTACTTCGGCCACCATGGCCTTCACAGCAGTCAGCCACTCGAATCTGCCAGACGTTAAGGTGGCCCTTGGCGGCCACAAGATTTATGCTTAATCGGGTAAGGTGGCCCCTGACTGCCGGTGTTATGTCAGATTGGCTTGCTTAAATTTGTTGAGAAAATTTGTTGAGGGCTGATGGGGTTTAGAACCCATTTGCTTTTAACGTTAAACACTGCATTTCCAGAATGAATATGCTTTGAATGGTACTTGAAATGTGATGCAAAATCAAACATTTCTTGGCTACATTGGTATTGGATTAGTTCTAAATTTGGTGAATTTTAATGAATTTTTAAACTTGAACTTCAACGAATTCTAGAGATAGATATCACAGAATTTCGAGTTAGTATAAAATGCCTCAATTTTCTATTTCAAATGATGACTATAAATTGCTCTATCCATGTGCTTGGTGGGCTGTGTCTTGCCGCATCTTGGATAATTGTGGAATATTTGGTGAATTGAATGTTTGGTGAATTGTGTAATCTGCTTTGAGGAGAGCTCCAATTCAATTTGCTGGTAAAATCACTCACGTACTTGGGAATTGCTCTTGTGCTTGATGAGATAGTTTGGTAGACGAATCTTTTTTTGGGGCAAAAGTAGGTTATCCATTCATTTAATCTCAAAATTACCAGCTGTTTTACTTACATTCGATGATTTATCTATCCAACATCCCTAAAGCCAAAAACAGAAAAGAGCAACCCTAAATCTAAATTTAACCCCCTCCCCCCTCCCCCTCCCCCTTCACCGAAAAGTAAAAGTCAGAAAACCCTAATACCCGCAAATCCAAAACATCTAAGAGCTGGTAAACTTGGTGACGACCTTAGTCCCCTCATAAATGGCATGCCTAGCAAGCTCGCTATGCAGCACAAGCCTCACAGCAGTCTGAATCTCCCTGGAAGTAATGGTGGGCTTCTTGTTGTACCTGGACGCCAGGAAGACTCCTGGGACAATTTATCGAAAATGTCGTTGATGAAGCTGTTCACGATGCCTATGGCCTTGCTGGAGATCCCAATGTTAGGGTGAACTTGCTTCAGCACCTTGAAGATGTAGGTCTTGTAGGTCTGAGTGCTTTTCTTCGTTCTCTTCTTCTTCTTGTCTCCAGCACTAGCACCGGTATCTTTGGGGAGCTTCTTCCCATCCATTGGCTTCTTCTCCGCCGCCGAAGCTTTCTCGGCCACCGCGGTTTTCTTCTCCTCTGCCGGCTTGATGCGGAGCAAATATGTGTAATAAATTGTGATCGTGGTTGCTATTTAGCCCTACTCAAAAATAATGCTATACAACCCCGTGAAGGTGGTAGTATAGCAAGTTCGTTCCTATGAGGAAAGGACTGTGTTGAAACTTTAAGAAAATATTTTTGGTTTTTTAATGTTTATTAAATTGAAAATAAGAAAGCAAATAACAAATAACTAAAACAAGACGGTGATTTAATTAAAACTCAAGTTAAGCAAGTGTACTCCCGAGATTATATTTTAGGGTTACATAAAATGCACATACATACATCCTATCTATGGTCATGCAAAACAAGAGTAAATACTATAACTCACGCCCTCCTATTAGGCTAAAGGCAAGGAATGATTTAAGCACTTACCTACTTAGATATTAACTAATTCAATAAACCCTCCTATATGGCTAAAGGCAAGGTTTACTTCCTTAATTAATCCGGAATCTAATGCAACTACCAACTCAACCAAACCCTCAAGTTCAACCACTCCATTAGGCTAAGGCAATATCCGAACCAGTCACGCTAATGTTAAACTAATCCCCTTAATTCCTCCTATTAGGCTAAAGGTAATAATTAAGGCAAATCAATCTAACAAATTTACAACCAACCCACAATAGATCCCAAACAACGCACTCTAATCCTCTTATCAGGCTAAAGGTAAGATCAAAGCAAGTTATCTCAAAATAATTTAGTGCATTTTAAACAAATATTCATCATACATAATACTCGCGACATATCATGCATAATTATGAAGAACACAGCAAAACTTATTTCACAAAGACCATAAGATAGAACTTAGCATGTAAATTAAGCACAAAAACACTTATTCATAATCTCGGGATCGCAATAGATTTAGCCAAGCATGGCTAGATCAAACATCATCATAATAATATTAAATAAACACAATATTGAAAACATTAATTAAAAAGAAAGAAAACATCTTGAATTGTAAATTCTTAGAAGAAATCTTCGTCTCTAAATAAATGAATTCAATAATGAATGATGTATGTTCCCAATCCGTACAGCTGCAATTCTCCGTAAATATCTAAAAGACTGAAACCCTAGCTATTAAAAAGAATGAAAACCTTGCTTAAGCTCTCTCAAAGTTGTCACACCCCTTGAAGCTGTAACCCTAGCCCTATTTATTGTTATTCTATACAAATATTAGCAAGTAAGTCCTTCACGAAAACCATGTCGGATAAGAAGTTTCAAATTGATAGAATTTTTGCTGTCTCTACTCCACTTAAGGAGAAAGAGGAAAAATTAGCAAAAGAAAAAGAAAAGGAAAAAGTTGAAAAAGAAAAAATTGAAAAAGAAAAAATTGAAAAAGAGAAAAATAGAAAAGGAAAAGAAAAAATAAATGCCTCAACATCTTATATATCAAATGAGGATTTAATAAATCTTAATGATGAAGAAGAATTTGATACATCTGTATATCAAAATCATGATCCTTATCCTGAGATGACAGAAAAGGAAAAATATAACTTTGAACAATTAATATATGATCTTTATAAAAATAAAGATTATGTATTAAAAGTTTTAGATTCTAATTCTGATAAATCCAGAGCAGTATCTCCAATATCTACTCAAAAGACATTCTCATCTGAAGAAATTGAAGATGATAAAATGCCGATAAGAAGATCTGCAAGAAAGAAGAAATCAAAAAACTGAAAAGAAATATGAAGACAAGTGGAAGACTTTGCAAGGAAAATTACAAGAAATATCAAGACAAGTGGAAGACAAGTGGAAGATAAAGACAAGTAAAGGATAAAGTGGAGTTAGAAAATTGTCACATCACTTTTGAATGGTTGTCTTTTGTATTATTGTCTTTTACTTTTTTATTTTGTGATTAGTCCTTACTTTTTTGTATTTTATTTAAAAGTCCTTAGATGGTCTATAAATAGAATCAAAATGGGTTGTAATGGATACCTTTTCATTACTACATCTTTCAATCTTTGAAGAAAGCTCTCTAGCTCTCTTTGTAATTCTCTTTTGTAATCAAGAGTTCTTATGCAATAGAAATTTCTTGGTTTCAAAACTTTCTCTTCTTTTCTTCAAGCAATCTTCCTATCTTTACAACCCATTTTGATGATGTTGATGATGTTGTAAGTCCAATTTGAAGAAATACATTTACTAGATTTAGATTATTTGTCTCAAATTAGACAACAAGGATATAATTATTTACATATTGGTCTTATACAAATTGCTGTACAACCTTTAAATAGACAAGGATTAGAAACTACAATTTTAGTTGCTTTAAGAGATTGTAGGCATAATAAATTTCATGATTCTTTATTAGGCTTAATTGAGTCTAGTCTTTGCAATGGTCCAATTTATTTTAATACATATCCAAATTTTTCTGTATCTTTAACTGATAGAAATTTATATGATGTACTAACTGTCAATTTACAAACTAAAGGTTATGATATGAAACCTGGATCTGAAAATATTAATTTGACATATAGACTTTATTATAAATTAATGAATACTATAAGTCCAGGAGCAAGAATAACAGATAATGGGAAAAGTACATTATTAATGGAAACTAATTTAAAAAGATCAAAATTACAAATACCTAGATTAATAAATTGGGATGAAATATCTTTGCCATCAAATTGGGTCTTAGAAAAAATAAGTAGACCAACAATTCAATTAAAATCTAAGGATGCTCAAATTCATGAAGATAACGAAGGAAATGTAGAAATAATATTTGAAACACATGTTCCTAGAAGAAATTCATACTCCTCATTTCCATACTCTTCTGCATCTAGATCTGATAGGTTTAACTTTGAAGGAATTAAAGAAACAGATAATCAAATTCCAAGACCAATATACACACAAAAATCACAAGATGATATAAGCCTTGGATCAGAAATGAATTTTGAAATAAATACAATTTCTCAAGAAAATAAAATTAATCTAAAAGAAATAAGTAAAATATGTGTTAAAGATTTTAATCTTCCACAATATACACCATTTAGAAATTGGTTTTTTAAAATTTATAATACTAAACAACAAAAACAATTTCAAGATCAGTATTATAATTTTATTAAAGTCACTGGTGTTATAATTTCATTCATATCATGGTTTAATACTGAACAAAAAGCAAAATACATTGATGATCAATATAGTCTAAATGTTCTAGAAGAAGCTCATCAGACTTGGAAATTATCTGATGATAAATTATTAAAAGCAATTTATCCTCCTTCACAGTTAATAAAAATAGAAGCTGCAAATACTTCAACTGAGGCTTGTCCTTATATTGATGTTAGTAATGTTGAATTAGCAAAAATAGCCAGACAAAATAATTTTACAAATCTTAATTTAAATACCATTTCTAAACAATTATGTCGTATTGAAGATAAAATTAATCTTCAAACCCCAAAAAATGTTTTTCCTTTAGAAAATATAAAATTAGGGTCTAGTAAAACTCAACCATTTTCATTTAAACCTATGCCTGATTTACCTTTAAATATGTTAAAGTCTTTACCTTCAGGTTTTACTAAAGAAAAATTAGAAAAATTAAATTCAGAATTTAATAAATTAAGACTCAATGTATTAAGTTCTGAAAAAGAAGAAATGATTAATAATAATTTACAAATAGATCAATTAGAAGAAATGTTTAATAATTTATACATAGATGAAGATTCAAATCAATTGGAAATAAATAAAATAAAGAAACCTAACTCAAAATTTAGACCAAAATATCCACAAACTCAATTTTATTATCCTAGACCAACTCCTCAAGATCTTTTAATTGAAGAACATGGTGATTGGCAAAATTGTTATCAAAATAATGCTATATATGAATGGAATCTTGATGGGTTTACACCTTATCAAATTGCTAATATGTGTCATAAAATATCAATGTATATTAATATTTTAAAAATGGAAAATATTACTGAAGAACAAGCTGTAAGAGTTTGTACTCAAGGTTTTACTGGACAATTACGGGGTTGGTGGGATCATTATCTAAATGAAAATCAAAGAGGTGAAATTATAAAAGCTACTAAACAAATAACTACAACCACACCCATATTTCCAAAACCAGAAAATAATCAACCACAAGAAATAAAATTCTCATAAAGAATTACTAATGAATTTAAAATGTCCTACACTATCTCATTTTAGATGGTATAAAGATGTTTTCTTGTCAAAATTATACTCAAGATCTGATTCTCAAGCAGATTTTTGGAAAGAAAAATTTCTTTCTGGTTTACCAAAATTATTTGCTGAAAAAGTTAGAGGAAATCTAAGAAATTGTTTTGATGGAATAAATATCCCATTTTCTCAAATTACTTATGGAGAATTAATCAGTGTATGTACTGAAGAAGGTTTAAAATTATGCAATGATATAAAATTAAAAGCACAAATAAAAAGAGAAACTCAAAAAGCAGAATTAGGAGATTTTTGTCATCAATTTGCTTATAATCCACATGAATTAAAATCACCTCTTAGAAAAATAGAAAAAAAATTAAAGAAAAAACATAAAAAATATGAGAGATCATCTGAAAGATCTGAAAATTCTGAAGAAAGAATTAAAAGAAAGAAAAAATCTAGAAAGAAATGGATAGAAGAAAATATAACATGTAGAAAATGTGGTAAAAAAGGACATTATGCTAATAAATGTACTTCTAGGACAAATATTAATGAAATTCTTTTGGAAAAATTAGAAGATATAAATTTAGATAAAGAATTAAAAGAATATTTAATACAAACAATAGAAAATAAAATTTACAAAATCGATTCATCAGATAGTGAAGAATCTGTAGAAATAAATAATATAAGTTCAGATGATACTGATGAAAATTGTGAAAATTGTAATTCGAAATCAGATTATTACAAAGCAATAATTGAAGCTAATGGATTAAATGAAATAGGAATATTCACATTATCTGAAAAGCATAAAATGATGCTTGATTTAGTTGAAGAAATTCAAGATCCAATAAGAAAAAGACAATATTTAGAAAAATATTTACAATTAGAAGAAGACAATAAAAATTCTTTAAATCATTCTCCATCTACTTCTTATGAAAATTCTCAAATAAAAAGAAAATTAGATAGAATAAATACTTCATTTACAATGCAAGATGTAATAGATCATTTACAAAATCAAAATCCTAAACAAATTACTTTACCAATTTTAAAAGAAGAAGTTAATGAATTAAAAATAGAAATTCAAAAATTAAAAGAAAGAATTTTAATTTTAGAAGAATTAAATTTAACAAATATATTAAATACACAGAATGAAGAACAAATAGAAGAAATTTCTGAACAAAATAATTTTCTTCAAATAAATACCTTAGTCACTTCTCATAAATATTATATTTCTATTACATTAATAATAAATAGAGAATATAAAATTCAAACAATTGCAATGGTTGATTCAGGTGCAGATTTAAATTGTATAAAAGAAGGATTAATTCCTTCAAAATATTTTGAAAATACTCATGTAGAATTACATGCAGCACAAGGTACACAAATAAATATAAAATATAAAATATCAGATGTTTGCATATTTTCTGAAGAAAATAATTACATTTGTTCTCCATTTGTAATAACTAATGCAATTGGTCAACATGTAATATTAGGAAATCCTTTTTTAAATTTAATGCATCCTTATCAATGTGATGGTAAAAAATTATCAAAAATAAATTCTAATTTATCATTTCAATTTGTAACTCTTCCTAAAATTAGAGATCTTTAAAATATTTACCTTAATTTGTCTTAAAATCTCACAATATTGTTTTTTGCAGGTTTTAGTTATGATAAAGGAGGAAAAGATTTGGTTCTCTACAATAATATTTTCTTTTTTGCAGGAAATGAGAGGCAGAGGCCGTCAATCCCAAAATAAATTTGGTTACAATATAAATCAAATAAGTCAATATAGACTTCCTAATTCCTCTTCTCAATGGTCATCTCAAATGAGAGGACAAAATTTCCTTAGTCAGAAAATTACTACACCTTCTATATGTTTTAATCCCAATGTTAAAAGAAATATTTTAGAAGGAACATCCTCAAATCAGGATTATGATTACATTCCAAATGGAGTACAAGTACATGCTTTAACTATATCTACAAGTGATCTTAAATTAGATCCTTATGATGTAGCAAATAAATATTTTAATCATCCTTCTAGTTCTCAATTTGGTTTAAAAGGACCTTTACCCTTAAAAACCCGTCATACATATGCAGATTTTTTAAATTTCACAAAATTTGCAGATGTTAAAGACAAACCAAAAACAAATCATCCTCAAGAATGGTCTCCTACTTATGAGGATAGTGAAATAGCCCTTTCTCAAATATATATCCACCAAATTCCTTCATTTTCAGATTGGAAAATACCATCTACCCAAGCCTTAAAATTCATTTCAAATTACAATAAAATTGAATATCAATTTACCTATTATGATATGGTGGATAGTTTCTCCAAAGTATTCTTATATCAAAATTCCTTGTGTAGACACACTTGGTGGATACGCATTGATGATTCCATTTTTGAAAAACCCATACCAAATTGGTTTATTGAATGGTTCAAAAATATGGGACCAAAACAAGAAAATTTTTTACCTGAAAAATTACAACCATTTTTTAGCCAATTCCAATATATTTATTCCTCAAAATTCCAAAATCCTGAAATCTTTGGAGAATCCTATCTATTATTCTTAATAAAATTCCAAATACCATAGTTATTTGCATGGAAATATGAAGTAGGATATGCAATTGATGGCATTCCACAGCTTAGAAGAATATTATACACAAAATGGTGGCCAAAGTGTCAAGTTGATTATGATTCAATTCAAAAAATCTTGGCACAAGAAGATGTTCTTCTAGCAAAAGGAAAATTATTAGATGTTTCTTTCAATGTATCTCCTTTCAAAAGAGACAATTTTGTTGAAAATAAGAAAAAAGAAATGATTGAAAAAATGAAAAAAGAAATTGATAGAATTTTTGCTGTCTCTACTCCACTTAAGGAGAAAGAGGAAAAATTAGCAAAAGAAAAAGAAAAGGAAAAAGTTGAAAAAGAAAAAATTGAAAAAGAAAAAATTGAAAAAGAGAAAAATAGAAAAGGAAAAGAAAAAATAAATGCCTCAACATCTTATATATCAAATGAGGATTTAATAAATCTTAATGATGAAGAAGAATTTGATACATCTGTATATCAAAATCATGATCCTTATCCTGAGATGACAGAAAAGGAAAAAATATAACTTTGAACAATTAATATATGATCTTTATAAAAATAAAGATTATTTATTAAAAGTTTTAGATTCTAATTCTGATAAATCCAGAGCAGTATCTCCAGTATCTACTCAAAAGACATTCTCATCTGAAGAAATTGAAGATGATAAAATGCCGATAAGAAGATCTGCAAGAAAGAAGAACAAATAGAAGAAATTTCTGAACAAAATAATTTTCTTCAAATAAATACCTTAGTCACTTCTCATAAATATTATATTTCTATTACATTAATAATAAATAGAGAATATAAAATTCAAACAATTGCAATGGTTGATTCAGGTGCAGATTTAAATTGTATAAAAGAAGGATTAATTCCTTCAAAATATTTTGAAAATACTCATGTAGAATTACATGCAGCACAAGGTACACAAATAAATATAAAATATAAAATATCAGATGTTTGCATATTTTCTGAAGAAAATAATTACATTTGTTCTCCATTTGTAATAACTAATGCAATTGGTCAACATGTAATATTAGGAAATCCTTTTTTAAATTTAATGCATCCTTATCAATGTGATGGTAAAAAATTATCAAAAATAAATTCTAATTTATCATTTCAATTTGTAACTCTTCCTAAAATTAGAGATCTTTAAAATATTTACCTTAATTTGTCTTAAAATCTCACAATATTGTTTTTTGCAGGTTTTAGTTATGATAAAGGAGGAAAAGATTTGGTTCTCTACAATAATATTTTCTTTTTTGCAGGAAATGAGAGGCAGAGGCCGTCAATCCCAAAATAAATTTGGTTACAATATAAATCAAATAAGTCAAAATAGACTTCCTAATTCCTCTTCTCAATGGTCATCTCAAATGAGAGGACAAAATTTCCTTAGTCAGAAAATCTTGGCAAATTACTCCAATTGCTAATCCTTTAACTCCCCTTGATATTTTGCCTCTTCCTATTAATGAGTTTGTTAATGTGGAAGGTAAAGCTAAAGCTGATTTTGTATGGGAGTTGCATGAAAAGGTTTACAAAAATATTCAAAGGCGTAATGAGCAATATGCAAAACAGGCCAATAAGGGCAGAAGACAAGTGATTTTCGAACCTGGAGATTGGGTTTGGATTCACTTGAGGAAGGAAAGGTTTCCTGAAAAGAGGAAATCTAAACTTCATCCAAGAGGAGATGGTCCTTTTCAAGTCTTGGAAAGGATTGGAGACAATGCATATAGAATCGAACTACCTAGTGAGTATGGTAATGTTTCATCTACTTTCAGCGTTTCTGATTTGAGTTTATATGATGTAGGTGATTCGAGGACGAATCCTTTCGAGGAGGGAGGGAATGATAAGAATGAGACCGAGTCCACATTGCCAAATCCAGCTTCCCATGATCCATTAGCAAATCTTGGTGGTCCAATGACAAGATCAAGGAGCAAGAGGATGAAGGAAGCATTACAAGCATTGTTATCAACACATTGTGAGTTGATGGCCAATGTTCAAAGGAGTTCGACACAACCATCTCAAGATGAAGTACTTTGGCATATTTCTTCAATAACAATTTATGATCCACCTTGAAGAAATAATGTGAAGACCGAAATAGTAAAGTCCAAGAAGAAGGCGTGTTTTGGGCTTTGAAATGGATCACGCCCTTTTAATATATTTTAGGGTTTATTATGTTGTTTTTAATTAAGTCCACTTAACGATTTTATGGGCTTAATTGGCATTTTTTTTATTAAGTTTTAATAAAGATTACTTGGCCCAATTATCTTGCATGATAATGGCAAGTAAAAGTTTAGGAAACTTAAGAAGTCAAATTGAGTTTTGCTACTTCATAGTTTAGGAAACAAAGGTAGCCAAATCGTGTTCGGCCACCTTTGGAATAACCGTTTGCCCTAATCCTTTTTGGAAAAGGATTAGCTTATTAGTTGATTAGTTGTTAGTTTCCAATTCCAATTTGGAAAGTTAGTTAGCTTAGAAGTCAAGTTGTAATTTACAACTTCTAGGGTTTTATTTCCTTTTCCTTGGTAGAGCCGAAACTCATCTCTATATAAAGAGATCATTGTAAACGTTTTTAAGCATGTTGAATTGAAAGAATTTTGGCTTTGCTAAATAAAATTTGACATCATCAACGTGAGTTATTCTTGAATAATTCATAAGACCCGCCAAACCTTAAGTGAGGAACTTTAGGTAAAGCTTACAAGTTCTAGATTTATAGAACCGGCCAAACTGATAGGTTTAATTTATTGATTTACAATTGTTAAACTGAATCAATTTGTGAAAACGTTGGGGTTAGGTTAATTTTAATCTTGCCTTTTCGTTCCATATCTCTTTTCCGCAAATTGTGTTCTTGTTTCATGAATTGAGTTTTTTGGTGCACAACGATCCGAACTTGTGGAAAATTCGTGTGGATTGGACTTCATCCTACTCCATTCGTATCAGGATTTGTATAAAGATGATCAAGATTTTCACGCCAACTTTAACCTTTGCTTGAATAAACCGAATGGTGAATTTTATGTGCATAATGGTTTCTTGTTTCGAAAAGATAAGTTGTGCATTCCCCAATGTTCCATTCGTGAATTACTTGTTAAGGAAACCCATGGGGGAGGGTTAATGGGAGCACTTTGGTATTGCTAAAACAGTTGCTGTTTTGAATGAGCACTTTTATTGGCCTAACATGATTAAAGATGTTAAAAGTGTTTGTGATAAATGCATTGTGTGTAAACAATCGAAGTCTAAAGTGATGCCTCATGGCTTGTATCAACCTTTGCCTGTTCCTATTCATCCTTGGATTGATATTTCTATGGATTTTGTAGTTGGTTTGCCTAGGTCACGCAATGGTCATGATAGCATATTTGTTGTAGTTGATAGATTTAGTAAAATGTCACATTTTATTGCTTGCTCTAAGTCTAATGATGCTACTCGAATTGTTGATTTGTTCTTTAAGGAGATTTTAAGGTTGCATGGAATGCCTAAGAGTATTGTTAGTGATAGGGACGTAAAGTTTTTATCTCACTTTTGGCGTACTCTTTGGAATAAGTTAGGTACTAAATTACTGTTTTCTACTGTTGCACACCCACAAACTGATGGGCAAACTGAAGTAGTTAATAGAACTTTGTCTACCTTACTTCGTGCTCTTATTCAGAAAAACTTAAAGAACTGGGAAGGGTGTTTACCACATATTGAGTTTGCTTACAATCGAACTGTGCATAGCTCTACTAATTGTTCACCTTTTGAGATTGTGTTTGGTTTTAATCCTTTAACTCCTTTGGATATTTTGCCTTTGCCTATTAATGAGTTTGTTAGTGTTGAAGGTAAACAAAAAGCTGATTTTGTTAGGGAGTTAAATGAAAGGGTTCGCCAAAACATACAAAGGCATAATGAACAATATGTTAAGCAAGCCAATAAGGGTAGAAGACAAGTGATTTTCGAACCAGGAGATTGGATTTGGATTCACTTGAGGAAAGAGAGGTTTCCTGAAAAGAGGAAATCTAAACTTCATCCAAGAGGAGATGGTCCTTTTCGAGTCTTGGAAAGGATTGGAGATAATGCTTACAAGATTGAACTTCCGAGTGAGTATGGTAATGTCTCATCTACTTTCAATGTTACTGATTTATCTTTGTTTGATGTAGGTGATTCGAGGACGAATCCTTTCGAGGAGGGAGGGAATGATGAAAATCAACCCAAGTCCATCTTGCCGAAACCAAATTCACAAGATCCCTTGTCCAATCTTGATGGTCCAATGACAAGATCAAGGAGTTCAAAGATAAAGGCAGCTTTGCATTCATTGATGGCATCAACTTGTGAAGGACTTGAGGAAGATCTTGCAACATCTCAAGCGCATGAAGTCATTTGGCACATTTCTTCAATAACAATTCTTGATCCACCTTGAAGAAATAATTAAGGCCACATTCATGAAGTCCAATAAAGAGGCGTGTTTTTGGACTTAAAATGGATAACGCAACTTTAATGTTTTTAGGATTTATTTTCGGTTGTAATAATAAGTCCATTAACATTAATTATTTGGGATTTAATTTCATTATTAGTGAGTCCATTACTTGTCGAATTATCTTGCATGATAATTAGGAAAGTAATCTCCTACTTTTTAGGAGTTTTTTGGAAAGTAAAGCTCCTATCTTTTGGAAGCTTCTTAGGCTTGTTTAAGAGGAGGCAAAAACGTGTTTTACTTCTTTAGTTTCCTTATCTTTTAGTTTCCTAAAACTTCCAAGTTTCCTAAACTTTGAGAAAGTTGATTTGTGTTAGGAATTAGTTAGGGTTTCATGTTTTTGTAGCCTATTTATAGGTGAGTTTTTCACATGAAATAATAAGTTGAATTTTGAAGATTTTAGCCTTGCTAAATTACCTCTTGCATCTGTGAAAAGCTTGTAGGAAAAACGTGATTTCTTCAATTGATTTAAGTTAACGTTTCATAAGAACCGTGATCTTTAAGCTAAGACCTTAGAGAAAACTTACCCGTTCTTGATTTAAAGAACATGCCAAACTGGTTTAATTCAACTCTTGATTTAAATAGGTTGAACTAGAATAAATTTGTTATAACGTGTTGGATTTGATTAGTTAATTAAATTGGCCGTTCCATATCTTTGTTTGTTGTTGTTTAATTTCTGCTTTGAGTCTTGAGTCGTCTTGTTCGTGTTGCTTGGTGGAACAACCGGTCCAAAGAAGAGGGTGTGAACGTGTGGTTGAGGACTCCAATCCAAGGCCATCCATATCACTTTATGTTGTCAAAGCCTTGGAGAATTATTTAATTCGCCATTGTAGTAAGTTTTCCTTTAGCGTGACCTTTAGGAGACTTCACTCGAGTTCTTTATTTGAAGAACAAGCCAAATCGACTAGGTTTAGCAATTGAATTTTCATGAGTTAAACTGAATCTATTTGTATTAAAACGTGGGGTTTGATTTACTTCAATACTTGGCGTTTTCCCCTTGAACTTCATCCGCTCGTCTTTGTGTTGTTTGTGTTCGTGGAATAACCTTTTGTGCAACACGATCCAAAGTTGTGGAGATCGAAATTGGTCCAAGAGCTAGAGCCTCGGCGAACATTCGCATCAATTGGTATCAAAGCACATGTTGTTGTCTCAAAAATTCAGGTTAATCAGTCTTCCGTTTCTTGCTATTTTGTGTCGTCTTTTTCTGCAGTTTTTAGCATCAATTTTGCCGTGTTTATTGAGTCTCTTTTGCTTCTATTTTTTTGTCTTTCTTGCTGTCTTAATTCTTGTTAAGTTCAGTCATTCATTTCGTCAAAATTGCATGCAAATTACTTGCTGAAATCTGCCCGAAATCATCCTATTCTTGTTTTGGGTTTTTGGTGTCTTTTGCATCTTTCTTATGTTGTTTTCTTTAGCGTTTTGCTGCTGTTCTTCGTGTCAAAATTCTGCATGTTTTTGTTCATCATCATAGTGCTGAATTCATTGAGTTTTCCTTTCTGCAATACACGTCAAAACATAGCTAGGGTTTCGTCTAAAAATTAGGGTTTCCAAAGCTAGGGTTTCGGTCTTAATTTCATAAGTTGCTTGTTTCTTATCCGAATTCCATTCTTTCTTTTGTGTTAGTTTCGATGTTGTCTTTACCATATCTTGTGTTCTAATCAACCTTTTATCACATCCGAAAAAGACAAGTTCTTGAACACTTTCTTGAACTTCTTGATTTTCTTGAAAATCCGAAAGTGCTAAAATTTGATTCTTGAGCAATATTCTTGATCTTCATCATAAATCTTGAATATCTTGTTAAAGTGGCATCTTCAAATTCACAATATTTGGTGAGATATTTACAATTCTTGTTGGCTGAAGTTTTTTTAGGAAAATAAGTTTAAGACAAAAACCTTAATCCTAGGTTTGTTTGAACAACATAAGACAAACAACCTTAAGTCCTAGGATTGTGTCTTAAAACCTTAAACCTTAAATTTTGTTTTGTCAAAGGTTCTGATATGATCGGGCGAGGCTCGAGCACCTGGACCAAACATATACCAAGCGTGTGGATCGTGTTGATAGTCAAATTTCAAGATAAAAATACAAACAAAACAATTGGCGGAATCGAAGTCTAAGGAAACGCGTAGCTGATTTCAAGTATGAATCAACCCTAACGTTATTACGAACGATTGATCAGCAAGTGATAACTTCACGTTGCTAACAAACCAATTCGGCTTGTTCTTTAACTAAAGAACATTGGTCAAAATCACCTAAAGGTCACGCTAAAGGCTTTTTCGTACAATTAAGAATTAACTATTCTTAAAGGCTTTGTCAACTCAAAGAGTTAAACACAATTTAGCAAAGCTAAAATTTCATTCATCAAATCTGATGTTAAAAACGTTTACAAAGCTTCTCTTTATATAGAGAATGGTCTCAGCTTTACCAAAAGGAAAAGGAAATAAAACCCTAAAAGTTGCAAAGTACAACTTGACTTCTAACTTTCCAAATTGTAATTGGAAACTAACAAACTAGTTTCCTAAACTTAAAAGGAAACAAGAACCGATTTGTCCTTCTAGAAGGGCAAGGACAAGCTCCTAAAATGTAGGAACTCTAATTTCCTAAAAACTCCTAAAAAGTAGGAGATTACTTTCCTAATTACCATGCAAGGCAATTGGACAAGTAATGGACTTATTAAACAACGAAATTAAAGCCCAATTAATTAATGTTAATGGACTTATTATTACAACTTAAAATAAATCCTAAAATTAAACAATGGCGTGATCCAAAGTTAGCAAAGCCCAAGCACGCCATCTTGGTCTTCAATATAGTCCATGAAATTCGAGATGGAAATCGGCCAAAATACCGTCACTCATTTTGGCAGCCATATTCCACGATGATACCGTCAGAATCTTGGAAAACATAAAACATGAAAGTTGTAGCTCTATCTCTTATCGTTCCAGAGCTTCTTGAATCACCAAATTCCGAGTTATATCGAAAGAGATATGTCTAGAATACCAGAATGTGGCAGAATCTTTCAGCTTTCATATTTGACTTTGGCACCATGGACATGGATTCGGCTCATTCTCATCAGGTTCTTGTCCGAACCTTAAGTTTTTGTTTGTCCAAGGTTTGTGTTCAAACCTTAAACTTTTTGTTTTGTACTAGGTTGTCCGAACAAAAAAAAAAGGGGTACGATAAAAAAAAAGTGACAGATTCAAAAAAAAAAGAGAGTAAAAAAAAAGTAAATATATTCGGACTTTCTTAGTTTTCTGTTATTTATTTTATTTTATTTATTTTTTATATAGTTATTTCTTGAATTGTTACTTGAAAACCACCATATATTGAAAGTGCAATATCTTGCTCAATACAACTCAGAATCCAGTGATTCAAATTGCATTCTCTTCGTCTTAGAGTCTACTTTCTATTTCTCTTAGTTTCTGAAGTTAAATCAGTTTTAAATCACACGTGTTCTTAAATTTCTTGTGACGTGTTTTTCTTTGATAATTCTCTTGGTTTTTACTTGTGAAAGTTTTTGTGTAGAACTTGTTGATTGAGACGTGTTATCTAAATAATTGAACTTGGTAAGTCTCAATAATCCAAACAAAATCATTACTTGAGAGTATTAGCTAGGATAAACTAGAGAGAACACTACCTAAATAGAGTGGAGAGTACCTACTACCCAATAGTGAGGAACCCGTGAGGATTTTCTATATCTATTCTTGCATTTTTCTTTGCTAACTTGCAGGTACAAATGGAGGAAGAAACCGGTGATAAAAAGATCACCCCGGCCGAACAAAAGTTCGCCAATGAAGTCCTTTTCAATATGCTTCAAAAGATCAACATCCGACTTGATAACTTTGAATCGGCTTCTAAAAGTTCTACTTGAAAGAAGCTTAAGTTTGATGATGATGAGTCCGATGATGATAATGAGGAGGAGGAGGAGGAGAAAACGAGTTCTTCTAACAAAGGTGATAAGTCTAAGATTTCAATTGGTTCTGTTAAACTCACTATCTCTACTTTTCATGGCAAATCAAATCCCGAGGCATTCTTAGACTGGGTGCGAGAGTTAGAACACTTCTTTGAAGGTAATAAGTTCCCCGAGAAAAAGCAATATCGCCTTGCTTTTATGCACCTTAAGATTATGCTAGCCTTTGGTGGGTTGAAGTTGTTCGAACTAGACGCCAAGATGGTAAAAGACCAGTCAAGACTTGGAACCATATGAAAATACTTATGAGAAGGATGTATGTACCTTCCCATTACAATATAGAGCTCAACCGAAAGTTGCAATCCCTTGTGCAAGGTAGCCGAACAGTTGAAGATTACTACCATGAGATGGAAGCTTTAATGATAAAAGCCAATGTTCAAGAGGATCCCGACTCAACCATTGAGGTTCCTTAGAGGTATGAATTCTGAATTGGCATATCAAGTTGATCTTCAAAGTTACATTTATATTAATGAACTTGTTCACAAAGCTATCAAAATTGAGAAGCATATGAAGGGAAAAGGTCGAAACTTCCAACAACCACCACCACCGTGGAAAAGGGAACAAAAGCCAAATTCAACTCCCTTCACGCCATCATCAAAACCGAGGACTTTCACACCAAATCAGCCTTCAAACACTTCGAAAAACTGCTCCCAAAACAGTCCGCCCACTTGCTGAATCCTCCACCAAGTCGACGTCAAAACCTAATGAGAGGTTAAGGGACATTAGATGTTACAAGTGTCAAGGTTATGGCCATTATCAATCCGACTGTCCAACTCAAAAATTGATAATCATTCGTGATAACGGAGATGTGGAAAGTGATTAGGAATGTGCCGACATGCCACCACTTGAAGAGAAGTACCAAAGTGATGAAGGTAGTGAAGATCTTACAACATATGAGGTTGGTGAATTTTCATTAGGTACTCGTCGTGTTCTTAATGCACAACCCACAATCGATGATGATTTGTCTCAAAGAGATAATATATTTCACACACGATGCATGGTTCAAGGAAACGTTTGTAGTGTGATTGTTGATAGTGGTAGTTGTACAAATGTGGCTAGTACTTTACTTGTTCAGAAGTTGAACTTGACTTGCATGAAACATCCAAAACCATATAAGCTTCAATGGTTAAATAACACTGCCGAGAGTAAAGTGACTAAACAAGTGAAATTTTCATTCACCATTGGAAGCTAGTCATATTTTACTTGGTAGACCGTGGCAATTTGACCGGGATGTAACATATCATGCAAAGAAGAATTATTATTCTTTTGATTTTGAGGGTCGGAAATACAACCTTAGAGCATTGAGTCTGTTTCAAGCTTTTGAAGATCAATCAAGGATTGTACAAGCTTTTCGTGAGATGACCGATCGAGAAGCGAAGAAAAGGAATAAACAAGATCATAAGAAGAATGTATCTAGTTCAAAATCTTGTTATTTTGCTTCTAAGAGTGAAGTTAAGAGAGCAATATAGATAGGCAATCACTGTATTTGATGATCCGAAAGGACTTTGTAATTATTGTTGATAGTGATAACCTTGATTCTTTGCCTGACATTAGATGTTACAAGTGTCAAGGTTATGGCCATTATCAATCCGACTGTCCAACTCAAAAATTGATGATCAGTTGTGATAATGGAGATGTGGAAAGTGATGGGGAATGTGCCGACATGCCACCACTTGAAGAGAAGTACTAAAGTGATGAAGGTAGTGAAGATCTTACAACATATGAGGTTGGTGAATTTTCATTAGTTACTCGCCGTGTTCTTAATGCACAACCCACAATCGATGATGATTTGTCTCAAAGAGATAATATATTTCACACATGATGCATGGTTCAAGGAAAAGTTTGTAGTGTGATTGTTGATAGTGGTAGTTGTACAAATGTGGCTAGTACTTTACTTGTTCAGAAGCTGAACTTGACTGGCATGAAACATCCAAAACCATATAAGCTTCAATGGTTAAATAACCCTACTGAGAGTAAAGTGACTAAACAAGTGAAATTTTCATTCACTATTGGGAAGTATGTTGATGAAATTGTGTGTGATGTTGTTCCAATGGAAGCTAGTCATATTTTACTTGGTAGACCATGGCAATTTGATCGAGATGTAACATATCATGCAAAGAAGAATTATTATTCTTTTGATTTTGAGGGTCGGAAATACAACCTTAGAGCATTGAGTCCCTTTCAAGCTTTTGAAGATCAATCAAGGACTGTACAAGCTTTTCGTGAGATGACCGATCAAGAAGCAAAGAAAAGGAATGAACAAGAGCATAAGAAGAATGTATCTAGTTTAGGCGTTGAACTTGTTGACAAAACTTGTAATAGCCGAAAGTTAGATAGTTCAAAATCTTGTTATTTTGCTTCTAAGAGTGAAGTTAAGAGAGCAATACTAGATAGGCAATCACTGTATTTGATGATCCGAAAGGACTTTGTACTTATTGTTGATAGTGATAACCTTACTTCTTTGCCTAGTGTTGTTTTATCTCTTTTGCAGGAATATAGTGACGTGTTTCCCGAAGAGTGACCAATAGGTTTACCACCTATTCGAGGTATTGAACTTCAAATTGATTTCATACCAGGAGCTCAAATCCCAAATCGCCCAGCTTGTAGAGCTAACCCCGAGGAAATGAAGGAGATTCAATGTCAAGTGAATGAACTCTTTGACAAAGGTATTGTGCGTGAATCTCTAAGTCCATGTTCCGTTCCTATTATTTTAGTACCTAAAAAGGATGAATCTTGGAGAATGTGTGTTGATTGTCGTGCCATAAACAAAATCACAATTAAGTATAGACATCCAATTGCTAGATTAGATGATATGTTTAATGAATTGTATGGTTCGTGTATTTTCACCAATATTAATTTAAAAAGTGGCTACTATCGAATTCGAATGAAAGAAGGTGATGAATGGAAAACTGCCTTTAAAACAAAGTATGGTTTGTATGAATGGTTAGTCATGCCTTTTGGTCTAACTAATGCACCTAGTACTTTTATGGGGCTAATGAATCATGTCTTTAGATCTTTCATTGGAAAATTTGTTGTGGTCTATTTTGATGACATCCTTATTTATAGCAAAACACTTGATGAGCATGTTGTTCATTTCAAACTCGTGTTTGCTATTCTTCGTGAGAACAAGTTATATGCTAACCTCAAAAAGTGTTCCTTTTGCATGGAATCAAATATCTTTTTGGGTTATGTTGTTAGTTCTCAAGGTATTTCTGTTGATGAGTCAAAAGTCAAGGCTATAATGGAATGACCGAGACCTACATGTGCTAGTGATGTTAGGAGTTTTCATGGTTTGGCAAGTTTTTATAGAAGGTTTGTTAAAGACCTTTAAATGAACTTGTTAAAAAGAATATCACTTTTGAGTGGAAAGATGAGCATGAAAATGCATTTAATAAATTGAAACACATGTTGACTCACGCCCCTCTCTTCTTGCTTTGCCGAATTTTAATAAAGATTTTGAGATACACTGTGATGCCTCCAGGATTGGTATTGGTGCTGTTCTGATGCAGGAATCAAGACCCGTGGCTTATTTTTGTGAAAAGCTCAATGGGGCAGCTTCGAAGTATGCAACTTATGACAAGGAGTTGTATGCTTTGGTAAGGTCATTATAGGTTTGGCAACATTACTTATGGCATAAAGAGTTTATAATTCATTCTGATCATGAAAGCCTTAAATTTTTGAAAATTCAAGGTAAATTGAATAAAAGGCATGCTAAATGGTTAGAATTTATTGAAACTTTTCCATATGTAATTAAGTATAAATCTGGTCAAGAGAATGTTGTAGTTGATGCATTATCTAGGAGATATACATTATTCACCTATTTCCATGCTAAGTTACATGGATTTGATTTGGTAAAACATTTATACAAAGATGATGTTGATTTTAAAGCCGCCTTTAATGAATGTGCTTTAAGGCCGAATGGTGAGTTTTATTTGCATGATGGTTTCTTATTTTGAAAGGATAAGTTATGCATACCCCTTTGTTCCATTCATGAATTACTTGTTAAAGAGACCCATAGGGAGGGTTAATGAGGCATTTTGGTATTGCTAAGACACTTGCTGTTTTGAATGAACACTTTTATTGGCCTAATATGACTAAAGATGTAAAAAGTGTTTGTGATAAATGCATTGTATGTAAGCAAGCAAAATCGAAAATATTGCCTCATGGTTGTATACACCTTTGCCTATTCCTAGTCATCATTGGGTTGATATTTCAATGGATTTTGTACTTGGATTACCTAGGTCCCGCATTGGTAAAGATAGCATATTTGTAGTAGTTGATCGATTTAGTAAAATGGCACATTTTATTGTATGTTCCAAAACTAATGATGCTAAAACATATTGCTAATTTATTCTTTAAAGAAGTTGTTAGATTGCATGGCATTCCACAAAGTATTGTTAGTGATAGGGATGTTAAATTCTTATCTCATTTTTGGCATACTTTATGGAATAAGTTAGGCACTAAGTTGTTGTTTTCTACTGTTGCACATCCACAGACTGATGGTCAAACTGAAGTAGTTAACCGTACTTTATATACCTTGCTTCGAGCCATTATCCAAAGAAACTTAAAGAATTGGGAAAGTTGTCTTCCTCGTATTGAGTTTGCATATAATAGGACTTTTCATAGTTCTACTAATTGCTCTCCTTTTGAAATTGTGTATGGTTTTAATCCTTTTACTCCACCTGAAATTTTGTCTTTCCCTATTAATGAGTTTGTTAATGTCGATGGTAAAAAGAAAACTGATTTTGTTAAGGAGTTACATGAAAGGGTTCACAATACAATTGAGAGGCGTAATGAACATTATGCTAAGCAAGCCAATAAGGGAAGGAATAAAGTGATTTTCGAACCTGGTGATTGGGTTTGGATTCACTTGAGGAAAGAAAGGTTTCCCGACAAAAGGAAATCTAAGCTTCATCCAAGAGGAGATGGTCCTTTTCGAGTTTTGGAAAGGATAGGCGACAATGCATATGAAGTCGAACTTCCAAGTGAGTATGGCAATGTTTCATCTACATTCAATGTTTCTGATTTATCTTTGTTTGATGTAGGTGATTCGAGGATGAATCTTTTTGAGGAGGGAAGGAATGATAGCAATCCGTCCATGTCCTTTGTGCCAAGGCCGAGCTTGCATGATCCATTGGAGAATCTTGATGGTTCAATGACAAGATCAAGGAACAAAAGGATGAAAGAAGCTTTGCACAATTTATTGTCATCACACTGTGAAGACTTGGAGGCCGAACCATCTCAACATGAAGTATTTTGGCATGTTTCTTCCATATCAATTCATGAAGATGTTTCTAAGAGTTCTACATTGGAACTTAAGGAAATTCCACCTTGAAGAAATATGCATGGCCGATTGAAGACTAAGTGGGCTTCAAAGTTGGATCACGCCATTCTTAATTATTAGGGTTTATTTTTGTTTTTAATTAATTAAGTCCAAAACACTTAATGTGGGCTTTAATTAATTCCGTTTTTAATAAGTTACTTGGCCCAATTATCTTGCATGATAATGGCAAGTAAAAGTTTAGGAAAGTTAAGAAGTCAAAACGTGTTTTGCTTCTTAAAAGGGTCCAAAACCATGTTTATGTTTTAGGAAACTAGTTATTTAGTTAGTTAGCTAAGAAGTCAAGTTGTATTTTGCAACTTTTAGGGTTTCTTGTTTCCTAAACCTTTGTGGCCGACTTACTCCCTTATTTAAGGAGGCCTTTGACATTTTTTTTATCAATAAGATTTGTGAATTTTCGAAAGTTTTAGCTTTGCTGAAATTGTGATTAACACTTTGTGTTGTCAAAGCCTTGGAGAATTATTTAATTCGCCATTGTAGTAAGTTTTCCTTTAGCGTGACCTTTTAGGAGACTTCACTCGAGTTCTTTATTTAAAGAACAAGCCAAATCGACTAGGTTTAGCAATTGAATTTTCATGAGTTAAACTGAATCTATTTGTATTAAAATGTGGGGTTTGATTTATTTCAATACTTGGCGGTTTTCCCCTTGAATTTCATCCGCCCGTCTTTGTGTTGTTTGTGTTTGTGGAATAACCTTTTGTGCAGCACGATCCAAAGTTGTGGAGATCGAAATTGGTCCAAGAGCTAGAGCCTCAGCCAACGTTCGCATCAAAAAGGTTCCTAAAATGCTTAGAAGAAGGCCAGAAAATCTTGGAAAGATCATACAATCCCCAAATGATGGCCTAAAGTCAAACAGACGCTCTTTCCTTGTTTAATAAATCAAGTATTAGAGAGTTTGTCATTAGTTTGCTTTGCTTTTTCGTTGATGCCGTGTTTGTATTCTTTAATCCACGCCATAAGAACTGTTTGTTAACTTATTCGTATACTTTGGTCCAACCCCAAAAGCTACTAAACCGAAATCTAATTCGCACGTTACTTTAGTGTTAACTACCACATTGTTCTTCTTTTAGTGTTTCGGGTAAGAAAGTGGCCGAATTACTAGAAAGTTATTTGGCGTGTGTCTTTCTTTGTCTTTTAGTAGTTTCTTTATCCATAGTTGGCGGGTATCATCTAGTGAATGGCCAGTTAATCCATGTTCTTGTTGACTTTGTTAGTTAATAAGTTAGTTAGTTAGCTAGTTAGTAGTTAGTTACAAGGGGTTAAAGACTAACAATGACTTGAAGACATCCTTCTCAAGAGCCCCGAAACTGGTCAAAATAAGTGAATTTGGCCAAAAACAAGCCTATATCATGGGGCTTTGCCCTATGAGTCTTGTAAATCTCATCGAGAGCTTCGAAACGTGGTATTACGGAGGCGATTCTAAATTCCGACGAGAAGAGGAAAAGAACGAAGCAACGGCTGGTTGGTCAACGGCATTTTGACTTGCTTTTATATTTGGTCTTCACCAACAAAAGCAAAGTGAATGGGGTGCATTGAGAATGTTTCTTACATTACTTTAAAGAAAAATTGAAAAGTTTTATCGACTTTGGAGCTGAAAAAATTGCCATCTTGAAGATGTTTCAAAAAGGTTCCTAAAATGCTTAGAAGAAGGCCGGAAAAATTTGGAAGGATCATACAATCCCCAAATGATGGCCTGAAGTCAAACCACGCTCTTTCCTTGTTTAATAAATCAAGTATTAAAAAGTTTGTCATTAGTTTACTTTGCTTTTTTGTTAATGCCGTGTTTGTATACTTTAATCCACGCCATAAGAGCAGTTTGTTAACTTATTCGTATATTTTGGTCCAACCCCAAAAGCTACTAAACGGAAAGCTAATTCGCACGTTACTTTAGTGTTACCATCCACATTGTTCTTCTTTTAGTGTTTCAGATAAGAAAGTGGCCAAATTGCATGAAAGTTATTTGGGGTGTATTTTTCTTCACGTACACCACATGTTGATGCAAGGTGGACATGACATGAAGGTAAAATGCAAGCAAAGTGTCGCACCACGACTAGGAGTCATGGTGGTGTACAAATATGCAACTAACAACACTAAGTGGAACATGCACAATTTATGCTTGAATGTAAAACAAAGTGATTGTGTGCATTGTGGGAGTGGTTCATGACTCCACTCCCCCACACTTAGCCTCATGTGTGCATGGCTTATTTCCCTTGCAATTCCTTCCTTTGCATACACCTACATCATGAGTGGCCTTGGTGAGTATCAGCAAAAATGCAAAATAACATAACAATTAATTGAACCAAAAACTGAAGTAAATGTAAAATGAAAGAAAGTAGTTCTGGGTTTAATTAGTCTCCAGCTAGACTTTATTTATGAAACTCCTTTCTTCAAGAATCGGAATAACCATCTCTGTACCAGAAAAATGATATTTCAATAAGACTCATTATCCTCCTGTAGGGCACTTGAAGAATATTTGCAATGAAGTACTTAAGCTCATGCACATTGGAAGCAATCTCTACAAATTTAGCTTTGAACCACTGAGGTTCCCCCATTGTAGGCACCTCATTAAATTCTTCCACCATTGGAAACACATCATCTACCTCTTCCACCACACTAACAATTTCAATCCTGCAAGGCTCAACCAAAGCTTGTGATAGGAATGAGCCCGAGTCCACATTGCCAAATTCAGCGTCCCATGATCCATTAACAAATCTTGGTGGTCCAATGACAAGATCAAGGAGCAAGAGGATGAAGGAAGCCTTACAAGCATTGTTATCAACACATTGTGAGGCAATGGACATTGTCCCAAGTAGTTCGATGCATCCATCTCAAGATGAAGTACTTTGGAATATTTCTTCAATCACAATTCATGATCCACCTTGAGCAGTTTCTTTATCCAGTTGTGCTGGGTATCATCTAGAGAATGGCTAGTTAATCCATCTTCTTGTTGGTTTAGTGATACGGATGACCTTGGATTGGAATCCTCAACCACACGAATACCTTCTCCTTTGGACCGGTTGTTCTACCAAAACTCGGACCAAACAATTCAACACAAAGATGCGGAAATCACACAACAAGAAGATAACAAAAACGACAGAATTGATTAACTAATCAAACCCACACATTATTACAATTTGAATTTAGTTCAACCTATGTAAATGAAGAGTTGAATTAAAATCAGTTTGGAATGTTCTTTAAATCAAGAACGGGTAAGTTCTCCTTAAGGTCCTAGCTTAAAGATCACGGGTCTTATGAAAATTCAACTAAATTTAATTGAATGTTCACGTTTCTTCACAACTTTTCACGGCTGCAAAAGGGCAAGGCTAAAGTTTATCAAAATTCATCTTATTATTTCACGTGAAAAACGCACCTATAAATAGGCTACAAAAATGTGAAACCCTAATGGTTATCAAGTACAACTTGACTTCCAAACTAACCAATTACAATGTAGGAAACTTTCCAAATTGGAATTGGAAACTAAAAACTAACAAACTAACAACTTAGTTTTCTAAAAGGTAACAAGCAAAAACGTGTTTTGCTACCTTGACCAAAACGTGTAAAGCTCCTAAATTTTAGGAGATTACTTTCCTAACTTTTACTTGCCATTATCATGCAAGATAATTGGGCCAAGTAATTTATTAATGAATTAATTAAAGCCCACATTAAGTGTTTTGGACTTAATTAATTAACAACAAAAATAAATCCTAAATTAATGAATGGCGTAATCCATCAACGTAAGCCCAAGGACACGCCTTCTTCATTGGACTTCAATTCGGTGATAGCAATCCATCCATGTCCATGCCAAAGCCGACTTCAAGTGTTCATCCATTGACAAACCTTGATGGTCCAATGACAAGATCAAGGAGCAAGAAGATGAAGGAGGCGTTGCAAGCATTATTGATAACTCATTGTGAAGAATTGGACATCTTTGAAGAGCATTATGATCCGGTCAAAGCATCTTCCACCAATGGAGCTTTATGGAATATATCTTCTCTCACAATCCATGAAGAGATGGATCAATCACAATGAAGTCCAATTAAGGCGTGTTTGGGTTTCATAAATGGATCACGCCATTAAACCCTAATTTATTAGTGTTTTATTTTATGTTATTTTAAGCCCAATTAGACGTTTTAATTTATTAAATAATGGGCTTGGAATTTTGGTTTTAATAAGGATTACTTGGCCCAATTATCTTGCATAATAATGGCAAGTAAAAGTTTAGGAAAGTTAAGAAGTCAATTTGAGATTTGCTTCTTCATAGATTAGGAAACAAAGGAAGCCAAATTGTATTTGGCCACCTTTTAAAACCGTGTGTCAAATCCTATTTAGAAAAGGATTTAGTTTGTTAGTTGTTAGTTTCCAATTCCACTTTGGAAAGTTAGCTAGCTTAGAAGTCAAGTTGTAATTTACTTAAGCTAGGGTTTTTTACAAGACATGGCCGAAATTTGCCTCTATATAAGGCCATCATTGTAAACGTTTTTAATAAGATGAATTTTGATAAAAATTAAACATTGCTTAAGCCTTCTTCCAGCCGTGAAAAGTTGAAAGAAAAACGTGAGGATTCAATTGATTTCAATTGTGTTTTCACAAGACCCGCGAAGCCTTAGTGAGGTGATAGGAATGAGCCCGAGTCCACATTGCCAAATCCAGCTTCCCATGATCCATTAGCAAATCTTGGTGGTCCAATGACAAGATCAAGGAGCAAGAGGATGAAGGAAGCATTACAAGCATTGTTATCAACACATTGTGAGTTGATGGCCAATGTTCAGAGGAGTTCGACACAACCATCTCAAGATGAAGTACTTTGGCATATTTCTTCAATAACAATTTATGATCCACCTTGAAGAAATAATGTGAAGGCCGAAATAGTAAAGTCCAAGAAGAAGGCGTGTTTTGGGCTTTGAAATGGATCACGCCCTTTTAATATATTTTAGGGTTTATTATGTTGTTTTTAATTAAGTCCACTTAACGATTTTATGGGCTTAATTGGCGTTTTTTTTTATTAAGTTTTAATAAAGATTACTTGGCCCAATTATCTTGCATGATAATGGCAAGTAAAAGTTTAGGAAACTTAAGAAGTCAAATTGAGTTTTGCTACTTCATAGTTTAGGAAATAAAGGTAGCCAAATCGTGTTTGGCCACCTTTGGAATAACCGTTTGCCCTAATCCTTTTTGGAAAAGGATTAGCTTATTAGTTGTTAGTTTGTTAGTTTAGAAGTCAAGTTGTACTTTACAACTTCTAGGGTTTTGTTTCCTTTTCCTTTTAGAAAAGCCGAAACTACTCCCTATAAAAGGGAAAGCTATGTAACGTTTTTAAGCATGTTGAATTGAAAGAATTTTGGCTTTGCTGAATTAAATTTGACATCACCAACATGAGTTATTTTTGAGTAATTCATAAGACCCGCCAAACCTTAAGTGAGGAACGTTAGGTAAAGCTTACAAGTTCTAGATTTATAGAACCGGCCAAACTGATAGGTTTAATTTATTGATTTACAATTGTTAAACTGAATCAATTTGTGATAACGTTGGGGTTAGGTTAATTTTAATCTTGCCTTTTCGTTCCATATCTATTTTCCGCAAATTGTGTTCTTGTTTCTTGAATTGAGTTTTTGGTGCACAACGATCCGAACTTGTGGAAAATTCGTGTGGATTGGACTTCATCCTACTCCATTCGTATCAATTGGTATCAAAGCATCTAGGTTGTTCATCAAATTCGGTAATTAATCTTTTTATTTGAGTCTTGTTCTTGTTTTTCTCTTCTCGGATCTTGTCCTTCTTTTGGCGTCCTTCTTGCTGTTTTGTTGCGTCAATTTCTGCAGATTTTGTGGTGTCTTTTTGTTGCTGTTTTCGTGTCTTTATTGCTGTCCAAGGTCGTCATAGTTCAGCTTTTAAATTACGTCAAAATCGCATGCAATTTGTTTGCTAAAAAAAATCTGTCCAATTCGTGTTCATCTTGCTCGGATTTTTGCGATTTTTTTTTTGTTGTGTTGATCTTGCTGTTTTGTGTCGTGTTTTGCTGCTGTTTTTTTTTGCTTCATAATTCTGCATTGTAGTTCATCATCATAGTGTGGAATTCTTGAGTCATTCTTGCCGAAATCACGTCCAAAGAATTAGGGTTTGTCAAACTAGGGTTTGTGAAATTAGGGTTTCTTATTCAAAATTTCATAACTTCCTTGTTTCTCATCCTTTTCTTGATCTTTCTTTTGTGTTAGTTTCATCATTCTATTGCCATCAAAGTGTGTTTTGATCAAACTTTTTCACCATCTCAAAAAGACGAGTTCTTGACCACTTTCTTGAAAATCTTGATTTTTTTGAAAATCCGAAAGTGCTCAAATTTGAATATTGAAGACATATTCTTGCTCTTTGTGATATTTCTTGAATCTTTGGTAAAAGTGGTATCTTCAAAATCCGAAATTTTGTTGACTTCTTGATACATTGAAGTGGTTGAAAATTTAGGGTTTATCAACAACCTCAAAAACCCTAGTTAAGCTTTTTGTTAAAAAAAAAAAAAAAGAGGCCATTACAAAAAAAAAAGGACCAAGTAAAAATCAGCCCAAAGGCATTTGGTCTAAAGTGAAAAAAAAAGCAAAAAAAACAAAAAAAATTTTTTATTTTTTTTTTCGTATTTAATTTTATAGTTTCGGACGCCACTTTCGGACCCCTTACCAGTCCGAAACTACCGTCCGAACCTCGACAGAGAAGTCACAAATTTTCACAAAATTTCGGATGCCACTTTCGGACCCCTGACCCGTCCGAAACTACCGTCCGACCTCGACAGAGATTTGAAATTTTTTTAACAAAGTTTTGGACGCCACTTTCGACCGTCCGAACCTTTGTTCTACCGTCCGAAACTCGGCAGAGAGTTTCTATATACTATAACTTCAAACCTTCATAACTTTCTCATTTTTAATCGGAATTGAGTGATTCAAAAACACATCTTCTTGTTATCTTCTCTAGTTTCTGAATTCGTAGCTTTCTGAAGTTAATCTGTTTATACCCTATACGTGATCTTAAAATCTTCTTGTGACGTGAATTTTTCTTTTCAAACTTCTTTGGTTTTGCTTTTGTGAATTGATTTGTTTGAACTAATTGGTTGAGACTTGTTCTTAAAATCGACAAACAGTAAGCTTCAATTAGTTTGAGAGATTCATTGTTGAGTATTTAGATAGGGTATACACGAGAAAAGCCATTACACTAGAGGGGAGAGTATTACTCACCAAAAGTGAGAACCCGAGAGGTTTTTATTTTGCTATCTTTTGTTATTTTTTACTAACTTGCAGGAACAATGGAGGGAGATGATAAAACACCTCAAGGACAACCCCAAACGGATCAAAAATTTGTTAATGATGTTCTATTTAACATGATCCGAAAACTCAATCTAAAGATTGATAATTTAACCATTTTTCCTTCACCAAAAAAAGGTTCTACTTCCCGACAGAATAAACATGAAGAAGCCGAGCCTAGTGATGAGGAGAATGAGGAGTTCATGGATTCTCCTAAAGATGGTAAGAAATCTGATTTATCAATTAGTGGAGTTAAACTAACATTTCCTACTTTCCATGGTAAAGCAGATCCGGAAGCTTATTTTGATTGGGTTCGTGAGCTTGAACACTTCTTTGAAGGTAATAGCTATCCCGAACATAAGAGGTATCGCCTAGCCTTCATGCACCTCAAGGATTATGCAAGTTTGTGGTGGAATAAGGTAATGAGATCTAGACGTGAAGATGACGAACCACCTATTCAAACTTGGAAGCAAATGAAAGCGCTTATAAGGAAGAAGTATGTTCCATCACATTATAGCCGAGAGCTCAACAGAAAATTGCACTCCCTTGTGCAAGGAAACAAAACCGTGGAGGAATACTACCATGAGATGGAAGCTCTCATGATCAAGGCCAATGTTCGTGAAGATCCCGATTCAACAATTGAAAGATTCTTAGAGGTATGAATTCTGAATTGTCTTATCATGTTGATTTACAATCTTATGTTGATATTAATGAGCTTGTTCATAAAGCTATTAAGATTGAAAGGCACATGAAAGGTAAGAACAGGTTCACACAACAGAATCCACCATGGCAAAGGGATTTGAAACCTAAATCAGCCCCTTTCACTCCACCAACAAAATCGAGGCAATTTACCTCAAACCAGCCATCTAGTGCACCCCCTTATGTCCCAAAATCAGTCCCTAAAGCTGTTGATCCAGCACCTAAACTGGCGTCAACTCCACCCCAAAGGTTGAGGGATATTAGATGTTTTAAATGTCAAGGCTATGGTCACTTGCAAGCCAATTGTCCTACTGCCCGGATCATGATTACTTTAGAAACTGGTGAAGTGGTAAGTGATGATGATTGTGCCGACATGCCACCTCTTGAAGAAAAGTACCAAGATGATCAAAGTGATGAGGGTGAAAAGCTTGATGAGCCGTCCTACTCAGTTGGTAACTTTTCTTTAGTTTCTCGCCGTGTTCTTAATGTTCAACCTTTAGAAGATAATGATTTGATGCAACGTGATAACATATTTCACACACGCTGTTTAGTGCAAAACATGGTTTGTAGTGTGATTATTGATAGTGGTAGTTGCACAAATGTGGCGAGCACCTTGTTAACAAACTGAATTTGAATTGCATGAAACATCCAAAACCATATAGGCTTCAATGGTTAAATAATTCAGTTGAAACTCGTGTCACTAAACAAGTAAAGTTTTCTTTCACCATTGGTAAATATGTTGATACTGTTTTATGTGATGTTGTTCCAATGGAGGCTAGTCATATTTTACTTGGTAGACCTTGGCAATTTGATTGTGATGTGCTTTATCATGACAAGAAATTTTTTTACAGTTTTGTGCATAATGGTAAAAAGTATAGTCTTCATGCTTTAACTCCTGCTCAAGTTTTTGAAGATCAAACTCGAATTGCACAAGCTTGTAAAGATATAAATGAAGCTAAGAAGAAGAAGGAACTAGAAAAACAACAAAACGAAAAATCTAATTTAGGCCGAGAGGTAGTTAATAAGAAATCTTGTTGTTTTGCTTCTTCTAATGAGATTAAGAGAGCATTGATTAATAGGCAGTCCTTATACTTAATGTTTAGCAAGGAACTTATACTTGTTGTTGACAGTGATAACCTTGCTTCTTTGCCTAGTGCCGTGTACTCTATTTTGCAGGAATATAGTGATTGTTTCCCGAGGAGTTACCAATAGGTTTACCACCTATTCGTGGCATTGAGCACCAAATTGATTTCATCCCAGGAGCTCAAATTCCAAACCGACCAGCTTATAGAGCAAATCCGGAGGAAACAAAAGAGATTCAACGTCAAGTGGATGAACTCTTTGACAAAGGTATTGTGCGTGAGTCTCTTAGTCCATGTTCAGTTCCTGTTATCTTAGTCCCTAAAAAGGATGATACTTGGCGAATGTGTGTAGATTGTCGTGCTTTTAATAAGATTACCATTAAGTATAGACATCCAATTCCTAGATTAGATGATATGCTTGATGAATTGCATGGATCTTCCATATTTTCCAAAGTTGATTTGAAAAGTGGGTACTACCAAATACGAATAAAAGAAGGAGATGAATGGAAAACTGCTTTTAAAACAAAGTATGGGTTGTATGAATGGTTAGTTATGCCTTTTGGTTTATCTAATGCACCTAGTACTTTCATGAGGCTTATGAACCATGTTTTTCGTCATTTCATTGGAAAGTTTGTGGTAGTCTACTTTGATGACATCTTGATATATAGCAAATCACTTGATGAGCATGTTGAACATTTAAAACTCTTGTTTGCTATATTGCGTGAGAACCAATTGTATGCTAACCTTAAAAAGTGTTCTTTCTGTTTGGAATCTATTATCTTTTTGGGTTATGTTGTAAGTTCTCAAGGCATTGCTGTTGATGGGTCAAAAGTCAAGGCAATCATAGATTGGCCGAGACCACAAAATGCTAGTGAGGTAAGAAGTTTTCATGGATTAGCAAGTTTCTATAGGAGATTTGTTAAAGACTTTAGTTCCATTGCTGCACCTTTAAATGAACTTGTTAAAAAGAATGTCACCTTTGCATGGAATAAAGAACATGAAAACGCCTTTAACACTTTGAAGTATAAATTGACTCATGCCCCTTTACTTGCTTTGCCGAATTTCAATAAAGCTTTTGAGATACACTGTGATGCCTCCGGGATTGGTATTGGTGCTGTTCTTATGCAGGAATCAAGGCCCGTGACTTATTTCAGTGAAAAGCTTAATGGGGCATCTTTAAAGTATGCAACTTATGACAAGGAGTTGTATGCATTGGTAAGGTCATTGCAGGTTTGGCAACATTATTTGTGGCCAAAAGAATTCATAATCCATTCTGATCATGAAAGTCTCAAATTCTTAAAGACTCAAGGTAAGTTGAATAAGAGACATGCAAAATGGTTGGAATTCATTGAAACTTTTCCTTATGTGATTAAATATAAATCTGGTCAAGAGAATGTGGTAGCTGATGCTTTATCTAGGAGATATGCTTTATTTACCTATTTACATGCAAAGCTACTTGGATTTGAATTGATTAAAGACTTGTATAAGGAAGATGTTGTGATACGAATGGAGTAGGATGAAGTCCAATCCACACGAATTTTCCACAAGTTCGGATCGTTGTGCACCAAAAACGCAATTCAAGAAACAAGAAACACAATTTGCGGAAAAGAGATATGGAACGAAAAGGCAAGATTAAAATTAACCTAACCCCAACGTTAACACAAATTGATTCAGTTTAACAATTGTAAATCAATAAATTAAACCTATCAGTTTGGCCGGTTCTATAAATCTAGAACTTGTAAGCTTTACCTAAAGTTCCTCACTTAAGGTTTGGCGGGTCTTATGAATTATTCAAGAATAACTCACGTTGGTGATGTCAAATTTAATTTAGCAAAGCCAAAATTCTTTCAATTCAACATGAGTAAAAACGTTACATAGCTCCTCCTTTTATAGGGAGTAGTTTCGGCTTTCCTAAAAGGAAAAGGAAATAAAACCCTAGAAGTTGTAAAGTACAACTTGACTTCTAAACTAACAAACTAACGACTAATAAGCTAATCCTTTTCCAAAAAGGATTGGTGTCTCACGTTTCTTCCTAAAGGTGGCCAAACACAATTTGGCTTCCTTTGTTTCCTAAACTTTAACAAAGACTAAAATCGGTTTTGCCTTGAAGAAGCAAAATTCGATTTTACTTTCTAAAACTTTACTTTCCTAATTATCATGCAAGATAATTGGGCCAAGTAATACCTTATTAATACTTAATAAAAAAAACGCCAATTAAGCCCATAAAATCGTTAACTGGACTTAATTAAAAACAACATAATAAACCCTAAAATATATTAAAAGGGCGTGATCCATTTCAAAGCCCAAAACACGCCTTCTTCTTGGACTTTACTATTTCGGCCTTCACATTTTTTCTTCAAGGTGGATCATAAATTGTTATTGAAGAAATATGCCAAACTACTTCATCTTGAGATGGTTGTGTCGAACTCCTTTGAACATTGGCCATCAACTCACAATGTGTTGAAAACAATGCTTGTACTTCCTTCATCCTCTTGCTCCTTGATCTTGTCATTGGACCACCAAGCTTTGCTAATGGATCATGGGAAGCTGGATTTGGCAATGTGGACTCGGGCTCATTCCTATCATGTTGACTTTGCCGAATTTTATGATCTTTGTTCAATAAGGCCGAATGGTGATTATTTTGTGCATGATGGTTTCTTGTTTCGCAAGGATAAATTGTGCATTCCCTCATGTTCCATTCGTGATTTACTTGTTAAAGAAACCCATGGGAGAGGGTTAATGGGGCATTTTGGTATTGTTAAAACACTCTCTGTTTTGAATGAGCACTTTTATTGGCCTAACATGATTAAAGATGTTAAAAGTGTTTGTGAAAAATGTATTGTGTGTAAGCATGCTAAATCCAAAGTAATGGCACATGGTTTGTATCAACCTCTGCCTGTTCGTAGCAACCCTTGGATTGACATATCTCTGGATTTTGTGTTAGGGTTACCTAGATCACGCACTGGTAATGATAGCATTTTTGTTATAGTTGATAGATTTAGTAAAATGGCTCACTTCCTTGCATGTTCTAAATCTAATGACGCTACCAAAATTGCTGACCTTTTCTTTAAGGATATTGTACGTTTGCATGGAATTCCTAAGAGTATTGTCCAGTGACAGAGATGTCAAGTTTTGTCACATTTTCGGCGTGCACTTTGGAATAAATTAGGCACAAAATTATTGTTTTCTACTGTTGCACATCCACAGACTGATGGGCTCAAACAGAAGTAGTAAATCGTACATTGTCTTATTTGCTTCGTGCTATCATTCAGAAAAATTAAAGAATTGAGAGAATTGTTGCCACACATTGAAATTTGCATATAACCGAACTGTTCATAGTTCTACTGGTTATTCGCCTTTTGAAGTTGTGTATGGATTTAATCCTTTCTCCCCTTGATATTTGCCTCTTCCTATTAATGAGTTTGTTAATGTGGAAGGTAAAGCTAAAGCTGATTTTGTAAGGGAGTTGCATGAAAAGGTTTACAAAAATATTCAAAGGCGTAATGAGCAATATGCAAAACAGGCCAATAAGGGCAGAAGACAAGTGATTTTCGAACCTGGAGATTGGGTTTGGATTCACTTGAGGAAGGAAAGGTTTCCTAAAAAGAGGAAATCTAAACTTCATCCAAGAGGAGATGGTTCTTTTCAAGTCTTGGAAAAGATTGGAGACAATGCATATAGAATCGAACTACCTAGTGAGTATGGTAATGTTTCATCTACTTTCAATGTTTCTGATTTGAGTTTATATGATGTAGGTGATTCGAGGACGAATCCTTTCGAGGAGGGAGGGAATGATAGGAATGAGCCCGAGTCCACATTGCCAAATCCAGCTTCCCATGATCCATTAGCAAATCTTGGTGGTCCAATGACAAGATCAAGGAGCAAGAGGATGAAGGAAATATTACAAGCATTGTTATCAACACATTGTGAGTTGATGGCCAATGTTCAAAGGAGTTCGACACAACTATCTCAAGATGAAGTACTTTGGCATATTTCTTCAATAACAATTTATGATCCACCTTGAAGAAATAATGTGAAGGCCGAAATAGTAAAGTCCAAGAAGAAGGCGTGTTTTGGGCTTTGAAATGGATCACGCCCTTTTAATATATTTTAGGGTTTATTATGTTGTTTTTAATTAAGTCCACTTAACGATTTTATGGGCTTAATTGGCGTTTTTGTTATTAAGTTTTAATAAAGATTACTTGGCCCAATTATCTTGCATGATAATAGCAAGTAAAAGTTTAGGAAACTTAAGAAGTCAAATGGAGTTTTGCTACTTCATAGTTTAGGAAACAAAGGTAGCCAAATCGTGTTTGGCCACCTTTGGAATAACCGTTTGCCCTAATCCTTTTTGGAAAAGGATTAGCTTATTAGTTGTTAGTTTGTTTGTTTAGAAGTCAACTTATACTTTACAACTTCTAGGGTTTTATTTCCTTTTCCTTTTAGAAAAGCCGAAACTACTCCCTATAAAAGGGAAAGCTATGTAACGTTTTTAAGCATGTTGAATTGAAAGAATTTTGGCTTTGCTAAATTAAATTTGACATCACCAACGTGAGTTATTCTTGAGTAATTCATAAGACCCGCCAAACCTTAAGTGAGGAACTTTAGGTAAAGCTTACAAGTTCTAGATTTATAAAACCGGCCAAACTGATAGGTTTAATTTATTGATTTACAATTGTTAAACTGAATCAATTTGTGATAACGTTGGGGTTAGGTTAATTTTAATCTTGCCTTTTCGTTCCATATCTATTTTCCGCAAATTGTGTTCTTGTTTCTTGAATTGAGTTTTTGGTGCACAACGATCCGAACTTGTGGAAAATTCGTGTGGATTGGACTTCATCCTACTCCATTCGTATCATGAGGAGCTATAGGTTAGCTTACCCGTTCTTGATTTAAAGAACTCGCCAAACTGAAGAGATTTTACTTTTGATTTACATTAGTTAAGTTAATTCTTTTTGTTATAACTTTGGGGTGTAGATTGCTTCAATATTTGTCCTTGCGTTTCATCTTGTTCTTTCCGCTTTGTTTTGTGTTTCTTGTTCGTGATTGTGTTGAGTTTGGTGTACAACGATCCAAAGATTTGTGGAAAATACGTGAGATCAAGGTCCTTCCTAGGTCAACTCGTATCAATTGGTATCAAAGCTCAAGGTTGTCTTCCAAATTCTGGTTTTAAATTTCGGTTTTTGAGTCTTCTTGTTTCTCGGTTTTCTTGTTGCTTTGTGTCTCGATTTTTTGCTGCTGTTTTAGACGTCCTTTTGCTGCTGTTCTTGAGTCAATTTTTCTGCAGTAAATTGTGTCTTAATTCAGTCCTTAATTCGTCATAATTCTGTCCATAAAATCGCATGCAAATCTGCCCTAAAAATCTGCCCAAAATAGTATAACCTTGCTTTAGCGTTTTTGCGATTTTTGTGTTGTTTTGTCTTGCTGTTTTCTTTCGATCCTTGCTGCTGTCCTTTGTGTCTTCTTTCTGCAGTTAATTGTGTCTTAATTCTGCTCTAATTTCGTCTTAAAAGTGTCAAGCAAATCGCAAAAAAAAAAAAAATTGTTGCTCAAATCTGCCCAAAATCGGTTTCATCTTGCTTTTGCGTTTTGACGGATTTTGTGTTGTTTCTTGCTGAAATTCTTGTTGCGTTTTGCTGCAGTTCTTGGTGTTTTAATTCTGCACTTTTTCTTGTCTTCATAGTGTTGAATTCTTGTGTTTTCATTGGCTGTCCGCACGTCAACTTGTTAGGGGTTTTTGAAGTCAAGAATTAGGGTTTCTTACAATCCCTAGTTTTGGTCAAGTTTGCATAACTTTCTTGTTTCTTATCCAATTCTTGATCTTTCTTTTGTGTTAGTTTCTTTGTTTCATTCTTGTCATAGTGAGTTTTGATCAAACTTTTATCACACTTGAAAAAGATAAGTTCTTGAACACTTTCTTGAACTTCTTGATTTTCTTGAAAATTCAAAAGTGTCAAAATTTGAATCTAAAGCCATATTCTTGATCTTCTTGATAAATCTTGAATATTTTGTGAAAGTGGCACATGCAAATTCATAATTCTTGGTGAGATATTAAAGTTTGAAAATTTTAAGGTTTTTAAGGTTAAGACAAAAGACACAACATCCTTAAACCCTAATCCTAGGTTGTTGTCTTCAAACCTTAAAAGTTTGTTTTTGTCCTTTGTTGTCCGAACAAAAAAAAAAAGAAAAAAGGCCCAACTCAAAAAAAAAAAAGAAAAAGAACAAAAAAATGTATTAATTTGGACTTTGCATTATTTATTTCTGTTATTTATTTATTTTATTTAATTTTAATTGAAGAACACATTGTTCTTGAGTTTGTTTCTTGAAAATCACCTTGGATTAAAAGTGCCATAACTTTCTCAATACAACTCGGAATTAAGTGATTCAAATTGCGTTTTCTTCGTCTTGAAGTCAACTTTCTGTTTCCCGTAGTTTCTGAAGTTAAATCAAGTTATACCCACACGTATTATTAAATACTCTTGACGTGATTTGTTAAAACTTCCTTGGTTTTACTTGTGAAAATTTGTTGGTGGAATTAATTGGTTGAGTCTTGTTATTACAATCATTGAACCAGTAAGTTCCATAGTTTGAGAGTATTAGTACAGGGTATACACGAGAAAAGCTTTTATATTAAGAGAGGAGAGTACCTACTACCCCATATTGTGAGAACCCGTGAGGTATATTTCTATATATTTCTTGTGTTTTTACTAACTTGCAGGTACAAATGGAGGGTGAAGAATCTAAATCACCAAAGGTAGTGGACCAAAAGTTCACTAATGATGTCCTCTTTGACATGATCCGAAAACTCACACTCAAAGTTGATAGTATGTCTTCGCCACCACCCAAGGGTCCTAAATTCCGAAGAGTTGAGTTTGAGTCCGACAATGATTCTAGTCATGATGAGGAGGAGGAAGAGGAGGGCACGAGCTCTTCTAAGAAAGGTGACATGTCTAAGATTTCCATTGCTTCTGTTAAACTAACTATCACAACTTTCCATGGTAAAGCAGATCCCGAGGCTTATTTTGATTGGGTTCGTGAGCTTGAGCACTTCTTTGAAGGCCATGATTACCCCGAAAAGGAAAAGTACCGACTTGCTTTTATGCACCTTAAGGATTATGCTAGTTTATGGTGGGATGATGTTATGAGGTCTAGACGTCAAGATGGTGAAAGGCCAATCAAGACTTGGAGCCAAATGAAGATTCTTATGAGGAAAAAGTATGTCCCGTCTCATTACAACCGTGAGTTGAACAGAAAATTACATTCACTTGTGCAAGGTAATAAATCGGTTGAGGAGTATTACCATGAGATGGAAGCTTTGATGATCAAGACTAATGTGCATGAAGATCCTGATTCCACTATAGAACGATTTTTGAGAGGTATGCATTCTGATTTAGCATATCATGTGGATTTACAAAGTTATGTTGACATTAATGAGCTTGTGCATAAGGCTATTAAGATTGAAAGGCATATGAAAGGGAAAAATAAGTTTTCACAACTGCCACCACCATGGCAAAGAGATAAGAAGCCGAATGTGTCTCCTTTCACTCCATCCACAAAGCCGCGCCAATTCACTTCCAATCAACCATCAAGCGCACCATCTAATGTCTCAAAATCAGTTCCCAAAGCTGCTGATCCAACACCTAAATCGGCACCAACTTTTGGTCAAAGATTAAGAGATATTCGTTGTTATAAGTGTCAAGGTTTCGGTCACATGCAATCAGATTGTCCAACTCGGAAAATAATGATGCTTCTTCCTAATGGTGAAGTGGTAAGTGAAGATGATAATGATGATGAATGTGCTGACATGCCTGCACTAGAGGAGAAATATGTAAGTGATGAAAGTGAAGAGTGTGATGATTCTTCTTATAAGGTTGGTGATTACTGTTTAGTCTCTCGTAGAGTACTTAATGCACATCCACTTGTTGATGAGGATTTGATCCATCGTGAGAACATATTTCATACACGTTGCATGGTTCAAAATAAAATTTGCACTGTTATTATTGATAGTGGTAGTTGTGCAAATGTGGCAAGTACTTTATTTGTAAATAAGCTGAATTTGACTTGCATGAAACATCCCAAACCATATAGACTTCAATGGTTAAATAATTCAGCCGAATCTCGAGTAACCAAGCAAGTTAAATTTACATTCACCATTGGTAGTTATGTTGATAAAGTTACATGTGATGTTGTTCCAATGGAAGCTAGTCATATATTGCTTGGAAGACCTTGGCAGTTTGATAGAGATGTTGTGTATCATGCCAAGAAGAACTTTTACCAATTTTCGCACCAAGGTAAAAAGTTTAATTTGAGAGCCTTAAGTCCTACCGAAGTTTTTTAAGATCAAGCTAAAATAGCTAAGGCTTATGGTGCAATGCGTGATGCAAAGGAGAAGAAGTTACAAGAGAAGAACAATGTAACTAGCATAGGGCGAAACATTGTAACTAGAAATAATGATAGTAATAGCCGTGAGTTAGTTGTTTCAAAATCTTGTAATTATGCTTCTAAGAGTGAGGTTAAGAGAGCTATATTAGATAGGCAAGTAGTGTATTTACTTTTTCGCAAGGATGTACTTATCATTGATAGTGCTCACCTTGATTCTTTGCCTAGTATTGTTTCAGCTCTTTTGCAGGAATATGATGATGTGTTTCCTGAGGATTTACCAAAGGGTTTACCACATATTAGAGGTATTGAACATCAAATTGATTTCATACCTGGATCTCAAATTCCAAACCGTCCAGCTTATAGAGCAAACCCTGAAGAGACTGAGGAAATTCAACTTCAAGTGGACGAACTTATTGACCGAGGTATGGTTCAAGAATCTTATAGTCCATGTGCTGTTCCTGTTATTTTAGTTCCTAAGAAGGATGATTCATGGAGAATGTGCGTTGATTGTCGTGCCATAAATAAAATAACTATTAAGTATAGACATCCTATTCCTAGACTAGATGACATGCTTGATGAGTTATATGGTTCATGCATATTTTCTAAGATAGACCTAAAGAGTGGTTATTATCAAATTCGAATGAAAGAAGGTGATGAATGGAAAACTGCTTTCAAAACAAAGTTTGGTTTGTATGAATGGTTAGTCATGCCTTTTGGTTTAACCAATGCACCCAGTACTTTTATGAGATTAATGAATCAAGTTTTTCGTCACTTCATTGGAAAATTTATTGTGGTCTATTTTGATGATATCCTTGTATATAGTAAATCACTTGATGAGCATGTTGATCATTTAAGACAAGTGTTTGCTGTTTTACGTGAGAACAAATTATATGCTAACCTTAAAAAGTGTTCTTTTTGTATTGAATCAATTATCTTTTTAGGTTATGTTGTTAGTTCTCAAGGTATATCTGTTGATGAGTCAAAGGTTAAAGCACTTCAATGTTGGTCTCGACCTACATGTGCTAGTGATGTTAGAAGCTTTCATGGATTGACAAGTTTTTATAGGAGGTTTATTAAAGATTTTAGTACTATAGCAGCTCCTCTAAATGAACTTGTTAAGAAAAATGTTGTTTTTGAATGGAAGGAAGAACATGAAAATGCTTTTAACAAGTTGAAGTATTTGTTGACTCATGCCATTACTTGTTTTGCCCAATTTTAGTAAAGCTTTTGAGATACACTGTGATGCCTCCGGGATAGGTATTGGTGCTGTTTTGATGCAGGAATCAAGACCGGTGGCCTATTTTAGTGAAAAGCTCAATGGGGCGCAATTGAAGTATGCAACTTATGACAAGGAGTTGTATGCGTTGGTAAGGTCATTACAGGTTTGGCAACATTATCAATGGCCTAAAGAGTTTATAATTCATTCTGATCATGAAAGCCTTAAATTTCTGAAATCTCAAGGAAAATTGAATAAGAGGCATGCTAAATGGTTAGAGTTTATTGAAACTTTTCTTTATGTGATTAAGTATAAATCTGGTAATGAAAATGTTGTAGCTGATGCATTATCTAGGAGACATTCGTTATTCACCTATATGCATGCTAAGTTACTTGGTTTTGATTTGATCAAGGATTTATACAAAGATGATGTTGATTTCAAAAATGTAATTGATTCTTGTGTTGTAATAAAAAGGATAAATTGTGCATACCCTCATGTTCCATTCGTGAATTACTTGTTAAGGAAACCCATGGGGGAGGGTTAATGGGGCATTTTGGTATTCCCAAGACTCTTTCTGTTTTGAATGAACACTTTTTCTGGCCTAACATGATTAAAAATGTTAAAAGTGTTTGTGAAAGATGCATTGTATGTAAACAAGCAAAGTCGAAAATTATGCCTCATGGATTGTATACACCTTTGCCTGTTCCTAGTCATCATTGGGTTGATATATCTATGGATTTTGTACTTGGATTGCCTAGATCACGCACTAGTAATGATAGCATTTTTGTGGTAGTTGATAGATTTAGTAAGATGGCACATTTCATTGCATGTTCTAAGTCTAATGATGCTACAAAGGTTGCTGATTTGTTCTTTAAGGAAGTTGTAAGGTTGCATGGAATTCCTAAGAGTATTGTTAGTGATAAAGATGTCAAGTTTTTATCTCACTTTTGGAGAACTCTTTGGAATAAGTTAGGCACTAAGTTATTATTTTCTACTGTTGCACATCCCCAAACGGATGGGCAAACTGAGGTAGTAAATCATACTTTGTCTACTTTACTTCGTGCTATCATTCAGCAAAACTTAAAGAATTGGGAAGGTTGTTTGCCGCATATTGAATTTGCTTATAATAGAACTGTTCATAGTTCCACTAACTATTCGCCTTTTGAAATAGTTTATGGATTCAATCCTTTAACTCCTCTTGATATTTTACCTTTGCCTATTAATGAGTTTGTTAATGTTGAAGGTCAAAAGAAAGCAGATTTTATTAAGGAGTTACATGAGAAAGTAAGGCATAATATTCAAAGGCGTAATGAGCAATATCCCAAACAAGCTAATAAAGGTCGGAAAGGAGTGATATTTGAACCTGGTGATTGGGTTTGGATTCACTTAAGGAAGGAGAGGTTTCCCGACAAAAGGAAATCTAAGCTTCATCCACGAGGAGATGGTCCTTTTCGTGTTTTGGAGAGGATTGGAGATAATGCTTACAAGATAGAGCTTCCTAGTGCCTATGCAATGTCTCATCTACATTTAATGTTACTGACTTATTTTTGTTTGATGTAGGTGATTCGAGGACGAATCCTTTCGAGGAGGGAGGGAATGATAGCAATCCATCCATGTCCATGCCAAAGCCGACTTCAAGTGTTCATCCATTGACAAACCTTGATAGTCCAATGACAAGATCATGATAGCAATCCATCCATGTCCATGCCAAAGCCGACTTCAAGTGTTCATCCATTGACAAACCTTGATGGTCCAATGACAAGATCAAGGAGCAAGAAGATGAAGGAGGCGTTGCAAGCATTATTGATAACTCATTGTGAAGAATTGGACATCTTTGAAGAGCATTATGATCCGGTCCAAGCATCTTCCACCAATGGAGCTTTATGGAATATATCTTCTCTCACAATCCATGAAGAGATGGATCAATCACAATGAAGTCCAATTAAGGCGTGTTTGGGTTTCATAAATGGATCACGCCATTAAACCCTAATTTATTAGTGTTTTATTTTATGTTATTTTAAGCCCAATTAGACGTTTTAATTTATTAAATAATGGGCTTGGAATTTTGGTTTTAATAAGGATTACTTGGCCCAATTATCTTGCATGATAATGGCAAGTAAAAGTTTAGGAAAGTTATGAAGTCAATTTGAGTTTTGTTTCTTCATAGTTTAGGAAACAAAGGAAGCCAAATTGTATTTGGCCACCTTTTAAAACCGTGTGTCAAATCCTATTTAGAAAAGGATTTAGTTTGTTATTTGTTAGTTTCCAATTCCACTTTGGAAAGTTAGCTAGCTTAGAAGTCAAGTTGTAATTTACTTAAGCTAGGGTTTTTTACAAGGCATGGCCGAAATTTGCCTCTATATAAGGCCATCATTGTAAACGTTTTTAATAAGATGAATTTTGATAAAAATTAAGCATTGCTTAAGCCTTCTTCCAGCCGTGAAAAGTTGAAAGAAAAACTCGAGGATTCAATTGATTTCAATTGTGTTTTCATAAGACCCGCGAAGCCTTAGTGAGGAGCTATAGGTTAGCTTACCCGTTCTTGATTTAAAGAACTCGCCAAACTGAAGAGATTTAACTTTTGATTTATATTAGTTAAGTTAATTCTTTTTGTTATAACTTTGGGGTGTAGATTACTTCAATCTTTGTCCTTGCGTTTCATCTTGTTCTTTCCGCTTTGTTTTGTGTTTCTTGTTCGTGATTGTGTTGAGTTTGGTGTACAACGATCCAAAGATTTGTGGAAAATACGTGAGATCAAGGTCCTTCCTAGGTCAACTCGTATCATTCGGCCTCATGTATTCTTCAAGGTGGATCATGAATTATTATTGAAGAAACATGCCAAATAACTTCTTGTGCATGAGATATTGCAAGATCTTCCTCAAGTCCTTCAAAGTTGAGGCCATTAATGAATGCAAGGCTGCCTTCATCTTTGATCTCCTTAATCTTGTCATTGGACCATCAAAATTTGCCAATGGATCTTGTGAATTTGGTTTCGGCAAGATGGACTTGGGCTGATTTCCATCATTCCTTCCCTCCTCGAAAGGATTCGTCCTCGAATCACCTACATCAAACAAAGATAAATCAGTAACATTAAATGTAGATGAAACATTGCCATACTCACTAGGAAGCTCAATCTTGTAAGCATTATCGACAATCCTTTCCAAGACTTGAAAAGGACCATCTCCTCTTGGATGAAGTTTAGATTTCCTTTTGTCGGGAAACCTCTATTTTCTCAAGTGAATCCAAACCCAATCTCCTGGTTCGAAAATCACTTGCCTTCTACCTTTATTGGCTTGTTTAGTATATTGCTCATTATGCCTTTGGATGTTATTTCTAACCTTTTCATGTAACTCCCTAACAAAGCAGCTTTCTTTTTTACCTTCAATATTAACAAACTCATTAATAGGAAGAGCCAAAATATCTAAAGGAGTTATAGGATTATAGCCATAAACAATCTCAAAGGGTGAAAAATTAGTAGCACTATGAATTGTTCGATTGTAAGCAAACTCAATATGCGGTAAACATGCTTCCCAATTCTTTAAGTTTTTCTGAATGATAGCACGAAGTAAAGTAGACAAAGTACGATTTACTACTTCAGTTTGCCCATCAGTTTGGGGATGTGCAACAGTAGAAAATAATAACTTAGTGCCTAACTTATTCCAAAGAGTGCGCCAAAAGTGAGATAAAAACTTGACATCTCTATCACTAACAATACTCTTAGGAATTCCATGCAATTTTACAATCTCCTTAAAGAACAAATCAGCAATATGTGTAGCATCATTAGTTTTGGAACATGCAATAAAATGTGCCATTTTACTAAATCGATCCACTACTACAAATATGCTATCCTTACCATTGCGTGATCTAGGCAATCCAACTACAAAATCCATAGAAATATCAATCCAAGGATGACTAGGAACAGGCAAAAGTTGATACAAACCTTGAGGCATTATTTTCGACTTTGCTTGCTTACACACAATACATTTATCACAAACACTTTTCACATCTTTAATCATGTTAGGCCAATAAAAGTGTTCACTCAAAACAGCAAGTGTCTTAGCAATACCGAAATGCCCCATTAACCCTCACCCATAGGTTTCCTTAACAAGTAATTCACGAATGGAACATTGGGGAATGCAAAGTTTATCTATCTTAAACAAGAAACCATCATAAACATAGAAGTCTCCATTCGGTTTAGTCAAACAAAGATCATAGTTGGCATGAAAATCATGATCATCCTTCTATAAATCTTTAAGCAATTCAAAACCAAGTAACTTAGCATGCAAATAGGTAAATAAAGTGTATTTCCTAGATAATGCATCAGCTACAATATTCTCTTGACCAGATTTGTAATTAATATGGAAAGGTTTCAATAAACTCTAACCACTTAGCAATTCAATTTACCATGAGTCTTCAAAAATTTAAGGCTTTCGTGATCAGAATGTATTATGAATTCCTTTGGCCATAAATAATGTTGCCAAACTTGTATGACCTTACCAAATCATACAACTCCTTGTCATAAGTTGCATACTTTAAAGCTGCCCCAATGAGCTTTTCACTAAAATAAGCCACTGGCCTTGATTCCTGCATCAAAACAGCACCAATACCAATCCCGGAGGCATCATAGTGTATCTCAAAAGCTTTATTAAAATTAGGCAAAGCAAGTAAATGGGTGTGAGTTAACATGTATTTCAACTTGTTAAAGGCGTTTTCATGCTCATCATTCCATTGAAAAACAACATTTTTCTTGACAAGTTCATTTAAAGGGGCTGCTATAGAACTAAAATCTTTAACAAATCTCCTATAAAAACTTGCAAGTCCATGAAAACTCCTAACTTGACTAGCACATGTAGGTCTTGGCCAATCCATGATTGCCATGACTTTAAACTCATCAACAGCAATGCTTTGAGAACTTACAACACATCCCAAAAAGATAATTGATTCCAAGCAAAAAGAACACTTTGAGATTAGCATATAATTTGTTCTCACTCAAAACAACAAATACTTGTTTTAAATGTTCAACATGTTCATCAAGTGTTTTGCTATAAATAAGGATGTCATCAAAATAGACCACAACAAATTTGCCAATAAAGTGACGAAAAACATGGTTCATAAGCCTCATAAAAGTACTGGGTGCATTAGATAAACCAAAAGGCATAACTAACCATTCATAAAGACCATACTTTGTTTTAAAGGCTGTTTTCCATTCATCACCTTCTTTCATGCGAATTTAATAATAGCCACTTTTTAGATCTATCTTGGTAAATATGCATGAACTATATATCTCATCAAGAATATCATCTAATCTAGGAATTGGATGCCTATACTTAATAGTTATTTTATTTATGGCACGACAGTCAACACATATATGCCAAGACTCCTCCTTTTTAGGAACTAAAATGACAGGAACGGAACATGGACTAAGAGATTCACGCACAATACCTTTGTCAAGGAGTTCATCCACTTGACGTTGAATATCTTTTGTTTGCTCGGGGTTAGCTCTATAAGCTGGACGATTTGGAATTTGTGCTCCAGGTATGAAATCAATTTGATGTTCAATACCTCTAATAGGTGGTAAACCTATTGGTAATTCCTCGGGAAACATGTCTTGATATTCCTGCAAAAGAGAATAAACAACACTAGGCAAAGAAGCAAGGTTATCACTATCAAGAATAAGTACAAAGTCCTTGCGAACCATTAAGTACAATGACTGCCTATCTATTAATGCTCTCTTAATCTCGCTAGAAGAAGCAAAATTACAAGATTTTGAAACAACTATCTCTCCACTATTACAAGAATTCGAATCACTATTACATTGTTTCTCTTATTCTTTCTTCTCCTTTGCGGCATTCAAATCTCTACTAGCTTGTATAATCCTTATTTGGTCTTCAAAAACTTGTGCGGGTTAAGGCATAAAGATCAAACTTCTTTCTTTTGTGTACAAAGCTGTAGAAATTTTTCTTGGCATGATAAAGTACATCACAATCAAATTGCCAAGGACGACCAAGTAAAATATAACTTGCTTCCATGGGAACAACATCACATATAACTGTGTCAACATATTTCCCAATGGTTAAAGAAAACTTAACTTGTTTGGTAACTCATGTATCAACCGAATTGTTTAACCATTGTAGACGATAAGGCTTGGGATGTTTCATGCAAGCCAAATTCAATTTATTCACAAACAAAGTACTCGCCACATTGGTGCAACTACCACTATCAATAATCGCACTACAAATTTTCCCTTGAACCATGCATCGTGTGTGAAATATGTTTTCTCGTTTCAGCAAATCATCATTATCAAATAAAGGTTGAACATTAAGAACTCGGCGAGAAACGAAAGAATAATTACCAACATTATATGTATATGATTCAAGCGCTTCCCCATCATCACTTGATTCACTTTGGTGCTTCTCTTCAAGAGGTGGCATGTTGGCACAATCATCATCACTTACCACTTCACCACTATCAAGAGTTATCATCAATTTTTGAGTGGGACAATTAGATTGCATATTTCCATAACCTTGACATTTATAACACCGAATATCCCTCAATCTAGAAGTTGATGTTGACGCCGATTTGGGAGCAGAATCAGTAGCCTTTGGAGCTGATTTTGGAATGTTTGGAGGTGAACTTGAAGGCTAATTCGAAGTGAATGGTCGCGGCTTGGTTGGTGGAGTGAAAGGGACAATATTCGGCTTTTGTTCCCTTCGCCAAGGTGGTGGCGGTTGTGAGAACTTATTCTTCCCTTTCATGTCACTTTCAATCTTAATTGCTTTGTGAAAAAGTTCATTAATATCAACATAGCTTTGTAAATCAACATGGTAAGCTAAATCCGAATGCATACCTCTCAAAAACCTTTCTATAGTGGAGTCGGGATCCTCTTGAACATTGGCTTTAATCTTCAAAGCTTCCATCTCATGGTAATACTCCTCAACCGTATGGCTACCTTGCACAAAAGAGTGCAATTTTCTATTCAATTCAAGGTTGTAATGAGAAGGGACATACTTCTTCCACATAAGCACTTTCATTTGGTTCCAAGTCTTGATTGGCCTTTCACCATCTTGACGTCTAGTTCGAATAACATCATCCCACCATAGACTGGCATAATCCTTAAGATACATGAAGGCAAGGCGGTTCTTCTCCTTTTCGGGGTAATCATGGCCTTCAAAGAAGTGTTCAAGTTCTCGAACCCAATCAAAATAAGCCTCGGGATCTGCCTTTCTATGAAAAGTAGGAATTGTTAGTTTAACAGAACTAATTGAAATTTTCGACTTGTCACCTTTCTTAGAAGAACCCGTGTTCTCCTCTTCCTCCTCCTCATCATCATTGTTGGATTCATTATCAGAACCAAACTTAATCTTTCGTGAAGAACCCTTTGGTAGTCGAGATGTGGAAGAAATATTATCAATTTGGAGTTGAAGCTTTCGGATCATATCAAAGATCACATCATTCGTGAACTTTTGATCCACTTGGGGTTTTTCTTGTGGTGTGTTGTTATCACCACCCTCCATTGTACCTTCAAGTTAGTAAAGAAAATAAGAAGAAAACAAAAGTAGACCTCTCGGGTTCTCACTATTTTGGTGAGTAGGTACACTCCTCTCTAGTATAAAGGCTTTTCTCGTGTATACCATATCTAATACTCTCAAACTATGAAAACTTACTGGTTCAGTTGATTATAATAACACGTCTCAACCAATAAATTCCACAACAAGATTTGCACAAGTAAAACTAAAGAAGTTCAAGCAAATCACGTCAAGAGTATTTAAGATCACGTGTGGATATAACTTGATTAGCTATAGAAACTAAAGAATTCAGAAAGTAGACTCTAAGACGAAGAGAATGCAATGTGAATCACTTGATTCCGAGTTGTATTGAGCAAGATATGGCACTTTCAATATAAGGTGGTTTTCAAGTAACAACTCAAGAACAAGTGTTCTTTCAAATATAAAATAAAATAAAATAAAGTCCGAATCTGTATTTATATTTTTTTTGACTCTTTTTTTTTCAATCGGTCACTTTTTTTTTAACCGTACCTTTTTTTGTTCGGACAACAACCTAATACAAAAAAAAAACTTTTAAGGTTTGGACACAAACCTTGGACAAAACAAATGGTTAAGGTTTGGACAAGAACCTAGGACAAGTCAAAGGTTTAAGGTTTAAGGTTTTAAGACACAATCCTACGATTTAAGGTTGGTTGTCTTATGTTGTTCAAACAAACCTAGGATTAAGGTTTTTGTCTTGTCTTAACCTTAAAATTTCAGAAAATTAAACCTCAAATATCTCACCAAATATTGCAAATTTGAAGGTGCCACTTTAACAAAATATTCAAGATTTATGATGAAGATCAAGAATATAGCTCAAGAACCAAATTTTAACACTTTCAGATTTTCAAGAAAATCAAGAAGTTCAAGAAGTGTTCAAGAACTTGTCTTTTCAAGTGTGATAAAAGTTTGATCAGAAGGCAATATGTAGGCAACACAATGATGAAACTAACGCAAAAGAAAACAAGACAAACGGATCAAAATCAAGGAAGTTATGATTTTTTGACCGAAACTAGGGTTTGAAGAAATAATTTGAACAAATTTTTCCTAAAACTTTTGACGTGTCGGACAGCAACGAAAACAAATAGAATTCAACACTATGAATAGAAACAAAATAGTGCAAAATTTAGACACGAAGAACAGCAATAAAACGCTACAGAAAACAGCAAGAGATTGACACAACAAGACGCAAAAATCGTGAGCAAGACAAGAGCAATTTGGGCAGATTTCAGCACTTAAGTATCGTGCGATTTTGACCACAATATTAACGAATTTAAGAGCTGAAACTAACACGAACTAAGACAACAAGAAAGACTCAAAAACAGCAAGGAAATTACGCAAACAAACTGCAGAATTATTGACGCAAAAACAGTAACAAGAACGACACAAAAAGAGCAAGACAAAGAAAGAGAACAAGACGCAAAACCTGAATTTTGGACGAAACAACAACCTTAAGCTCTGATACCAATTGATACGGATGGCCTTGGATTGGAATCCTCAACCACACGAATACCCTCTGCTTTGGACCCGGTTGTTCTACCAAAAACTTGAACCAAACAATTCAACACAAAGATGCGGAAATCACACAACAAGAAGATAACAAAAAGGCAGAATTGATTAACTAATCAAACCCACACGTTATTACAAATTGAATTTAGTTCAACCTATGTAAATCAAGAGTTGAATTAAAATCAGTTTGGCATGTTCTTTAAATCAAGAACGGGTAAGTTCTCCTTAAGGTCCTAGCTTAAAGATCACGGGTCTTATGAAAATTCAACTAAACTTCATTGAATGTTCACGTTTCTTCACGACTTTTCACGGTTGCAAAAGGGCTTTTAGCAAGGCTAAAGTTTATCAAAATTCATCTTATTATTTCACGTGAAAAACTCACCTATAAATAGACTACAAAAATGTGAAACCCTAATGGTTATCAAGTACAACTTGACTTCCAAACTAACCAATTACAATGTAGGAAACTTTCCAAATTGGAATTGGAAACTAACAACTAACAAACTAACAACTTAGTTTCCTAAAAGGTAACAAGCAAAAATGTGTTTTGCTACCTTGACCAAAACGTGTAAAGCTCCAAAATTTTAGGAGATTACTTTCCTAAACTTTTGCTTGCCATTATCATGCAAGATAATTGGGCCAAGTAATTTATTAATGAATTAATTAAAGCCCACATTAAGTGTTTTAGACTTAATTAATTAACAACAAAAAAAAATCCTAAATTAATGAATGGCGTGATCCATCAAAGTAAGCCCAAGGACATGCCTTCTTCATTGGACTTCAATTCGGCCTCATGTATTCTTTGACGCCATTAATGAATGCAAGGCTACCTTCATCTTTGATCTCCTTAATCTTGTCATTGGACCATCAAGATTTGCCAATGGATCTTGTGAAGTTGGTTTCGGCAATATGCGCTCTTTCCTTGTTTAATAAATCAAGTATTATAGAGTTTGTCATTAGTTTGCTTTGCTTTTTCGTTGATGTCGTGTTTGTATACTTTTATCCTCGCCATAAGAACTGTTTGTTAACTTATTCATATACTTTGGTCCAACCCCAAAAGCTACTAAACCGAAAGCTAATTCGCACGTTACTTTAGTGTTAACTCCCACATTGTTCTTCTTTTAGTGTTTCGAATAAGAAAGTGGCCAAGTTGCTTGAAAGTTATTTGGCGTGTGTCTTTCTTCGTCTTTTAGTAGTTTCCTTATCCAGTTGTGGCGGGTATCATCTAGAGAATGGCTAGTTAATCCATGTTCTTGTTTACTTAGTTAGTTAATAAGTTATTTAGTTAGCTAGGTTGTAGTTAGTTAGCTAGTTAGTAGTTAGTTACAAGGGGTCAAAGACTAACAATGACTTGAAGGCGTCCCGCTCAAGAGCCCTGAAACTTGTCAAAACAAGTGAATTTGGCCAAAAACAAGCATATATCATGGGGCTTTGCCCTATAAGTCTTGTAAGTCTCATCGAGAGCATCGAAACGGGGTATTACGGAGGTGATTCTGAACTCCGACGAGAAGAGGAAAAGAACCATGCAACGGCTGGTGGGTCAACAACATTTTGATTTGCTTTTATATTTGGTCTTCACCAACACAAACAAAGTGAATGGGGTGCATTGAGAATGTTTCTTACATTACTTTAAAGAAAATCGCAAAGTTTTATCGACTTTGGAGCTTAACAAATTTCCTTCTTGAAGATGTTTCAAAAAGGTTCCTAAAATGCTTAGAAGAAGGTCGAAAAAACTTGGAAGGATCATACAATCCCCAAATGATGGCCTAAAGTCAAACACGTGCCCTTTCCTTGTTTAATAAATCAAGTATTAGAGAGTTTGTCATTTGGTTTCTTTGGTTTTTTGTTAATACCGTGTTTGTATACTTTAATCGACGCTGTAAGAACTGTTTGTTAACTTATTCGTATGCTTTGGTCCAACCCAAAAGCTACTAAACTGAAAGCTAATTCGCACGTTACTTTAGTGTTAACTCCCACATTGTTCTTCTTTTAGTGTTTCGAATAAAAAAGTGGCTGAAATGCTTGAAGTTATTTGGCGTGTGTTTTTCTTTGTCTTTTAGTAGTTTCCCTATCCAGGTGTGTTGGGTATCATTTAGAGAGTGGCTAGTTAGTCCATGTTCTTGTTGATTTAGTTAGTTAATAAATTAGTTAGTTAGTAGTTAGTTACAAGGGGTCGAAGACTAACAATGACTTGAAGACGTCCCTCTCGAGAACCCCAAAACTGGTCAAAACAAGTGAATTTTGCCAAAAAAACAAGCGTATATAATAGGGCTTTGCCCAATGAGTCTTGTATATCTTGTCGAGTGCTTCGAAACGGGGTATTACTGAGGTGATTCTAAACTCGGACGAGAAGAGGAAAAGTACCATGCAACTACTGGTCGGTCAATGGCATTTTGACTCGCTTTTACATTTGGTCTTCATCAACACAAACAAAGTGAATGGGGTGCGTTGAGAATGTTTCCTACATTACTTTTAAGGAAAAACACAAAGTTTTATTGACTTTGGAGCTCCACAAATTGCCTTCTAGAAGTCATTTCAAAAAGATTCCAAAAATGCTTAGAAGAAGGCCAAACAAACATTGAAAGATCATACAAACCCCAAATGATGGCCTAAAGTCAAACACACGCTCTTTCCTTGTTTAATAAATCAAGGAAAGAGCGCGTGTTTGTCATTAGTTTGCTTTGCTTTTCCGTTGATGCCGTGTTTGTATACTTTTATCCTCGCCATAAGAACTGTTTGTTAACTTATTCATATACTTTTGTCCAACCCCAAAAGCTACAAAACCGAAAGCTAATTCCAATGTTACTTTAGTGTTAACTCCAACATTGTTCTTCTTTTAGTGTTTCGGATAAGAAAGTGGCCAAATTGCTCGAAAGTTATTTGGCGTGTGTCTTTCTTTGTCCTTTAGTAGTTTCCTTATCAAGTTGTGGCGGGTATCATCTGGAGAATGGCTAGTTAATCCATGTTCTTGTTGACTTAGTTAGTTAATAAGTTAGTTAGTTAGCAAGTTAGTAGTTAGTTACAAGGGGTCAAAGACTAACAATCACTTGAAGACGTCTCGCTCAAGAGCCCCAAAACTTGTCAAAACAAGTGAATTTTGCCAAAAAAAAGTGTATATCATGGGGCTTTTGGTAGCAATCCGCCCATGTCCAATGTGCCAAGGCCGAGCTTCCATGATCCATTAGAGAATCTTGATGGTCCAATGACAAGATCAAGGAGCAAAAGGATGAAAGAAGCTTTGCACAATTTATTATCATCACATTGTAAAGACTTGGAGGTCGAACCATCTCAACATGAAGTTCTTTGGAATGTTTTTTCAATAACAATTCATGAAGATGTTTCTAAGAGTTCTACATTGGAACTTAAGGAAATTTCACCTTGAATAAATTTACATGGCTGAAATTGAAGACTAAGAAGAAGGCGTGTACTTGGGCTTCAAAGATTGGATCACGCCATTCTTTAATCGTTAGGATTTATTTTGTTGTTAAATTAATTAAGTCCAAAACACTTAATGTGGGCTTTAATTAATTCATTAATAAGTTGATTGCTTGGCCCAATTATCTTGCATGATAATGGCAAGTAAAGTTTAGGAAAATAATCTCCTACTTTTTAGGAGCTTTACATGTTTTCATAAAGGAAGCAAAACACGATTTTGCTTTGTTACTTTTTAGGAAACTAGGTTTGTTAGTTAGTTAAGAAGTCAAGTTGTTCTTGATTTCCATTAGGGTTTCATGTTTTGTAGCCTATTTATAGGTGAGTTTTCACGTGAAATAAAAATATAGAAGAATTTTTGAAAGTTTTAGCTTTGCTGAAATTGTGATTAACACTTTGTGTTGTCAAAGCCTTGGAGAATTATTTAGTTCTTCATTGTAGCAAGTTTACCTTTAGCGTGACCTTTAGGAGACTTCACCAAAGTTCTTGATTTTAAGAACAAGCCAAATCGACTAAGTTTAGCTTTTGAATTTTCACGAGTTAAGCCAAATCCGTTTGTATTAAACGTGGGGGTTTGATTTACTTAAAGTCTTGCCTTTTCGTTTTCCCTTGAATTACTTCCACCAAAAATCTGTTTTGTGTTCTTGTGATATACCTTTTGTGCAGCAACGATCCAAAGTTCGTGGAGATTTGAATGGTCCAGGTGTTTGAATCTCGACCATTTTACATCAATTGGTATCAGAGCATAGGTTGTTGTCTCAAAATTTTAGGTGTCCTTCTTGCTGTCTTAATTCGTGTTAAGTTCAGTTTTTTAATTCGTCAAAAATCGCATGCAAAAAAACCTTGCTGAATTCTGTCCAAAAATCGTCATTGTCTGGCTTGTGTTTTGCGTCAATTCGTGTGGTCTTGTTCCCATTTTTATTGTGTCTTTTCTTTAGCGTCTTGCTGCTGTTTTTTTTGTGTCAAATTCTGCATTGTTTTGTTCATCATCATAGTGCTGAATTCTTGTGTTTTCATTGTGGTGTCACACGTCAAAAACAAACTAGGGTTTCATAAAAAACTAGGGTTTTCGTCTTTAATTCATAGATCCCTTGTTTCTTATCCGATTGTCTTCGTTTCTTTTGTGTTAGATCCATTATTTTGTCTACAATATGTTTCCTTTCGATCAAACTTTTATCATATCCGAAAAAGACAAGTTCTTGGACACTTTCTTGAAAATCTGAAAGTGCTGAAATTTATTTCTTGAGCTAGATTCTCGATATTTGTTTCAAATCTTGAATATCTTGTGAAATTGGCATATTCAAAATCCGAATTGTTGGTGTTTTCTTGAAGGTTCTTTCAATTTCTGAAATTTTAAGGTTAAGACAAGACAAAACCTTAAAGCCTAGGATTGTGTCTTAAAACCTTAAACCTTAAACCTTAACTTTTTGTTTTGACTAAGGTTTTTGTCCGAACTTTAAACTTTGTTTATCCAAGGTTTGTGTCCAAACCTTAAACTTTTTGGTTGGTCCTAGGTTGTGTCCGAACAAAAAAAAAAGTGACCGATTGAAAAAAAAAGAAGAGTAAAAAAATAGAGTACGGTCAAAAAATATATATATATATATTCGGACTTTTTTTCTTTTATTTATTTTATTTTATTTTACATTTTGAAAGGACAAAAAAATTTTCACAAAAAGTTTCGGACGCCTCTAACCGTCCGAACCTAAACTTCTGAGAGGGACAAAATTTCTCAAAGTTTCGGACGACCTTATCGGACAACCTTACCCGTCTGAACCTAAACTTCTGCAAGGGTCAAATTTTCACAAAGTTTCGGACGACTCCACCTGTCCAAACCTAAACTACTGAGAGGTCGAAATTTTTACAAAGTTTCAGACAACACTTCCGGACGCCTTCATCCGTCCGAACCTATTTTCTGTTTTCTTTTTCGTAGTTTCTGAAGTTAAAATCAATTTATACCCACACGTGTTCTAAATACTCTTGTGTCGTGTTTTCTTTGATAACTTCTTTGGTTTTTACTTGTGTAATTTTTGTTGTGGAACTTGTTGATTGAGACGTGTTCTATAAGTCATTGAACTTGGTAAGTCTCAATAGTCCTATCAACATTCATTACTTGAGAGTATTAGCTAGGATAAACAAGAGAGAACACTACTTGATAGAGTGAAGAGTACCTACAACCCCAAAGTGAGGAACCCGTGAGGATTATATACATATATTCTTGCATTTTTTCTTTACTAACTTGCAGGTACCAATGGAGGAATGAAAAGGTGATAAACCAATATCACAAGCCAAACAAAAGTTCGCCAATGAAGTACTTTTTAACATGCTTCAAAAGATCAATATCCGACTTGATAATTTGGAGTCAACATCTAAAGGATCCACCTCAAGGAAACTCAAATTTGATGAGGAAGTATCCGAAGACGAGGATGAGGAGGAGGAGAACACGAATTCTTCTTCTAAAGGTGAAAAGTCTAAATTTTCAATTGGTTCTGTTAAACTCACTATCTCTACGTTTCATGGCAAATCAGATCCTGAGGCATATTTTGAATGGGTGCGAGAATTAGAACACTTCTTTGAAGGTAATGATGTTTTCGAAAGTAAGAAGTACAGTCTTGCCTTTATGCACCTTGAGGATTATGCTATTTTATGATGGGATGAAGTCATTCGATCTAGACGCCAAGATGGAGAAAGTCCAATCAAGAATTGGAGCCAAATGAAAGTGCTTATGAGAAAAAAATATGTTCCCTCACACTATAACCGAGAGCTCAATAGAAAATTGCACTCTCTTGTGCAAGGTAGCCGAACAGTTGAAGATTACTATCATGAGATGGAAGCTTTGATGATTAAAACCAATGTTCAAGAGGACCCTAACTCAACCATTGAAAGGTTCCTTAGAGGTATGAATTTCGAATTGGCTTACCATGTAGATCTTCAAAGTTATGTTGATATTAATGAACTTGTTCACAAAGCTATCAAAATTGAGAAACATATGAAGGGAAAGGGTAGAAGTTTCCAACAACCACAACCATCTTGGAGGAGAGAGCAAAAGCAGAACTCAACTCCATTTACACCTCTAACAAAACCGAGGTCCTTCACACCAAACCAGATTTCAAACACTTCGAACAATGCTCCAAAACCAGTCCGCCCAGCTGCTGATACTACCTCAAAGCCAACGCCCAAACCTAATGAGAGGTTAAGAGATATTCATTGTTACAAGTGTCAAGGTTATGGCCATTATCAATCCGACTGTCCAACAGAAAATTATGATAATTCGTGATAATGGAGATGTGGAAAGTGATGAGGAATGTGCTGACATGCCACCTCTTGAAGAGAAATACCAAAGTGAAGGTAGTGAAGATCTTAAATCATATGAGGTTGGTAATTATTCTTTAGTCACTCACCGAGTTCTTAGTGCACAACCACAAATTAATGATGAATTGTCTCAAAGAGATAATATATTTCACACACGATGCATGGTTCAAGGAAAAATTTGTAGTGTGATTGTTGATAGTGGTAGTTGTACAAATGTGGCAAGTAATTTACTTGTTAAGAAATTGAACTTCACTTGCAAGAAACATCCAAAACCATATAAGCTTCAATGGTTAAATAATTCGGCAGAAAGTAAGGTGACTAAACAAGTGAGAATTTCATTCACCATTGGAAAGTATGTTGATGAGATTTTGTGTGATGTGGTTCCCATGGAAGCTAGTCATATTTTGCTTGGTAGACCTTGGCAATTTGATCCAGATGTAACATATCATGCCAAGAAGAATTACTACTCTTTTGACTTTGAAGTCCGGAAGTACAACCTTAGAGCATTAAGTCCGTTTCAAGCATTTGAAGACCAATCAAGGATTGTACAAGCTTTTCGAGAGATTGTAGTGACATTGTTGATAAATCTTCTAATAGCCGAAAGTTAGATAGTTCAAAATGTTGTTATTTTGCTTCTAAGAGTGATGTTAAGAGAGCAATACTAGATAGGCAACCTTTGTACTTGATGATTCGCAAGGATTTTGTATTTATTGTTGATAGTGATAACCTTGCTTCTTTGCCTAGTGTTGTTTTATCTCTTTTGCAGGAATATAGTTACGTGTTTCCTGAGGACTTACCAATAGGTTTACCATCTATTCGAGGTATTGAACATCAAATTGATTTCATACCAGGAGCTCAAATCCCAAATCGTCCAGCTTATAGAGCTAACCGAGGAAACAAAAGAGATTCAATGTCAAGTCGATGAACTCCTTGACAAAGGTATAGTCCGTGAATCTCTAAGTCCATGTTTAGTTTCTGTTATTTTAGTACCTAAAAAGGATGAATGTTGGAGAATGTGTGTTGATTGCCGTGCCATAAACAAAATCACAATTAAGTATAGACATCCAATTCCTAGATTAGATGATATGCTTGATGAGTTATATGGTTCATGTATTTTCACCAAGATTGATTAAAAAGTGGCTACTATCAAATTAGAATGAAAGAGGGTGATGAATGGAAAACAGCCTTTAAAACAAAGTATGGTTTGTATGAATAGTTAGTCATGCCTTTTGGTCTAACTAATGCACCTAGTACTTTTATGAGGCTAATGAATCATGTCTTTAGATCTTTCATTAGAAAATTTGTTGTGGTCTATTTTGATGACATCCTTATTTATAGCTAATCACTTGATGAACATGTTGAACATTTGAAACTTGTGTTTTCTATTTTGCGTGAGAACAAATTGTATGCTAACCTCAAAAAGTGTTCTTTTTGCATGGAGTCAATTATCTTTTTGGGTTATGTTGTTAATTCTCAAGGTATTTCTGTTGATGAGTCAAAAGTCAAAGCTATTTTGGAATGGCCGAGACCTACATGTGCAAGTGATGTTAGGAGTTTCCATGGTTTGGCAAGTTTTTATAGAAGGTTTGTTAAAGATTTTAGTTCTATAGCTGCATCTTTAAATGAACTTGTTAAAAAGAACATTACTTTTGAATGGAAAGATGAGCATGAAAACGCCTTTAATAAATTGAAATACATGTTGACTCACGCCCCTCTTCTTGCTTTGCCCAATTTTAATAAAGCTTTTGAGATACACTGTGATGCCTCCGGAATAGATATTGGTGCTGTTTTAATGCAAGAATCTAGACCCGTAGCTTACTTTAGTGAAAAGCTCAACGGGGAAGCTTTGAAGTATGCAACATATGACAAGGAGTTGTATGCTTTGTAAGGTCATTACAGGTTTGGCAACAATACTTATGGCCCAAAGAGTTTATAATTCATTCTGATCATGAAAGCCTTAAATTTTTTAAAATTCAAGGTAAATTGAATAAAAGGCATGCTAAATGGTTAGAATTTATTGAAACTTTTCCATATGTAATTAAGTATAAACCTGGTCAAGAGAATGTTGTAGCCGATGCATTATCTAGGAGATATACATTACTCACCTATTTACATGTTAAGTTACTTGGATTTGATTTGATAAAAGATTTGTACAAAGATGATGTTGATTTTAATGCCACCTTTAATGAATGGCTGAACGACGACTTCTATTTGCATGATCGTTTCTCATTTCGAAAAGATAAGTTATGCATACCTCTTTGTTCCATTTGTGAATTACTTGTTAAGGAAACCCATGGGGGAGGGTTGATGGGGCATTTTGGTATTGTTAAAACACTTGCTGTTTTGAATGAACATTTTTATTGGCCTAACATGATTAAAGATGTTAAAAGTGTTTGTGATAAATGCATTGTATGTAAGCAAGCAAAATCGAAAATTATGCCTCATGGTTTGTATTCACCTTTGCCTATGCCTAGTAATCCTTGGATTGATATTTCTATGGATTTTGTACTTGGATTGCCTAGATCACGCAATGGTAAGGATAACCTATTTGTAGTAGTGGATTCGATTTAGTAAAATGGCATATTTTATTGCATGTTCCAAAACTAATTATGCTACACATATTGCTGATTTGTTCTTTAAGGAAATTGTAAGATTGCATGGACTTCTTAAGAGTATTGTTAGTGATAGGGATGTAAAGTTCTTATCTCACTTTTGGCGCACTCTTTGGAATAAGTTAGGCACTAAGTTGTTGTTTTCTACTGTTGCACATCCACAAACTGATGGCCAAACTGAAGTAGTTAATCGCACTTTGTCTACTTTACTTCGTGCTATTATTCAGAAAAACATAAAGAATTGGAAAAATTGTTTGCCGTATATTGAATTTGCTTATAATCGAACTGTCCATAGTTCAACTAATTGTTTGCCATTTGAGATTGTCTATGGTTTCAATCCTTTGACTCCTCTTGATATTTTGCCTTTGCCTATTAATGAGTTTGTTAATGTTGAAGGTAAAAAGAAAGCTGAATTTATTAAGGAGTTACATGTAAGGGTTAGAAATAATATTCAAAAGCGTAACGAACAATATGCCAAGCAAGCCAATAAATGTAGAAGACAAGTGATTTTCGAACCATGAGATTGGGTTTGGATTCACTTAAGGAAAGAAAGGTTTCCTGAGAAAAGGAAATCTAAACTTCAACCACGAGGAAATGGTCCTTTTCGTGTTTTGGAAAGGATAGGCGACAATGCATACAAGATTGAACTTTCCAGTGAGTATGGTAATGTTTCATCTACATTCAATGTTTCTGATTTATCTTTGTATGATGTAGGTGATTCGAGGACAAATCTTTTCGAGGAGGGAGGGAATGATAGCAATCCGCCCATGTCCAATGTGCCAAGGCCGAGCTTGCATGATCCATTGGAGAATCTTGATGGTCCAATGACAAGATCAAGGAGCAAAAGGATGAAAGAAGCTTTGCACAATTTATTACCATCACATTGTGAAGACTTGGAGGCCGAACCATCTCAACATGATGTCCTTTGGCATGTTTATTCAATAACAATTCATGAAGATGTTTCTAAGAGTTCTACATTGGAACTAAAGGAAATTTCACCTTGAAGAAATTTACATGGCCAAAATTGAAGACTAGAAGAAGGCGTGTACTTGGTCTTCAAAGATTGGATCACCCATTCTTTAATTGTTAGTATTTATTTTTTTGTTAAATTAATTAAGTCCGAAACACTTGATTTGGGCTTTAATTAATTTATTAATAAGTTGATTACTTGACCCAATTATCTTGCATGATAATGGCAAGTAAAGTTTAGGAAAATAATCTCCTACTTTTTAGGAGCTTTACACATTTTCATAAAGGAAGCAAAACAAGGTTTTGCTTTGTTACTTTTTAGGAAACTAAGTTTGTTAATTAGTTAAGAAGTCAAGTTGTTCTTGATTTCCATTAGGGTTTCACATTTTGTAGCCTATTTATAGGTGAGTTTTCACGTGAAATAAAAATATAGAAGAATTTTCGAAACTTTTAGCTTTGCTGAAATTGTGATTAACACTTTGTGTTATCAAAGCCTTGGAGAATTATTTAGTTCTTCATTGTATTTACCTTTAGGAGACTTGATGGAAATCAACCCAACTCCATCTTGCTGAAACCAAATTCACAAGATCCCTTGTCAAATCTTGATGGTCCAATGACAAGATCAAGGAGTTCAAAGATGAAGGTAGCTTTGCATTCATTGATGGCATCAACTTGTGAAGGACTTGAGGAAGATCTTGCAACATCTCAAGTGCATGAAGTCATTTGGCATATTTCTTCAATAACAATTGAAGAAATAATGAAGGCCGCATTCATGAAGTCCAATAAAGAGGCGTGTTTTTGGACTTAAAATGGATCACGCCACTTTAATGTTTTTAGGATTTATTTTGGGTTGTAATAATAAGTCGATTAACATTAATTATTTGGGCTTTAATTTCGTTATTAGTGAGTCCATTACTTGTCCAATTATCTTGCATGATAATTAGGAAAGTAATCTCCTACTTTTTAGGAGTTTTTAGAAAAGTAAATCTGCTATCTTTTGGAAGCTTCTTAGGCGTGTTTAAGAGGAGGCAAAAACGTGTTTTGCTTCTTTAGTTTCCTTATCTTTTAGTTTCCTAAAACTTCCAAGTTTCCTAAACTTTGAGGAAGTTGGTTTGTGTTAGGAATTAGTTAGGGTTTCATGTTTTTGTAGCTTATTTATAGGTGAGTTTTTCACATGAAATAATAAGTTGAATTTTTATGATTTTAGCCTTGCTAAATTACCTCTTGCAGCCGTGAAAAGCTTGTAGGAAAAACGTGATTTCTTCAATTGATTTAAGTTGAAGTTTCATAAGAACCGTGATCTTTAAGCTAAGACCTTAGAGAAAACTTACCCATTCTTGATTTAAAGAACATGCCAAACTAGTTTAATTCAACTCTTGATTTACATAGGTTGAACTAGAATCAATTTGTTATAACGTGTTGGATTTGATTAGTTAATTAAATCGGCCATTCCATATCTTTGTTTCTTGTTGTTTAATTTCCACATTGAGTCTTGAGTCATCTTGTTCGTGTTGCTTGGTGGAACAACCGGTCCAAAGAAGAGGGTGTGAACGTGTGGTTGAGGACTCCAATCCAAGGCCATCCGTATCAATTGGTATCAAAGCAAACCAGGTTGTTGTTCGTCCAAATTCAGGTTTTGTTCTTCTCAGTTTTTGTTATCTTTTTGGCGTCGTTCTTGCTGTCTTGTGTAGCGTCAATTTTTTGCAGTTTTGTTGCATTTTTCCTTGCTGTTCTTCGTGTCATTCTTGCTGTCTTAGGTCGTGATTAATTCAGGCTTTAATTTCGTTAATATTCAGTCCAAAATCGCATGCAATTTTATTGCTAAAATCTTTCCCAAAATCATGTTAATCTTGTTCTCGAATTTTTGCGTTTTGTTGTGTTGCATGCTTGCTGTTTTCTTTCGATCCTTGCTGCTGTTCTTTGAGTCTAAATCTGCACTATTTTGTTTGTCTTCATAGTGTTGAATTCTATTTGTTTTCATTGTTGAAGTCCATGTCAAAATTAGGGTTTGTCCAACCAGGGTTTTCGATCAAAATTCTTTAGATTCCTTGATTTTGATCCGTTTTTCTTGCTTTCTTTTGTGTTAGTTTCATCATTGTGTTGCCTCCATATAGCATTTCGATCAAACTTTTATCACACTCGAAAAAGATAAGTTCTTGAACACTTTCTTAAACTTCTTGATTTTCTTGAAATTCCGAAAGTGTCAAAATTTGAATCTTGAGCCATATTCTTGATCCTTGTTGAAAATCTTGAATATTTTGTGAAAGTGGCACCTACAAATTCGAATTCCTTGGTGAGATATTAAAGTTTGAAAATTTTAAGGTTTTTAAGGTTAAGACAAAAAGACACAACATCCTTAAACCTTAATCCTAGGTTGTTGTCTTAAAACCTTAAACCTAGTATTATCCTAGGTTCTTGTCTGAACCTTAGTTTTTTTGTTTCGTCCAAGGTTTGTGTCCAAACCTTAAAATTTTTGTTTTGTACTAGGTTGTTGTCCGAAAAAAAAGTGTGACCGATCAAAAAAAAAATACATACGGTCAATTCAAAAAAAAAATACAGATTCGAACTTTAATTTCTGTTATTTATTTTATTTTATTTTATTTTATTTTTGAAGAACACATTGTTCTTAAGTTGTTACTTGAAAACCACCTTGGATTAAAAGTGCCATAACTTGCTCAATACAATTTGGAATTAAGTGATTCAAATTGCATTTTCTTCGTGTTGAAGTATACTTTCTGAATTCTTTAGTTTTTGAAGCTAATCATGTTATATCCACACGTGTTCTTAAATACTCTTGATGTGATTTGCTTGAACTTCTTTGGTTTTACTTTTGCAAATCTTGTTGTGGAATTTATTGGTTGAGACTAGTTCTTATAATCATTAAACCAGTAAGTTTTCATAGATTGAGAGTATTAGTATAGGGTATACACGAGAAAAGCCTTCATACTAGAGAGGAGTGTATCTACTCACCCAAATAGTGAGAACCCGAGAGGAATATATATTGTTTTCTTCTTGTTTTCTTTACTAACTTGCAGGTACAATGGAAGGAGATGGAAACACACCTCAAGAAAAGCCTCAAGTGGACCAAAAGTTCACTAATGATGTCATCTTTGACATGATCTGAAAGCTGTAAATTCATATTGATAATATGTCGCCATCATCTAAGCAACCAAAGGGCTCTTCAAGAAAGATTGAGTTTGAGTCCAACATTGAATCCAATGATGAGGAGGAAGAGGAGGACGTTGTTCTTCTAAGAAAGGTGACAAATCAAAGATTTCAATTGCTTCTGTTAAGCTAACAATTCCTACTTTCCATGGGAAAGCAGATCCAGCGGCTTATTTTGATTGGGTTAGACCTAGATCACTTTTTTGAAGGCCATAATTATCCCGAAAAGGAGAAGTACTGACTTGCCTTCATGCATCTTAAGGATTATGCAAGTCTATGGTGGGATGAGGTTATTCGATCTAGACGTCATGATGGTGAAAGTCCAATCAAGACTTGGACAAAAATTAAAGTACTTATGAGGAAGAAATATGTCCCTTCTCATTACAACCGTGAATTAAATAGGAAGTTGCACTCTCTTGAAAATTCGACAATGCAAGAAGAGGGGCGTGAGTCAACTTTTCTTTAAGGACGTTAAAAGCGTTTTCATGTTCGGTTTTCCATTCAAACACAACATTCTTTTTAACAAGTTCATTTAAAGGTGCAGTGATAGAACTAAAATCTTTAACAAACCTTTTTAAAGGTGCAGCGATAGAACTAAAATCTTTAACAAACCTTCTATAGAAACTTGCTAAACCATGAAAACTCCTAACATCACTAGCACAAGTAGGTCTCGGCCACTCCTTTATAGCCTTGACTTTTGACTCATCAACAGAAATACCTTGAGAAATAACAACATAACCCAAAAAGATAATTGATTCCATGCAAAAAGAACACTTTTTAAGGTTAGCATACAATCTATTCTCATGCAAAACAACAAACACTTGTTTTAAATGTTCAACATGTTCATCAAGTGATTTACTATAAATAAGGATGTCATCAAAATAGACCACAACAAATTTTCCAATGAAAGTTCGAAAAACATGATTCATTAGACTCATAAAAGTACTAGGTACATTAGTTAGACCAAAAGGCATGACTAACCAATCATACAATCCATACTTTGTTTTAAAGGCTATTTTCCATTCATCTCCTTATTTCATTCGAATTTGATAGTAGCCACTTTTTAAATCTATCTTGGTGAAAATACACGAACCATACAATTTATCAAGCATATCATCTAATCTAGGAATTGGATGTCTATACTTAATTGTGATTTTGTTTATGGCACGATAATCAACACACATTCTCCAAGATTCATCCTTTTTAGGTACCAAAATAACTGCAACGGAACAAGGACATAGAGATTCACGCACAATACCTTTGTCAAGGAGTTCATCCACTTGACGTTGAATCTCTTTTGTTTCCTCCGGATTTGCTCTATAGACTGGACGATTTGGAATTTGAGCTCCTGGTATGAAATCAATTTGATGTTCAATACCTCGAATAGGTGGTAAATCTATTGGTAAGTCCTCGGGAAACAAGTCACTAAATTCCTACAAAAGAGTTAAAACAACACTAGGCAAAGAAGCAAGGTTACCACTATCAGCAATAAGTACAAAGTCCTTGCGAACCAATAAATACAAAGGTTGCCTATCTAGTATTGCTCTCCTAAAATCACTCTTAGAAGCAAAAAAACAAGACTTTGAACTATCTAACTTTTGGCTATTACAAGTTTTATCAACATGATCAACGCCTAAACTAGATACATTCTTTTTATGCTCTTGTTCCTTCTTTTCCTTTGCTTCTTGGTCGGTCATCTCACGAAAAGCTTGTACAATCCTTGATTGATCTTCAAAAGCTTGAAACCGACTCAATGCTCTAAGATTGTACTTTCGGCCTTCATAATCAAAAGAATAATAATTCTTCTTTACATGATATGTGACTTCCCGATCAAATTGCCATGGTCTACCAAGTAAAATATGACTAGCTTCCATTGGAACAACATCACACACAATCTCATCAACGTACTTCCCAATGGTGAATGAGAATTTTACTTTTTTAGTCACTTTACATTCGGCAGTGTTGTTTAACCATTGAAGTTTATATGGTTTTGGATGTTTTATGCAAGTCAAGTTCAACTTCTTAACAAGTAATGTGCTTGCCACATTTGTACAACTACCACTATCAACAATCACACTACAAATCTTACCATGAACCATGTATCGTGTGTGAAATATGTTATCTCTTTGAGACATATCATCTTCAATTAGTGATTGTGCACTAAGAATATGGCGAGTAACTAATTAAAATTCACCAACCTCATATGTTGTAAGATCTTCACTACCTTCATCACTTTGGTACTTCTCTTCAAGTGGTGGCATGTCGGCACAATCTTCATCACTTTCAGCCTCTCCATTATCACGAATGATCATTAATTTGCGAGTTGGACAGTTGGATTGATAATGACCATAACCTTGACCCTTGTAACACCTAATATCCCTTAACCACACATTAGGTTTTGATGTCGACTTGGTGGAAGATTCAGCAAGTTGGCGGCCTATTTTGGGAGCATTGTTTGAAGTGTTTGAAGGCTGATTTGGTGTGAAGGACTTCGGCTTTGTGGAAGGCGTGAAAGGAGTTGAGTTCGGCTTTTGATCTCTTCTCCAAGGCGGCAATGGTTGTTGGAAGTTTCGATCTTTTCCTTTTATATGCTTCTCAATTTTGATAGCTTTGTGAACAAGTTTATTAAGATCAATGTAACTTTGAAGATCAACTTGATAAGCCAATTCGGAATTCATACCTCGAAGGAACCTCTCAATACTTGAGTCGGGATCCTCTTGAACATTGGCTTTTATCATTAAAGCTTCCATCTCATGGTAGTAATCTTCAACTATTCAGCTACCTTGTACAAGGGAGTGCAACTTTCGGTTGAGCTCTCTATTATAATGGGAAGGAACATACTTCTTTCTCATGATTGTTTTCATTTGGTTCCAAGTCTTGACTGGCCTTTCACCATCTTGGTGTCTAGTTCGAACAACTTTATCCCACTAAAGACTAGCATAATCTTTAAGGTGCATAAAAGCAAGTCGATATTGCTCTCTCGGAGACCTCATTACCTTCAAAGAAGTGTTCTAACTCTTGAACCCAATCTAGATAAGCTTCGGGATCTGATTTGCTATGAAAGGTAGAGATAGTGAGTTTAACAGAATCAATTGAAATTTTAGACTTTTCACCTTTGTTAGAAGAACTCGTGTTCTCCTCCTCCTCATTATCATCATCAGAGTCATCATTATCAAAATTAAGCTTGATGGAAATCAACCCATGTCCATGGTGCCAAGGCCGAGTTCTCAAGATCCTTTGGTGAATCTTGATGGACCAATGACAAGATCGAGGAGTTCAAAGATGAAGGCATCCTTGCATTCATTAATGGCGACAACTTGTGAAGGACTAGAGGAAGCTCTTGCATCACCATCTCAAGATGAAGTTATTTGGAATGTTTCTTCATTAACAATTCATGATCCACCTTGAAGAAACATCACAAAGGCCGAATTCAAGAAGTCCAATAAAGAGGCGTGTTTTGGGCTTGTCATGGATCACGCCACTTCTTTAATTTTAGGGTTTATTTAAGTTGTAATAATTAAAGTCCATTAACATTAATTAATTGGGCTTTAGTTTCAGTTTTTAGGAAACTTTCAAGTTAGCCAAGAAGTCAAATCGTAATTTACTTCTTGTTTCCTTTTTCCTTTGCATAGCCAAATTCTTCCCTATTTAAGGATGGCCATTGTAACGTTTTTAATATATGAAATTTGATAAAAGTTTAGCTTTGCTAAAACCTTCTTCCAACTGTGATAAGTTGAGAGAAAACGTGACAGTTCTTCTAAGTTTAGTTGAACAATCATAAGACCAGCGAAAACCTTTAATAAGGAGCTTTAGGTTGAGCTTACCCATTCTAGATTTTTAGAACACGCCGAACTAAGGAAGTTTAACTTTTGATTTACATTAGTTGGACTGAATCTTTTTGTGATAACGTTGGGGTTTGGTTGATTTCTTCCATTCCTTCTCGTTCAATATCTTGTTTTGTTTCATTGTTTCATTCCGCATTGTGTTGCTTGTTGCTTATTCGTGATTATTGAGAAACAACGATCCAAAGGGTGTGGAAAATGTGTGGATTAGAACTCAAAAGCTACTCCATTCGTATCAAGTGGTATCAGAGCAAAGGTTGTTTCCCAAAATCAGGTTTATCCGTTTTCGTTCTTGCTATTTTTGTGCTTCTTTGTTGCTGCAGTTTTGCGTCAAAATTCTGTTGTGTTCTTGCACCTCTCTTGCTGCTGTTTTTAGTCCTTCTTGCTGTCTAAATTCGTGGTTAATTCAATCCTTAATTTCGTTGAAATCGCATGCAACTTATTTGGTGAAAATTCTGCCCGAGTTGTTTTATTTCTTGTTTTGCGATTTGCGTCGTTTGTGTTGTTCTTTCTTGCTGTTTTTCTTTGCGTTTTAGCTGCTGTTTTCGTGTCTACATTCTGCATTATTTGTTCATCCTCATAGTGCTGAATTCCTTGTGTTTTCGTTTCTTGAGTCACACATAAAAAACATCGCTAGGGTTTCATCAAAAGTTTCCAAAAAAAAATTCGTCAGAAAAAATCAGGGTTTTCACCCAGTCGCGACAATTTTGGCCTGCCGAAACTAAGCCAGGCGTCCAAAACTAGCGTTCGAAACTCAACAGAAAGTTCATCGTCCCAGAAGTTTAAGGATCGGACGGGTAGACCGTCCGAAACAGGAGTCCGAAAGTTTTAAGGAAAAAAAAGACCGATAAAAAAAGACGGTCAATTCAAGAAAAAAAATCAAAAAAATATATATCTTCGGTCCTTTTCTTTATTTATTTGCTCTTTTAATTTCCATTTGAAAGAACTAAGTGTTCTTAAGTTGTGTGAAAATCATCAATATTGGTCGTGACATATCTTGCTTGGGTGAAATAAAAAATCATTCATCTTGCTTTCTTGCCTAGTTGCTAATTTCGTAGTTTTCTGAAATAAACCAAGTTATACCCCATACGTGATCTTTAAAATACTCTTGTGACGTGTTTCTTTTCAAACTTCTTTGGTTTAACTTGTGTGAATTGACTTGTTGAACTAATTGGTTGAGATTTGTTATAAAAATTGTTGAATGGTAAGTTTCAATTCGTCTAAGAGAAACATTGTTGAGAGATTAGATAGGGTATACACGAGAAAAGCCTTTACACTAGAGAGGAGAGCATCTACTCCCTATATAGTGAGAACCCGTGAGGATTTTTATATATTCTTGCGATCTCTTTACTAACTTGCAGGTACAATGGACGGAGATAACACTGTATCTCAAGGTGCACAGAAATCTGAAATGGAAGTACTTTTTGAAATGATTCAAAAGTTGCAATCGCAAATGGATAATTTTGCTTCCAATCCAAAACGCCGTACAAAAGAATTCCACCTCACGACATATCAACTATGATGACGTTTTATCCGATGATGCGGAGGAGGAGTTTGTTGGTTCTACAAAAATTGGTAAAAAGTTTGACGTTTCAATTAGTTCTGTTAAATTGACATTACCTACTTTTCATGGAAAGGCAGATCCCGAAGCATTCTTTGATTGGGTTTGAGAACTTGAACACTTCTTTGAAGGCAATAGTATCCCGAGGATAAAAGATACCGTCTGGCCTTCATGCACCTCAAGGATTATGCTAGCTTATGGTGGGATGAGGTAATGAGAACTGGACGCCAAGATGGCGAAACTCCAGTTACGACTTGGAACCAAATGAAATTGCTTATGAGGAAGAAGTATGTCCCTTCACACTTTAATCGTGAACCCAATAGGCAATTGCACACACTTGTGCAAGGAAGTAAATCAGTGGAAGCATACTACAATGAGATGGAGGCTCTTATGATCAAGGCTAATGTTCATGAAGATCCGGATTCAACCATTGAAAGATTTCTTCGAGGTATGAATTCTGAGTTAGCATACCATGTGGATCTTCAAAGTTATGTTGATATTAATGAGCTTGTTCGTAAAGCAATAAAGATTCAAAGGCACATGAAAGGAAAGCAAAGGTTCACACAACCTAATCCGCCTTGGCAAAGAAGTGCCAAACCAAATGTGGCTCCTTTCACTCCATCAACAAAGACACGCCAATTCACTCCAAACCAGCCTTCAACTACAACATCAACCTTTCCAAAAATAGTCCCAAAGATTGCTGAAGTTGCTCCTAAATTGGCGCCACAACCTTCCCAAAGGTTGAGGGATATCAAGTGCTATAAGTGTCAAGGTTTTGGACATGTACAAGCCGACTGCCCAACTCGGAAATTGATGTTCTTGAATGATCAAGGAGAGGTTGAAAGTGATGAGAAATGTGCCGACATGCCAGCTCTTGAAGAAATGTACCAAAGTGAAGAAAGTGAATATCTTGAAACATATGAGGTTGTTGCTTTTTCTTTAGTTGCTCGAAGAGTTCTTAATGTGCAACCACAAATCAATGAAGATTTAATGCAAAGATAAAATATCTTTCACACTCGATGCATGGTTCAAAATAAGGTATGTAGTGTGATCATTGATAGTGGAAGTTGTACCAATGTGGCTAGCACCTTACTTGTTAATAAGCTGAACTTGAATTGCATGAAACATCCTAAGCCATATAGACTTCAATGGCTAAATAATTCAGCCGAAACTCGTGTGACTAAACAAGTGAAGTTTACTTTTACCATTGGGAAATATGTTGATCAAGTTGTATGTGATGTTGTTCCCATGGAAGCAAGTCATATTTTACTTGGTAGACATTGGCAATTTGATCGTGATGTACTTTATCATGCCAAGAAGAACTACTACAGTTTTGATTTTGAGGGTAAGAAGTACAATCTTCGTGCTTTAACCCCATTCCAAGTTTTTGAAGATCAAGCTAAAATTGTTCAAGCTTGTGGAGATTTCAATGCCGCCAAGGAGAAAAAAGATCAAGAGAAACAAAATGTAATAGCTAGCTCATCTTCATCTTATAATAGTGTGGGTCGTGAGTTAGTTGATAGGAAGTCTTGTTACTTTGTTTCTTCTTGGGAGGTTAAGAGAGCTATACTAGATAGACAGCCTTTGTACTTAATGATTCGCAAGGACTTTGTACTTATTGTTGATAGTGATCACCTTGCTTCTCTTCCTAGTGCTGTTTACTCTCTTTTGCAGGAATATAGTGATGTGTTTCCCGAGGACTTACCAATTGGATTGCCACCAGTTCGAGGTATTGAACATCAAATTGATTTCATACCAGGAGCTCAAATTCCAAATCGTCCAGCTTATGGAGCAAATCCGGAGGAAACCAAAGAGATTCAACGTCAAGTGGATGAACTCCTTGACAAAGGTATTGTACGTGAGTCGCTTAGTCCTTGTTCAGTTCCTGTTATTCTAGTTCCTAAAAATGATGAGTCTTGGAGAATGTGTGTTGATTGCCGTGCTATTAATAAGATCACCATTAAGTATAGGCATCCAATTCCTAGATTAGATGATATGCTTGATGAATTGCATGGTTTTACTATTTTTACCAAGATTGATTTGAAAAGTGGATACTACCAAATTCGCATGAAAGAAGGTGATGAATGGAAAACTGCTTTTAAAACAAAGTATGGGTTGTATGAATGGTTAGTTATGCCTTTTGGTTTATCTAATGCACCTAGTACTTTTATGAGGCTTATGAATCATGTGTTTCGTCACTTTATTGGTAAGTTTGTGGTAGTCTACTTTGATGACATCCTTATTTATAGCAAATCACTAGATGAACATGTTGCACATCTTAAGCTAGTATTTGTTGTTTTACGTGAGAACAAACTTTATGCTAACCTCAAAAAGTGTTCTTTTTGCATGGAATCTATTATCTTTTTGGGTTATGTTGTTAGTTCTCAAGGTATTTCTATTGATGAGTCAAAACTCAAGGCAATCATTGATTGACCGAGACCACAAAATGCTAGTGATGTTAGAAGCTTTAATGGATTGGCAAGTTTTTATAGGAGGTTTGTTAAGGACTTTAGTTCTATAGCTGCACCTTTGAATGAACTTGTTAAAAAGAATGTCACCATTGCATGGAATAAGGAACATGAAAATGCTTTTAACACTTTAAAAGATAAATTAACTCACGCCCCTTTACTTGCATTGCCTGATTTTCATAAAGCTCTTTAGATACACTGTGATGCCTCTGGGATTGGTATTGGTGCTGTTTTGATGCAGGAATCAAGGCCCGTGGCTTACTTTAGTGAAAAGCTTAATGGGGCAGCTTTGAAGTATGCAACTTATGACAAGAAGTTGTATGCTTTGGTAAGGTCTTTACAGATTTGGCAACATTATTTATGGCCTAAAAAATTCATAATCCATTCTGATCATGAAAGACTTAAATTCTTGAAGACTCAAGGTAAGTTGAATAAGAGGCATGCTAAATGGTTAGAATTCATTAAGTCTTTTCCATACGTGATTAAGTATAAGTCTGGTAAAGATAATGTTGTAGCTGATGCACTGTCTAGAAGGTATACTTTGTTTACTTACTTGCATGCTAAGTTACTTGGTTTTGATTTGATTAAAGACTTGTATGAGCATGATCATGATTTTGTCACCGCATATGAGATTTGTAAGACCAAACCGAATGGTAATTTTTATGTGCATGATGGTTTCTTGTTTCGAAAAGATAAATTGTGCATTCCCCAAAGTTCCATTCGTGGTTTAATTGTTAAGGAAACCCATGGGGGAGGGTTAATGGGGCACTTTGGTATTGCTAAAACACTTGCTGTTTTGAATGAACACTTTTATTGGCCTAACATGATTAAAGATGTTAAAAGTGTTTGTGATAAATGCATTGTGTGTAAACAATCAAAATCTAAAGTGATGCCTGATGATTTGTACCAACCTTTGCCTGTTCCTAGTCATCCTTCGATTGATATTTCTATGGATTTTGTGCTTGGTTTGCCTAAGTCACGCAATGGTCATGATAGCATATTTGTTGTAGTTGATAGATTTAGCAAAATGTCACATTTTATTGCTTGTTCTAAGTCTAATGATGCTACACATATTGCTGATTTGTTCTTTAAGGAGATTGTAAGGTTGCATGGAATGCCTAAGAGTATTATTGGGTACTAAGATTTGTCCTTTGGAATAAGTTGGGTACTAAGTTGTTGTTTTCTACTGTTGCACATCCACAAACTGATGGACAAACTGAAATAGTTAATAGGACTTTGTCTACCTTACTTCGTGCACTTATTCAGAAAAACTTAAAGAATTGGGAAGGGTGTTTACCACACATTGAGTTTGCTTACAATAGAACTGTGCATAGTGCTACTAATTTCTCACCTTTTGAAATTGTGTATGGTTTTAATCCTTTAACTCCTTTGGATATTTTGCCTTTGCCTGCTAATGAGTTTGTTAGTCTTGCTTCGTCAAAAGAAAGCTGAATTTGTTAAGGAGTTACATGATAGGGTTCGCCAAAATATTCAAAGGCGTAATGAGCAATATGCTAAGCAAGTCAATAAGGGTAGACGACAAGTGATTTTCGAACCGGGTGATTGGGTTTGGATTCACTTGAGGAAAGAGAGGTTTTCAGACAAAAGGAAATCTAAACTTCATCCAAGAGGGGATGGTCTTTTTCGAGTCTTGGAAAGGATTGGAGATAATGCTTACAAGATTGAACTTCCAAGTGAGTATGGCAATGTGTCACTACATTCAATGTTACTGATTTATCTTTGTTTGATGTAGGTGATTCGAGGACGAATCCTTTCGAGGAGGGAGGGAATGATGAAAATCAACCCATTTCCATGGTGCCAAGACCGAGTTCTCAAGATCCTTTGGTGAATATTGATGGAACAATGACAAGATCGAGGAGTTCAAAGATGAAGGCAGCCTTGCATTCATTAATGGCGACAACTTGTGAAGGACTAGAGGAAGCTCTTGCATCACCATCTCAAGATGAGGTTATTTGGAATGTTTCTTCATTAACAATTCATGATCCACCTTGAAGAAACATCACAAAGGCCGAATTCTAAAAGTCCAATAAAGAGGCGTGTTTTGGGCTTGTCATGGATCACGCCACTGCTTTAATTTTAGGGTTTATTTAAGTTGTAATAATTAAAGTCCATTAACATTAATTAATTGGGTTTTAGTTTCGGTTTTTAGGAAACTTTCAAGTTAGCCAAGAAGTCAAATTGTAATTTACTTCTTGTTTCCTTTTTCCTTTGCATGGCCGAATTCTTCCCTATTTAAGGATGGCCATTGTAACGTTTTTAATATATGAAATTTGATAAAATTTTAGCTTTGCTAAAACCTTCTTCCAACTGTGATAAGTTGAGAGAAAACATGAGAGTTCTTCTAAGTTTAGTTGAACAATCATAAGACCCGCGAAAACCTTTAGTGAGGAGCTTTAGGTTGAGCTTACCCGTTCTAGATTTTTAGAACACGCCGAACTGAGGAATTTTAACTTTTGATTTACATTAGTTGGACTGAATCTTTTTGTGATAACATTGGGGTTTGGTTGATTTCTTCCATTCCTTCTCGTTCAATATCTTGTTTTGTTTCATTATTTCACTCTGCATTGTGTTGCTTGTTTCTTGTTCGTGATTATTGAGAAACAACGATCCAAAGGGTGTGGAAAACGTGTGGATTAGAACTCAAAAGCTACTCCATTCGTATCAAAGCTTCTTTGATGTAGAACTTCTAGAAGCCAATTCCAAGTTATCAAGTCGGATGTTGATCTTTTGAAGCATATTGAAAAGAACTTCATTGGCGAACTTTTGTTCAGCCGGGGTGATCTTTTTATCACCGGTTTCTTTCTCCATTTGTACCTGCAAGTTAGTAAAGAAAGCACAAGAATATATTCCTCACTATTGGTTAGTGGTACTCTCCACTCTATTTAGGTAGTGTTCTCTCTTATTTATCCTATCTAATGCTCTAAAGTGATGAATTTCGTTGGACTATTGAGACTTACCAAGTTCAATGATTTAGATAACAAGTCTCAATCAACAAGTTCCACACAAAAACTTTCACAAGTAAAATCAAGAGAATTATCAAAGAAAAACACGTCACAAGAGATTTAAGAACACGTGTGGGTTAAAACTGATTTAACTTCAGAAACTAAGAGAAATAGAAAGTAGACTCTAAGACAAAGAGAATGCAATTTGAATCACCGAAATCTGATTAAAAATTAGCAAGATATGGCACTTTGAACTTTCGGACGCCTGTTTCGGACGCTAGGCACCGTTCGAACCTAAACTTCTGGGAGGACAATTTTTTTTGCAAAGTTTTGGACGCCTGTTTCGGTCGGCAATCACCGTCCAAACCTAAACTTCTGGAACGACAATTTTTTTGCGGAGTTTCGGACGCCTGTTTCGGACGCCAAGCACCGTCCGAACCGATTTTTTAGGAAGGACATTTTTTCTCTTTTTTTTTCTTCTATTTTTTTTGTCCAAACCTTAAAATTCCAGAATTATTCAAATTTCAATACCTATCCAAGAATTTCGAATTTGCAAATGCCAATTTAACAAGATATTCAAGATTTGAGCTGAGGATCAAGAATATGGCACAAGAATCAAATTTTAGCACTTTCGGATTTTCAAGAAAATGAAGAAGTTCAAGAAAGTGTTCAAGAACTTGTCTTTTTCGGATGTGATAAAAGTTTGATCAGAACTCAAGATACGGTAGAGACAACAATGAATATATCACAAAAGAAAGATTGAAGAACGGATAAGAAACAAGCAAGTTATGATTTCTAGACCAAAACCCTAGTCATAAGAAACCCTAATTTCAGACCAAAACCCTAGCTATGCTTTGACGTGATGACTCAACAATGAAAACATAAAGAATTCAGCACTATGATGATGAACAAAAAAATGCAGAATTTGACACGAAAAACAGCAGCAAAACGCGAAGAAAACAACAAAACAAACACGCAAAAGGCACCAAAAACGCAAAACAAGAATAGGATGATTTCGGGCAGAATTTCAGCAAAATAACTAGAACTGTTTTGCTTAAATAGCTTGTTTTGCTTAAATTTCAGGTTAATCCATTCTTATTGTCTTCCGCACTCTTGCTGTTTTGTGTCTCGTTTTTTTTTCTTGCTGTTTGTGTCGTCCCTTTTGCTGCTGTTTTGTGTCCTTCTTGGTGTCTTAATTCGTGTTCAATTCATCCATTTATTTCGTCAAAATCGCATGAACATTGCTTGCTGAAATTGTGATTAACACTTTGTGTTGTCAAAGCCTGGGAGAATTATTTAATTCACCATTATAGAAGTTTTGCCTTTAGCGTGACCTTTAGGTGACTTCACCATTGTTCTTGATTTCGAGAACAGGCCAAATTAACTTGAGTTCATTTGTATTAAAGCGTGGGGTTTGATTTACTTCAACACGTGCGTTTTTCCCTTGAATTTCATCCGCCCGAGTTTGTTGTTTGTGTTCGTGGAATAACTTGTTTGTGCAGCACGGTCCTAAATTGTGGAGATCGAACTTGGTCCAGGAGTTAGAGCCTCGGCCATAAATTCGCATCAATAGGAAATGAACTAATTGATGCGAATGTATGGCCGAGGCTCTAACTCCTGGACCAAGTTTGATCTCCACAATGTAGGACCGTGCTGCACGAACAAGTTATTCCACGAACACAAACAACAAACTCGGGCGGATGAAATTCAAGGGAAAAACGCACGTGTTGAAGTAAATCAAACCCCGCGCTTTAATACAAATGAACTCAATTTAACCTATGAAAATTCAAGAGTTAAACAAGTTAATTTGGCCTGTTCTCGACATCAAGAACAATGGTGAAGTCACCTAAAGGTCACGCTAAAGGCAAAACTTCTACAATGGTGAATTAAATAATTCTCCAAGGCTTTGACAACACAAATTATTAATCACAATTTCAGCAAAGCTAAAATCTCGAAAATTCTTCTTCTCTATTGATGAAAAACGTCAATGACCTCCTTAAATAGGGAGTAAGACGGTCATACATGAATTCGGAAATAAGAAACCCTAGTAGTTGCAAAGTACAACTTGACTTCTAAGCTAACCAATTACAAATTAGGAGACTTTCCAAATTGGAATTGGAAACTAACAACTAACAAACTAACAACTTAGTTTCCTAAAAGAAAGCAAGCAAAACACGGTTTTGCTTCCTTGACTTAAACGTGTAATGCTTCTAATTTTTAGGAGATTACTTTGCTAAACTCTAAGAAGCAAAAACCAATTTGACTTCTTAAGTTTCCTAAACTTTTACTTGCCATTATCATGCAAGATAATTGGGCCAAGTAACTTATTAACAACCAATTAATTAAATGAATCACAGGGCACAGCCCAATCCAAGACCGTCGTCAGGCGCACCTATCAGAATCCGAACAGAACAATTACCAGATCCACCTATCATCGCTGGCATAACCATAAAAAAGATCATTAAAAAAGCGTGAGCCCGTCTATTCCTACCCTACCTATCTAAATTCGTATCAGAATGGATTTACGGTTGTTGATTTAGCTTCCTTTGTGTAGAGACACAATTAAGAATAGATAGGCACGTATCGAAATTTTGGTTGGCTCGTACGAGAAATCAATTATAATTGATAAATCCTATAGGTTGATCTCGGAATATGGAAAGTCGGCCTACTTCGAATAAATAAACAATCCCAAAGAATGGTAAGCGTTACGAACCTTTACCCAGTTAATCCAAGTAAGGTTTAGGCTTTCCCTTGTATAGCCCACATTAATTGTTTTGGACTTAATTAATTAACACAAAATAAATCCCAAAAATTACACAATGGCATGATCCATTCCAAAGCCCAAATACACGCCTCTTCTTTGGACTTCAATTTCGGCCATATGTTTTCTTCAAGGTGGAATTTCCCTAAGCTCCAATGTAGAACTCCGAGGAACTTCATCATGAATGGTTATTGAAGAAACATGCCAAAGAATTCCATGTTGAGATGGTAGAGAAGGTTCGGCCTCCAAGTTTTCACAATGGGATGACAATAAAGTGTGCAAAGCTTCTTTCATCCTTTTGCTCCTTGATCTTGTCATTGGTCCATCAAGGTTCATCAGTGGATCATGTAAGCTCGACTTTGGCACCATGGACGTGGACTGATTGCTATCAAAGGAGTTCATCAACTTGACATTGAATCTCTTTTGTTTCCTCGGGGTTAGCTCTATAAGCTGGGCAATTTGGAATCTGAGCTCTTGGTATAAAATCAATTTGATGTTCAATACCTCGAATAGGTGGTAATCCTATTGGCAAGTCCTCATGGAACACATCTCTATATTCCTGCAAAAAAAATATATACCAACACTAGGCAAAGAAGCAAAGTGATCACTATCAGCAATAAGTTCAAGATACTTGCGAATCATCAAACACAATGGTTGCCTATCTAGTATTGCTCTCTTAATCTCACTCTTAGAAGCAAAATAGCAAGATTTAGAATGATCACTATTTCGGCTATTACAAGATTTAGAAACAATGTCTCGGCTTGCACTAGCTATTACATTCTTTTTATGCTCTTGTTCATCCCTTTCCTTTGCTTCTTGTTCAATCATCTCACGGTGTGCTTGTACAATTTTTGATTGGTCTTCAAATGCTTGAATCGGACTCAAAGCTCAAAGATTGTATTTTCAACCCTCATAGTCAAAAGAGTAGTAATTCTTCTTGGCATGATATGTTCAATCTCGATCATATTGCCAAGGTCTTCCAAGAAGAGTATGACTAGCTTCCATGGGTACCACATCACACAAAATCTCATCAACATATTTCCCAATAGTGAATGAAAACTTCACTTGTTTAGTCACTTTACTTTCGGCAGAATTATTCAACCATTGAAGTTTATACGGTTTTGGATGTTTCATGCAAGACAACTTCAATTTCTTAACATGGTAAGTACTTGCCATATTTGTACAACTACCACTATCAATGATCACACTACAAATTTTTTCCTTGAACCATACATCGTGTGTGAAATATGTTATCTCTTTGAGACAAATCATCATCAATTTGTGGTTGTGCATTAAGAACTCGGCGAGTGACTAAAGAATAGTTACCAACCTCATATGTTACAAGATCTTCACTATATTCACTTTGGTACGTCTCTTCAAGGGGTGGCATGTCGGAAAATTCTTCATCACTTTCCACTTCTCCATTGTCAAGAACAATCATTAATTTTTGAGTTGGATAGTCGGATTGATAATGACCATAACCTTGACATTTAAAACATCTAATGATCCTCAAATTTTCATTAAGTTTTGGCGCCGATTTTGGGGTAGAATCAGCAACATTGCGGACTGATTTTGGAGCATTAGTCGGTGTATTTGTGGACTGATTTGGGGTGAATGGCTTCTGCCTTTGTGATGGAGTGAAAGGAGCAATATTCGGCTTTTGCTCTCTTTTCCAAGGTGGTGTTGGTGGTTGGAAACTTCGACCCTTTCCCTTCATATGTTTCTCAATTTAGATAGCTTTGTGAACAAGTTCATTATTGTCAACATAACTTTGAAGATCAACATTGTAAGCCAATTAGGAATTCATACCTCTAAGGAGCCTCTCAATGTTTGAGTCAGGGTCCTCTTGAACATTGGCTTTAATCATAAGAGCTTCCATCTCATGATAGTAATCTTCAACTGTTCGGCTACCTTGCACCAGAGAGTGCAATTTTTGCTTGAGCTCTCGGTTATAATGGGAAGAAACATACTTCTTTCTTATAAGCACTTTCATTTGGCTCCAAGACTTGATTGGCCTTTCACCATCTTGACGTCTAGATTTAATAACCTCATCCCACCATAAACTAGCATAGTCCTTGAGGTGCTTAAAAGGTGGGTACCTCTTACTTTCAAATATTTCATTGCCTTCAAATAAGTGATCTAGGTCTCGAACCCAATCAAAATAAGCCTCAGGATCTGCCTTTCCATGAAAAGTAGGGATTGTTAGTTTAACAGAACCAATTGAAATTTTAGAATTGTCACCCTTTTTAGAAGATTCCTTGACATCCTCCTCCTCCTCATCATTATCACCGTCGGATGCAAACTCATCAAAACTGATCTTTCTCAAAGTGGAACCTTTAGATACCGATTCCAAGTTTTCAATTCGAAGATTGATCTTTTGAAGCATATTAAAAAGTACTACATTGGCGTACTTTTCTTCGGCTTAGGTGACTTGTTTATCACCTCCTTCCATTGGTACCTGCAAGATTACTAAAGAAAAACGCAAGAAACAATGTATAGATTCCTCACGGGTTCCTCACTTTGGGGTAGTAGGTACTCTCCACTCTATTTAAGTAGTGTTTTCTCTTGTATATCCTATTTAATACTCTCAAGTAATGACTTTGTTAGAACTATTGAGTCTTACCAAGTTCAATGACTTATAGAACACATCTCAATCAAAAATTTCCACAACAAAAACTTACACAAGTAAAAACCAAAGAGAATTCAAAAAAAAACACGTCACAAGAAGATTTAGATCACGTGTGGGTGTAAATTGATTTCACTTCAGAAACTAAGAGAAACAGAAAATAGACTCTAAGACAAAAATATAGCAATTTGAATCAATTTATTCCGAGTTGTATTGAGCAAGATATGGATATTTCAAGTTGGTGATATTTCAAAAAAAAAGTTAAAACACAGTCCTTTTCAAATAGAATGGTCCGAATATATTTTTTTTGAATTGGGCCTTTTTTTTATATAAGTCGGCCTCTGTTTTTTTTTATTTAGGCCTTTTTTTATACGGTGGCCACTTTTTTTTTTTAATTCGGACAATAATCTTGGACAAATCAAAATTGTTTAAGGTTTTTTTTAAGACACAATCTTAGGATTTAAGGTTGTTTGTATTATGTTGTCCAAACAAACCTAGGATTTAAGGTTTTTGTCTTGTCTTAACCTTAAATTTTATCAATAAAGAACCTTCAAGAAAACACCAACAATTCGGATTTTGAATATACTTTAAGAACAAGATATCCATGATTTGTAACAAAGATCAAGAATCTAGCTCAAGAATCAAATTTTGACAACTTTGGAATTTCAAGATTTTCAAGAAGTTCAAGAAAGTCTCCAAGAACTAATCTTTTTTACTTGAAACAAAAACTCAACTGAAACACAAGATGATATAGAGAGAATAAAGAAAACAACACAAAAGAAAGAATGAGAATCGGGATTAAAATCAAGCAAGTTATGAATTCAAAACTAAAACCCTAGTTCAACAAAACCCTAATTTTGACGTGTGACACAACAATGAAAACACAAGAATTCAGCACTATGATGATGGACAAAACAATGCAGAATTTGACACGACAAAACATCAAAAAGAACGCAAAAGAGAACAGCACAAGAACGACACAAAAAGATGCAAAATCAGCAAGCTACTTTGGACGATTTTTGGGCAGATTTCAGCAAAGTTCTTGCATGCGATTTTGATCACAATATTAACGAAATTAATAGTTAAATCTAACACGAATTAAGACAGCAAGAAATGACTCAAAACAGCAACAAGAAAGACGCAAAAACAGCAGCAGATTTTGATGCAAAAAAATGGCAGAATAGAACGACACAAAAATAGCAAGAAACGAATCGGATTAACCTTAATTTTTCATACAACAACTTTGCTTTGATACCAATTGATGTGAGTGGTCGAGGCTTGAAGATCCTAGACAAACAATCTCCACAATCTTTGGACCGTTGCTGCACAAAACGTTAATCACAAACAACACAAAACAGAAACTTGGCAGAAGAACTTCAATCCTTACAACAAGGGTAGGAAAGAGGCTAGTAAAACTGAAGAGGTTCTGAAACTTGAGAAAGATGGTGAGCAAGAGGCTAGTAAAACTGAAGAGAAGAAAGTATCAGCAAGGGTAGGAAATGAGATAACCAAAAATTCCAATCCTTACAACTTTCCAGATTATGCTCCAAAACCACCATTTCCAGAGAGAAAGAAATCTCCACCTAAGAAGGGACCTCAATTCAATCATTTTTTGGATATGATCAAGCAAGTGAATGTCAATTTGCCTCTGTTGGATGTGGTGATAGCCATGCCGAAATATGCTAAGTACTTGAAAGATCTCATTTCAAATAAGGAGCAAATCTTGAGGTGTGAGATTCCAATGATGTTATCAGAATGTAGTCAGGCATGGATGGTTCACAAATTGCCTCCAAAGTTGAAGGACCCGGGCAGTTGTACCATTCCATGCAAGATTGGAACCAGATATTTTGCGAAAGCACTCTGTGATCTCGGTGCTAGGTAACCTGATGCCACTTTCCATTGCAATAAACGTTGGATTGAGTGGAAGAATTCGCCCAGTGGCAGTAACACTTCAATTGGCTGATAGATCCTTCGTGACTCCAACAGGCTTAGTGGAGGATGTGCTGGTGAGTATTGATAAGTTTACTTTACCTGTTGATTTCATTATTCTTGATATGGAAGAAGATCCAGAGGTTCCATTGATTTTTGGTAGGCCTTTTTTAGCTACTGGTGATGCATTGATTGGAGTTAAAAATAAAACTATCACCTTTAGAATTAATGATGAACAAGTGGTCTTTGATGTTAATTATGCAATGAAGCACCCTTTGAATGTGGAGTCTTGTTTTGCTATTCGATCCATTGCATGTGCTGTGAATGTAAATGTTGTAAATGGGAAGCACGAATTTATGTGTCTTGATGAGTTGAATTTGTGTAATGATGAAAAAGATGATATAGAGTTAGATGAGGAAGATAGCAGAATTCTAAATAAAATTGAAGATCTTGTTGAATGTTGTTATTTGGAAGAGTCAATTTGTGAATTGCAAAGTGATGTTGTGAAAGTCAAAATGCATGAAACTGTAGGAGAGAGTGATCATGAACCATTTGTTTTGACTAATGAGACTTGTACTCCCACTGAGGTGAGGAAAGAAGAGTTTATTTGTAGGAATGAAAAGCTTTTACCTTCCATTGTGGTGGCTCCAAAGCTTGAGTTAAAACCTCTTCCTTCTTATCTCAAGTATGCTTTCTTGGGAGAGGGTGACACATTGCCTGTTGTTATATCCTCCAAACTTGAAGTATGGGAAGAGGAAAAGCTTTTGGAAGTACTGAGGCAACATAAACTGGCTATTGGATGGACAATTGCTGATATAAAAGGTATTAGTCCAAGTTTGTGTATGCACAAGATTTTGCTTGAAGAGAATGCTGTGCCAGTTTGTGATAGACAACGAAGACTAAATCCACAGATGATGGAAGTGGTTAAGAAGAAGGTGATAAAGCTACTCGACTTTGGAATGATTTTCCCCATTTCCGATAGTGAATGGGTAAGTCCAGTCCAGTGCGTCCCGAAAAAAGGAGGGGTCACGGTTATAAAGAATGATGCCGATGAGCTTTTGGCGACAAGAATTGTGAGTGCTTGGAGGGTATGTATGGATTACAGGAAGCTCAACAAAGCTACGAGGAAGGATCACTTCCCTCTTCCATTCTTGGAACAACTTCTGGATCGGATTGCTGACTATCTTTTCTATTGCTTTTTGGATGGTTGCTCTGGTTATAATCAGATTGCAATTGATCCCAAAGATCAAGATAAGACAACTTTTACTTGTACTTTTGGTACCTTTGCGTATAAAAGAATGCCATTTGGTTTATGCAATGCCCCAGCCACTTTCCAGAGGTGTATGATGGCAATCTTTCACGACATGTTGGAATCTATAATAGAGATCTTCATGGATGATTTCTCTGTTTTTGGGATGACCTTTGATGTATGTTTGGGGAATTTAGCAAAGGTTTTGAAGAGATGTGAAGAGACAAACCTCATGTTGAATTGGGAAAAGTGTCAGTTCATGGTTCAAGAAGGAATTGTGTTGGGACATAAAATTTCTCATGTGGGTATGGAAGTTGATGCAGCAAAGATAGATGTCATTGCCAAGCTCCCTCCACCTACCAATGTAAAAGGGATCAAAAGCTTTCTTGGTCATGCTGGGTTTTACAGGCGTTTCATAAAGGATTTTTCCAAGATAGCTAGACCCTTGTGTAGTCTCTTAGAAAAGGATGTTAAGTTTGAGTTTGGAACAGAGTGTGTTGAGGCATTTGAGACCTTAAAAGCTAAATTGGTGGAAGCTCCTGTCATAGTCACCCCTCAGTGGGGTGAACCGTTTGAAATTATGTACGACGCCAGTGATTATGCTTTAGGAGCTGTCTTGGGCCAGAGAAGAGACAAGGTGTTTCACACCATATATTATGCAAGCAGGCTACTGAATGAAGCACAAATGAATTACAAGACTACAGAAAAGGAGATGTTGGCTGTGGTCTTCGCATTTGATAAATTCCGTGCCTATCTTCTGGGGTCTAAGGTTATTGTTCATACAGACCATGCGGCATTGAAATACTTGCTTGCAAAGAAAGAATCGAAACCACGTTTGATTCGGTGGGTATTGTTGCTCCAGGAATTCGATGTGGAAATCAAGGATAGGAAAGGCTCTGAAAATGTTGTGGCAGATCACTTGTCAAGATTGGAGTCTCAGGAGCAAGATTCACCTAACCTTTTGGTGAAGGAGCATTTCCCTGATGAACAAATCTTCAAGGTGGAGCAAGAGAAATTGCCATGGTATGCAGAAATTGCTAACTTCGTGGTGGCTGGTCAAGTGCCAACTTACTACTCATCTGAGCAAAAGAAGAAATTGCGAAGTGATGCCAAGTATTACTTCTGGGAGGACAATGCATTATATAAGGTGTGCAGTGATCAAGTGATTCGTAAATGTGTTAAAGAGGATGAGAAAGATGACATTTTGAAAGCCTGTCATGAAGGACCCTGTGGAGGTCATTTTGGCTCAACAAGGACTGGATTCAAGGTTTTACAATGTGGCTTCTATTGGCCTCATATTTTCATGGATGCAAAAATTTGGATTGGAAACTGTGATCGTTGTCAAAGAACTGGAAACATTTCTTCTAGAAATGAGATGCCTCTAAACAACATCCTTGAAGTGGAGATATTTGATGCTTGGGGTATTGATTTCATGGGTCCTTTTCCTAAATCAAGAAGTATGGAGTACATCCTAGTTGCGGTAGATTATGTGTCAAAATGGATTGAAGCCAAGGCTCTTGTTCGCAATGATGCACGAAGTGTTACAGCATTTTTGAAATCACACATCTTCACTCGGTTTGGCACTCCCAGGGCAATCATATCTAATGGAGGCACGCATTTTTGCAATAAACTGATAGGAATGAGCCCAAGTCCACATTGCCAAATCCAGCTTCCCATGATCCATTAGCAAATCTTGGTGGTCCAATGACAAGATCAATGAGCAAGAGGATGAAGGAAGCACTACAAGCATTGTTATCAACACATTGTGAGTTGATGGCCAATGTTCAAAGGAGTTCGACACAACCATCTCAAGATGAAGTACTTTGGCATATTTCTTCAATAACAATTTATGATCCACCTTGAAGAAATAATGTGAAGGCCGAAATATTAAAGTCCAAGAAGAAGGCGTGTTTTGGGCTTTGAAATGGATCACGCCCTTTTTAATATATTTTAGGGTTTATTATGTTGTTTTTAATTAAGTCCACTTAACGATTTTATGGGCTTAATTGGCGTTTTTTTATTAAGTGTTAATAAGATATTACTTGGCCCAATTATCTTGCATGATAATTAGGAAAGTAATGTTTTAGAAAGTAAAATCGAATTTTGCTTCTTCAAGGTAAAACCGATTTTAGTCTTTGTTTAAGTTTAGGAAACAAAGGAAGCCAAATTGTGTTTGGCCACCTTTAGGAAGAAAACGTGAGACACCAATCCTTTTTGGAAAAGGATTAGCTTATGTGTGTCACAAATCCTTTTTGGAAAAGGATTAGTATGTTAGTTAGTTAGCTTAGAAGTCAAGTTGTAATTTACAACTTCTAGGGTTTTATTTCCTTTTTCTCTTAGGAAAGCCGAATTACTCTCTATAAAAGGGAAAGCTATGTAACGTTTTTAAGCATGTTGAATTGAAAGAATTTTGGCTTTGCTAAATTAAATTTGACATCATCAACGTGAGTTATTCTTGAGTAATTCATAAGACCCGCCAAACCTTAAGTGAGGAACTTTAGGTGAAGCTTACAAGTTCTAGATTTATAGAACAGGCCAAACTGATAGGTTTAATTTATTGATTTACAATTGTTAAACTGAATCAATTTGTGTTAACGTTGGGGTTAGGTTAACTAAAATCTTGCCTTTGCGTTTCATACTTTCTTTTTCCGCCAATTTGTTCTTGTCGTGATTGAATTTGGTGCACAACGATCTCAAGTATTGTGGAAAATTCGTGTGGATTGGGACTTCCTCCTACTCCATTCGTATCATAAACTATTTGAAGCTCTCCTAGCTAAATATGGAGTAACACATAAAGTTTCTACTTCTTATCATCCCCAAACCAGTGGCCAAGTTGAAATTTCAAATAGGGAGATTAAAAGGATTTTGGAGAAGGTTGTTAACCCTAATAGGAAGGATTGGTCGTTGAAGCTAGATGATGCTCTGTGGGCATACAGAACAGCTTTCAAAACTCCTATTGGTGCATCAACCTTCCGACTTGTGTTTGGCAAGGAATGCCATTTGCCTGTAGAGTTGAAACACCGTGCTATTGGGCCATTCAAGAGTCGAATATGGATCTTAAAGGAGCTCAGTCCAAAAGGATGATGGAGTTGAATGAACTTGATGAATTCAGATTCCATGCTTATGCTAATGCAAGGATGTATAAGGAAATAACCAAAAGATGGCATGATGCACATATTCAAGCTAAGAGTTTTGCAATAGGTCAATTGGTTTTGTTATATAACTCCAGATTACGACTCTTTCCTGGCAAGTTAAAATCAAGGTGGAGTGGCCCTTTTCGAGTTATTGATGTTAAGCCTTATGGAGTTGTGGAAATTCAAAATGACAAGAATGGTAATAAGTGGAAGGTGAATGGCCACAGGCTTAAACCATACCTGACGACTGAGGACAAAAGTAGTGCTAATCTGGCACAAGCTTCCCAAGAGCTTTACTTGGATGATCCTTTACCTTCACAATGAGCTTTAGAGCATGGTCAGGCTGAAGACCGTAAACCAAGCGCTCCTGGGAAGCAACCCTGATTTTCTTTCTTTGTTATGATTTGTTATGATTTCTTTTACTTGTTAATTTTTTTAGTTTGGGTCTAACATAACAACAATAGATGGCACAATCTCTTAACATAATTGGTTGGTACATTTTGCAGATTCTCAGAGGATGCTTTCGTTCCAATCAGGGTAAGATGGGTTCGATTTCTTTCACCTAAGGTAAAAGTTTTTGGTGGAAAGGCTTTATTCCCAGCCTGTGAACTTGCTTGCAGTTTTAATGCATCATTGGTTTGGATGGTTCCCATGATTGTGGAATAGAGAAGGCTGACTGTTACAAATTGAAAAATAAAGAAAAATATAAAAATGAGCAGAATAACAGCAGCACTGCCGTAGCCAGTGTAGTTGCAGATGAGAATGATGGAACTTTGGTTGTAGCAACAACAAATAAAGTTAGGTCTAAAGATGAGTGGATTCTAGATTCTGGTTGTTCTTACCACATGAGTCCTGAAAAGGAATATTTCTCCACGTATAAAAAATATGATGGTGGGGTTGTTTTGATGGGCAATAATGCTCCATGTAAGGTTGTTAGTAGAGGTACAATCCAGATCAAAATGTATGATGGAATTGTTAGAACACTCACAAATGTTAGACATGTTCCAGATTTGAAGAAAAATCTCATCTCATTAGGTACTCTTGATTCTCTCGGGTACAGGTATTCGGCTGAAGGTGGAGTTTTAAAAATTTCACGAGGTGCTCTTGTATTGATGAAAGCTTGCAAGTCTGGTAGTTTGTATATCTTATAGGGATCTACAGTTTCAGGTGCTGCAGCAGTCTCCGTATCATCAGATACCGACATCACCAAATTGTGGCATATGTGATTGGGACACTTGAGTGAGAAGGGCTTAATATTGTTAAGCAACAGGGGCCTACTTTGTGGACAAAGTACTGGTAAGATGAACTTTTGTGAACATTGTATTTTTGGGAAACAGAAAAGAGTCAGTTTCAGTTCACCTGTAGTCCATAAAACAAAAGGTACTTTGGATTATATCCATTCTGATCTTTGGGGGCCTTCTCGTGTTCCTTCTAAGGGTGGTGCAAGGTATATGTTAAGCTTTATTGATGATTTTTCAAGAAAAGTTTGGGTATATTTCTTGAAAAATAAAAACGATGTTTTCCTAACATTTAAACAATGGAAGGCTTTAATTGAAAAGCAGACAGGAAAACATATTAAGCGGCTGCGAACAGATAATGGCTTGGAAGTTTGTGGAACAGAATTCAATGAATTCTGTAAAAATGAAGGAATTGCTCGACATCGTACCGTTAGAGTAACGCCTCAAAGAACGGTGTGTCCGAGCGTATGAACCGGACTCTTTTGGAAAGAGCTCGGTGTATGATCTCAAATGCTGGGTTGACTTCAGACTTTTGGGCGGAAGCCATCTCTACAGCTTGTTATATTGTCAACCGTGTTCCGTGTGCTCCTCTTGATTTCAAGACTCCAGAGGAAGTGTGGTCAGGTACTCCTGCTAATTACTAAAATTTAAGAATATTTGGGTGTCCAGCATATATACATGTAAATGAGGGAAAGTTAGAGCCTAGGGCTAGAAAATGTATTTTCCTCGGTTATGCTTCAGGGGTGAAAGGATACAGATTATTTTGTCCTGATCCCAAATCACCTAAATTTGTAATTAGTAGAGATGTTACTTTTGATGAGTCATTTATGTTAAATCCTAGAAAAGAGTCTTGTAATCCGTGAAATTTAGAAAAGGAAGATAGCACACAGAAACAAGTGGAGTTCGAGATCATAAATTTCAATCCTTCTCAAAGATCTTCTACGGACCAAGGTGATGAACCAGCTCCAGACCTTGTTGAAGATGAACCAGCAGAAGAAGAATATTTCATAGCCAGAGATAGACCAAGACGAGAGATTCGACCACCACAGAGGTATGCAAATTTGGCAAATTTAGTTGCTAGCCCAGTGATTAGAGAGTTAGCATCCCGACCCCAAGGTCTAGAATTCGATTCCTTGAAAATACATGTGAGGGTGTGTGTGTTTAAAAAAAAAATACACCATTCACAAGGATGCATGTTCATAATTAAGTTTAGTGAAAAAACAATAGGAAAAAAGGTGGGTGAAAAAATAGTAGGAAAAAGACCAAAATCAACACGTTTTTTAACTTTGCCATTTTGGACAAAAATACGTGCTTTATAACCCGTGAAAAATGGAGATTTGGTGAAAATTTTAAATTTTCACTTTTTCTTGACAATATTCACTCGAAAGCATGTTCAAAATCGAGGCAGATGTAAAAAACATCATAAAAAGTCAAAATCAACATGTTTTTGAATTTTGTTAATTTTGGCTAAAATGTGTGTTATAACTCATGAAAACAGCACAGGAAACAGGTGGAGACGGAGAACCTTCCACATATATAGAGGCGATTTCAGGTGCTGATTCAGATAAGTGGGTGGTGGCCATGAATGAAGAAATGGAATCTTTACACAAGAATGGTACTTGGGATCTTGTGTAGCCGCCGAAAAGAAAGAAAATTGTTGGCTGCAAATGGGTCTTCAAAATAAAAGAAGGTAATTCAGGTGTTGTCGATGCAAGGTATAAGGCAAGATTAGTTGCAAAGGGCTATAGTCAGGTACAAGGTGTTGATTTTAATGATGTTTTCTCACCTGTTGTAAAACATAGCTCTATTCGTGTATTGCTTGCATTAGTAGCCATGTTTGACTTGGAATTGGAACAGCTTGATGTTAAGACAGCGTTCTTACATGGTGAATTAGATGAACAGATCTATATGAAACAACCTGAAGGCTTCGAATTTGAAGGTAAGGAAGACCATGTTTGTTTGTTGAAGAAATCCTTGTATGGATTGAAGCAATCTCCAAGACAGTGGTATAAGAGGTTTGATTCATTTATGTTGGGTCATGATTTCTCCAGGAGCATGTATGATAGTTGTGTTTACTTCCGGAAGTTAAAAGATAATTCATTCATTTATCTTTTGTTATATGTTGATGACATGCTCATTGCGGCTAAGAATCTTGCAGAAATTCACCAGTTGAAGGCCTTATTAAATGGTGAATTTGAAATGAAAGACTTGGGACCAGCTAAGAAGATTCTTGGTATGGAGATAAGACGAGATAGAGGAGTTGGAAAATTATATCTGACCCAAGAAGGATACCTTAAGAAAGTTTTGGAGAGATTTGGCATGTTGGATGCCAAACCAGTCAGTACTCCTCTCGCTAGCCATTTTAGGCTATCTGCTGCTCAATAACCAAAATCAGAGGAAGAGGAAAGTTATATGGCACGTGTTCCTTATTCTAGTGCCGTTGGCAGTATTATGTATGCAATGGTTTGTACTCGTCCAGATATTTCACAAGCAGTTAGTGTTGTTAGCAGGTATATGGCAAATCCAGGCAAAGAACACTGGCAGGCTGTGAAATGGATACTCAGATACTTGAAGGGTACTTCAAACTCTTGTTTGGAGTTCGGTAGAACCAACAACACTTTGGTTGGTTTTGTAGATTCAGACTACGCCGGTGACCTTGATAAGCGCAGGTCTCTTACAGGTTATGTATTTTGCATTGGAGGTTGTGCAATTAGCTGGAAAGCTACTCTACAACATGTAGTGGCTTTATCCACTACTGAAGCAGAATATATGGCAGTCACTGAGGCTATTAAAGAAGCTTTGTGGTTGAAAGATTTATTCGGTGAATTAACTCTACAAGAAGAGGTTACTACCATTTACTGTGATAGTCAAAGTGCAATTCATTTGACTAAAGACCAGATGTATCATGAGCGGATGAAGCATATTGATATCAAATATCATTTCATTCGAGATACCATTGCTGAGAAGAATGTCCTTGTTCAGAAAATCAATACCAAGGATAATTCTGCCGATATGTTTACGAAAGCTCTTCCAGTATACAAGTTCAAGCAATGTTTGGACTTGATTGGTGTTAATGTTTTGTGATTCAGCCCATTGGGGCTTTGCCGGAGGTGTGTTTGATTAAAGCACTATTGTTCGGGTTCCAGACCAAGGTGGAGATTTGTAAGGAATGGTCAGCAACCCACTTTTGTTGACAAATATGTAGCAGAGTTTTCAACTTCAGCATCACATTGTGGATTTTTTTGGCTGCATGTTTTTTCCAACTTTGCTGCTTCGTGAAAAAACTCATTTCGGCAGCTTTAATTCACACTTCAGTTTTTGCCTATAAATAGAAGGCAAAACTGAAGTTCAGAGCACCCCAAAAACGAAAGCATTCAAAGCTTTCTAAATCCTCTGCCATTTTCTCCTTTCTTTGTTCTCTTTTGCTTCTAAAGCCTTGTGGAAATTAGTGTTCCACTTTTGTAAATTTGTCTCCACATAATAGTGAATTTTGGCACCGCCTCCGGCCGTGGACGTAGGTCACATTGACCGAACCACGTAAATCTTTGTGTGCATTATCTCATTTATTTTTCTCGTTACTGTCTCTATTATTCTTTTGGGGTATTAGATATAACGTGAGATTCGTTTATTCCCTAACAACCTTCTGATGCTGAATTGTATGGTTTTGTAGAGGAAAACTCTTTGGATCCTAATTTATGCTTTGATTTTGATACTTTTATCAGTGAGTTGGAGAACGGGCAGTTTTCCAATTCATATCCTCCACCCGGAGAGATTATTAGCGATCCGTTGGTAGTGGATAGGAGTGATGAAACGAATTATGATCATCATGGCCGCAGATATTATCAAGAAATCCAAGAACCTGCACAGAGGAATAGCCCAACGACGAATGAAGAGATGATCAATGTGGCAATAGAGGAACATCATGGAGCACAAACAAATGGGGAGGCGAATGAGGTCGCAAACAATGAGGGGTTGGTATCTCAAGACTTGAATTATATTTTAATATCTTCCTAAAACTTAATACTAACTTGAGCGTCGGAGTGAATCTCCCCAGGACCTCCTGGGGACGTTTCACTAACGGTCCTTTGTTTTACAGGCCTAGGAGGGGAGGGGAAGGCTTGTCCAGGGTCCCTTCAGTGTGGGGCAACTTTTGGAGACGAGGAGGGCTTTTTTAGGATTAAAGGAGATCCGTTGTTTTCTTTTGGTGGACCTTGGAGGTGGGCTTCTTTAATGGTCTTGCAGGAGGTGGAAGGGCTCTTAGATCTCGATAAGGCTCATTTTCAGGCTTCATCATTGGCGCCGTCTGTGGGAAGGGCACTAGAACGAAAAGCTATAACGACCACACGGTCACAGAGGTTGTTGGAACAGCAGAGGGATAAGCAGCCCCTGGTGGAACTGGGAGGGGAACACCAGTCTAGTCCCTCACCTAATGGAGAGGGAAGCTCTCGACACTCACAGCAGTTTAACGCTCCGGAAGCGGAGGCTTTTTTGAGAGACCATCTTGATGAAATACGAGCCCTACTGGAGAAGGAGAGGAATCGAGACTTAGATCATATCACCGTATCTTCTATGCTCACCCCATCAAGGCAAGAGAGAGGAAGACCCCCGAATAGAGAGACTAGATCCCCCGCTAGGGTGAGAGAACCAGGCGAGATGAGAAGGCAAGAGGAAGACGGATGGAGGTATCGCCAGGAAGGCGGATATCAAAATTGGCAGGATGATAGAGCCCCAGACCGATCCGGTATAGCCCCAGGATGGTCTAACCCCAACCATATGGAGGGGTTGAGTTGGAAAGTGAAAGGGAGAGAACCTTACGAGATCGATGGAATGAAGACCTAACCCGGCTCCAGATGGGTGATCCTTTACCTCATGACAGACCCTATTGGGGGGCAGGAGGGACAGCCATGATATGTGAGGACACCCCGTTTGTGGGACACATACTGACCTTTTCCATCCCTCCTGGGTTCCGAGCCCCCGCACTAGAGACTTATACGGGAGACACCGATCCCAAAGATCACCTGCACCGGTTCAAATACAGTATGATGTTAACTACAGCACCCGAGCCTGTTGTGTGTCAGACGTTCTCCACGACCCTTCAAGAAAAAGCCAGGGCGTGGTTTGAAGGATTGCGGAGGGGCTCGATTACATCTTTTACCCAGTTAGCCGAGAATTTTCAAAACTGTTTTGTGCAGATGAGGAGATTTGAGAAATCATCCGCAGAGCTTATGAACATGAAACAGGAAGAAGGGGAGTTGCTGCGAGCTTACATTAATAGGTTTAATGATGAAAGTCTACAGATGCATTGTCGATCTGAGGAGGTAGTGATCGGGGCCTTAATCAACGGGCTAAGGTCCGGAAAACTCTATAGGAAATTGGTCACGGACCCGCCTTCGGACATACAAACTCTAATGAACCGAGCTGAGAAGTGCTCTAAAGGAGAGGAGGCTGATAAAAAGAAAAGAGAGAACGATAGGCTCCTCGCCTATAAGAAGGAAAGGGGGTACCCTAGAGGAGGAGAGAGGGGTGCACCCGTCCCCAGGAGTGGAGAAAATCGTGGGAGTAGCGGGAGTAGTAGATATGCCCCATTGTAGGAACACAAGGGGGTACACGCTGACCAATTCTTGGGCGGAAATTCTGGCCATTCTCGCCAATAAAGGCGTGATACCCCCGCCCTAGAAGATGTGACATCGCAAGAAAAGCTGAATAGGGAATTGTATTGTCGCTATCATGAACAACATGGGCATGATACCGAGGATTGCCGAGACTTGAAAAGAGAACTGGAGGCGCTCATTCAGAACGAGCACCTTAAAGAATTTGTGAAAGTCGAGTACTAACGGGGCGTCCAAGGGGCCACTCACGGGAGCGAGGAGGGCCCGGAAAGAGGTATGAGCATTTCGAACAGAATGAGAAAAGACCAAGAGAATAAAATAACCCTCCAGTAAATGAGGGTCACAGGAAGATTACGGGCGTCAAACATTCCATATTTGGAGGCCCAGCAAGGGAAGATTCTAATTCGGCAAGGAAGGCTATGTGCAGAAGGATCCCTGAGCAAGAACCCATACATAAGAGGTTCAAGCCATATGAAACTATCACATTTTCTGAAGAGGACGCTGTCCCGGATAGGTTCCCTCACATGGACGCACTGTTAATCAAAGCGATTATTGCAAATAAAGAAGTGCACCGAGTATATGTCGATGATGGGAGCTCTGTAGACATCATGTACAAGAACGCATACGAGAAGTTGGGAGTTGGCAAGGAACGTTTGCAGCCTTGCAAGACCCACCTAATAGGGGTCTCGGGAGAAGTACAACAGCCGATTGGTATTTTTACGGTGCCGGTTACAGTGGGAGAATTTCGTAAGGACAAACTCATTTATGTGGATTTCGCGGTTTTGGATGTGGCCTCCCCCTACAATGTCATTCTAGGGCGGCCAGCCATGGTCCAACTCAAGGCCATTTGGTCGCCTTACCATCTGGTTATGAAGTTCCCGACTGAGGAAGGTATAACGGTGATAAGGGGGGAACTAGCTATGGCCAGAGAATGTCACATGATAGCCTTAAAGGGCAAGGGAAGGAAGGATGAAGGATTGAAGATTAATTGTATAAGTTCTGGTGTGAAACTGACTGAAGAAGAAGTAGCCAATTGCCCGCAACTCAACGATGAGGTGGAGAAGATGGACATGAGTGATACGTTACCAAGGAAAGCGGTGCAGGTTGGGGCTTCACTTCTAGAAGGATCAAAACGCGCCTTGGTCCAGCTTTTAAAAACTTTCCAAGATGTGTTTGCCTTGGGCGCCGAGGACATGAAAGGTATCCCGAGAGATAGCTGTGCATCGGCTAAACGTCAACCCCTCGGTGGTACCGATAAAAGAAAAGAGGAGGCCCATGGCTCCTGAGAAAGATGCTATCATAAAAAGGGAGGTGAAGGAGCTACTGGCGGCGGATATAGTCAAGGAAGTCTATTACCCGACCTGACTTGCCAATCCGGTCATGGTCCCCAAGCCCGAGGCGGGATGGAGAATGTGCGTGGATTATTCGATCTGAATAGGGCTTGTCCCAAGGACTGTTATCCCTTGCCTATTATAGACCAAAAAATTTATTCCATAGCTGGGTATGAGGTTCTTTGTTTTCTTGACGCGTACAAGGGTTATCATCAGATATTGATGTAGGAGGGCAACTCCGAAAAGACTGCCTTCATCACCAAGGATGGTATATACTGTTATAAAAAGATGCCATTCGAAACCCAGATAGGGCGTAATATGGAGGTGTATGTAGACGATATGCTCATCAAGAGCAGGAGGGTAGAAAATCTGCTGGTAGACGTGGAAGAAATGTTTGAACAGTTAAGAAAGACAGGGCTGAAGTTAAACCCTAAAAAATGTATCTTCGGGGTTGGATCAGGGAAGTTCTTAGGTCACATTGTCTCTAGCAAAGGCATAGAAGCCAACCCGGAAAAAGTGCAAGCCATTGTGAATATGAGTTCCCCCAAGAACTTGAGAGAAGTGCAGGTGTTGACTGGAAGATTAGCTGCTTTGAATCGATTCCTATCAAATTCAGCTGAACGGGGGCTACCCTTCTTCAATACTCTCAAGAAGGCAAGAAATTTCGAATGGAACGCCAAATGCCAAAAGGTTTTTGAGGAGTTGAAGGAATATCTGAAGACTTTGCCATCCTTGACTATGCCCGAACCAGGAGAGACTTTAAGCCTATATCTAGCTGCAGGAGAAAGGACAGTGAGTGCTGTTCTAGTAAGGAACGGGAAGAAAGGTCAGTCCAATATACTACTTCAGCCAGGCCCTACTGGGAGCTGAACAAAGATACCCAATTATGGAAAAGTTAACTTTGGCCTTAGTGAGCGCTGCACGAAGGCTGAGGTCCTATTTTCAGGCACACCCCATACAAATCTTAACTGACAAACCGTTGAGACAAGTGCTACAGAAGCCCGAGTCCTCAGGAAGGCTGATGAAGTGGGCTATTGAATTGGGAGAGAATGACCTGACCTAGGCCCTCCATGAAGGGGCAAGTGCTGGCGGACTTTATCGCCGAGACCCTAGCGGAGGGAAGCACTCTGCCTCGACTGGGGACAGCGGAGGTCAACAGTCAGAATGATAGAATGTTGGGAGATTTTTGGACCTTATATGTGGACAGCGCTTCCTGCGAGGAAGGTTGTGGGGCAGGATTGATCTTGAAAAATCCCGAAGGCCAAGAATTCACTTACGCCCTGAGATTCGACTTCAAAGCAACGAACAATGAAGCGGAATATGAGGCCTTGTTAACAAGAATAAAACTCGCCTTGGAGATGAAGGTCGAGAAGTTAAAAGTATACAGTGACTCCCAGCTTATTGTGAATGAGGTTACAGGGGGCTACGAGGCTAGAGAAGTACTTATGAAGAAATACTTTGAGAAGGCCTCAGAGTTAAAGGCCAAGTTTGAGGAATTCCTAATAGACCAAGTCCCACGGTCGCAGAACAAAAAGGCAGATGCTCTTAACAAGTTGGCTGCTTCCGCGTATGCCCATCTCACCAAGAGAGTCCTGGTAGAGATACTCCCGGCAAGGAGTACCGAGGAGGCGGTAGTTAATGCTGTTTAGGAAGGGCAAAATACATGGATGACTCCCATCCTTGAATATCTGAAAGAAGGGTTATTGCCCTCCTGCAAGGTGGAGGCACGAAAAATGAAATTGAGGGTGGCAAGGTACGTTTTGAAAGACCAGGTCTTATATAAGAAGGGTTATCTCATGACTTGGCTCAGGTGCGTGGGCCCCGATCAGGCCGACTATGTGCTGAAAGAGGTTCATCTGGGGGCTTGCGAAAATCATGTCGGCTCGTGGATGTTGGCAAACAAAGTGATTCGCTTGGGATATTATTGGCCCATCCTGCACGAAGATGCCCTTAATTTGGTAAGGCGATGCAAGAAGTGCCAAGCCCACACGGTCGTTCCTAGGGTCCCGCAGAATGAGATGGTGTCGATACATTCAGCCTGGCCATTCGCTCAATAGGACATCAATATTGCAGGGTCTTTTCCTGAAGGCCCAGGGCGGGTCAAGTTTCTGATAGTGGCAATCGACTACTTCACCAAGTTGGTAGAGGCAGAAGTCGTGGCCTTAATCACGGGAAAGAGCATGCTGAAGTTCCTCTGGAAGAATGTGATATGTCGTTTTGGTATCCCAAAAGTCCTTATCTCGGATAATGGAAAACAATTTGCTGAAGAGCCACTTAAGTCTTGGTGTGAAGAGTTAAGTATTCGGCAACAGTCCCCAAGCCAATGGGCAGACAGAAGTCACGAACCGAACCATCGTACAAGGATTGAAAACGCGCCTGGAGAAAGCCAAAGGAGATTGGGTGGAAAGCCAAAGGATACGATACCCTACTCTAGTCCTCTTTAACTTCTTACCTTTCCCATGGCGAGGCCTAAGTAAGAAGATTTGAGTATCGCAACGTTTCAACTACATAACACTAGCTAATAATCATGCATAACCCTAGGTCTCCCATGACGAGGCCCGACCTAAGTTCCTAGACTCTATCTAGCATCATTTAGTCTTCCTTTACTTTGTTCTTATGACTCAACAATCTTCGACTGGCATGGCGACCACATCTCGGATCATGTAAACAGAGAAGTAAGCAAAGGAACTCCACATTCGTATATCAAAATCTTGTTAATGTTATTTACACTTCCGATGAGTAATTAAATCTCAATCTAGCATGGCGACCTCCATTAAGGTTCAATTCCACCAACGAACGTGTAACTTCACAAATATTGATAGAATTATGCAATTATGAGCATATATGATGTCTTTCATAAAAATGAGTAAATAGCATAGCATTCACAGGTTAATTATACGATCATCTATACCGAACCCTAGGACATCTCAAAATCTAGTCGAGAACCTCCATTTCAAGTTCACAATCAACAATTCTCAACATTAAGCAATTCATCATCAATAATTGAGAAGATTGTACCGATTAAATTGCTTTGGAAGCTTCAATTCACAAGCAGTTTATAATGTTCTGATCAAATTCTCAATCGGAATTGAAATCGGAGATCGATCGGAGAAGATAGAAAATCTAGTGAGAGAAAGTAGAGAGAGTAAATTTCCTGCTCTCCAAAATTACAAAAGTTTGTTATGAATTCTAGAATCGTCCTTTTCTTTGGTTAACTAATCCTCTATATATAGAGGTCACAAAAAAACGTAAATAAAACGCTAACATAAAGTGCCTAAGATATTACAAAGAATACCACAACATATGTCGACTAAACTCAACAAAGTTCAACCAGGACCAGATCACGCCTTTACTTCCTTTTCACTTCACGCCTTCATCATTACTTCTGCACCTTCAAGGTAACAAGTCCCACGCCTTTCAAAACCTGTGCACGCCTTCGAGCCACCAGCTACCACACCTTTACCGCCGCCTGTACCTGCAACCAAACATTAAGTACTTAGTCGATTTCTCCATCAACCAGTCGGATGTTCACAGAGACCTCGGAAGCAAAAACCTCGCAGGCCACATTTCTCGCGAGCAAAAAATACTCATGCCTGTGAGGTCTCGCAGAACAAATTCCGCAAGCTTGCGAGATCTCGCTGGCCAATTTTCACAAGCTTGCGAGATCTCGCAGCTCTAAAATGCATTGATGCCCACTTCTTCATGCTAAAATGTGTGTAAGAAAATGAGTGTGTATGTGTTCTGTAAGTTGTGTAACAAATGGAAGTCTGAAGATTGAACTTTGCAAATGAAGACAACATGAGATGGCATTTGCCTTAGTAGTTCCATGGCACATTTTCCACCTAAGAAATGAAAGACATAATGTTTAAGAAGCACTATCAAACATGGACTGGAAAATGAGTACATGATCTTGCAAATATAGAAAAGAAGACAATGATTCATGAACACATAATAGAAACAGCCAAGTGCAACAATCTTGGGCCACAAATTCAAAGCATAAATGAAAACATGATGGATCGAAAATGAGTATGCATGAACAAAATTAATCCACATGGAAATAGCAAAATGATGAATACTCACATGAATTCATAGTGCAAAAAAAGTGTTATAAAGGATGAAATGGTAGTGGAGTGTTGGTAGAAACATGTGTGAAGTGAGAGCTCGCCGCATGAGAGGTGCGGTGGGTGCTGCGCGCAAGCACTGCACAACTAGTGCAGTACTCACGCGTGAAATGTGTGCATGTGTGCGGTGAGTGCTGCCAACGTTCGAGATTACGAAAGTGTGATCGTGTGATGTGTATGCATAAGTGTGCACTCCAACACAAGAATCAAATGGCACCCTTCCAAACCACACATACTAGAATTACCACTTATGTTTAACCAAATCACTCAACCCACATTAGCTAACCCTAACACTCACACAACGCATATACACATATTTGCTCATCTCCATTATCATTTTTTTTGGTCTTTTTTCACCATTTAAACACTTCCAATTACAAACCACATAAATGCACAAAATGGTACAAAACACCACATAATTGCAAGGGAAACAAGGCAAAAGCCAAGAAATTTAAGCAAATATAGGTTGGTTTAAAACCAACCCATCACACGCCCCGGTCGGCTACTAAGGAGACTCCTTTAAGCATGGTATATGGAACGGAAGTCGTAGTGTCGGTGGAGATTAGACTACCTAGTCTTCGGGTACTCAACTATAACCCGGCAGTGAATGATGATGAGCTCAGGCTAAATCTGGATTTGATGGAAGAAATGAGAGAATTAGCAGCAGCTCGGGAGAACCGGTACAAGGTCGACATGGCGAGATACTACAATCAGAGAGTAAAAAACACCTCTTTCAAGCCTGGAGACTTGGTGATGAGAAAGAACGAGGCCAGCATAGTTGAAGGGCAGAAAAAGTTAGATATCACCTGGGAAGGCCCTTACCGAGTCACAGAAATAGGGAGGTTCGGAAGCTACCAGTTATCCACCCTGGATGGAAAAGCCGTTCCTAGACGATGGAACATTGCAAACCTGCGAAGGTTCTACTTGTAAAGGGCCACCTATGGTTAAGAAATCCTAGAATTTTGTACTCTTCATATATCAATGTCATTTCGGTATTACCTCTGGTTACATTTAACGCTCATTTTTGTCAGTTTTAATGACCTTTGCATGAACTAGGGCCGGGGTCCCTGTTAAAGAAATTTTTCGTTATCCCAAAAATGACAAAGTCCTGAACACGGGCACGACGTAATTCATAAGACCTGGACCAACCCAGGCAAAACGCAAAAGTAAGACCTGGACCAACCCAGGCAAAGCGTAATTCATAAGACCTGGACCAACCCAGGCAAAACGCAAACGTAAGACCTAGACCAACCCAGGCAAAGCGTAATTAATAAAATCTGGACCAACCCAGGCAAAACGCAAACTTTAAGACCTGGACCAACCCAGGCAAAGTGTAATTCATAAAACCTGGACCAACCCAGGCAAAACGCAAACGTATAACCTGGATCAACCCAGGCAAAGCGTAATTCATAAGACCTGGACCAACCCAGGCAAAACGCAAACGTAAGACCTGGACCAACCCAGGAAAAGTGTAATTCATAAGACCTGGACCAACCCAGGCAAGACGTAATTCATAAGACCTGGACCAACCCAGGCAAGGCGTCAAACACAGAGACCTGGGTGTATCTAGGCAAGGCGTAAACATAATCATAAGAATTTGGCCACATCTAGGCAAAAGTCCTAAAAAACCCAACCCACACTAGGCCAATTAAATGCCTGAACCACTTCAAGCAAAACAATAAATTCCACTCTGCAAGAAAGACCTAGAATACCCGGGCAGGGCCTCAATCAAATATCTGGCGAAGCTACAAAAATCCCTTAGGAAAAGAGACCTGGACTATTCAGGCAGAGCGGAATCACTACTGCAAAAAAACCTAACAGAGATATATATATATATATATAGATATTCGAAAAAAAGTCATACAGAAACCAAAAAACCATTGTAGCAATAAAAACCCGTTGAACAGGGTAAGGCCTAAGCTATTACAAAAGGTGCTTCTAGGCAACAAAGTAAGGAGAAACCCTACTGTCAATTGGACAAACGATCCTCAACATCCCCAGCAAGGCTAGGGCCCTCATGGGTGTTGGCCTGAGTGCCTGAAGACTCCTTGCGCTCCGGAATACTGCTTTTCTCAGACCTAGCAGGAGTGGGTGCTGTCCCGACCGGAAAAAGAGGGACGAAAGCTTCCACGGGGAGATGCACTCACTCCTGGGTTATATTGTTCATCAGGACATTCATTTTACCCAGCGAGGCTTCATTATAACCATCCATCTTGTCCACTTTGATTTCAGGATAAAGCTTCTAGACCTCCTGATAGGCAAGTGTAGACCCTTCGTCCATCACAGAAGTGCAGAGATCCCTGGAGTAGAATTGACAACGAGCCTCCAAAGCTTTCTTCTCCTCAGTTAATTCTTTGATCTGAGTCCTCTGCATAGAGACCTTCTCAGAGTAAGACTTGTATTTTTTCTTCACCTTACGAAGCTCATCCTGAGTAGTGGTCAAGTCTCGCTGTGCATTCTCCTTTCCCTTCTCGGCTTCCAGTCGGCTCCTCGTAGCATATGCTTGCTCCTGTCGAGCCTTGGTTAAGTCCGCAGTAAGTTCCTTAAAGGACTTGCAGTTCTTCTGGAAGCGAGAAGACAACTCTTTGGCCAAGAACAAGCCCTACTCAGAAAGGCACATTAAACAAACACCCGAGAACAAGTCAGCGGGAACACAATATGAGGGGCCAAAAAGGTCGAAGAACAGAAAGGGATAGCAAAGATAATAAAGGGTGACCTACTTGAGTAAGTCCCAAGCTCATGATGGGATCTAACTCAGAATCCTCCACGGTTGCCATGACTCTCTTTTCCATTGAAGGAATGACGTAAGACGAGAACTCCTAGATTGTCTCGCGGCTCAGACGGTCATTTACTTAGTAATCCCACATAGGGTTGAATTGAGCCATGGGGATTGTCTGGTAAGAGGTGGAAGGCACAATTGGTCGGGCTTGATAATCGAACAACAAAGAAAAACCTGCTGACGAGCTCGAAAGTTGACCCATCTTGGCCTTCTTGGATTCAATTATCATATTCCTCCTGGGGTGTTTCCTCTTGTGTGAAGGGGAGGCTGGAGGTGAAATTGGGAGCTCCTAATCCTCTGATGGGAGAGTGGGCTGCGAAGGCTGCCCAACAAGTGCCAAGGTCCCAAACGGCTGAGTGGGAAATGCGTCTTCCCGGACAGTCCGAGACGTCAACCAGAGGCGAGGAAGGCGAGATCAATTTTTCGAGGGATCCATTAGGAGCCTTTTCAAGCTTTACCGTCTCAATCCTTTCCCGGACGCCTTGGCGGTTCTTCATGATTGTCAGAAAGTCCATTATTGTAAAGAGAAATTCATTAAGTTAAACCGTCACATCCTACCAAATAGCAAATGGAAATACACAAGACAAAATAGGTGTAGAGTAGAACGAGTCGGTACCATGTTCATCGAGCTCCGCAGGGGAAAGACCCAAGTTGGCCTTACTCATCCCTAAAGCAACTAAACACCCTTCGTCATGGAAGGACCTCCTAAAAGGCTACATCTCCCGAAAATTTTTGCGAAGGATCTCAATAGATTTGTGATCTACATCAAACTGGGAAATCTATCTGCTGAACCTTACCCCGGAGGCCTCCAACAATACTCATGGGTTCTAACTTCACAAAGAATATTTATCTCTCCAGTTCTTCAGACAACTAGAAGGGCGGGGGCAAAAGGTTTCCGAGGTGGTTCTACGAGAGAAATAAAACAAACTTCCAGAGTTTCTCAAGCTATAGTAATATCTAAAAAGAGAAACGGTGCACCACCATTAGAGTATCTACAGAGGACTCGAATGCAACCAAGGCTCGGATGGCATTGGGAATCAGTTGGGCAAGGTTCAGCTTGTAAAAACTAATTACTTTCTTAATGAAAGAGTCAAAGGAAACCTAAGGCCACATTGGAGTTGGCCCTTATACACAGTGGTAAGGCCTGTCGGGGGTCGGGAGGCGACTTGATTACGAGAAGGAGCCAGAAGCTTGTATTTGGAAGAAATACAGAATTCCTTCACGATTCCCTTAAGTTTCCTAGAGGTAAGGGAGGAACGCGTCCAATCAGGGGAAAAATTGGCCTCTCCGTCCTCCAGGGAAGTCTCTTCATTCTCATTAGTTCCTCCATTAGAGGCCTTACTCCTAGAAGGCTCTTCAGAAGCACTGCCCTCTAAGGACTTGTTCTTGGAAGGGCTACCTTCCAAGCCTGTGTCTTTAGGTGGTGGAGTGTTCAATGAAGTACCTACGGCCTTATCGGCTTTTATTTTCATCCCTAAAGAATTAGGTGGGGAAGGGACCACTTGAGAAGTTTCTACAGACGGTTCCAAAGGAGAATCCACCTGAGTTAAACGGACCGTCTCGTCAATAGAATCAGCGATAATATTAGACCTAATTACATAATTAACTAACTTTGTATAAGATCTCAATTTCCTCCTAGCCTCCAGACAGGCATATGGAACAGACTCATACTCATCACTATTCTTGTAAACAGCATATAACTCAACGGAAGAAGAGGAACGAGCTGGAGAAGACATACCTACTTGACAGGAAAAAAGGGAGACAATGAGTCGTCTTGCACGAGAAAAGAAAAAAGGAGACGTACAAGAGAAGGCCTGGAAAGTTGTGGAAAAGCTGGAACGATTCAAAGAGAGCAAGGAGAGTAAAAGGCCTACCACACTATATATGTAGACAAGAACAGACGGGAGTCCCGAGAAAAGTCGCATCAAGAGACGGCGAATCGGGGTCGGCCAGGTGGCGACGGTTGAGTTTTTTTAGGGCTCCTATTTATTACGACCCGTTAGCCGACGTGCACGGACCGACCCATCCTGGGGAAAAATCCGAGTAAGGTAAAAAAATACCCCCGAGACTCTAACAAGGAGAAGGGTAGAATGCAACACTTGGATTCAGATCAAATGTGGGTGCACCCCCACCTGATCTGGGGGGCTATTGATGAGGTACGAAATTGTACACCCCCAAGTGAACGGCTGAGATAAAGCACCTTGAATGAATGACGGAGATTAATTGGATATATGGGTTCCTTTTCCTCCAAGAAAGGCCCAAGAACGATGTCATCCAGGTACACTATTCCCTATAAATAAAACTTGAGTGTGATTAATGAGGGGTTGGTCTCTCAAGACTTGAATTATATTTTAATATCTTCTTAAGACTCAATACTATCTTGAGTGTCAGAGTAAATCTCCCCAGGACCTCCAGGGGACGTTTCACTAACGGTCCTTTGTTTTACAGGCCTAGGCGGGAAGGGGAAGGCTTGTCCAGGGTCCCTTCAGTGTGGGGCGACTTTTTGGAGACGAGGTTGGCTTTTCTAGGATTAAAGGAGATCTGTTGCTTTCTTTTGGTGGACCTTGGAGGTGGGCTTCTTTAAGGGCCTTGCAGGAGGTGGAAGGGCTCTTAGATCTCGATAAGGCTCATTTTCAGGCTTCATCACCTTACAATTTAATGACTTACACAAACTCGTAAAATAGAGTGGCTCATTATTAATATTGTTAATAAGTAATAATTCTTGATTTTTTTAGTCATTTTTATATATTGCTTAATAACTGTAAAAATTTCCCAAACATCTTTTACTTTAAAATTATAGTGTAGTTATTTTACATTCATGAGTATGCTCTTAATGTGAATTAGGCTTAGGCATGAATCTAAATTCCCCATCATTCCTATCATTGATGAATTGTAAGAGTGTTATAAAGTATCCATATTACTGAAAATTTCTTGTTCTTAGCAGTCGTCATTTGATTTTGTTTCTTTAAGGAGAAGTTTAATTAATTAGAGAAGGTAAGTTTACTCTATTTCAGTGCTGAAGGCATTCCATCGAAGAAATACATCTTTGGTCTTCTGTGCCACTTTATGAAAATATAACACGTGTTTTTTTTAGTTAGTTAATTAATTTTTAAAACTAAACTAAAACTCTAAACAAGTGACTAGTGAATCCTAAGGGATAAATTATTATATACGTGTCATCCTTTCATAAAGTGACACACATAGTGGCACAGTAGACTCAAAACCGAGAAATACAAGTTTTCTCAACTTGTTTCCAAGCACTACGATAAAATAGATTGCCTACAAAACTACAGCATCAACACACATCCATATGCATATACATGCATGTGTGCTTAACATTTACACAATCATTCGTTGAATCCCATAATCAAGGTACGTATTTATCGTTCTTTAATGGCAGAATTATATAGTTTACATGGGAGCCCTTCCTAAAGGAGAATATTCACCTTTGGCGCATCACATGAGAATGCTTCAAGAAGTTGTTAGTAAAAAGTAAACATTATTTTCAATTATTTTCATATTTTTCGAGCTCATTGTGAGGAAAAGAAAAAACACAGCATTTAATATGCATCTAAATTCATTCTTTCTGTTGTAAAAGTTTTGTGGAGCAATCCTTGATTAGAAGTTATGGAAGAAGTATTAATGGATTTGTTGCTAATCTCACACAAGAAGAGCAACAAAAGTTAGCCTATAAGTACGATGATATCTCATATTTGTATAGTTATATATTCATTGGAATGACAATTCAAGTTAATTTCTATGTGACTATGTATAGTGCATGAAGATGTGGTGTCCATATTCCCAAGCAAAATACTTCAGCTTCACACAACAGGATCATGGGATTTCATGGGTTTTCCACAGACTGTCCATCGAAATCTTAGCATTGAGAGCCACAAAATTATAGGATCTTTGGACACTGGAATCCTGCCAGAATCACAGAGTTTTAGTGATGAAGGTTTTGGAGCTATACCTAAAAAATGGAAGGGTGCTTGTGAAGGCGGCCAAGATTTCAAATGCAACAAGTAAAGTTAATTTTGATTTATAAATGGTAATTCATATCAATTGGAGGAATATTTCGTGCACTAAATTATGATATTTATGATTTAAGTACATGTTCTTGTTGCAGAAAAATTATTGGGGCACGGTTCTATAGGTTCGAAAGAAATGCCATAGATTTTCAAGGTCATGGAACACATACAACCTCAATAGCAGCAGGAAACAATGTCAACACAAGTTTTTATGGACTTGCTAATGGTACTGCAAGAGGAGGAGTTCCCTCATCACGTATTGCTGTATACAGAGTTACTCGTATAGGTTGTTCTGATGCAGATGTTTTGGCTGGATTTGACGATGCAATAGCCGATGGAGTTGATATAATTACAGTTTCACTTGGGCCAGCATATCCCATTGATATTGAATATGATGCTATAGCAATCGGTTCTTTCCATGAAGCAGAGAAAGGCATCCTGACTATAAATTCAGCAGGCAATGATGGTTCGCAACCAACAAAAATTACAAGCCCAGCACCATGGTTGTTTACTGTGGCAGCTAGTACTACAAGTCGCAAGATTATTGCCAAAGATATGCTTGGAAATGGAACATTACTAGTTGTACGTATTATCCACTCAAATAATTTTTTCTCAAATCGTAACAATATCAATTTGCATATGTTAAATTAAACTCCATCAGCAGTTGAATTTGCTGATTTCTTTTATTTCCGTCATGTTACACATTTTACAGAGTAGAACAATCAACACTTTCTAGCTGAATGGAACGAAATTCCCTCTTTTGTATGGGAAGGATGTTTCAAGTCAATGTGACGAAGAACAAGCCAAGTAAAGTTTGTTCATTAATTTCATTTATATGTGAGAAAAACTCTTGTGAAATGGTTTCATATATGAGACGTGTTTTATATATGAAACGGGCAATTAGTGACCGTTGAAATCGTGATTCTAATTTCCCACCATTTTTTTGTACATTAAAATTGTGATTAACTTCCCTCTCATATAGAAACCTTTTCATAATACAACATCTCTTTTTTTGCATGAAGATTCAATGTTAAAAAGTTTTAATTTTATTTTGAACTGCAGCGATTGTGCTTGTACGGATAACATAGTGAAGAATAAGATTGTGCTTTGTAGAAAATTTAAAGCTGTTTTCGTATGTTATTTGAAGTCTCCCATTGGATACATAATTCTATCCGACAATGGCACTGCAGATGATGTCTCTTTTATATCTCCCAGACCTTTATCAATTTTAAATGAAAAAGAGTTTCAACTAGCGGAGAGCTACTATGTCTCAACAAAGTAAAAATTTCTTCCTTTCTCGCAAATTATTTACAATCTAATGGGTTTGAACATGTACATAGGATACGTTGAAATGTCTTGACTGAATATTTTGTATATTGTATAGTTACGTAAATTGAAGTGATGTATAATTTGGTTATATGTACGTACTCTAACTTTCGTGTAGGTGTGTTTGAAAAAAAAGTTCATATTTGGATTGCGTATAATTTTTGTGTTAGCTTTGCTTCTCAGTGTACAGGGTTTGCCTTCTAAAAAACGAATTGAAACAAAAAACTATAAAAAATATATATTATATGCAAATATAAATTAAAAAAATGTTATTCATATAGTCTACCATTGGGATGAAAGGATAATTGCATGTTGTTTGTTGTTCTTTAACAATGTACAAATTGAATTAACTTGTAAGTTGTAACATTCTTGTTGTGTACATGCAGGAACCCCTCAAGCAATCATATTGAAAAGTGAAACTATATATGACTCAACTGCTCCTGTAGTGGCTTCCTTCTCTTCAAAAGGGCCTAATTTTGTCATCCCAGACATTCTTAAGGTACTGAAAAAAACTAAAATGCATATATGTATGGTTATACTATTGTGGATGCTGAAACTACCCAAAAACATATTACTGTATTATACACGCAGCCTGATATAACTGCTCCAGGGATGGACATCCTAGCTGCCTTTAATCCTCATCGGTCCCCTTCACGCCATCCTATTCTATGTCTTGTCCTCATGTCACTGATGCAGCTGCATATGTGAAATCAATTCATCCCGATCGGTCTCCTTTTGAAATAAAATCTGCTTTGATGACTACAGGTGAATGACATTTTGCTTTCATTAGAATACGTTGTGTTCATCACTTCACATGATTAGTTAATGACTAACACATGACAAATTTTATGAAAGAAAACGATTCTTCACACAATGCAAAACCCTATAAAAATTTGTATAGTTTTCATAAAGACTAAAGCAAATCACCAAAAAAAAAGTTTAAATCATGTTTTGGAAAAGAAAAAGATCCCAAAAGTAGTCAAAATAAAGGAATATGAGCTTAAACGATTTGTGTCGTGAAGCCCTATGAAGTATGAATTTTGCAAATTTCGATGTTTCTTTCAAAATGTCCAATTACAATAGCGATTTTGACTTAAGTTAGAAAAATTATGTCCATTTGCGATTAACGATTCAATTTCACATTTTTCCTCTTCTTGGACTAATCCTATGCAGCCTAATATACATCTTCAAACCATTAGAGGTCAATAACCATTTAATATTTTATCTTAAATGTTCTCGTGAGATAAGCCAGCTGGTTCTTATTACTTCAATTGGCCTTGGTGATTTCTGATCTTCTTGTGTTGAAAGAGACTAGCAATTGAAATAGATAAATGAATGTTTCATTTTGCTCAAATATAGCTTGGCATATGAATGCCACCAACACAAGATATGGAGATGCTGAGTTCTCCTACGGATCAGGACAACTTGATCCAACAAAAGCTACAAATCCAGGAATTGTGTTCGAGACATCTAAAACAGATTATATCAAAATGCTTTGCAACTATATGAATGCATCTCGAGCAACAAAAATCTTTTGGAGATAACATAATGTGTAATGGTTTGATCCCATCCAAGCCTAAGGATCTCAACTACCTTTCAATGGCTACTATAATCATCAAAGATGGAGGATTTAAGATTGAGTTCCCAAGAACTATAACAAATGTTGGCATTGCAAAGTCGACATACAAGGCAAAAGTCACAAGCACCTCCAAGAACTGCAACATCACTGTAGTGCCTCACATCCTCTCATTTATAGCATTGAATGAAAAGAAATCTTTTGTTGTGACTGTTGTAGGAGAAAAAGTTGATCATATGATGATATCTGCTTCGCTTGAGTGGACTGATGACATTCATATTGCCCGAAGTCCAATTGTTATTCATACAGGATTTGACATGACCAATTAAATATAATACATACTCAAATTAAACCTCACTGTGTTTTTGTAAAATTATAATATTTATAATATTATAATATCTGCATCAAGAAAAGCAATCATCAAATTATAATATTTATAATTAGAGAAAAGCAGAAAATAGAGAATTTTATGAGTAAGAATTATGGATTTACCATGAATAATGATTTTATACAAAAACTCTTGTGCGAAGGTTATATATATATATATATGTACAAAAGTGCATGTACCTGTATTATTACACTTCTATTCAATCTTATTCTTATCTTGGATTTATGCTTGGAAGTTTGAATTTGCTAAACAGGAACTCAAATTCTTATATATATATATATATATATATAATGTTAATGCACACGTGGAGTTGGCAATTATTTTAATTGGCATTAATATTTTGGCAAGATAAGAAAAGATCTTATTGGAAGCATAAATCAAATCAAATCAATCTATGCAATGAAGATTGATTTGGAGATTAATGCTATCTTGAAATTTTTGGGCTTATCTTGGTATTCTTGGAAGCTATCATTAAAGATCTATCTTTGGAATATTTGGAGATAAATATGGGAAGGAATTGGCGTGCCTATATGATCTTTCCAACCACACGTATTTTGGTGTGGAGAGTTGATTATTCTTTTGGACTTTACAAGATTGTGAACACACTTCTTTGTTGAAGGTCTTTGATCAAAGTGTGTTGGCTGAAGCATCTTAATGCAACATTGTTGAAGATGCAATCCTTGTTTTCTTTGATATAATTCAGCCTCGGGAGGAGGTTGCTAAGGAGCTCGGGAGGAGTTCAAACGTGGACAAGGGGATCTTGCATTAACCACGGATTTCGGGAGGAGTCGCCATTGACAAGGGGATCTTGTCTTCATTGTGGGCAAGGGGATCTTTCATTAACCACATATTCAGGGAGGAATCAACACAAGTCGAGGGGAGCTCGCACAATCACGTTCACTGTGGAGTTAGGAAGAGGCGGCGTCAAAGATAAGAGGGAATCTTACTTTTTGTCAGACCGGGTGTCTTGTAACTTGTGAACTTAGTGGATTGTTTTTCCTAGGCGTGGCCCCATAGACGTAGGCAATTGCCGAACTGCGTTAACAACCTCCTATCTCTTTACTTTCCGTATTTTAATATTGTCCATTACTATTTTTATTAACGGTGTCACATCTGGTGTTCCACCTCAGTAGGACACTTTGTTATCGGTGTCACACCTAGTGTTCCAACACACTAGCACACCACGTATCTAACCTTGATCTTTCAATTGGTATCAGAGCAGGGTTGTCTTTGTTTCTTAGGCGGGATTCGCAGGACTTGATCTTGATTTTTGTGCGATGGACTCTATAAAGGAAGGAGGTTCAACAATGCGTCCATCATTATTGGATGGCAGCAATTATGCTTATTGGAAGGCCAGAATAAGAGCATTCATCAAAGCCATTGATGAGAAGGCTTGGAAATCAATCCTAACTAGATGGGACCTTCCAATGACTACTGACGCTACTGGTGTAAAATCTCTCAAGCCAGAAAAAAGCTGGTCTGCTACTGAAGATGCATTGGCAAACAGTAATTCAAAGGCCCTTAATGCAATTTTTAATGGTGTTGATCCTGCTCAGTTCAGACTTATTTCTACATGTGTGACAGCCAAGAAGGCATGGGAAATTCTCCAAACTACCTATGAAGGGACATCAGCTGTGAAATTATCAAAGATGCAAATTCTTACTACAAGGTTTGAAAGTTTAAGGATGCATAAAGATGAGAGTATTGCTGAATTTAATGCAAAACTTTGTGACATTGCTAATGAGGCGTTTGCACATGGTGAAAGTTTTTCTGAAGAAAAGCTTGTAAGGAAAACTCTACGTTCTCTATATCAACGGTTTGCTTATAAGGTTACGGCTATTGAAAAAGCAAAAGATATCTCACAGATGAAGCTTAAAGAACTGATGGGATCTCTCAGAACATTCAAGATGAATCTTGGAGTAGATTTGGAAGAAAAGAAAGTCAAAGGGATTGCCTTCAAAGCAGAAATGCAGAAATCAGATAATCCTGATGAAGATGACCTTGAGGACTCTCTTGCATTAATATCTAAGAATCTCAACAAAGTCATGAAGAGATTTGGCAGAAACAATCTAGGTGTCAAGGCTAGTGTCAGCAACTCCAAAAATGAACTTGCAAGCAATAAAACGTTCAGGGAAGAAAATCAAACATCTGATCAGTCATTAAAGAACAAAGGAATTAAGTGTAGAGAATGTGATAGTTTTGGGCATGTTTAGGCAGATTGTGCAAATACATTGAGAAAGAAGAGGAATTCTCTCAACACAATTTGGAGTGAAGATGATTCAGATAAAGAAGAGAATTTTCAAAATAATCATGTGGCTCTTACTTCGAAGACTGAACAATCAGATTATGGTGAGAAAAAAGATGTTACACAGGATGTCACTAAAAATATGGATGAAGATTATGTCACAAGAGAAGATATTCTAGTTGAGTACAAGAATCTTCATGATAAGTGGACTAAAATTTATAAAGTAAATCAGCAACTTCATATGCAGATTGGAGATTTACAAAAAGAAAGGGACAATCTTCAACACTCTAATACTGATTTGGGAACCAAACTGAGAGTAAGTCAAGAGGAAGTGAAGACTTTGACCAATGAGTTGAACCACCCAAAGAAAGGTGTCAAGATGTTAAATTCAGGTTCGTCCAAGCTGGATGAAATTTTTAAGACTAGTCAATCTAGTGGTGAACACTCAGGATTGGGGTATAAAGGAGAAAGCTCATTGTCACAACTATTGTCACAATCAGTGTCACAACCAGTGTCACATTCAGTGTCACTATCAGTGGATAAATCCAAAGGCAAGCAAGTTACTGTGGATACTGCAAAGAACGCAAATAGGTCACATCCTCATTATTCTTATTATGCTCCTAAAGAAAGATGTAACAGATTTATTCTTATTTGCCATTATTGCAATCGTTGCGGTCATATTCGTCCTAGATGTTTCTTTTATCTTGCTGATTTGAGACAAGGTACTGCTAGAAAGTCTTCCTTTCGCAGGGATTCACAACAGAATCGAGTAGTGAAGTACAATTCAACTTCACATATACCTCACTAAAGGCTGCCACAACTGATGAGTGGTACTTTGACAGTGCGTGTTCCAGACATATGACTGATGATGAGAAGTTTTTGAAGAACATTATGTCTGGAATATGGGAAAAGTAACATTTGGAAATGGTGTCACGGCTCGTGTCATTGGAAAAGGTACTCTAGATATGTCATGGCTACAAGAACTAGAGAATGTTCTTCTGGTAAACGGTCTGAAGGCAAATCTGATCAACATTAGTCATTTGTGTGATCAAGATCTAAATGTGAACTTCACTAAGTGAAAATGCAAGGTAGATGATCATAACAACATATGCATCATGGAAGGAGTAAGATCTTCGGACAATTATTATCTCATCACTGCCTCATCTACATGTCTTCGATCAAGGCATAGAAGATTCTATTCTATGGCATCGAAAATTGGGTCATGTGAATATAAGGATGCTATAGAAAATTGTCTCTAAGGGAGCTGTCCGTGGGATTCCAATGCTGAAGTTCGATGAAGAAAGAGTGTGTGGACTGTGTCAGATTGGGAAACAAACAAAGGTGTCACACCCAAAGTCTCAGACACTAGGGAAAAATCGTGTGCTAGAGCTGATTCATATGGATTTGATGGGTCCTATGCCTGTAGAGAGTATTGGAGGAAAACGTTATGCATATATGACAGTTGATGATTTCTCTCGAATGTGGAATTTCTTCGAGAAAAATTCGACACATTTGATGCTTTCAAGGCATTGTGTATACGTCTTCAGAGTGAAAAGGGTTGTTCTATTATAAAGATTACACAGATTCGTAGTGACCATGAAAGAGAGTTTAAGAACTCAGATTTCTCGGATTTCTGTAATCAACATGGAATAGCTCATGAATTCTCTTCACCTAAAACTCCTCAGCAAAACAGATTCGTGGAGAGAAAGAATCGGACTATAGCAGAGATGTCATGTGTAATGTTACACGAAAAGAATATTTTGCAGAAATTATGGGTTGAAGCTATGAACACAGCATGCTATATTATAATCGAGCATATCTTCGTGGAGGAACTGAAAAGACGCCCTATGAAATATGGAAAGGTAGAACTCCAACTGTTAACTATTGCCATCCTTTTGGTAGTACTTGTTATGTGTTGAATGACAGGGAATATAACGGGAACTCGATCTCAAGAATGATGAAGCTATTTTTCTTGGATATGCTATCAATAGTCGAGCTTATCGAGTCTATAACAAAAGAACTCGAAATGTCATAGTGTCTGTGAATGTTCAAGTCGATGACTCTCTGGAAGTAACTGCTGTGTCTAATGAAGATGTTATAGAATCTCTACATTAAGTAAGTTCCAGTGTCCAGGCAGTGTTTCACCCAGTGTCACAAGTGGTGTCATTGATCAGAGTACCAAGGATGATAATGTGGAAGATGTCATTTCACCTCGCTGGCAGCCATCCTCTCGTGTTCAGAAGAATCATCCTACTGCTGAAGTTATTGGAAATCTGGATGTTGGTGTTCGGACAAGAGAAAAGCCAAGAGTAAATTATCGAGATATGATTCGAATGGCATACTATACATCATCCATTGAGCCAAAAACTGTGAAAGAAGCCTTACTAGATGAGTATTGGATTGGTGCTATGCAAGAAGAACTTGGTCAATTCAGTCGCAATCAAGTTTGGAATGTAGTTTTGTGCCCCCCTAATGTGAATGTCATTGACACGAAGTGGATATACAAGAACAAGAGTGATGAGCATGGAAATATCACTCGCAATAAGGCTCGATTAGTTGCACAGGGGTATACACAAATTGAAGGAGTTGACTTTGATTAGACATTTGCTCCAGTTGCTCGATTTGATTCTCTTCGGTTATTGTTAGCAATTGCATACGTGTTGCATTTCAAGCTATATCAAATGGACGTGAAGAGTGCTTTCCTTAATGGTATTCTTAATGAGGAGGTATATATTGCTCAACCAAAGGGTTTTGAATACCCTCATAATCCCGAACATGTCTACAAGTTGAAGAAGGCGTTATACGGGCTAAAACAAGCTCCTCGGGCTTAGTATGAAAGATCATGGAGTATTTATTATCCAAGGGATATGAGCGAGGGGGAGTAGATAAAACCCTTTTCATTTGTCGTGTTAAAGGTCAGTTCTTACTTGCACAAATATACAGGAGTATGATTGGTAGTCTCTTGTACCTATGGGCACTCATGAGAAGATATCTAAAGATGAGAAGGAAACTCCTATTAATGCAAGTCTATCCAGGAGTATGATTGGTAGTCTCTTATACCTAACAGCTAGTCGTCCAGATATCTGTTACAGTATTGGTTTATGTGCTCGATTTCAGGCAAAACCACGCGAGTCACACCTGGTGTCAGTGAAGCAAATTCTTAAATATGTTAGTAGGACAACTAGCTATGGGATCTGGTATTCTTTTGATACAAATACCAACTTAGTTGGTTATTGTGATGCTGACTAGGCTGGAAATTCAGATGATCGAAAAAGCACTTCTGGTGGATGTTTCTATTTGGGGAACAATTTGGTGTCATGGTTCAGCAAGAAGCAAAACTTTATTTCTCTGTCTACCGCCTAGGCAGAATATATTGCAGCTGGTAGTTGTTGTACTCAGCTTCTCTAGATGAAGCAAATGCTGAAAGACTATGGTGTCACACAGTATGTCATGACACTCTACTGTGACAATATAAGTGCTATCAATATTTTTAGGAATCCTGTTCAGCATTCTCGGACAAAGCGCATTGATATTCGACATCATTTTATTAGTTCCCTTGTGAAAGATAAAACTATTGCTTTGGAACATATGGTGAAAGAAAAACAAATTGCTTATATTTTCACCAAAGCTTTGGATGGAGCAAGATTTGAAGAACTAAGGTCTGCCCTAGGCCTTTGTGTCATGTGAAGAGATTCTTCAGTGTTGTAAGTTTTATTTTTTTGTATTTACAAAAATATAAAAATATGAAAAACACAAAAATATGGTAGAATAGGTGTTTTTGTCGTTTCTGATTTCCCGCCTAATTCTTTCTGGAGAGTTTGTAGTTGTAGATTTCGTGTTTTGTGGGATTTGTGATTTTCAGCACTTCAGCACTTCAAGTGACACGTGGCCTTTTGGGATTCCTCGGCTGAATATATGGAATTGAAGAGTTGTTCTTGGTTAAGTAAACTCTGACTGCAATAATTTCGGCTATTATTTCTCTTTTTGATACTCCAAGGGTCTCTAATTTTCTGGACTTCAACTATCCAAAGCATTGAACTCATCTCAGTCATCTTCATCATTGTAAGCATAATCGAAGTCTCTGAGAATTTCCTTGAGTCGAGTGATCCAAAATTCTCATGATGTCAAAGTCAAGGTATTCATCTTGGGCTAGAAAGGTAGTTGAAACTATAGATGATGATGAAGTTCATGTGGTTGTCACCCCTGCCTCTCCAAGTTTGTCAAGTGAAGGTGGTAGTACTTCTCACTCACAGGAGAAGTCTTCAAGTTCTGAGGTTGATTTGTCTTCAGAAGGTGAGATGGCCACTCTTATTCAGTCTGTTGATCCTATAGGAGTGAGAACGAGATTTGGACAAGCAAGTGGTGGTCAATTCAAGACAAGTGTTGTACCCCCTAAGGCACCTGTTGCCTCTAAGGTTAAAATAGAGACCACTGAGCCGAAGAGGAAAAGATTTCGAATTGTGGATGAAGATTCAGCAGATGAAACTTGGGCAGAAGAATGTGATATCAGAGACAATGTTCTCTCTGATGATGATGATGTTCAGGATCTCTCTGATTCAGAACCGGTTAAGTCACCAAAGGCAAAGCGCCAGAAGGGAAATCCGGGTTCAAAATCTCAGCGAGTCACTAACTCAAAGGCGATTTCAAAGGGCAAGTCTCCTGCCACTGTAAGTAAGTCATCAGATTTTATTAATTTAGATGATTTTAGATCTGAATATACTGCTGGATTGTGGAGTAGAGTTTCTATGAGAAATATTTGGAGTGAAAGGAATATTCACGATGGTGATTTTAAAGATTGTCAAAAACTTGTGGACCAATTGGTTAGCCAAGGGTTAGGACGGACAATTAAGGGAATAAAACCTTATGTTAGAAGAGTTGTTCAGGAATTCTACTGTAATTTGGACCCTATTATGAAGGACTTTGAACATCCTGATGGAGGTCATGTTTTTGTAAGGGGTAAGGTGTTTGATTTCTCCCCAGATGTGATTAATACTTACCTAGGCAGCCACTGGGCAAATGTGGAAGATTTCACCCCTAATTATAGCAAGATAATTACTGATGTCACAGGTGGTGTTAGACGTGTATGGCCTAGAGGAAACGATTTTCCTACTTCTTAGTTGTCTGTTAAGTATGCAATTCTGCATAAGATTGTCATGAGGAATTGGCTACCCACCTCTCATGGTACAGGTGTGAATAAGTCTATGGCAACTCTGTTATTCAAGATTGAGAACTTTGTTGAATTCGATGTTGGTCAGTTTTTGTTCGATCAAATTGTTAAGCATGCAGATTGCAATAATGAAAGGATAGCTTATCATTTTCCATGTTTGATTTATGGTATTCTCTCATCGCAACATTCGGTATTTCGTGCAAGGGAGATTCTGGAGACAGATAAGGAAGAAATCAGGATTAGTTACAAGCTGTTAAAAGGTGATCATATCAATGACATGAAGGATGTCTCAGAGGATGTCTCTGACATAGATGAGCTTGGTAACACTGTGTTGCTATCACGCACCATTAAGGTGTTGGAGGATGAGTTGAAAGCTTTGATGGCTCAGCAAACTGAGATTGAAAAGACAAGGAAGGAAGTCTCTGCATTACTTGATGATCTTGTAGCTGTAAAGAATGCTAAGGATGTTGCTGCTGAGGCTGCTGAAAAGTTAGGGCAGATTGTGTTGACAAGGAAGGAAATCTGCCCTAACTTTGCCCAAAATTTGTCAAAATCCCAAAATCGTTCTTAGTTCTTGTTCGTGTTTTGCGTTTTGTTGTGTAGGATTTCTTGCTGTTTTGTTCGTGTTTGCTGCTGTCTTTTGTTAAAAAAATTCTGCACTATTTTGTTTGTTTTCATAGTGTTGAATTCTTGGTGTTTCATTGCTGTCCAACACATCAAAATTGTTAGGGAAAATTTCGTCCAAACTAGGGTTTCATCTAGGATTTCTATTTGATCAAGATTTCATAACTTCTTTGTTTCTCATCCGATTCTTGATCTTTCTTTTGTGTTAGTTTCTTTGAGTCATTCCTATTAAAGTGCATTTTGATCGAACTTTTACCACACTTTAAAAAGACAAGTTCTTGAACACTTTCTTGAACTTCTTGAAATTCTTGAAATTTCGAAAGCACTAAAATTTGAATCTTGAGCTTGATTATTGATTCTTTTTGTGAATCTTGGATATCTTGTTAAATTAGCATTTGCAAGTTCGAAATTCTTGAAGAGATATTGAAGCTTGATTGATTGAGATATAAAAAAAAAAGGGCCTGAAAAATAGGTTCGGACGGACATCAGCGTCCGAAACAGTCGTCCGAAACTCAGCAAAAAAAATCAAGCTCCAGAAGTTTAGGTTCGGGCGGACATCAGCGTCCGAAACAGTCGTCCGAAACTTTGCAAAAAAAATACAAGCTCCAGAAGTTTAGGTTCGGACGGTCGTCAGTGTCCGAAACAAGCGTCCGAAACTTAAAAGTGCCATATCTTGCTCAATACAACTCGGAATTAGGTGATTCAAATTGCATTCTCTTCAACTTCAATTCTACTTCTTGATTTTTTTAGTTTCTGAAGATAAATTAGTTTTAACCCACACGTGTTCTTAAATCTCTTGTGACGTGTTTTTCTTTGATAATTCTCTTGATTTTTCTTGTGAAAGTTTATTGTGTGGAACTTGTTGATTGAGTCTTGTTATCTTAATCATAGGACTTGGTAAGTCTTAATAGTCCCAAAACAATTCATCACTTGAGAGTATTAGATAGGATAAACAAGAGAGAACACTACATAAATAGAGTGGAGAGTACCTACTATCCAATAGTGAGGAACCCATGAGGATTTTCTACATATATTCTTGCGTTTTGTCTTTACTAACTTGCAGGTACAAATGAAGGAGTCTAAAACCACTTCTACATCATGTGAAAAGGTGTTTCATACCAGGTGCAATGTTCAAAGTACAGTGTGTGCTATAGTGATTGACAGTGGGAAAAGCTCTAACTTTGCTAATGAGCTCATGGTAGAAAGGTTGAATTTACAAACCACTCCACATCCAAATCCTTACTTGCTGCAATGGAATGATAATTGTGGTGAAGTATGGGTGTCAATGCAAGTCAAGGTTGCACTCTCAATTGGAAGGTACAAAGATGAGGTACTATGTGATATATGTCCTATGCAAACATCATGTCTTTTCTTGGGAAAACCGTGGCAGCTTGATTACAATGGTGCTTCTAATGATCTCAAAAATTGTTATTCACTCATGAAGGATGGTACAAAGTTTAATCTCCAAGCTTCAACACCTTGTGAAATTTCTGAAGATCAAGCACGAATTGCTAAATCTTGTTCTAAAATGAGAGAAGAAAAAGATTTGAAAAAAAAAGCTGAAAGAGAGAAAGAAAAGAGTGACTTAGTTAGAATATCCTGTGAGCAAACTATGAGTGATGAGCTGAAAAATTCAGAAAGTGAGATGAGTGTTCAAACTCAAAAGAGAGAGAAGAGTTCATTGGAAGTTGAACAACCTCTTGTACTTATAAATCATAGTGATCACGAATTACCTTGTTTGCTGCCTAGATCTTTTCTTTTACAGATTCATGGATTTCCTAGACATCTAATGGAGTTGCAAACAACTCATTATCAATTGGAAGGAGTCCAATCCGCCTTAGCTTGTTTTCCACAAGGTAAGCAAGGTAAGTTAGGTAAGTATGAAAGCTTTTGATTGAATTCAAAGGTTTAAATGTCAAGACTTTGATCACGTCAATTTCATTGATTTTCAAAGTTTAAATTCTATTTTAAATCAATTTCAAAGTCTTTTCCATACTTTTGAAAAGTTGGTTCGAAATTTTATAATATTAGAGTCCAATGATTTGTGTTTTGGAAAGCAAATTGTTGTACATAATTCTTCAATTATGAAAATCAACTATTTTGCATTAATTGAGTTTATGTATATTTTCTTCACATGCTATGTTGCTTATCTAATACATAAGTCATATTTTTATTTAAGTACTTATAATTTCGAGCTTAATCAAATCCTTGTGTATAAAAGTGTTGAATATATTGATTTTGATTGCTGTAATAACCTTTGTTTGGTTCGAGAGTTACGCTTCCAAATCAATCAAGTTCAAAGAGTTACCTTGGTTGTTCAACACTTGAATGGTAAGTGATCTAAGTTTCGTATTTATTTGAAATTCCAAAAGATAAAGTATTGTGTTAACATCTATTTATTAGATTGTTTACATTCTGTTTTTAATCTAAGGAATTGTATTTTCATATTTGATAACTTTCACATGTTTGAAAATTATTTCCAACGTTTTTGTGATTTACATTCTATCCGAGATGCATATATGTTTAATTGTTATGAATATTCTTATCCTTGTGATTCTATTCATATATGTTTCAATCCTTTTCTTACATCACTTGATATTGACGTCACATTGTTTGTTAGATTTAGCGAGTTCATGAATGTTGTTAGGGAGTTTGTATCCATTAGTTTTCTAATTAGGAATACTCGATTACTGATTTGCATAAACTACATGATAGTTATTTGCATCATTGTTTTGAATTCATTGACTTCAACATTATGACTCATGCAAAATTTGACAAGACTACTCATGCTATATGTATTTCGATTTTGCATGCATATTCTGCCCATTCTATTCTTTTGGTGAAAGAAAATTATTCTTAGTCTTGTTCTAGATTACTGTACTTTCTTTTACCTTATACATTGGTCTTGTTTTGGCAGGATATAAATTCTTGTTGGCTGAGATTTGCATCTTCCCAATTTTACTTAGCTCGAGTTAGCAATGAGTTCGTGATTTTGGTGTTTGATCCTGGAACTCAACTTCTAAGATTCGAGGTCGAATCCTTTCTGAGGAGGGAGGGATTGATGAGAATAAGCCCGTGTTCAGCCCGTGTTCATGTCCATGGTGCCAAGGATGAAATCCGCCAAGCACATATTGTTGAGGACTTATGCCACAGTTTGGTATTTTTGGCATATCTCTCTCATATGATCTCCGATTGTGCTGATTCAAGTGGCTATAAACAAATAAGAGAATTATCTACATCGTTGGTGTTTTACACTTTCACTGATTCGTAACGCATCAAGGTGAAAATAGCACGTGAAGATGATACTTCTTGTTGGGCTCGGGGAATTCTGGATTTAAGTCTTAAGTTTTATTTTGTTGTTAATTAATTAAGTCCAAAACACTTAATGTGGGCTTTAATTAATTCAGTTTTTAATAAGTTACTTGGCCCAATTATCTTGCATGATAATGGCAAGTAAAAGTTTAGGAAACTTAATAAGTCAAATTGAGTTTTGCTTCTTCAAAGTTTAGGAAACTAAGTTGTTAGTTAGTTAGTTTAGAAGTCAAGTTGTACTTTGCAACTTCTAGGGTTTTATTTCCTTTTCCAATTGGTAAAGCCGAACTCTTCTCTATATAAAGAGAAAACCATTGTAACATTTTTAAGAAGTTGAATGAATGAAAGTTTTAGCTTTGCTGAAATTGAGATTAACACTTTGTGTTGTCCAAAACCTTGGAGAATTATTTAATTCGACATTGTAGAAGCTTTACCTTTAGAGTGACGTTTAGGTGACTTCACCATTGTTCTTGATTTCGAGAACTAGCCAAATTGACAAAGTTTAATTCATGAATTTTCATGAGTTGAGTTGAGTCCATTTGTATTAAAAAATGTGGGGTTGATTTTCTTCATCTTCTGAACTTTTTCCCCTTGAATTCCTTTCCGTCTTGTTTGGTTGTTTGTGTTGTGGAATAACTTGTTTGTGTAGCACGGTCTTTAAATTGTGGTGATCGAATCTTGGTCCAGGAGTTGGAGCCTCGGCCATACAACATTCGCATCACAATCTGTTGGGTTTGTTCCTGGAAAAGATGAAAGAGTTCCATAAGCTGCTGCTGGTGTTCAATTGCTAGCAGAATCAGTTGGCTTAGTGCCTTATGATGCAGAGGATTATGATTGATATAGCTCTGATATTTGGTGATTGCTTAAGACAATTTCTTATATTTTTATTGTTATTTTATGCCCTTTTGTCTTTTTGTGGCAAAAGGGGGAGTAATTTGGATATTTGGTTTGTAATCCCTTAAATAGATGTATGCTCGGATATTAGTGTCTTTTACTGTGTCATGCACAATGTCTTGTGCAGTGATGTTTCTTAGGGAACTTGGTGTCTTTTGCTATGTCAAGCATAATGTCTTGTGCGGTGATTTTTTTTACTAAGTTCCTATTCAGGGGGAGTTTACAAGAGCTTCCGGTTCAGCATACAGGGGGAGTTTTGATTTTGCCAAAAAATGCCAAAGGGCGAGATTGTTAATGCACACGTGGAGTTGGCATTTATTTTAATTGGCATTGATTTTTTGGCAAGATAAGGAAAGATCTTATTGGAAGCATAAATCAAATCAAATCAATCTATGCAAGGAAGATTGATTTGGAGATTAATGCTATCTTGGTATTTTTGGGCTTATCTTGGTATTCTTGGAAGCTATCATTAAAGATCTATCTTTGGAAAAGGTAAGCATTGAAGGCACATGGTTTTCCATCTTTCCATTTGAATTATTTGGAAATAATCTTGGAGATAAACATGGGAAGATTTGGAGATAAATATGGGAAGGAATTGGCGTGCCTATATGATCTTTCCAACCACACGTATTTTGGTGTGGAGAGTTGATTATTCTTTCGGTCTGTTACAAGACTGTGAACACACTTATTTGTTGAAGGTCTTTGATCAAAGTGTGTTGGCTGAAGCATCTTAATGCAACATTGTTGAAGATGCAATCCTTGTTTTCTTTGATATAATTCAGCCTCGGGAGGAGGTTGCTAAGGAGCTCGGGAGGAGTTCAAACGTGGGCAAGGGGATCTTGCATTAACCACGGATTCCGGGACGAGTCGCCATTGACAAGGGGATCTTGTCTTCATTGTGGGCAAGGGGATCTTTCATTAACCACATATTCAGGGAGGAATCAACACAAGTCGAGGGGAGCTCGCACAATCACGTTCACTGTGGAGTTAGGAAGAGGCGGCGTCAAAGATAAGAGGGAATGTTACTTTGTGTCAGACCGAGTGTCTTGTAACTTGTGAACTTAGTGGATTGTTTTTCCTGGGCGTGGCCCCGCAGACGTAGGCAATTGCCAAACTGCGTTAACAACCTCCTGTCTCTTTACTTTCCCCATTTTAATATTGTCTATTATTGTTTTTATTAACGGTGTCACATCTGGTGTTCCACCTCAGTAGGACACTTTTGTTATCGGTGTCACACCTAGTGTTCCAACACACTAGCACACCACGTATCTAACCTTGATCTTTCATATATATATATATATATATATGTGTGTATATATATATGCCGTTTTTAATCCTTTTGACCCTTCTTTGATCCAATGTAGAGACAGGGTATGTTTGTTATACCCTTCATGACTTGTTTAGGAATTAGCAATTCGTGGGGTGGTTGGAGTATCACATGGGGGGACTGTAACGAATCCGGGTATTTGGAGTTATGAAGTTGTGGCTGGGGCACATATATATATATATATATATGATGAGATATGCGAATTTTATTGAATTTAATAGGCTAATTTTTCTATACTTGATACGTTAATATTATATTTAATATGTTAATATGCTAATTTTTGTACACTTGTACACTAATTTTTTGTATTGGATTGATACATTTAGATTGAAAATTGATACGTTAAAGTGAAAATTTTATACCAAAAGTGATAATTTGTTACATTAAACTGAAAATGTTACGTTAAACTGAAAATTTTGTTACACTAAAGTGAAAATTTGTTACGCTAAAGTGAAAATTTGTTTAGGCTAAAGTGAAAATTTTGTTATGTTAAAGTAAAAAATTTTACGTTAAAGTAAAAATGTTACACTAAAGTGGAAATTTGTTACGATAAAGTGAAATTTGTTACGCTAATCTTTTATATTTTTTGGATTGATACAATGGATTGAAAATTGATACTTGATACGTTTATGCATGTAGCATATATGAATCCATTTCACAGGAATCTTGCCCATGAAATTATTATTATTTTAGGAAAGGCTTGATTGAATTTATTAAAATTCTTCTTTCAAAGTTATAACAATTGATTGATTTCTCTAATTATATAATAATATTCAACTATTAAAAGTTGAAAAACCAATTAAATTCAAAGATAGTCTCTTGTGAAATGGGTTCATATATGCTATCTACACATGAACGTCTTTTTTTCACATATAACTTTTTAGTCCGAATGTATCAAACTAATATCTGTACAATGAAGTATCAATTTTCGCATATAACTTTTCAGTCCAAATGTATCGATTTAATATTTTTACAATGAAGTATCCGTTTTTTGCTTATCACTTTTCTGTCCAAATGTATCAATTTAATACATGTTCAATGAATTATCAATTTTTCGCATATCACTTTTCAATCCAAATGTATCAATATATATAATATTTGTACAATGAAGCGAAAGTATATAAAAGTACGCATGAGCGTGCATCATTAACTATCCAAATATATCAATTTAATATTTTTACAATAAAGTATCAATTTTTCGCTTATCACTTTTCCGTCCAAATGTATTAATTTAATACTTTTTCAATGAATTATCAATTTTTCGCATATCACTTTTTAGTCCAAATGTATCAATATATATAATATTTGTACAATGAAGCGAAAGTATATAAAAGTGCGCGTGAACGTGCGTTATTAACTATCCGGTTCATATATAAAGTCATATCATATAAGTTTTTGTGTTAAATTAGTTGGTTTCCTAGTTTGTTTAGGAAAGTTTTTAAAATTGATTTCATTTAGGTTTATTTTCAATTTACCCCTATGAAAGATAACATTTTATCGCTTTGTCCCCACAAAAGATTTTTATTATCACTTTGCACCGATAAGGATATTCCATTGCTATATTTAACTGAAAAGTTAAATTTTTGCTTTAAAATTTTATTCTTTTGTATCCTTTTTCATGTTTTATATTGTTTTACCCTTAAATTTAATTTTCAAAATCTTGTCCTTCTTACCACTATTTTGTTTTCATTCTGCATTTCATTTTTCTTCATATATACTTCAACAAATTAAATTTTATATTCTATTTTAAATAATAGAATAATATATATAATCTAACTAAAATAATTATATTTTGAATATAGTTTACTATTTTTTATAATTTGTTAACTATTTTTAATGTATTTGGTCAACAAAAGCCTTATATGAATTATTTAATTTTTTTGAAGGTAATACCTACGTACTTTGCCTAATTTTGTAGTTCTTTAATAAAAAATTAATAAAACTTTTTATATTACCAATCTAATATCTATAGATTTTTAATTTATTTTTAATTAAAATTTTTATTAAATTAAATTTATTAAGTACGAAAGATACATGTATTAGGAAAATATATATTATTAATAAATCTACACCTTAAAACTAACAAGAAAATACTTATTTTATTTATTTACTTTCTTGGTCATTATATGTTGTATAATTTTATTATCATGACTAGATTTCTTTAAGATGTAAAATAATATAATAAAAAAATTTAAGATATTAAATCAACTCTTTAATTGTCAATAATACAAATAAGATAAATAATCATATTATAAAAACACAACAAACTAAATTGAGTAAAATAATATCATAAGTTATAAGAAACATGATATAAATTCATTTACATAAAAGAAGATGACATAAAAAAAAGATGAAAAAAAAATAAACAAGTGCTTACAAGTTAAAAAAATTGATCAAATATTTTATGGCTTAAACTAATAATATTTAAGTATTAAAAAATTATGGAGTAGATCAATTGAAATTAATGTTTAAATATAAAAGGGAAAAATATAATTTAATTTATTTCTTATTGATTGGTAAAATAATCATTTAAAATTAATAATTAATAATGTTATTAATTAGCATCGTTGACTGATAGTCACTCGTGTAAAATGTTTATAAAATTTTTTATGGGGGCAAAGTGATAAAAGGTAATCTGTGTTTATAAAATCTTTCATGGGGGCAAAGTGATAAAAAGTAACCTTTCATGGGGTAAATTGAAAATAACCTCTTGATTTATTGATTATAAGCAACAACGTTGATTTGTTTCCTAATTCATTTAGGAAAGTCTTGACTTGAATTTTTATTTAACTCTATGACATAAAGTTGTAATAGGTACCAAACACTAAAACAAAGTAAGATTAAAAAGGTAAAAAAAATAATTGATCAAATCACTTCTATAAGAAAAACAATATTATAATATTTGCTATAAAGAGGATGATAAGAGGGTTAAAAGAAATAATATACAAAACATATAGAATAATGAGATGATTTTGTGTCTATTGTCTTATTTATTTTTCTTACGTACTATTGTCTTTCTTATTAATTTTAGGTTATTAAATATAACGTGAAATTCGTTTTTTCCTAGCAAAGTCCTACTTATGAGTTTTGTCCTGAAGATGAAAAGATAAGGAGTCCCTTGTCGATCTTAACCCTCTAGATGATTTGAAAAAATCTATTCTCTATACCATATCAATCCATACCTCTCCAAAATCCATATTTCTTAGGACTTGGAGGAGAAAAAACCTATAAACCCGATTATGTGTTTTTTCCATATTAAGTTTGAGTACAACATTAACTCAAAGATTTTTCTTACATGAAAAATGAACAAATGACCATTAAAAATTAAAAGCCTAATATACGGAATGAAAATAATTTTTTTTAAAAAAGAATAAAATCGAAATAAATTCACAAATTAGCAAAGGATTAAAGTAAATTACTCTAAACAAAATAAAATTGCAGTCATTTTGGAAGATTAGAATCAAAGCGAGACAAATACGATCATTTTCTCATATAGAAATGTTAGCAAAGCCTCCACAAACATAGATAATAAAAAAGATAAATATTATAATTTTACAAAAACACAAAGGTTTAATTTGAGTATATATTATATTTAATTGGTCATGTCAAATCCTGTATGAATAACAATTGGACTTCGGGCAATATGAATGCCATCAGTCCACTCAAGCGAAGCAGATATCATCATATGATCAACTTTTTCTCCTACAACAGTCACAACAAAAGATTTCTTTTCATTCAATGCTGTAAATGAGAGGATGTGAGGCACTACAGTGATGTTGCAGTTCTTGGAGGTGCTTGTGACTTTTGCCTTGTATGTCAACTTTGCAATGCCAACATTTGTTACAGTTCTTAGGATCTCAATCTTAAATCCTCCATCTTTGCTGATTATAGCAGCCTGCAAAAAGAAGACTTTCTAGCAGTACCTTGTCTCAAATCATCAAGATAAAAGAAACATCTAGGACGAATATGACCGCGATGATTGCAATAATAGCAAATAGCAATAAATCTGTTACATCTTTCTTCAGGAGCATAATAAGAATAATGAGGATGTGACCTATTTGCGTTCTTTGCAGTATCCACAGTAACTTGCTTGCCTTTGGATTTATCCACTGGTAGTGACACTGATTGTGACAATAGTTGTGACAATGAGCTTTCTCCTTTATACCCCAATCCTGAGTGTTCACCACTAGATTCACTAGTCTTAAAAATTTCATCCAGCTTGGACGAACCTGAATTTAACATCTTGACACCTTTCTTTAGGTGGTTCAACTCATTTGTCAAAGTCTTCACTTCCTCTTGACTTACTCTCAGTTTGGTTCCCAAATCAGTATTAGAGTGTTGAAGATTGTCCCTTTCCTTTTGTAAATCTCCAATCTGCATATGAAGTTGCTGATTTACTTTATAAAGTTTAGTCTACTTATCATGAAGATTCTTGTACTCAACTAGAATATCTTTTCTTGTGGCATAATCTTCATCCATAATTTTAGTGACATCCTGTGTAACATCCTTTTTCTCACCATAATCTGATTGTTCAGTCTTTGAAGTAAGAGCCACATGATTATTTTGAAAATCCTCTTCTTTATCTGAATCATCTTCACTATAAATTGTGTTGAGAGAATTCCTCTTTTTTCTCAACGTATTTGCACAATCTGCCTGAACATGCCCAAAACTATCACATTCTCTACTCTTAATTCCTCTGTTCTTGAATGACTGATCAGATGTTTGATTTTCTTCCCTGAACTTTTTATTGCTTGCAAGTTCATTCTTGGAGTTGCTGACACTAGCCTTGACACCTGGATTGTTTCTGCCAAATCTCTTCATGACTCTGTTGAGATTCTTAGATATTAATGCAAGAGAGTCCCCAATGTCATCTTCATCAGGATTATCTGATTTCTGCATTTCTGCTTTGAAGGCAATCCCTTTGACTTTATTTTCTTCCAAATCTACTCCAAGATTCATCTCGAATGTTCTGAGAGATCCCATCAGTTCTTCAAGCTTCATCTGTGAGATATCTTTTGCTTTTTCAATAGCCGTAACTTTATAAGCAAACCGTTGATGTAGAGAACGTAGAGTTTTCCTTACAAGCTTTTCTTCACAAAAACTTTCACCATGTGCAAACGCCTCATTAGCAATGTCACAAAGTTTTGCATTAAATTCAGCAATACTCTCATCTTCATGCATCCTCAAACTTTCAAACCTTGTAGTAAGAATTTGCATCTTTGATAATTTCACAGCTGACGTCCCTTCATAGGTAGTTTGGAGAATTTCCCATACCTTCTTGGCTGTCACACATGTAGAAATAAGTCTGAACTGAGCGGGATCAACACCATTAAAAATCGCATTAAGGGCCTTTGAATTACTGTTTGCCAATGCATCTTCAGTAGCAGACCAGCTTTCTTCTGGCTTCGGAGATTTTACACCAATAGCGTCAGTAGTCATTGGAGGGTCCCATCCAGTTAGGATTGATTTCCAAGCCTTCTCATCAATGGCTTTGATGAATGCTCTTATTCTGGCATTCCAATAAGCATAATTGCTGCCGTCCAACAATGGTGGACGCATTGTTGAACCTTCTTCCTTTATAGAGTCCATCGCACAAAAACCAAGATCAAGTCCTGCGAATCTCGCCTAAGAAACAAAGATAACCCTGCTCTGATACCAATTGAAAGATCAAGGTTAGATACATGGTGTGCTAGTGTGTTGGAACACTAGGTGTGACACCGATAACAAAAGTGTCCTACTGAGGTGGAACACCAGATGTGACACCGTTAATAAAAATAGTAATGGACAATATTAAAATGCAGAAAGTAAAGAGACAGGAAGTTGTTAACGCAGTTCGGCAATTGCCTACGTCTGCAGGGCCACGCCCAAGAAAAACAATCCACTAAGTTCACAAGTTACAAGACACTCGGTCTGACACAAAGTAAGATTCCCTCTTATCTTTGACGCCGCCTCTTCCTAACTCCACAGTGAACGTGATTGTGCGAGCTCCCCTCGACTTGTGTTGATTCCTCCCTGAATATGTGGTTAATGAAAGATCCCCTTGCCCACAATGAAGACAAGATCCCCTTGTCAATGGCGACTCGTCCCGGAATCCGTGGTTAATGCAAGATCCCCTTGCCCACGTTTGAACTCCTCCCGAGCTCCTTAGCAACCTCCTCCCGAGGCTGAATTATATCAAAGAAAACAAGGATTACATCTTCAACAATGTTGCATTAAGATGCTTCAGCCAACACACTTTGATCAAAGACCTTCAACAAAAAAGTGTGTTCACAATCTTGTAAAAGACCGAAAGAATAATCAACTCTCCACACCAAAATACGTGTGGTTGGAAAGATCATATAGGCACGCCAATTCCTTCCCATATTTATCTCCAAATCTTCCCATGTTTATCTCCAAGATTATTTCCAAATAATTCAAATGGAAAGATGGAAAACCATGTGCCTTCAATGCTTATCTTTTCCAAAGATAGATCTTTAATGATAGCTTCCAAGAATACCAAGATAAGCCCAAAAATACCAAGATAGCATTAATCTCCAAATCAATCTTCCTTGCATAGATTGATTTGATTTGATTTATGCTTCCAATAAGATCTTTCCTTATCTTGCAAAAAAATTAATGCCAATTAAAATAATTGCCAACTCCACGTGTGCATTAACATTATATATATATATATATATATATAAGAATTTGACTTCCTGTTTAGCAAATTCAAACTTCCAAGCATAAATCCAAGATAAGAAAAAGATTGAATAGAAGTGTAATAATACAGGTACATGCACTTCTGTACATATATATATATATATATATATGTAACCTTCGTACAAGAGTTTTTGTATAAAATCATTATTCATGGTAAATCCATAATTCTTACTTATAAAATTCTCTATTTTCTGTTTTTCTCTAATTATAAATATTATAATTTTATGATTGCTTTTCTTGATGAAGATATTATAATATTATAAATATTATAATTTTACAAAAACACAATGGGGTTTAATTTGAGTATATATTATATTTAATTGGTCATGTCAAATCCTGTATGAATAACAATTGGACTTCGGGCAATATGAATGTCATCAGTCCACTCAAGCGAAGCAGATATCATCATATGATCAACTTTTTCTCCTACAACAGTCACAACAAAAGATTTCTTTTCATTCAATGTTGTAAATGAGAGGATGTGAGGCACTACAGTGATGTTGCAATTCTTGGAGGTGCTTGTGACTTTTGCCTTGTATGTCGATTTTGCAATGCCAACATTTGTTATAGTTCTTGGGAACTCAATCTTAAATCCTCCATCTTTGCTGATTATAGCAGCCATTGAAGGGTAGTTGACATCCTTAGGCTTGGATGGGATCAAACCATTACAATTGATGTTATCTCCAAAGATTTTTGTTGCTCGAGATGCATTCATATAGTTGCAAAGCATTTTGATATAATCTGCTTTAGATGTCTCGTACACAATTCCTGGATTTGTAGCTTTTGTAGGATCAAGTTGTCCTGATCCGTAGGAGAACTCAGCATCTCCATATCTTGTGTTGGTGGCATTTATACGCCAAGCTATATATGAGCAAAATGAAACATTCATTTATCTATTTCAATTGCTAGTCTCTTTCAACACAAGAAGATCAGAAATCACCAAGGCCAATTGAAGTAATATGAACCAACTGGCTTATCTCACGAGAACATTTAAGATAAAATATTAGATGGTTATTGACCTCTAATGGTTTGAAGATGTATATTAGGCTGCATAGGATTAGTCCAAGAAGAGGAAAAATGTGAAATTGAATCGTTAATCGCAAATGGACATAATTTTTCTAACTTAAGTCAAAATCGCTATTGTAATTGGACATTTTGAAAGAAACATGGAAATTTGTAAAATTCATACTTCATAGGGCTCCACGACACAAATCGTTTAAGCTCATCATGCATATTCCTTTGTTTTGACTACTTTTGGGTTCTTTTTCTTTTCCAAAACATGATTTACACTTTTTTTTTGGTGATTTGCTTTAGTCTTTGTTAAAACTATATAAATTTTTATAGGGTTTTGCATTGTGTGAAGAATCGTTTTCTTTCATAAAATTTGTCATGTGTTAGTCATTAACTAATCATGTGAAGTGATGAACACAACGTATTCTAATGAAAGCAAAATGTTATTCACCTGTAGTCATCAAAGCAGATTTTATTGCAGAAGGAGACCGATCGGGATGCATTGATTTCACATATGCAGCTGCATCAGTGACATGAGGACAAGACATAGAATAGGATGGCGTGAAGAGGACCGATGACGTGAAGGGGACCGATGAGGATTAAAGGCAGCTAGGATGTCCATCCCTGGAGCAGTTATATCAGGCTGCATGTATAATACAGTAATATTTTTTTGGGTAGTTTCAGCATCCACAATAGTATAACCATACATATATGCATTTTAGTTTTTTCAGTACCTTAAGAATGTCTGGGATGACTAAATTAGGCCCTCTTGAAGAGAAGGAAGCCACTACAAGAGCAGTTGAGTCATATATAGTTTCACTTTTCAATATGTTTGCTTGAGGGGTTCCTGCATGTACACAACAAGAATGTTACAACTTACAAGTTAATTCAATTTGTACATTGTTAAAGAACAACAAACAACATGCAATTATCCTTTCATCCCAATGGTAGACTGTATGAATAACATTTTTTTAATTTATATTTGCATATAATATATATTTTTTATATTTTTTTTTTCAATTCGTTTTTTAGATGGCAAACCCTGTACACTGAGAAGCAAAGCTAACACAAAAATTATACGCAATCCAAATATGAACTTTTTTTTCAAACATACCTACACAAAAGTTAGAGTACGTACATATAACCAAATTATACATCACTTCAATTTACGTAACAATACAATATACAAAATATTCAGTCAAGACATTTCAACGTATCCTATGTACATGTTCAAACCCATTAGATTGTAAATAATTTGCGAGAAAGGAAGAAATTTTTACTTTGTTGAGACATAGTAGCTCTCAGCTAGTTGAAACTCTTTTTCATTTAACATTGATAATGGTCTGGGAGATATAAAAGAGACATCATCTGCAGTGTCATTGTCGGATAGAATTATGTATCCAAGGGGAGACATCAAATAACCTACGAAAACAGCTTTAAATTTTCTACAAAGCACAATCTTATTCTTCACTATGTTATCCATACAAGCACAATCCCTGCAGTTCAAAATAGTAGCTCAATCATTATTCATGGTAAATCCATAATTCTTACTATTATGATTGCTTTTCTTGATGCATATAGATTGATATTTTTTTAATGATTATATTTTAATATTTTAAATTTTAATAAATATTTATTGTGTATTCGAATTGATTCTTGATCTACTTTATATATTGTTTATGAGGAACATGGACATTTGATTTCAGCTGTTATTCTAAATCTTTAATTAAATTAGTTAATTTTATTACTGGAGCAACTCATCTCCCTTAAGATAAGCATTTTTATTTTAAAAATTGAGCAAACTAATTCTTGAATTAGGTTTTAGAAAAAGAATATTTTTAATTTAAAAATTGGATGTTTAAATTGATAAATTTTATTTTTAATAGTTTTTATATTAGAGAATTGTTTTTATAAAAATAATGTTTCAAATTGAAAGTAAAAGTTTTTTAGGTTTTCGAATGAAATGTGTAATTTAAAAAAAAAACTATGCATGCATGTTTTTAATCGTTTGTTTTCTTATTTCAAACTTTATGAGAAATATGCAAATTGGTAAATTATAATAAAAAATAGAAAAACAAAAATTTTGCAAAATTTCAATTTCACTGAAAATTTATGCTAGTCTAGGATTAAATTTTTTAACCTTAAAATGGCTAAAATAGTTTAATTAATTTAATTAAATTGGGATTTAGTAAATGAGTTTCAACCGAGTGCAGTGGTTAAGCATGATCCGTATAGTCAATTCCACTTAGTGGGATAAAGATTAGTTATTATTGTAAATTATGGTTTTGTATCTTACTTTTTTTGTTAATTTAATTAAATTAGTTAATTTTATTAACTTATAATTGATTTGTTTTAGAAAAAAAATAATTAGATTTTCAAATTCTTGATGGAATTGACTTTATAAATTAATGGATTTCTAATTGTATTACATTTGAAATATTTGAAATTAAGGTCAATTAGTTTCGTAATTATAATTTATATATATATATATATATATATATAGATTATGGTTGGGTAGCATAATTTTTTTCTTTATCATTGAAAGTGTGCTTGGAATCAAGTGGCTCCGTTTGGACAAGCTATTTTTGGATTATATCATAAAAAAATTTTCTGGGAATTTGTTATGAGAAAAGAATATTTTGAGAGTGTTTGGAATGAATGATTTTATTTTGTTGGGATTTGTATTGAAGATTTTTTTATTAATAAAAGTTTGAAATTTAAATTTGAATTAGTATTTTATTACTTTATTTTGGTAGGAAGTGTGTTAGGAAGAAATGTTTAGTATTAAAATTTAAAATTCAAATTCAATATTTTATTTATAAAAATTACTGTAGCAAAAATAATTACTGTAGCATTGTTTTGTGTTTTAAAAATTTTGATGAAAAATTTGAACAAAACAAACATCTCATTTTGCAATTGTGAAATAAATGGCAAAAAACAGGTCATCCAAACAGATTTATCCTATTAATTAGAGATGAAGTTTAATTATGCAACCATCATCTACCTATTTCAGTTTTTCCTTTTTTTTTCTTTTTTCTTTTCTTTTTTTTTTAAATTTATGTTCTTATATATTCTGTTGATCTTATTAATTGGAGTCAAAGGGATTACATATGAACCTTTACAATTTCTACCTTAAAAGGACATCTCATATGCATACAGATCTTTGTAATACAATTACATATTAGTGAAATAAAATTACAAGATTCTTCATTAATTTACCAAAACAAGCCAAACAATTAATTCAAGTTTCTACCTAATTGGCCATTATTCAAGGGAAAGTTTATTACACCCATAATAAATGGACAAGTAAATTCATGGATAAATAGTGGCTACATATATGCAATCAAACCAAGAGGAAAGAAAAAAAAATTTGTTGTGCACTACTATTTGCATATTTCAAATGGCTCCAATTCCATTATCTATTCTTGGGTATCTTTATGCTCTCTTTGTCATTTGTTTTGCCATCTTGAGAGGATCTATCCTTGCTGCTGCTAATGAAGACAGAAAGGCATGCCATTTTTTTATTTTCATTCATTGCCTTTAATTATAGGTTATTATGAAAAACTTACACTATATGTGGTACATATTCTTTAAGTGCTTGTTTGGTACATATTTTTTTAAGTGCTTGTTTGATAAAATAATTCAAATTTGAAAATTAATTGACTCAAATCTGAATCAGTTGAGTTTATTTGATAAACACATATAAACAATTTTAATGAATTAAGAATAGATGAAAACCTTGTCAAAATGATGATTGAATTTTAAAGGATAAACTTTGGTTTAATTTGTTTAATTTTAGAGTATTTGTCAACTATAAAGTTTTAAAATATTTTTAACACACCAAAATTAATATGATTTAATTGTTTTTTCTTTTCACTCATAATTAAACCCATTACAAATGTATTCACAGTTTTGCCATCTTGAGAGGAACTATCCTTGCTGCTGCTAATGAAGACAGAAAGGCATGCCATTTTTTTATTTTCATTCATTGCCTTTAATTATAGGTTATTATGAAAAACTTACACTATATGTGGTACATATTTTTTAAGTGCTTGTTTGGTACATATTTTTTTAAGTGCTTGTTTGATAAAATAATTCAAATTTGAAAATTAATTGACTCAAATCTGAATCAGTTGAGTTTATTTGATAAACACATATAAACAATTTTAATGAATTAAGAATAGATGAAAACCTTGTCAAAATGATGATTGAATTTTAAAGGATAAACTTTGGTTTAATTTGTTTAATTTTAGAGTATTTGTCAACTATAAAGTTTTAAAATATTTTTAACACACCAAAATTAATATGATTTAATTGTTTTTTCTTTTCACTCATAATTAAACCCATTACAAATGTATTCACACACTATATATATTTACATAAACCACACACATTTTCACATACTATATATATTTTAAAACATACTGCACACTTTTCACATATCACATATTTATACATATAGTATAAATTCTTGGTGCACTAAATATTTTTACATACAATATTTTCAAATGTAAATATCCAATGGATTATCAAATAGATAAAATTAATGAATCATCAACTTATTATTTTTAGATTTTAGATTTAAGATTCAATCATTTTTCACTTTTATCAAGCAATCCCTGCAGTCATTCTTATGATACTATTATCCAAAGCCAGTGTGCAGGCTAGCTTGTGCAGGATAGATGGGACTATGAAATAGATAGTTATCATTTGCTCCCAAAATAGGATGTAAATGGAGGAGTCCTCCACATTTACTTTTTGAACTCTTCTTGATCTCTTCCCCATTAGCATGTTAATGGGATTGGGATCAAGTAGATCTTTGCTGTAAGAGTGGTTTTACGCTACTCGTACAACTATCTAATAAACAGGGAGTGGCGCCCCACCTCGGTAGAGGTTATGCCAAAAAACAAAAAGTGTGTATGCTCTTAATGTGAATTATGGTTAGAAATGAATCAAAATTCCATATCATTATTGGCATTGATAAATTGTAAGAGTACTAAAAGATATCCATTACTGAAATTTCCTTGTTCTTAGCTGCCATCATTTGATTTGTTTCTTCTTTAGTATATAAGGAGAAGAAGTTTAGGAGAAGGTAAGGTTACTCGATTCCAAGCTGAAGGCATGCCAATCAGAGTAGAGGCATTTTGTCTATCCAGCCAATTCAAGATTTCTCAATTTGTTTCCAAACACTTGGATAAAATTGATTGCCAGCAACTATGTTAATGCACACGTGAGTTGGCATTTATTTTAATTGGCATTGATTTTTTGGCAAAGATAAGGAAAGCTTTTATTGAAGGCAAAATCAAATAAAATCAATCTATGCAAGGAAGATTGATTTGATAATTAATGCCATGTGGATAATTATGGAACTTATCTTGGTATTCTTAGAAGCTATCCTACTTTGGAAAAGATAAGTCTTGAAGGCACAAGAGTTTCCATCTTCTTATTTAAATTATTTTGGAAATTACCTTGAAGATAATGATGGGAAGATTTGGTGATTACGTCCTTCCATTCGAATGGTTTTGGAAATAATCTTGGGATAATCATGAAAGGATTTTTGAGTGCCTATATGAAGCTTTCCATCACACGGTTTTCTGGTGTGAGTTTTTGATTATTCCATTCGGTCTTCTTGAAGACTGTATACACACTTCTTTGTTGGAGAGTTTAGTTAAAGTGTGTTGGCTTGAAGCATCTTAACGCAACATCATTGAAGATGCAATCCTTGAGTTTCTTGATTCAAGCATAGAGCTCAGGAGGAGTTCAAACGTGGGCAAGGGGATCTTGCTTAACCACGGATTCCGGGAGGAATCAACATAAGTCGAGGGGAGCTCGCACAATACGTTCACTGCAGAAGTTAGGAAGCAGCAGTATTTAAGATAAGATGGTGTCTTACCTTGTGTCATACTGAATGTCTTGTAACTTGTGAACATAGTGGATTGTTCTTTCTGGGCGTGGCCCCGCAGACGTAGGCAATTGCCGAACTGCGTTACCAACCTCCTGTCCATTTATTTTCCTCATTTTTTAATACTGTCCATTAGCATTTTATTATCGGTGTCACATCCAGTGTCACTCACCCACTGGGACACCACGCTACTAACCTAGATCTTTCAATTGGTATCAGAGCGGGTCGTCTTTGTTTATTAGGCGGGATTCGCAGGACTTGATCTTGGTTGTTTGGTGCGATGGACTCTATGAAGGAAGGAGGTTCAACAATGCATCCACCTCTCTTGGATGGAAGCAACTATGCATATTGAAAGGCAAGAATGAGAGCCTTTATTAAAGCTATTGATGAGAAGGCTTGGAAATCAATTCTGGTTGGATGGGATCCTCTAACGACTACTGATGCAAATGGTGTCAAATCACTCAAGCCTGAAGAAAGCTGGTCGCCTACTGAAGATGCCTTGGCAAACAGTAATTCAAAGGCGCTTAATGTCATATTTAATGGTGTAGATCCAGCACAGTTCAGAATTATTTCCACATGTGTGATTGCTAAAAAGGCATGGAAAATTCTGCAAACTACTCATGAAGGAACGTCAAGTGTAAAGTTATCAAAGATGCAAATTCTGACTACAAGATTTGAAAACTTGAGGATGCTTGAAGAAGAAAGCATTACAGAATTCAATGTCAAGCTGTGTTATATTGCCAACGAAGCATTTGCCCTTGGTGAAAGTTTTTCAGAAGAAAAGCTTGTGAGGAAAACCTTACGATCTTTACCTCAACGCTTTGCTCATAAAGTTACTGCCATTGAGGAAGCAAAAGATATCTCAAAGATGAAGCTGAAAGAATTGATGGGATCCCTTATAACATTTGAGATGAATCTGGGAGTAGACATGGAAGCAAAGAAAAATAAGGAGCTTGCCTTAAAAGCAGAAATGCAGAAGTTGGACAATTCTGGAGATGATGACCTTGGGGACTCCTTGGCTTTAATATCTAAAACCTTCAGCAAAATACTGAAAAGATATGGCAGAAGTAATCCTGATGTCAGAGGCAGTGTCAGTAACTCCAAGAATGAGGTGGAAAATAATAGAAAGAATAGGGAAGAAAATCATATGTCTGATCAATCATTCAAACTTAAAGGAATTAAGTGCAGAGAATGTGAAGGTTATGGGCATGTTCAGGCAGATTGTGCTAATACACTGAGAAGAAAGAGGAACTCACTCAACACAACTTGGAGTGAAGATGATTCAGACAAAGAAGATGATTTTTAGAACAACCATGTGGCTCTTACCACTAAGACAGAACAATCTGATCATGACAAGAAAATGGATGTTACACAGAGTGTCACTGGAAATATGTCAACCTATCTTGATGAAGATGAAGATTATGTTACAGAAGAAGATATTCTGGTGGAATTCAAGAATCTTCATGACAAGTGGACTGAACTTTCTAGAGTGAATCAGCAACTTCATACACAGGTTGGAAATCTGCAAAACGAAAGGGACAATCTTCAACAATCTCACACTGATCTGGTTATCAAACTGAGAGTAAGCCAAGAGGAAGTAAAGACATTGACCAACGAGTTAAATCACTTAAAGAAATGAGTTAAGATGCTAAATTCAGGTGCTTCCAAGCTGGATGAAATTCTTAAGATTGGTCAATCGAGTGGTGACTACACAGGACTGGGGTACAAAGGAGAAAGCTCAGTATCACAGCCCATGTCACAAATGATGTCACAGTCAGTGTCACTGACAGAGAATCAATCCAAAGGGGTGCAGGTTGCTGTGAACAGGTCACATTCTTATTACTATCATGCTCATAACGAAAGAGGTAACAGATTTATACCTGTTTGTCATTACTGCAATCGTCGTGGTCATATTCGTCCTAGATGTTTTATCTATCTTGCTGAGTTAAGACAAGGTACTGCTAGAAACTCTATTTTTCACAGAAATACACAACAGAGATGGGTGGTGAAGCCTAATTACCGGTGCAATTTCATATACACGTCACTAAAGCCTGCCACAACAGATGAGTGGTATTTTGACAGTGGATGTTCCAGGCATATGACTGGTGAAAATAATTTTTTGAAGGATGTGGTGTCTGGAAGTATGGGAAAAGTGACTTTTGGCAATGGTGTCACAGCTCGTGTCATTGGAAAAGGTACTCTAAATGTGCCTTGGTTACCAAAGTTAGATGATGTACTACTGGTAGATGACCTCAAGGCAAATTTGCTCAGCATTAGTCACTTGTGCGACCAAGACTTGGATGTAAATTTCACAAAGAAAAATTGCAAGGTGATTGATCAAAACAACAAATGTATCATGGAAGAAGTAAGATCAAGGGATAATTGCTATCTCATCTCTGCCACATCAACATGTCTTCGATCAAGTATGGAGGATTCAATTCTATGGCATCGAAAATTGGGTCATATGAATATACAGATGCTGCAGAACATAGTTAGTAAAGGAGCTGTCCGTGGGATTCCTCAACTGCAATTTGATGAAATTAGAATATGCGGACCATGTCAGATTGGTAAACAAACAAAGGTGTCACATTCCAAGTCACAGACACCAGGAACAACTCGTGTGCTAGAGCTGCTTCATATGAATTTGATGGGTCCTATGTCTGTAGAAAGTATTGGAGGAAAACGATATGCATATGTGACTGTTGATGATTTTTCTCGTTATACATGGATTGAATTTCTTCGAGAAAAGTCCGACACATTTAATGCATTTAAAGCATTGTGTCTAAGCCTTCAGTGTGAAAAGGGATGTACTATTCTGAAGATTGTACGGATTCGTAGTGATCATGGAAGAGAATTTGAAAACTCAGATTTCTCAGATTTCTGTAATCAGCATGGAATAAGTCATGAGTTCTCTGCACCTAAAACTCCTCAGCAAAATGGAGTTGTGGAAGAAAAAATCGAACTATAGCATAGATGCCACGCGTCATGTTACACGAAAAAAATATTCCACAGAAATTCTGGGCTGAAGCAATGAACACAGCATGCTACACTATAAATCGTGTATATCTCCGTGGAGGAACTGAGAAGACGCCCTATGAAATTTGGAAAGGTAGAACTCCAACTGTTAACTATTTTCATCCTTTTGGTAGTACTTGTTATGTGTTGAATGAAAGGGAATATAAAGGGAAGCACGACCACAAGAGTGATGAAGCTATATTTCTTGGATATGCTATCAATAGTCGAGCTTATCGAGTTTACAACAAAAGGACTCGAACTGTGATGGAATCAGCAAATGTTCATGTCGATGACTCTCTGGGAGTAAGTGCTGTTCCTAATGAAGATGTTACAGATTCTCTACCTGAAGTAAGTTCCAGTGTTCCAGGCAGCGTTTCACCCAGTGTCATAGGTGGTGTCACTGATCAGAATGCAGAAAATGATAATGTGAATGAGGTCACTTTACCTCACAGACAGCCCTCTACTCGAGTACAGAAGAATCATCCTACTGCTGAAGTTATTGGAAGTTTGACTAATGGTGTTCGTACAAGAGAAAAGCCAAGAGTAAATTATAGAGATATGATTCAAATGGCTTGCTACACTTCCTCTATTAAACCAAAGAATGTGAAAGAAGCTCTGGAAGATGAATATTGGATTGGTGCAATGCAAGAAGAACTTGATTAATTCACTCGCAATCAAGTTTGGGATCTAGTTTCATGTCCTCCTAATGTGAATGTTATTGGCACCAAATGGATATACAAGACCAAGAGTGATGAGCATGGGAATATCACTCGCAACAAGGCTCGATTGGTTGCTCAGGGGTGTACGCAAATTGAAGGAGTTGACTTTGACGAGACATTCGCTCCAGTTGCTCGCCTTGAGTCTATCCGATTCTTGCTAGCCATTGCATGTGTATTGCGATTCAAGTTGTATCAAATGGATGTAAAGAGTGCTTTCCTCAATGGTTTTCTTAATGAGGAGGTGTATGTTGCTTAACTAAAGGGTTTTGAAGACCCTCATCATCTCGAGTTTGTCTACAAATTGAAGAAGGCATTATATGGGCTCAAACAAGCTCCTAGGGCTTGGTATGAGAGGCTGACTCAGTACTTGTTAGCCAAAGGATACGAGCGAGGGGGAGTAGATAAAACCCTTTTCATTCGCCAAGTGAAAGGTCAGTTTTTACTTGCTCAAATTTATATTGATGATATCGTGTTTGGCTCAGTGTCACAGGCAATGGTGGATGAGTTTGTTGCTCAAATGACTGGCGAATTTGAGATGAGCATGGTTGGTGAGCTTACTTACTTTCTTGGACTTCAAATTCAGCAACGACATGATGGTATCTTCATTTCTCAAAGCAAGTATGCAAAGAATTTACTGAAGAAATTTGAATTGGAAAATGCTCGTCCAAGAAGAACACCTATGGGAACTCATGAGAAGATCTCCAAAGATGAGAAGGGAACCCCTGTTGATGCAAGTCTTTACAGAAGTATGATTGGCAGCCTTTCGTACCTAACTGCTAGTCGTCCTGATATCTGCTTCAGTGTTGGATTATGTGCTCAATTTCAGGCAGAACCTCGCGAGTCACACCTGGTGTCAGTCAAAAGGATTCTCAAATATATTTGTGGAACAACTGATTATGGAATTTGGTACTCCTTTGATACAAACACCAACTTAGTTGGTTATTGTGATGCTGACTGGGCTGGAAGTTCAGATGATTGGAAAAGCACTTCTGGTGGATGTTTCTATTTGGGAAATAATTTGGTGTTATGGTTCAGCAAGAAGCAGAACTCTATCTCTCTGTCTACCGCCGAGGCAGAATATATTGCAGCTTGTAGTTGTTGTACTCAGCATGAAGCTTATAGTTTAAACCATAGTTTAAACCATGAAGCTTAAACAATTTAGATATCCCTGAACTGAAAATTAAATCCTCTCTCAAGGCACACTTCTCAACTAAATAACCATCTGAAAAACCAAATGAAAGAAAGTGCCCCTGCTTCAAGGCTCAACCCTCTACCAGGACCCAAAGAAAAGGCAAAGGTAAACCATTTGTACTAAATATCCAGTGTGCGTTAATTGGAAATAAACCACATCCAGCTTCAATTTAATGTATTTTAATAGAAAACAGAAACTAAACCAACAACAACACCCAAAACAGCAACCAGAAAGTGAATTGCGTTACAATACTACAGGCATTTATCCTATCACAATCAACTTTGGAGTTATAAGAAGGTAGAAATAAGAACAAGGGAATCTATAGGTATGGAGCACAGATTTAGAAATAAAGCACGCACAATATAGAATAAAGGCCATCCACACTTTGAGACTGTCCAATCTCGAAGAAGTTTCATATTGAAACTAAAGTACAAAAAATTTTGGCATAGCACTCAGGTTTTGCAAAAGAGGATGTCCCCATGCATCATGCTATATACAAGTGATATGTAGCATACAGTTAGATTTTGCAGCATAAGATCTAACATCAAAGGAATTCAATCTTACACAAGCAGAATATTTATAAATATTTCTATTTAGGTACTGCAGTAACTTGCTCAGTTGTAGTTCACCTGAGAAAGACTAGGAAATTACCACTGCCATTACAGTATGTTCCCAAGAGAAAGAGCCATTTTGGCTGCAGAAGTTCAATAGATTGGGACTTTTAAGAAACGCACCAGTTCTCTCAAGGGTATAAAATATTTTGATGCCACTTCTTTTCAAAAGAAACTTGAAAGCATTCCAGTCTTCGCAGTACAACACTTTGTTCGGTAAAAAAAATACTAATGAAAAGATTCATTTGGTCATATAATTATTTCACTCCAACAGCAAGAACAAATTGCAAGGGTTGTCTGACAAAGTCAATGCATAAATGGGTGGTGGCCATGAATGAAGAAATGGAATCTCTACACAAGAATGGTACTTGGGATCTTGTGACGCTGCCGAAAGGAAAGAAAATTGTTGGTTGCAAATGGGTCTTCAAAAGAAAAGAAGATAATTCAGGTGTTGACGATGCAAGGTATAAGGCACGATTAGTTGCAAAGGGCTATAGTCAGGTACAAGGTGTTGATTTTAATGATGTTTTCTCACCTGTTGTAAAACATAGCTCTATTCGTGTATTACTTGCATTAGTAGCCATGTTTGATTTGGAATTGGAACAGCTTGATGTTAAGACAACGTTCCTACATGGTGAATTAGATGAACAGATCTATATGAAACAACCTGAAGGCTTCGAATTTGAAGGTAAGGAAGACCATGTTTGTTTGTTGAAGAAATCCTTATATGGATTGAAGCAATCTCCAAGACAGTGGTATAAAAGGTTTGATTCATTTATGTTGGGTCATGATTTCTCCAGGAGCATGTATGATAGTTGTGTTTACTTCTGGAAGTTAAAAGATAATTCATTCATTTATCTTTTGTTATATGTTGATGACATGCTCATTGCGGCTAAGAATCTTGCAGAAATTCACCAGTTGAAGGCCTTATTAAATGGTGAATTTGAAATGAAAGACTTGGGAGCAGATAAGAAGATTCTTGGTATGGAGATTAGATGAGATAGAGGAGTTGGAAAACTATATCTGATCCAAGAATGTTACTTTAAGAAAGTTTTGGAGAGATTTGGCATGTTGGATGCCAAACTAGTCAGTACTCCTCTTGCTAGCCATTTTAGGCTATCTGCTGCTCAATCACAAAATTCAGAGGAGGAGGAAAGTTATATGGCACGTGTTCCTTACTCTAGTGCCGTTGGCAATATCATGTATGCAATGGTTTGTACTCGCCCAGATATTTCACAAGCAGTTAGTGTTGTTAGCAGGTATATGGCAAATCCAGGCATAGAACATTGGCAGGCTGTGAAATGAATACTCAGATATTTGAAGGGTACTTCAAACTCGTGTTTGGAGTTCGGTAGGACCAACAACACTTTGGTTGGTTTTATAGATTCAGACTACGCCGGTGACCTTGATAAGCGCAGGTCTCTTACAGGTTATGTATTTTGCATTGGAAGTTGTGCAATTAGCTGGAAAGCTACTCTACAACATGTAGTGGCTTTATCCACTACTGAAGCATAATATATGGCAGTCACTGAGGCTATTAAAGAAGCTTTATGGTTGAAAGGTTTATTCGGCAAATTAACTCTACAAGAAGAGGTTACTACCATTTACTGTGATAGTCAAAGTGCAATTCATTTGACTAAAGACCAGATGTATCATGAGCGGACGAAGCATATTAATATCAAATATCATTTTATTCGAGATACCATTGCTGAGAAAAAGGTCCTTGTTCAGAAGATTAATAACAAGGACAATCCTGCCGATATGTTTACAAAAGCTCTTCTAGTATACAAGTTCAAGCAGTGTTTGAACTTGATTGGTGTTCATGTTTTGTGATTCAACCCATTGGGGTTTTGCCGGAAGTGTGTTTTGATTAAGTCTCTATTTTTCGAGTTCCAGACCAATGTGGAGATTTGTAATAAATGTTCTGGAACAACACATCATTGACTTTTGTGGAATAGCACATCATTGTTGATTTTTTTGTGGAACAGCACGTCGTTATTGAATTATGGCAGAGTTGGTGGAATTCAAAGTGCATGATTTTCAAACATGGAAACTTCCTCCATTTCAGACGCGTAGAAATTTTGTTGGGTTCACACTTCAGCCTTTGCCTATAAATAGAAGGCAAAAGGCTGAAGTTAAAACCATCCCAAACAAGAAAGCCTCTGCCTTTCTAGTTTTTTCTCCAATCCTTTTTTCATTTAGAAAGCTTCTATCATTTCCTTTGTTTTCAGAAAGGATTGTAGAATTTTGGTGTTCCACCTTTGTAGTTTTGTTTTCACATAATAGTGAATTTTGGCACCACCTCCGGCGGTGGACGTAGGGTCACATTGACCGAACCACGTAAATCTTTGTGTCCATTATCTCATTTATTTTTCTCGTTACTATCATCTATTCTTTTAGACTATTAGATACAACGTGAGATTCATTTATTCCCTAACAAATTCCAATGCCGGAAACTGATTGCAATTCCCATAATAATCCCGTGATTCCAAAAGTATGCATCTCAACTTTCGGAGATTAGGCATCTTCCGTATAATCTCATCTGCATCTTTCCCGCAAGAAAAAGAAGGTGAAGAAATAGATACAAGGTTATGTAATTGGGAAGAGCTATCTAGCAATTCGAAGACAAAATAATCATCCACATGAACATGCCTCAACTTCACCATGCACCAAATTGCGCTTGGTAATATGACCTTACCTCTTAATCCCTTGAAAATAAATGTTTCTAAATTCAAAAGTTTGGCTATTGATGATGGAACAGAGTCTATATCCCCAAAGATTTCCAAGTACCTCAAATGAACCAATAACTCCAATGGTTTGGGAAAAGAGCTACCCAAATTGATGCATTCCAAATTCAACACTCTAAGAAGTTTAAAATTGTTCCAAATGAATGAAATGTCATAGGAGCATCTTGGATATCTATCACTGATGGCAAAGAAAATTAAAGAACTGGCCCATGCTACAGAAGGCCTTGAAGCAACAAAATGCTTTCTTTTTGCAAAAATGCACAATCGACGTGCCTCATATGTCATGGGATTTGAAGAAGAACAATGATCAAAATAATAATCTGAATCATCAAAAGAAGCAAATGGTTCATCATATTGGGTTATTAGTTGCAAAAATTTTTCCTCCTTAGCTTTTAGTTGGCACAGATCACGTAGGAGATAATGAATACGGCATGTTTTCACCCCACCATTGGATCTTTTTTCTACAACCATTACTAGGCTTCTTCCGATAAGATCATTATACTTTATACGATAATATGTTAATTTTTTAGATATCAGATCCCCTGTCCAAGATTATCCTATCTTATTCTGTTTAATGTTCAAAACGACGTAGTTTATACTTTGTACGATAATATGTTAATTTTTAGAGATCAGATCCTCTGTCCAAGATTATCCTGTCTTATTCTGTCTAATGTTCAAAATGACGTAGTTTAACTAAAACTATAGATTAAAAATCATAAATATCACTAAAATTACTTTACAATTATTATACCCTAACCAAAATATGAGTGAACTCTACACTGTAGTGTTAATTTTGGACATGATAACACAGGATAATCTTGGACAGAAGATCTCATCTCAATTTTTTATACATTATACGCTAATATTTGATAGTTTATATGCTAATACCCTAATTCTGTATAATTTATATAATAATTTTTTATACTTTATACGCTAATATTAAATTTATACGCAAGTCTGGTGTCACAGGAGAATGTCCTCTGCTTTAAACAGGAGAGGTTAAATTTTTTGAACAACAACAAATTGTAGACAAATTTTCAGTTAGTTAAAATTTATTAAAAGTCTCCTTTTCCGAGCCAAAAAGCCCTTTCTTCTCCCCGCAGTCAACCACACACCCCCCCCCCCCACCCCCCCTCTTTTCTTTGAGTTTTAATCATAGTTAGATAATTTTCTACATGTTATTCTTAATTCATTCTCTCCAGGTGTTAACTTTCTATAACTCTATCTATTAAAGACTTTTTTTTTTGTTTAATAAAAAGTAGATTAGTGCTAATTGATGATGTATTTCAATTCAATATTTCATTCTAACATTTTTAATCATTAATTATCCACTTAATTAATTTAATATTAGCATTAAATATGCGCGTAGGAAACAAAGGTTTTTTAATTCTAATTAGTTTCATAGTTGGGTAGAAGAAAGAAATAATTCAGAAGAATTTCAAATCACATTTAGCAGTCTAGGAGCAAGGAATAGGAATTCATTTATTCGTTGTTAGTGGAGTTGAAATCGTTCTACATTCCAGAGGTTCCATTTGCCAAATCTAAGTCTACTTTATACATAAGAATAACCTTTCTTTCACTCTATTTTTTTAGTTTAATTTTCTTTATGTCTTCCATTATTTGCATATGTATTTCTATGATAATGGTTAGGGAGTAGTTTTATTTTTCTTCATTAAATAATGAAGCATTAGCTGTAATGGAATCATGAGACCTAATTGTGCATATTAAACTAATTTTTAATGAGTTCTAAAAAATTCACTAAGCATAGAGTTAATGTTTAAATTCTGATCAAATTTATTTAATTTAAATAATGCCAATTTAATTTTCATTAATTACATATTGGAGATTAAAATGCCTCTATGACAATTATTATATATTGCTTCAAGATGTAGGGACTCGGGATACTTGTGCATTGAGTGAAAAATTGTTTGCCTTTGAAGATGAGCAAAAAAAAGTGATTGAGAAGCACATCAATTCTTCAAGGGTAAAACGACTAAGGGCTCAAAGGTTTCGACTGCGACAACGACCCCAAAATAATGAAGATTGTCAAGAGGCCATAGAATGACATTTTGTTGATTATAGTTATTGTAAAATTATCTTAATTTTTCAAATGGATCATTTAGCATAAAGGATTACAATCTAAATCCGCGTTTATTGTTAGTAGGTTTATGAGCGAATGCTTCCAAATCCGTATTCTTGGATTTCTCCCGCATTTTGCCGTTTACATGAGATCCTTTTGGCTAAACAAAAAAAAGAAAGAAAAAGAAAAGTTTGGCGATATGCTTTTGGCACAATGGAAAAGTCTTTTAAGAATTTTATTACAAAGCCTTTAATTCTTGGCAATTCATTGATGATGCATAAAATATTTTGAGGATTTACCCTTTTTCATTTACTTGTATGCAATATTTTTGCTCATGCACAAATACTTTGTTTCTCTTTTTTTTAAAGTAATTTTAGAAAATTCAAATCATTATTTAATTTATTCCCCTTAATTGAAAAGTTTGCTTAGAAAACATATTTGTTTTTGTTTCTGGTATGTTAGCACCTCAACTCTTTAAAATTCAAATGGTAGGTTTAGAGAAAATAACTTGGTATGGAATATATTGATGTAGTAATTCTTGGAGTTGAATTCGATTAGCATTCTATGTCTTGAGCCTTGCACAAGAAGGGTTTATGCATATGGCATGAGCAGGAACTATGGATTCTGTTGCCTTGGTAGATAGCTTGAAAACTCAAAAATGAATAATAAAAGATATGGAATAGCAAGTACGAATGTCTATCATTTGTTTATGTATATTTCAACAAGATATATCCCTTTGATCTTGGGGATTGATGGCATTTGTTTCACGTTGCAATTTAATCACTAATTTATTTTTTTACTAAATTATTAACAAATAGAATGTACTTTTTATTGAAACCTTTAACTACTGATGAAATATTATAATTAAAAATAGAAATAAAATAAAAAATATCAAAGATGACAATTCATATCCAATCTTATGTTGAAAATTATAACATGCCATCCCTGCCCCCTCACGTCAATCCCACGATAGGCCAAGCGGCTAGGAAGAAGTGTAATGAACGAGAGTTGTTGAAACTAGCATATTGGAAATTATCTTGGAGATTGTGTAATGAATTGTCAGTACAATCGTGGGAAGAAATGGTGAGTTTTATTATTGCGAAAATCGTTGAATACAACCAACTATCATTAAGAATTTCATCTTTGGGGCGTTCTTATGAAGAAACACTTATGATACTAGAGCCAAGCGGCTAGGAAGAAGTGTTATGAACGAGAGTTGTTGAAACTAGCATATTGGAAGATCAATTGGCCAAACCAGAAAGAATTCGGTTCAGATGTAGGATACAAAAAAAGAATCGACCCTTCAGGGTTACCCGATATTGCAATCATCGTCGATCAGCAAGAAATTCTGATAACTTGTTGATTCGTCTGGTATCTAAATATAGGACTTGGTACGTTGAATTTTCAAGATTAGGAATTCCTATCTTTGATATCATTTAACCAAATGTAACTTCTTGATCAAAAATCCAAACATTTATCTATCCAACCATGAGGTAGATCAGCACAGAAGCCACCAGGGCACGCAAATCTGAAGAAGTTATCACGGACGAGCCACATGCAGGGAAACTTGCACGTGTGGTTCCAACTACTCGATACAACGATCTATTAGATCGATAAAAAGGTAGAACTAAAAAAATGGGTCTGATAGGTGCGTCAAAGTGTGACCTGATCTCCCACAGAAGCCACACATAAAGAGTGATCTGATAGGTGCGTCAAAGTGTGAAAGATGACATGAGCATATATATCAAAACAGTACCAGTCGTTGTTGGCCATTACCCTATCGAGCTTGGACCAAATAGTGCCATTGGACCAAATGAGGTGGCTCCCCATAGATGGGACGTCAGAAATACCTAGAGATAAGGTGAGCTCCAAGAAATCCTGTATCTCATACGCTGTGACTGGGTTGCCATTAATCCTTTCATTTTCGAATAGGACATTGTTGAAATCCCCAAAATCATCCACGGAGTATCCACCGTAGCCAAAGATTCCAAAGCACTCCATAAAAGTCGTCTTTCCGCAATAGTATTGAGACCATAAATAAAAGAGACATGGAAGGTTAACTGAGTTACCTTACATGTGACAGCCAAGTGAATGAGTTGAGGGTGTACCGCTAACGTAGAAATGTCCATCTTGAGAGGATTCCATAGTACAATAATACGGCCCGGTTGGTGTAAACCGAAATTGTTACATTGGAGCCAACCCGGGAACCTTACTCGCATCAACGAATCCACTTTACTCTCATCCATCTTGCATTCAAGAACTCCAAACACATCTAGGCATTGCTTACCTAGGGTAGTCGCAACCTCTTTTTACTTTAGGACGCGGTTGAAACCCTTTATATTCCAAGAGCCTATCTTCATGAAAACTATTTACGGCCTACACCGATCCCATTCCCATGCCCTTTTGCCTTTTTGCCCTTCCCCTTCTTGTTTTTGTGGACTCGTATCCATTGTTGCACCTCAGTGAGAGGTGTATCCGCAGGAAAAGAGGTAGCACTAGCCTCCTCATCAGTGCCGAATATCTTTTCCATAGGTAAACCCACCACAATCGTTTTGGGGGATACTGATGTCCCTGTGGATGATTCATCAAAAATCTCCTCTTCTACCATTGGGTTCTTGCTTTGATCGATGGAGGCTTTAACCTTGTTAGTGGCCCGTTCTGTGGTTAAGACGTCGTTGATCTCCAATTCCCCTTCCTCCATCTCCATGGGGCCTTTCCTTTATCAATAATTGGGTGAGTATTTTTTTGATCATCTGTAGATTAAAGTTCCTCAATTCGGGCCGAGTTGACCGTCTCATGATCCATCGCCTCAACTTGGCTCTTGTCCATTTTCTTATCATTCTTCACCTCAACCGGGGGCTTAGGGGGTTTTGATGTTCCCCTAGGTTTGGCAACTCCCGAAGGACCGGCTACATCCTTGGACGGGAGTAGAGTGGCCTGAACTCTAGACTCGCTCCGTGTCGTCACACCGTTCACTATCCTTGGGCGAGATTGTGAACGGCCCCTTGTCTTTGCCATTTGACCCCTACAATGATCAACATCATGGCGCAATATACGGCAAGTAGTGCAAAACTGAGGCTCCCTTTCATATAGAACCCTTTGGGTGTGTTGAATTCCATTCATGAGTGCAAAGGTGATTTCCTTAGGGAGTGGTTTGGTAGCATCCACTTCCACCAAAACTCGCGCAAAAGCGGTACGTTCCATTGTCACTGTACATTCATCCGCAGCAATTGGAACCCCGATACGTTAAGTTATCTTTCCCAGAGCCACTTCACTCCAATGGTCCAATGGAAATCCAGGAAGCCGAATCCAAGTGGGTATAGAGCTAAAGCGTGTGTCATTGAATACAAAACATGGTGGCAAGACCTTGAGGAGCCAAGGAACGCCAAAAGTGTCATATGGGCCATTTTGGAGTACCGAATCCCGATCACTCTCATTTTGAAACCGAAATACCATCCATCCATCGTCATGAATTGTGAACCGGTGTTGCACTCCCCATTTGGTCTGAACCTCGTGAATAGCTTTGAGCCCAGGGAATTTCCGAAGAACGTATCCCACTAAGCTATGACCAAAATCTCTTCCGTCCCCTTTTTTCAATTCAAATTCGGTATCCTCCCATTTTTTCAACTTGAAGTCTTTGTTAATCTTCTTCCTATCCATAAATAAAGATGACCAAGAAAAGGTGGTGGCTGCCCTTTGTGGTCCTTTAACAGCCCGGTTATCACCATTTGCAACATCACCTAAAACAGCCCCTTTTGTGCCCAAAACAGCCCTGTTATCACCATTTGAACCATCCATTTTTGCGCCATTAATGCCTGAAATTCCCTTGTGTTGTTGCTCCATTTTTCCCTGATTTTTATCCCCCAAATTAGCAATTAATTTCGCTGAGATTTGGCCGGAAGCAACTCCGGCAGAAAGGGTGGCGGATTTATGATTTTCGGCAGCCGCTTCGGCTCCATTTTCCTGCATCACAAGGCACTCCTTGGCTGCTTTAATGGGTGCAGAAATTACCCCTTCAAGCTGTGCAAACTCTCCAGAAACAGTAGTTATATCATGGCTCCTATTTCCTCCCGTTTTTTGTTCAATTCCGGCGGGTTTATCAAATCCCGTTTTTCCGGCGTAATCAATTCCGGCGACGGCCAAGGTGGTTCGTATGGCCTGAGTAGAGTTGGCATTAGGTTCAGCAAGTTGGTGACTCAAAATCGGCTTGTTTGCAGCTTTATTTTTGCCGGAAATCAACTCCTCCGAGCTGCCCGTTTTTCCGGCGATGGGTTTGGCAGCCCGACAGTTTTTGGCAGATGTGGTGGCACTCCCATTGCCTAGTTTGCCCAATGGGAGTGAGCCAAGTGTTAAGTGTCTTCAACTGTCCAATGAAATATTTCCAAGTGGCAGTGGGTCCCACTAAATGAGTTGGCAGCTAGGCTGAGTTGGATTCGGTGGGAAAGTGGAGGATTCAAAATTTCAAATTTCAAGCAGCTTTTGCACTATTCATCATCTCTAATCTCTAGCCATTCACCCAAAATGCTTCAAAAACTGAAATAAGCTCAAGAAATGCCAACCTTGTTTGCAGCACTCCAAGATTAGAAGCTAGGCATGAATAAAATCAGTTGGTTAAGCAAAGAACATGCCTCCAAATAGGTTAAGAGCACCCGGCCAAAATCTCCAAATCGAAGCTGAAAAACGTGTAAAAATCCCCTTGGAAGTCCCTCAAAATGTATAGGAATGGTAGTGGGAGGAATGTAGAGAGCTCCCCAACATAATCAGCTGCAGCAAAAATGGTGAAATGAAGTTTTCAGCTCAATGAACAAGACGGTGAACAGTAAAAATCCAATTTGCCCAAAACGGAAATTGAGCAAAATCCGGCCCAAAACTTAATGAAAAAATCCCAAAAACTACCAGAAAATCCCTAAAGATATAGGGAATATGTCTCTTAAATTATTTGGGCCAAAAACTTGACAAAATCGTGGAAAAAAAATCCAAGAACAAGGCTGCCCAACCAAGTGCCAAGACTTGATTTTTCCGTGAATGAACCGTGAAATGCTCCAAATATCCTGCCAAAGCTATGTTGATGCAGTTCCAATCAATATGTAAGCAAGAAAACCACAAGAAATCCACAAGAAATCCACATAGTACAAGGAGAAAGCAAACCCTAAGTGTGGGCTTGAGAGCATCTCTCTCTAACTTTCTCTCACAACATACACGGTCTCGCCACTTTCAATCTTTGTGAGGGCGAGACCTCGCATTTTTTGTTTTGTGAAGGCGAGGTCTAGTGGCGAGACCTCGCCACTAAGAATGTCGTGAGCTCAAGTTTCATAGGTTTTCTTTATAACATTAGGAACTTCATTTTGCAATCCATGATTTGAGAATGGTTTCATGCATTATATTTTCCACCTCATGAGTGAAGAATGAATCATGCCTCGCCACTTAGAATGTTTTGAGCTCATGATTCAGTGTTTTCTTTATAGCATTTGCAATTTCATGACAGTATTTACTTTGCATCCCAGGTTTTGAGAATACTTGCCATACATCATATTGTCCATTTCATGAGTGAAGAATGCAATACATTTCATTGCAACTTTCTTGTGTGTGCATTACATACTTTGTGTTTCACAATGTTTCAAGCTTATGTTTTTGCATGATTAACACTTCATCCGTCATTCTTACATTCACTCTCACTCTCATTTCACAACACTTAGCTCACAACACCTCACATATCATCATCACACACGCACTCACACGGCGAGACCTCGCCACTCACACAACTACACAGCGAGGTCTCGCCGTTAGACCGCGCCACCACCACAATTGCACGGCGAGGTCTCCCCGCGAGACCTCGCCACTCTTGTGCACAAACGACATTGTCTCGCCCTGAGACCTCGCCATGAAAACACTTCGTTGCTGCTATGAAGCAACACGCGTTTGTGATTGATAATTTTTCGAAGTGTGGGAGTTTGTTTTCCTTGCACAGGTGAAAGGAGGCGTGGTTGTTGGAAGCTTGAAGACGCAAGAAGCATACTGAAGACGTGTAGTCCCAGTGCCCATAAGCGTGATTGGCCTACTGTTTGTTAACTAATTTTTGGGCTTTCACTAAAGGCGATGGCATACTTGTAAATTGGTAGTCATTTTATGTTTGCGTATTAATTACATTTTGTAACTTCTATAAATAGAGGATTTAGTCATAGATTAGAAGATATAGATCATTCTAGAGTAGTAAACAGACTTTTGATTTTGAGAGTGGGAATTTTCTCTCTCTAGCTTTCTCTCTCTAGAATTTTTTCTTCGTTTTCAATTCCGATCGAGAATTTGGACCGATCATTGTAAGCTTCTACTCAATTAAGGAGTAAATTCACAAAACTTTGGTGGATTAGAAGCAATCAAGGCAATTCATTTGGTAAAATCTTTTCAATTTAATGAAAATGAACTGTTCTTCACTGCGATTTGATGATCTGGAGTTGATAATGGAATTTTGTGGCTAAATTGATGATGTCTTAGGGTTTGGACCAGATGCTTGAGTAATTAAACGAAGGAAATGCTATGCAATTGACTAAGTAACTAAAGAATGAATTCATACTTGTTCTTAACGAATGAAAAATGTCAAGTTTCATAATTTTTGCACTTTCACTGATTGAATTAAACCTTGATTGTGGTCGCCATGCTAGATTGTGGTCGCCATGCTAGATTGTGGTCGCCATGCTCGGTTCGCCAATTCGAGTGAGAAATGCATGAGATGAGGTCTAAAAGTATGATAATTGAGTCTCTTTACTTGATTTGGTTGTTCGTGATCCGAGATGCGGTCGCCAAGCCGATCGGAGGTCATTGAATCATAAGATAGAGTAATGAGTGGCTTTTTAATACTAACCGAAGGCTTGGAAACTTAGATCAGGCCTCGCCATGGGAGATCTAAGGTTTTGCATGCTAGAGTTGGTAGTATTGTTAAGTTGAGACGTTGCGGATTTCATTTATCACACTTAGGCCTCGCCATAGGAAAGTGTGGCGTTAAGGAGAGTAGAAAGAGGTGCGGTCGCCATGCTGACTTTTAGCTACAATCCTAGGCAGCTTTGGTCTCCTCTGAGTTTGAATGTGCGTCAAATGCATAGCATGAGTAGTTTAATGAACAATCATCTGGCACCTAAATCCTAAGACATCGATTTCTTACTTACTACCTTACAACACTTCTTGTTTGTGTCTTTACTTTATTCCTTATTTCTCTATTTAGATTAGTATTGTCATTTCTTAATTCATCATTCTTGTGACATTCAACAGAACAATTTAGAATTTTTGAAACCAATCCCCTTCCCTGTGGATACGATACTCTACTCACTTCTTCTACATTAGTTTAGGGGTAAAATGCAAGGTTAACGACACGCTTGTCAATTTGGCGCCGTTGCCGGGGAAGGCACGGTATCTTGAATTTGGATTTGCTCTGTTTTATTTTCTTTTCCTTTGTGTAGCTTAGTAGTTTTGTTATGTTTCATTGTTGTTTTTATTTTTGTGTTTTGTTCTGTCTACTGTGGTGTGTTTGTGGCCAGTGTAGGATACTTGAACTCAATTGGAAAAGAATATTGCACACCACCAGTACCCAAGATGTCTAGGTGGTATGGGGACTTTTTAGTGCCTCATTCTGATTACCCACAAGATTGGATGGTTGACACACGACCAACACCGAGAACACTTAGGGACTTCTCTCCACCACCATATGAGGAGCCATGGCGTACTCAAGCACAAAGCAATAAGCTGTATGACATGCTTTCTCAACTTCTGGAAAGACTTGATAGAAACTCACAAAAGGAAGAAATGAGATTTTCTCAAGAAGAGTTTTCAAGAGGCCAGCAAAGGAGTCCTCAACTAGAGGCATTATGGAGCAATGTGGGAGAACAAAGTGAGCTACCAAGTCAATATGAACCATGCTATCCACAAGGTACACCTCTAATTTCTAGAACACCAACTCCTAAGGAGTATCATTTGGAAATGCAAGCTAATGTTGAACGTGGCAAAAATTATCCTTGGGAGGTGGAATCTACAAATGTTGAGGTTGTCTCACAAAAATGCATCGTTGAAAAACCTTTCTGGCATGAGTCAAATTTTAGCTTTTCTAGTGAGGATGAGGTCTCTGATGATGAGTTTGATATTGATGCATTTAGGGCCATATGTTTTCTTAGTGAAAATATGAGAAATGTGTCAAATTTTGAGTCTTGCATTAATTTTATGGAATTCCATGAGTCGAATGATGTTGATAACCATTCATTAGAGTCTTCTCTTTTTGATAGCTTTGTGAATTGTACAGAGACACTTATTGATGATCATTGTGATATAGATCATGTTGAACTGGCTAAAGAGAATGTCAACACATTGCTTGAAACTCTTGTTGAGACACCAACTCTTGAAATGGTGATTGAATCTAGATGTCTAAATTGCGACTCACAAGAAGTACAGAATGAGATACTCTTGTTGATTGAGAATAATGCCTTTTGTGTTGTTAACAAAGAAAAGCCTCAAGAAATTCCACATGTTAGTCTAGATGATGAAGATGTGCCAATTTTGAATCACATTGCTAACATAGTGGAAAATTGCTTCATTGATTCATCTATTTTTGAGCTCACTGATGTTAGTCTAGATGAAGAAGAAATTTTCCATGTTAGTGTAGATGATGCAGACGTGGGAATTTTGACTGACATTGCTAACATAGTGGAAAATTGCTTTATTGATACATCAATTTTTGAGTTTACTGATGAGTTTGTTGAGACCATGGATATACACCCATTGGTTGAGCCTTGTAGGATTAAAACGCCTAGTGTGGTGGAAGAAGAAAACGATAAGCCTACATTAGTGGAAGAAGTAAAGGAGGTGCCTTCACTAGGGGAACCTCAGTGGTTCAAAGTGGAATTTGTAGAGGTGGTTCCCCATGTGCATGAGCTTAAGTACCTTTTTGAAAATATTCTTCAAGTGCCCTACAGGAGGAAAAAGAGCGTCTATGAGAGAGCATTTTTCTGGTACAGAGATGGATATTCTGAATCTTGAAGAAGAAGAAGGCTTAAACAATAAAGTCTAGCTGGAGACTAATAAAATCCAGAACTTCTTCTTTTTCTTATTATCTTAAATAATTTTGCTCATGCTCACCAAGGCCAATCATGTTGTAGGGGCATGTACATGAAGGAAGTTGCAATAGAAATAGGATATGCACACATGAGGCTAAATGTGGTGGAGTGGTGCCATGGACTACTCCCATACTACACACAACCTTTTTATTTTACATATCAAGCATGAATTGTGCATGTGCCACTAGTGCTACTAATTTTATATATTTTACACCACTATGATTCCAAATCATGGTGCGCGACACTTTGCTTGCATACTACCTCCATATCATGTCTACCTTGCACCAACATGTAGTGTACTTGAGTGAGTGATCTCTAATAAGCTTTGATTCCCCATGTGTAGGAAATTTCTCATTCAAAGAGGGAACTATGGACAAAGACACTCCACCAAGCAAACATTGGAATTCATGACATATCAATTCCAAGGAGCTCCTAAACCTATCTTTACTTTACATTGAGGACAATGTACGTTTTAAGTGTGGGGGAGTGAATGTTTGCTTTGGTTTGTATCTCTTGGACTTTATATGCTTATTTTCTTCATGAAGGAAATTTTTTATGCTATGTGATGCAAGGCATGCTACTTTTAGTTGTGTTGTATTATTTTGGGCTTTTGTATGTTATTTCCCGTATATGTTGTGTTTTTCATTTGTTGTGCACGTTTTAAGTTTTTTGCAAAATTTTGGAAATTTTTGAGATTTTTTGTGAATAAGTGATGTTCTTGAATACAAGTTATATGTAGTTGACATTTCTGTGGGAAAACTTGTATATCCATGGAATGTTTGAAGTGTTAAGTGTTGTTGTTTTGGTTGGTTAGTGTTTTTAAGTTTTTTTTTAAGGAGTATGATTGTGTCCTAATAAAATGTAATGTGTAAAATGAAATGAAAAGTGGTGTAGTGATAGTGTGGGCAATGAAAGGTTTGAAATGAAGTATCACTTTGTATTTGAACTAGTGCTCTTCTGTTAGCTATGTTTAACCTCTGGTTCATCAAATTTCTATGTTATTGCATGCGAAAATATTTTTCATTTCTGGTTTCAAATTTGAATGAAATTGGCACGTTTTGTTGGCCAAGGCATGATGTTAAAGTAAGATAGATATGCCATGCAAACTATTTAATGACATAGGAGGTAATTTGGTTTGAGTGGTTCTTTGTTATACATCTCCTTGGAATTTTAGGGTTCTTGCATATATAGTCCCTTAAAGACACATTCGAACTAGTGGTTACACAAGAAAGGATATGGAGAAAAAGCCTTTGGCAATTGGGAATAAAAAGCCGAAATACCCTGGGCAAGTGATTATGGAAAAAAATAGCCATAAAACCCAGGCGAAAAGTGGGAAAAAAGAGCCACAAAATCCAGGCTATCATACACCAATGTGTGTGACAAAAGAAAGCACCAAAGTGCAATTTGAATGTAAATGATCTAATAGAAGCACCAATGTGCGCCATTGATCTTGTGTGCTATTTGTTCCTATGTGTGGATATGGAGATTGATATGCAGTGAATCGTAAGATAGAATAAAAGGGTTATGCATACATTAAGGGCACTGAGCCAGTATTCCTCAGCACACACTTGCACGTATGACATTTTGGTCTTTATTCATTGTGCCTTGGTTGATAAAGTGTGTTGAAATCTAAAAATTTGGAACGGGGAAACCTTTTAGAATTTTTGTGTGAGAAATATTTTGATGAACCTAGAGATGGACTTAGTAAACAAGGGAGTAACGGTTTGAATGTGAGTGATTAACATGGGTTGTGTAAGTGTGATGTTGTTTCCATGCCTGAGGGCAAGCAAGAGTTTAAGTGTGGGGGAAATTGATGAGTTGGTTTTATACCAACTTATATGTGTTATATCACTTGGCTTTGGACTTGTTTTTCATGCAATTATGTAGTGTTTTGTGCCATTGTGTGTATTTATGTGGTTTGCAACTTGGAAGTGCTAAAATGGTGAAAAGGACCAAAACTGATGATTAAATGAGGTGAATGTGTGTTTGATGTTAAATGACAAGGAAAGAGTTTGAAAGAGTTGGAAGGGTGTGTGAGAGATTTGAGAAAACCCTAAACATGTCTAATTGCTTAGTTTGAAGTTGGGCAGAATTGGTAGTGTTACTTCATTTGAGTGTATCTCTCTCAATACTAATCCAAATGAGGGGATCTTGGATTTTCTGGAAAGATCTTTGAGTATTCTTCATTTTTTATGTTTTAACTTTCTTATAAATCTGTGTGCAAGTAGGAGAAACGGGGGCATCTTTGAAATTTTTCCTTCAGGTTTTCATCCTTGACTTCATATTGCCATAGTTTGGTAGAATGTGTATATCTTGAGCTACAAATCTCCTATGATGCTGGTTCTTGAACCAATGGAAAGCCAAGAGAAAGACCTAAAATCTTATGTTCACCACAAATCCCAATTCAGAGGCTAAGTCACACATATTGTGCATAGAAGTAGATTGTTGTGCTGAAATAGTTGCATCACACACACATGCACTCACCTAGCCACACACATGCACTCACCTCGCTGCACACAACCACTCACCTCGCCGCACACACACGCACACCTTGTTGCATGGCCATGCGACGAGCTCACACACCTCACCCCACGAATGTGCGGCGAGCTCACCTGATTACTGCACAAGCGTGCGGTGACCTCGCATCACGCTCGCATGTGCAGTGAGTACCCGCACAGCACACACAGTTTTGCCACACTTCAGTATTTTGGCCATAACTCTCTCATCGTAGCTCCAAATTGAGTGATTCAAAATGCTATGGAAAGCTAAGACATAGGGATACAACTTTCATGTTTTACGTTTTTTCCATATTCACAATGTATCAGGGTCAGGTTTTGGTTGGAAATTGATCTTGCACAGAAAGCAGCGAGACCTCGCGGCGAGGTCTCGCCACTTTCAATCTTTGTAAAGGAGAGACCTCGCGGCGAGGTCTCGCCATTTTTTGTTTTGTGAGGGCGAGGTCTAGTGGCGAGACCTCGCCACTAAGAATGTCGTGAGCTCAAGTTTCATAGGTTTTCTTTATAACGTTAGGAACTTCATTTTGCATTCCATGATTTGAGAATGGTTTCATGCATTATATTTTCCACCTCATGAGTGAAGAATGAATCATGCCTCGCCACTTAGAATGTTTTGAGCTCATGATTTCAGTGTTTTCTTTATAGCATTTGCAATTTCATGACAGCATTTACTTTGCATCCCAGGTTTTGAGAATACTTGCCATACATCATATTGTCCATTTCATGAGTGAAGAATGCAATACATTTCATTGCAACTTTCTTGTGTGTGCAGTACATACTTTGTGTTTCAAAATGTTTCAAGCTTATGTTTTTGCATGATTAACACTTCATCCGTCATTCTTACATTCACTCTCACTCTCATTTCACAACACTTAGCTCACAACACCTCACATATCATCATCACACACGCACTGACATGGCGAGGTCTCGCCGCGAGACCTCGCCACTCATACAACTACACGGCGAGGTCTTGCTGTTAGACCTCGCCACCACAACAATTGCACGGCGAGGTCTCGCCGTGAGACCTCGCCACACTTATGCACAAACAGCGAGGTCTCGCCATGATACCTCGCCATGAAAACACTTCGTTGCTGCTATGAAGCAACACACGTTTGTGGTTGATAATTTTTCTAAGTGTGGGAGTTTGTTTTCCTTGACATGTGAAAGGAGGCGTGGCTGTTGGAAGCTTGAAGACTCAAGAAGCATGCTGAAGGCGTGTAGTACCAGTGCCCATAAGCGTGATTGGCCTATTGTTTGTTAACTAATTTTTGGACTTTCACTAAAGGCGATGGCATACTTGTAAATTGGTAGTAATTTTACGTTTGCGTATTAATTACGTTTTGTAACTTCTATAAATAGAGGATTTAGTCATAGATTAGAAGATATAGATCTTTCTAGAGTAGTAAACAGACTTTTGATTTTGAGAGCGGGAATTTTCTCTCTCCAGCTTTCTCTCTCTAGAATTTTATCTCTCTAGAATTTTTTCTCCGTTTTCAATTCCGATCAAGAATTTGAACCGATCATCGTAAGCTTCTACTCAATTAAGGAGTAAATTCACAAGACTTTGGTGGATTGGAATCAATCGAGGCAATTCATTTGGTAAAATTTTTTCAATTTAATGAAAATGAACTGTTCTTCACTGCGATTTGATAATCTGGAGTTGAGAATGGAGTTTTGTGGCTAAATTGATGATGTCTTAGGGTTTGGACCGGATGCTTGAGTAATTAAACGAAGGAAATGCTATGCAATTGACTAAGTAACTAAAGAATGAATTCATACTTGTTCTTAACGAATGAAAAATGTCAAGTTTCATAATTTTTGCACTTTCATTGATTGAATTGAACCTTGATTGTGGTCGCCATGCTAGGTTGAGGCTCGGTTCACCAATTCGAGTGATAAATGCATGAGATGAGGTCTAAAAGTATGATAATTGAGTCTCTTTACTTGATTTGGTTGTTCGTGATCCGAGATGCAGTCGCCAAGCTGATCGGAGGTCATTGAATCATAAGGTAGAGTAAGCAGTGGCTTTTTAATACTAACCGAAGGCTTAGAAACTTAGGTCAGGCCTCACTATGGGAGATCTAAGGTTTTGCATGCTAGAGTTGGCGGTATTGTTAAGTTGAGACGTTGTTGATTTCATTCGTCACACTTAGGCCTGACCATGGGAAAGTGCAGCGTTAAGGAGAGTAGAAAGAGATGCGGTCGCCATGCTGACTTTTAGCTACAATCTTAGGCAGCTTTGGTCTCCTTTGAGTTTGAATGTACGTCAAATGCATAGCATGAGTAGTTTAATGAACAATCATTCGGCACCTAAATCCTAAGATATCGATTTCTTACTTGCTATCTTACAACACTTCTTGTTTGTGCCTTTGCTTTATTCCTTATTTCTCTGTTTAGATTAGTATTGTCATTTCTTAATTCATCATTCTTGTGACATTCAACAGAACAATTTAGAATTTTCGAAACCAATCCCCTCCCTGTGGATACGATACCCTACTCACTTCTTTTACATTAGTTTAGGGGTAAAATTGCAAGGTTAACGACACGCTTGTCAGGTTGAGTATGCACCAGGAAGCAAAGTATAGTCCCCAAGGTTCCAACATAGCTGTCAGTTTAAACTTTCAACTACTGTTGCATCTCAGACAAGATTTTATTCTTGCTTTTAGTATTTGAAATTCTTATTATATTACTAACCTTCAAGCTATGTAGCTATATGTATATACATATTCCATAGTTTATGCATGTATTGGATCTACATATAATATACATGTAGATATGTGTATGTATATTTGAATGCATATTTTCCAATAGAGTAATATTGTAATAATTGATAGAGTGAAACCCTATAGTGACTTACGTGACATGTATAAAAAGACAAAATTGGGTCTGTTATGCCACTTTTATGTAGCACTTTATAAAAAATTGACACGTGTTATTTTAATTAGTTTTCTAATTTTTAAAAATTAAACTAATACCCTAACCAAATGATAAGTGAACTCTAAGGATAAGTGATTGTACACGTGTCAATTTTTTATAAGGTAGTACATGATTTTATCTTTTTAAACATAATGGATGATTTTATCTTTTTATACATGTCACGTCAGTCACTATTGGATTACAGTATAGAATCCCGCTATGTCTATCATTAATCTATCCAATATTCAGTGAAATGTCTTATAGTGACATAGCTTGCATTAATGTTAAGTAACTTTTGAGTTCTTTTCTTTGCAGTATATTCAGACTCTCCTTCCCCGACAAGACATAGCTCAAGGTCTGGTTTTCAGTAATCAATATTTTATCTATTTTGGAATGTAATTTTCCTCATCATCGTCTATTGATTTGCATTGCTAGATTATTTTGGTTGAAACACTACTATGTTTTCGCCTGCCTTTGGGTGTAAGTTTAGGATTTGTTCTTCTCCCATCTGTTTAGTTACCGAATTAGTTGATTGATTGTTGTGGGAATTAGAAAAATGGAATTCTTTTTGATGTAATAGGATTTTTATTTGGAGTTATCTTGATCTTTTTCCCTGATTTACAAAGGTAGTAATTTCAATTTACAAAGGAAGTTTAGGATTTGTTTTTTACAGATAAAAGAAATCACTCTTTTTTATTCATTTTATTCTATTTTTCTATCTCTTGCTATGCTGAAAGATTTTAGGAAGCACATAAGGAGTTGTTAAATTATTGTTAAATTACCGGTGAGAAAATTCCAAAACTGAACTAATTGCTCCGTTCTACCTTTTGAATTTATTTTTCTCCATGTTTTAAAGGCCTTTGGTATCCTTGCTATTAAGAGGCTCTTTTAATTGCCATTTAACTACTGGTTGCATGTTTTTTGAATGGATCATACTGCTTATATTGTGCTTTGCCTGCATTCTTCCTCTGGATTTGAAAGACATCGGTTGATAGCATTATGAATGCAAATCCTAATATGAAAAAGAGATCTAAAGAATTCTGAAATAATAAAGACAAAAGAGAAAAGGGATAACAAAATCAAAGACTACTTGCTTATATACAAATCAACGTCTCCAAATTATTTAGTTCATTGTTGATCCCGTCTATAACCTTGATTCCATGGGATTTTGCTCTTTAATAATTTTGGCTTGTAAGGTTTTTATTTACATGGAGAACCATCCGGTTTGAAATTGTGTGTAAATTGATTATAGCTGCAGAAAAACTTCAATTTTTTCTTTCTTGTTTAAATTGTTTGCTTGATTTTCTAATGTTGCATACTATCTAGTTAATCTTTGGTTAGTTATTAATGCATTGCTTCTCAGTAGTTTCTGTTAGATATTGCAGAGTTTGAGGAGTTCAAACTGGTAAAATATGTTTGTTTTTGTATTTCCGTTTAGTGTAGGTCGTATGGTATAGAGGGGAGGTATTAATGTGCACATAGTACAACACAACATACTTGACGAAATCGCATGCTCGCATTATTGATTTGCTCTGAATTTGAAACTTGAAAACTCTTGAAAATGAGGAAAGATTGAATAGAAGTAGGCAAGCATATGTTGGTTTTGGAGATATTCTAAACCATACCTTGTATCTTTTTTGCATAGTAAAATATGCTTATATAATTTATATGATATTTTTGTTTCGCAGGACTCCAAAGTGGCTTAGGAGGATGGCTTTGGAAATTTTGGCAATTTTGGCAATTTTTAAAAGTGATGAAAAGAATGCCTACTTAATTTTTTTAAAAAACTTATTGGATTTTGATTGTAAAGATATGACACTTATAATGGAATTTGACGATTTTTTTTATGTACTCTAAAGTCCAAATGTTTTGTCTTTTTAAGTTCCACAATTGGTGACTGAGTTGTCCGTATTTTATGGTGTGTAAAAATTGAATTTACTTGATATATATATATATTGAGTAATACAAATTCATGATTGATCTTGCATTGAAATTTTTGGTAAAAAAAATCAGTAAGTTTATGCAATTACAAGAGGAGTGTATTAAGGATTAATCTCTTTGTTCTATATAGTTGTAATCTTTTTCATATTATACTTTTGATTAATTGATTTATTTGATTTATTTCTGCTTGTTCCTCTTGAATTTTAGATGATTTTCATGAAAATGTTCAAAGATTTCAATTTTAATAATGGTATATAGTTGAAATGTTTATTTTTAAAAATTTGAAATATATACATAAATATATTCTATCATTTTAATGGGCAAAAAGTTTTACATACTTCAAAAAAAAATGAACTTGAATCCGTGCAATGTCTACTTTGAACAATTTGTAGTCATTGTTCATTCTAAAGTATAATTGTCATTTCAATTTAAAAATATTCACAGTGAATTAAATTAAACAATACACTTAAAAATTAATAATACATTATCTTTTATTTCAAATTTATAAATTAATGCCTCATATTTGTGCTTACTACATTTATTTATACACGCTATATATTTTTTCATTCACCTTATATATTTACGCATTTTATATATATTTTATTGCATTATGCATTTTTATGCTTACTATGCACTTTTTTACATTATACATATATTTACATATGCGACATATATTTTAACATACTATACATTATTTTAACGTGTTATACATATTTACACATAGTAAAGACATTTGTACACATTATACATAATTATACATACTCTACCGAATTTACGCACTACACATATGTACACCTAAGCTATACTACTCAATTTTTTCAAACAATACATATATTTATACGTATTACACACATTTTCGCACATTATATTTATTTATACTTGCTACATACATTTTGACTATGTACAATACATATTTACATGTATTTCACGCATTATACCTATTTATACATACAACACACATTTTCACACTCAAAACATATTTATAATTACTACACACATTTATATATATACTATACACATTTTCGTACAGTATGCATATTTATACAGTCCTCACCGATTATACACATTTATATATACTATAAATGTTTTTAAACACTAAACATATTTACACATACATTACACATTATAACATAATATATATTTTTTCACATACTATGCATATTTACACATTTTCACATATTCACATATTTTATATATTTATACATACTATACACTTTTTTACACAGCACATATATTTATATATACTACACATATTTTCACACAAATATATATATATGTGTGTGTGTGTGAAAATATGTATTTTCACATACTAAACATATTTACACATTTTTCACGTATTATACATATTTATACATACTATACACATTTTCAAATACTATTCATATTTACACACACTTTACACATTTTTACACACTATGCATATTTACATGTACTACTCATTTTTTCACATACTACATATATTTATACATATTACACACGTTTTCACATGCTATATATATTTATACTTCAGACATTTTCACACATTGTACATTTTTACACATACTATGTTCATTTTCACACATTATAAATATTTACACATATTTCATGCGTTATATATATATATATATATATATTTATACATATTGTACACATTTTCGCACACTATTCAAATTTACTCATACTTTACACATTTTTAGACGTTATACATATTTACACATACTACACATTTTTTCACACGGTGCATATATGTATACATATTACATACGTTTTCACACACTATATACATATTTATATTTACTACACATATTTTCATACACTAAATATGTTTACACATACTATACACATATTTCACACATTATACATAATTACACATATTTTACACATTATACATATTATACACATATTCATATTTATATATACTTTACACATTTTTGCACACTATATATATTTACACATAGGATACAATTTCGCTCACATTTTCATACACTATACATTTTTACATCTACTATACACATTTTCACACACTATACATTTTTGTATCTACTATACATATTTTCACGTACTATACATATTTAAACATATCTCACACATTATACATATTTATTTATATTATACATATTTTTAAACACTATGCATATTTACACATATTTTATACATTTTCACACACTATACATTTTTATACATATCACATACTTTTAACACACTGTCATTGTTTGAATATTTAAAGAATAATTTTAGTAATTCATTAGTATATTATACTCATAAGTTTTACATTTTGCGAACTAGTTCAGATATCCATAATCAGTAAGGACTGGATTCTCTTATCTTTCTGATAAACCCTGAAAGGAGAAGGAAGTTAAATGCCAATAGACATCTATTATTGAATTTACCCTACATGATAGTACCTATTTTGGGAATGTTCAGTGCGAAAGTCACTAAATGGGTAAGACGCCAATTCATAGACTATGTAATGTACTTTATCTGATGGGTTACAAACGGGTATTTTACCAGAGTTTTCAAATCTATGATTGTTGTTCAACCATATCCTCGGGAGTGAGTGTAGAGAAAATGATTTTAAAGCACTCCCCATTCATTAGATAGATAAGATACCAAAATTTCGTGATCCCCTACCGAATAAACAATAAATAGATAGTATTGATTTTCTTTTAGTGAATTATTTGTGGGGTTAATTCCAAATTCTCTCCTTGTACTGTACTCCAATCTCGTTGTCGCCCCTTTATGTTTCAATTGGATTAATTCATTCCCCCGTCTTTCACGGTTTTCACAATTTGATGTAATTTTCCAATATAAAATAAAATCTTATTCTCTAAATTTAACGTGAGTCACGTGAGTCTATTTTCAAATAAACTTCAAATTTTTTTAAATGAAAATTCTAGTCAATCTAAATCTTATGTGTTTGATTGCATATTAAAATTTGTTCTTGAAGTTGGCATTTAAAAAAGTTTTTAACTTGCAAGATTTCTGAAAGAGAATGAGTCAAAGGTTCCCAATAATTGAAGTTTGGAGAAGTAAAAAATGAGAAAGAAGAGAAGGAAAAGAAGATTATTAAGCAAAACTATTGATCAGTTGAAATTTTAAAATGGGAAAGAAAATCCATAGGGATTTTTGGGGCTTAGTAGAATTTGGTGGAAGGGAAAGGATTTTGTGGTGTTAAGGCAAAGGGTAGCAGTACTAATTTACTACATTATTTAACTTATTTATGTCTCGATACAAGATCACGCAGTTTCGTTCTTGAAGTACAACTCCAAAAAAATAAATTAATTAAAAGAAAAAATTACTTCTTTCAAAACAGTACCTTTTCGACAAAATCACAAGTTCATTTACAAATTCTCACAAATAATGGTCATGATTAAGCCCACAAATAATTATACTTTTCACTCACTATTTATATTTATACATACTACACAATTTTTACACACTAAGTATATTTATACATGCTACACACGTTTTCACACATTATGCATATTGAGTTTACTACACATTTGTAGTGGCGGAGGTACATTATGGGGAATGGGGGCAATTGCCCCCACTGACTCTACTAAATATGTAAAAGATTTGTATAATTTTTTTAAAAAATGGTAGTTATCTTGATTTTGCCCTCACTAATTATTTTAAAGTAAATCACTTATCTAAGTAAAATATTTAATCAACTTTTTAAAAAAATGATAATTATTCCCATTTTGTCATACTAATTTTAAGCAATTAGTACTTGATAAGTTGGTTTTATACCAACTAATATGTGCTAAATATCTTGGCTTTTGTCTTGTATTTGATGCAAATGTGTAGTGAATTAGGTGTTTCTATGCATATATGTGTTGTGCTAATTGGTAATGTTGGAATGGTATAAAGCGAGCAAAAATGATGGCTAATGGAGTGAAAAATGTTAAAGGAAAAATGAAGGAACTCGAAAGTACATTTTCGGCCAATTTAGGGTTTTGGCAGCTTTGAGTATGCAATTTGTTTTGTGAATAACTCTTTCAATTCCAATCCAAATGCGGAGATCTTGGATGATTTGGAAAGTTCTTTGTTTCTACTTCAATTTCCATGTTTTAACTTTCTCCAAATTCTGTGTGTAAACATGAGAAACGAGGGCATCTTTGTTGTGTTTGGATTAGGATTTGATAGAGTTTTACCTTTCTGCCACAGTTTGGTGATTTGACAAAATCTTGAGCTACAAATACCCAGTTTAGGTGATTCTTGATCCTACGGAAAGCCAAGAGTTAGACCTAGAACTTCTATGTTTATCATTAAGTCTAATTCAGAAGTTAAAACACATGAATTTGGCATGAAAGTAGAGCATTTGAATGAAGTGAACACTTTGTCATTTCAGATTTTCTTGCATTTGGTTTCTTTGTACTCATCGCACAACACTTTAGCACAATACATTAGCACTCACTACACTTCACATTTGCGCTCACTACATTTCACTCATATGCACTCACTGCGCAAACACTCTCGCACACTAGCACTACACTCACCTCACAACACTTATGCGGCGAGGTCACCTCGCCACATATGCACTACGCACACACAACCTCGCCGCACAAGCCTCTCGCACTAACACTCGCACACATGAACTTCACTCTCGCACTCACCGCACATCCTCACTGCACACACCTCACTACACTCATGCGCACAGATGCACACTAATATCGCACACACTTGTGCGGCGAGGTCACCTCGCCGCACAACCATCTCGCACGCACCTCACCCACTCACTGAACACACTATGCACATTCACATGAATAATTTTTCTCACTTCATGTGCACACTACAATCATACTACTTTCATGCATTTTGTATGAGCTTTACATAGCAAGGAATAGCCATGAAATTTGCTCAATCCAGTTTATTTCATTTCACACAACACTTCATTCTCATGTTTGCAAAACAAAGAACTTCATTCAACACACATTCAACTCAACATCTATTTCCATTCAAAATTCACAAACATTCACAACATTCATAAACAAACCTCATTTCATTTCACTAACACACTACATCACAAAAGCTGGAATAAAAGCATATAGTCATATCATGCACTTTCATTTCATTATGAACATCACATTCACGTAGCATTCCATGAGTTTTCAACGTATTCATATTCTCATTCCATTTTCCATTCTTTAGATCATTCTTGATTTAACATTTCTTACACACTTCTTTACCATTTTCACATCACAACATGAACATTCTCTGTTTCCACTCACAATCCAGTCACGATCACTTTCACCTCACACTACTCACAACATTTTCATTCACTAAAACTCACAAAACTTCACACACTTTTGTTCACTCACACCACACAAATTGTCACACACTTGCACATAGCTGGCGAGACCTCGCCGTGAGGTCTCGCCAGCCAACACATTGTGCAGCGAGGTCTCGCCGTGAGACCTCGCCGGCAATGACACACACGGCGAGACCTCGCCACGAGGTCTCGCCACACACACACACTTCACGGCGAGACCTCGCCGCGAGGTCTCGCCAGCTTGATTTCTTGGATTGTTGATTTTGGCAAACAAAAAAAAATGGCTAAGTGTTGTTCGGTTGTTTGAGTGTGTAGGAGATGCATGGACGGCGTGGAAGTGATTGGCTTAAAGGCGCTGGAATTGAAGTGGGGATAAGGGTGTTAGAGAAAGGCGTGTTCTGCGATACTTATAAAGGCGTGGCGGCTGCTGGGTTTTGAATGGAGTTGGGCAGAACGTGAAGGCGTGATTCTTGCAAGCACAGAGGCGCTGAGGCTGAACTGAAGGCGCGACACCTCAAGCTTGAAGGAGCGGTATTTGCTGAACGAGAAGGGATTTTGGATTAAAACTGGAGGCGTGTTTTGGCCAAGCTGGAAGGCGTGAGGACTATATTGAAGGCGTAAAATATCAAAACAAAAGGCGTGTAGATGCTGCCTTGGAAATTCTTGTGAAAATTAAGAAGTTATTAGCAAAGGCATTGTTGTAAATATTCGATCATGTTACGTTTGCGTACCATTTACGATTCTTGTAACCTCTATATATAGAGGAGTAGTTAACTATTAGGAGGAGGGAGATTTGAAAACTATCTTTTGAATTTGAGAGGGAATTTTCTCTCGTTTACATTTTTCTCTCTCTAGATCTATTTTCTCTCACTAAAAATATTTCTTCTCCGATCTCATTCCGGATCACAATTGTGAACCAGAAATTTCATATTGAGCTCAACCGAAGCAACAATTGACTTCCTTCTACATTCTAATCGGTGAATTTTCTCAATTTGATGGATTTCAATTGCTCAATGTTGGAATTTAATGCTTACGAGTTGAATATGGAGTTTTCTGGCTAATTGTGTGATATCTTAGAGTTCTAAATGGATGAATACATGATTTATAAGATTTAATGCTATGTAATCGACATAATTGATAAAGAATGAAATTACACTTAAATTTACTACTTGAAATTTGTTAAAATTCATATCTCTTCACTTATTTGAATAGATCAATCTTCAATTGTGGTCGACATGCTAAGTTGAGGATTGATTCACCAATGTTAGTGGAGATGCATGAGATGAGAACTAAGTGTGATTGTTTGAGTCTTTACACTTGCTTTCTATGATTATTCATTCCTGAGAATCAGGCCTCGCCATGGGAAGTTTCGATGAATTGAAACATTAGGAAAAGTGTAAAGAAGCTCTCTGTGTTAACAATGAAGACATTTGAAGCTTAGGTCGGGCCTCGCCATGGGATTTCCTAGGTTTTGCATGTTTGAGTATTTAGCTTAGAGAGTTGAGACATTGTGGAGTGAATTACACCATTCTCAGGCCTCGCCATAGGAGAGGATGGTGACAAGAAGTACAGGAAGTGGTGTGGTCGCCATGCTAACCATAACTTGAACTTCTAGACAACTTAGGTCTCCTTGAGATTTGTTTGCTAGTTGATTGCATAGCATAGGTTGGATAGGTCTGTATTCATTCGATACAAGAACCCTAGGATATCTGTTTACACTTGTTAGTAGCTCTCCTTTAATTCATTTGATTTTGTTTCTTTTCGAGTTTCAATTTTGTGTTTTGATTACTGTGACATTACTTGGAACAATTCTCGAATTCTTGAACACTACACCTTCCCTGTGGATACGATCTCTACTTCCACTACTACATTAGTGTTTAGAGTTAAAATTGCAAGTACGCGATAAGCTTGTTTCAATTTTTGGCGCCGTTGCCGGGGAAGGCACGGTTCTAGGATTTGATTAAGTGTTCCTTGAATTTCACTGATTCGTTTCGTTTAAGTGTTGAATTGTTTCTTGAATTTTGTTTGTTTGTTGTGTTGTTCTGTGCGTGTCATTTATTTCAGTTTTCACTCTTTTGCTTTTGTGTTCTGTCTTTGCATTTCTAGTACGTGTTGAGAATTGTAGTTTGTTTCTTTGCTGTACATTTGAAGTCTTGATTCTTTGCTATTATACTCCAAAACAGTGTGTTGTGTATGCCAAGATCTAGCAGGTCTGCAGGAGAACTGCAATTTCAATTGGATCTTGAATTGGCAAAAACTTTGAGGGCACAGTTAAGACAGCAAAGAGATATGGCTGCCCAAGGAGCACAAGTACCTAGGTTTGGAGACCATTATGCAGTGAACTTCGACAACAAATTTGGGCAACAGGACATCGACGTTGAAAGCTATCACATTCCTCCACAGATAGTCTCCATGATCACTCAAGGCCAGTTTTTCCAAGGGCTTGACAATGAGGATCCTAACGACCACCTCGATTGGTTCCTAGGATTATGTAGCACTTTCAAGTTGCCGAGAATTGATAGGGGTGAGGTTCACAGGATTTTGTTTCCTTTATCTCTGAGAGGAAAGGCGAAGCATTGGTTTAAGACTATTGGAGGAGCGGATGCAACAGTTTCATTTGATGAACTTCAGAGGAAATTCTTGGCCAAATACTTCCCACCAGCCAAGCTTGAGAAGAGAATAATGGAAATTATAAATTTCCAACAACAAGACGGTGAGTCATTCAGAGAAGCTTGGGAGTGCTTTAATGATTTGATTCGGCAATGTCCCAATCATGACTTGGGCGAGATCAGAGAACTTAATACTTTCTTCAAAGGTCTTACTCCTGAGGCATCCATGATGGTAAAGGCTTGTGCCAATGGTGCACTCAAAGATAAATCTGTGCCTGAGATGCGAGAGTTGTTCAACCAAATTGCTGATGATGAATATTTGTTCCCTGAAGCTCGTAAACCTCACAATAGAAGGCAAAGAGGAGTCCTGGAGTTAGATGAGAAAAATTCACTCAATGCAAAAGTCGAAGCCTTAGCGAAGCAAATGCTATCTCTAAGGGCATCTCAAGCCAAGACACCTGTGTTGTCTTGTGGAATATGCAAAGGTGAACATTATACCGATGAGTGCTCTGTCACCACTAAATCCATTCAATACGTGAATAATTATGGCAACGGGCCACAGTACTCTGGAAATTACCCAAGAGGGAACAATAGAGGCTATGGAGGTAATCAAGGAACCTGGGGGCAGCAGAACCAAAACCAGGGAGGCCAATATTCTCAAGGGAGTGATCAAAGGAGAACTTCCAATCCTCCACCAGGATTTGAGCAACAACCAATTATTCAAGAACAAGGGAAACCATCAGTTGAAGAGATGTTCAATAGGCTTCTGGACAGAATGGATAAAAATGAGCAAAGGTATGGAGGCTTAGAATACAATGTCAAGCATCACGAAGCTACCTTGAAAAATATAGAAATGCAAATTGGGCAATTAGCCAAAGCAGTACATCAAAGACCTAGTGGTTCTCTTCAAAGTGACACCATTCCTAATCCAAAGAGCAGAGAAGCTTGCAATGTCATTACCTTGAGGAGTGGAAAACTTTTGCCAGGAATCAAACCTTCAGAAGAAGAAAGTGATTGTATAGAGGAGAACTAAAAAGATGAGGCTGAGGAAGTTCTGGAACTTGAGAAGGATGGTGAGCAGGAGGAGAGTAAACCTGAAGAGAAGAAAGTAATAGCAAGGGTAGGAAATGAGATAACAAAAGATTCCAATCCTTATAACTTTCCTGATTACGCCCCCAAACCTCCTTTTCCAGAGAGAAAGAAACCACCTCCAAAGAAAAACCCTCAGTTCAATAAGTTTCTGGATGTGCTCAAGCAAGTAAACGTGAATCTCCCTTTGATAGATTTAGTGACAGCAGTGCCCAAGTATGCCAAGTACCTCAAAGATCTCATTTCAAACAAGGAGCAAATCTTGAGGTGTGAAGTTCCTATGATGTTAACTGAATGTAGCCAAGCTTGGATGGTGCACAACTTGCCTCCAAAGCTCAAGGATCCGGGCAGTTGTACAATTCCATGCAAGATAGGCACAAGACATTTTGCAAAGGCCCTGTGTGATTTGAGAGCTGGGATCAATTTAATGCCATTGTCCATTGCTATCAATGTTGGATTGGAAAGCCGGATTCGCACAGTTGCAGTAACCCTCCAATTGGCAGATAGGTCCTTGGTGACTCCTACAGGTTTGGTGGAAGATGTTTTGGTAAGAGTTGATAAATTTACTTTGCCTGTCGATTTCATAGTACTTGATATGGAAGAGGATCCCGAGGTACCATTCATTTTTGGTAGACCATTTTTAGCTATTGGTGATGCATTAATTGGAGTCCGAAATAAAACTGTCACCTTTAGGATTAATAATGAGGAGGCAGTTTTTGACGTGAATTATGCAATGAAACAACCTATGCCTTTAGAGTCTTGTTGTTCAATCTAGGTCGTAGAATGTTCCCCAATCCTAGTTGATAATGGTGTTATGCATGACTACATCTCTATTGATAGAACTGACAATTGGGAAGAAATTGATTTAGATGAGCATGATAATGAGGATTGCATGATTTTACCTGACAATGCATCTGTGGTAGAGTGTTGTTCAATTTGTCCAATAAAAGATTAAGCTTTGAATTGCAAGATGAAGTGTTGGTAGAACATCCCTCACGGGAGGCATGTGTTCGGAATTGATAATGAATGCCATGCTATAATTGATGATGCTGATAGTCATTTTGCGGATATGTTTTTCCTTGATGATTTAATCAATTGTATAAAGACTCATCTTGCTGAGCATTGTGGTATCATGAGTGAAAATGTTGCTCCCACTTCGGAGAATGTTAACACATTGCATGAGATTTTGTATGAGGCACCTACTCTGGAAACTGTAAATGTAAGTGGCACTTCACAACAAGTGAACAATGAGATAGATAATTGTGTATTTGAGACATTTACTTTTGACCTCACTGATGAGTTTGTGGAGACCATGGAAATACAACCCTTGGTTGAGCCTTGTAGGATTACCATGGACAATGATGCGTGTCCCATGAAAGTGAGAGTTGTAGAGGATGTTCTTCAAGTTCCTGTGCTCCCACATCACATAGATTATACCTCTCAAGTGTCCTCCAAGAAGAAGAAGTGTGCTTATGAGATGTCATCTTTTGTTTGGTGCAGAGATGGATTTACCGAAGTCCAAGCTGAACAAAACATGTTTCGTGGTTGAATAAAGTCTAGCTGGAGACTACAAAATCCAGAACTTCTTCTTGTCCTTTTACCTTTTCTTCAGTTTTCGGTTTAACCATTTGTTTTGTGAGTTTGCAATTTTTGCTTATACTCACCAAGGGCACTCATGATGTAGGCATCCCTGAAGGAAATTGCAAGAGAATTGGCCATGCGCACAAGAGGCTAAGTGTGGGGGAGTGGAGTCATGAACCACTCCCACAATGAATTTTTCATGCGAGAAAGAATTTCAAACAAGAGCACTCCACAAAGCAAACATTGGACTTCATGACTTATCAATAACCAGGGAGTTCCTAATCCTAACTTTACTTTACATTGAGGACAATGTAAGATTTAAGTGTGGGGGAGGGAATGTTTGCTATGGTTTGTGTTTCTTGGACTTTATATGCTTACTTTCTGTCATGAAATTTTTTGTGCTAGGTGATGCAATTTTTTAGTATAGATGTGTATTGTTTTGAGACTTTTGCCTGGTATTTTAGTTTTGTTGTGTCATTTTGAGTTTACGACCCGTATGTGTGTTGTTTTTCATGTTTTGTGTAACAATTTATGCTTTGTGCAAAAAATTTAAATTTTTGGTGAAATTTTAAAATTTTTGGTTAATAAGTGATGTTTTAAGTGTTAAGGAGTGTGAGTGTGCTAGTTAAGTGTCAAATGTGAAATGAAATAAAAAGAGATGTGGTGCTGGTGAGGCAATGGAATGTAGAACACTTTGTACTATGTTTCTGCTCCTTTGGAAAGCTATGTTCACAATTTGACGTTCATCCATCTTACTTTTGTATTGCATGCGAAAATGGTTTGGTTATCTTTGATTCCAATATTGATGAAATCAATACATTTTGTTAATCAAGGCATCATGTTAAAGTAAGATAGATATGCCATGCAACTTGTTCTTGGACATAGTAGGAAAATGATTCAATACGTTCTTTTTGTTGTGCATTATTTCGGTTGTTTTGGATGCTCTAGCATACATAGTCCTTTAGAGACATCTAAGAACTTTTGGTCACACAAGAAAGGATATGGAGAAAAAGCCTTTGGCAATTGGGAATGAAAAGCCGAAATACCCTTGGCAAGCATAATTGAGAAAAAACAGCCATAAAACTCAGGCAGCTAAAGGGAAAAAGAAGCCATAAGACCCAAGGCAAGCACACCAATGTGTGTAGAGAAGAACAAAGCAAAGACAGAAAAGTGCAAAAGCAAGTGAAATGTGAAATCAATTTAGAAAAGCACCAATGTGCACCATTGATCTTGTGTGATTTAGAGTTCTTGAATGTGGACATTGTGATTGGGTATGAAAGGGAAAAGTTTTGGAACAAAAGAAATAATGTATGCATAGAGAATGGATGAATTCATGAGCCTCAGCACACACTTGCACGCATGACATTTTGGTCTTTATTCATCGTGCCTTGATTGATAACTTGTACTGGGATTTGATAGGTTGGGATTAAAGACAAGTGATGAATTTCATGCATGAAAAAATTGTTTTGATGAAATCAAATGAGAACAAGTTTGACAGAGGAGTGAAGTCTAGTATTAAGTATGTGTGAAGTGTGAGTTTGCTTAAGGACAAGCAAAAGTTCAAGTGTGGGGGAATTTGATAAGTTGGTTTTATACCAACTAATATGTGCTAAATATCTTGGCTTTTGTCTTGTATTTGATGCAAATGTGTAGTGAATTAGGTGTTTCTATGTATATGTGTTGTGCTAATTGGTAATGTTGGAATGGTATAAAGAGAGCAAAAATGATGGCTAATGAAGTGAAAAATGTTAAAGGAAAAATGAAGGAACTCAAAAGTACATTTTTGGCCAATTTAGGGTTTTAGCAGCTTTGAGTGTGCAATTTGTTTTGTGAATAAATCTTTCAATTTTAATCCAAATGAGGATATCTTGGATGATTTGGAAAGCTCTTTGTTTCTACTTCAATTACCATGTTTTAACGTTCTCCAAATTCTGTGTGTAAACATGAGAAACGAGGGCATCTTTGTTGTGTTTGGATTAGGATTTGATAGAGTTTTACCTTTCTGCCACAGTTTGGTGACTTGACAAAATCTTGAGCTACAAATACCCAATTTAGGTGATTCTTGATCCTACGGAAAGCCAAGAGTTAGACCTAGAACTTCTATTTTTATCATTAAGTCTAATTCAGAAGTTAAGACACATGAATTTGGCATGAAAGTAGAGCATTTGAATGAAGTGAACACTTTGTCATTTCAGATTTTCTTGCATTTGGTTTCTTTGTACTCATCGCACAACACTTTAGCACAATACATTAGCACTCACTACACTTCACATTTGCGCTCACTACACTTCACTCATATGCACTCACTGCGCAAACACTCTCGCACACTAGCACTACACTCACCTCACCACACTCATGCGGTGAGGTCACCTCGCCGCATATGCACTACGCACACACATGTGCGGCGAGGTCACCTCGCCGCACAAGCCTATCGCACTAACACTCGCACACATGCACATCACTCTCGCACTCACCGCACATCCTCACTGCACACTCCTCACTACATTCATGCGCACAGATGCACACTAATATCGCACACACTTGTGCGGCGAGGTCACCTCGCCACACAACCATCTCGCACGCACCTCACCCACTCATTGAACACACTATGCACATTCACATGAATAATTTTTCTCACTTCATGTGCACACTACAATCATACTACTTTCATGCATTTTGTATGAGCTTTACATAGCAAGGAATAGCCATGAAATTTGCTCAATCCAGTTTATTTCATTTCACACAACACTTCATTCTCATGTTTGCAAAACAAAGAACTTCATCAACACACATTCAACTCAACATCTATTTCCATTCAAAATTCACAAACATTCACAACATTCATAAACAAACCTCATTTCATTTCACTAACACACTACATCACAAAAGTTGGAATAAAAGCATATAGTCATATCATGCACTTTCATTTCATTATGAACATCACATTCACGTAGCATTCCATGAGTTTTCAACGCATTCATATTCTCATTCCATTTTCCATTCTTTAGATCATTCTTGATTTAACATTTCTTACACACTTCTTTACCATTTTCACATCACAACATGAACATTCTCTGTTTCCACTCACAATCCAGTCACGATCACTTTCACCTCACACTACTCACAACATTTTCATTCACTAAAACTCACAAAACTTCACACACTTTTGTTCACTCACACCACACAAATTGTCACACACTTGCACATAGCTGGCGAGACCTCGCCGTGAGGTCTCGCCAGCCAACACATTGTGCGGCGAGGTCTCGCCGCAAGACCTCGCCGGAAATGACACACACGGCGAGACCTCGCCACGAGGTCTCGCCACACACACACACTTCACGGCGAGACCTCGCGAGGTCTCGCCAGCTTGATTTCTTGGAGTGTTGATTTTGGCAAACAGAAAAAAATGGCTAAGTGTTGTTCGGTTGTTTGAGTGTGTAGGAGATGCATGGAAGGCGTGGAAGTGATTGGCTTAAAGGCGCTGGAATTGAAGTGGGGAGAAGGGTGTTAGCGAAAGGCGTGTTCTGCGATACTTATAAAGGCGTGGAGGCTGCTGGGTTTTGAATGGAGTTGGACAGAACGTGAAGGCGTGATTCTTGCAGGCACAGAGGCGCTGAAGCTGAACTGAAGGCGCGACACCTCAAGCTTGAAGGCGCGGTATTTGCTGAACGAGAAGGGATTTTGGATTAAAACTGGAGGCGTGTTTTGGCCAAGCTGGAAGGCGTGAGGACTATATTGAAGGCGCAAAATATCAAAACAAAAGGCGTGTAGATGCTGCCTTGGAAATTCTTGTGAAAATTAAGAAGTTATTAGAAAAGGCATTGTTGTAAATATTCGATCATGTTACGTTTGCGTACCATTTACGATTCTTGTAACCTCTATATATAGAGGAGTAGTTAACCATTAGGAGGAGGGAGATTTGAAAACTATCTTTTGAATTTGAGCGGGAATTTTCTCTCGTTTACATTTTTCTCTCTCTAGATCTATTTTCTCTCACTAAAAATATTTCTTCTCCGATCTCATTCCGGATCACAATTGTGAACCAGAAATTTCATATTGAGCTCAACCGAAGCAACAATTGACTTCCTTCTACATTCTAATCGGTGAATTTTCTCAATTTGATGGATTTCAATTGCTCAATGTTGGAATTTAATGCTTACGAGTTGAATATGGAGTTTTCTGGCTAATTGTGTGATATCTTAGGGTTCTAAATGGATGAATACATGATTTATAAGATTTAATGCTATGTAATCGACATAATTGATAAAGAATGAAATTACACTTAAATTTACTACTTGAAATTTGTTAAAATTCATATCTCTTCACTTATTTGAATAGATCAATCTTCAATTGTGGTCGACATGCTAAGTTGAGGATTGATTCACCAATGTTAGTGGAGATGCATGAGATGAGAACTAAGTGTGATTGTTTGAGTCTTTACACTTGCTTTCTATGATTATTCATTCCTGAGAATCAGGCCTCGCCATGGGAAGTTTCGATGAATTGAAACATTAGGAAAAGTGTAAAGAAGCTTTCTGTGTTAACAATGAAGACATTTGAAGCTTAGGTGGGGCCTCGCCATGGGATTTCCTAGGTTTTGTATGTTTGAGTATTTAGCTTAGAGAGTTGAGACGTTGTGGAGTGAATTACACCATTCTCAGGCCTCGCCATGGGAGAGGATGGTGACAAGAAGTACAGGAAGTGGTGTGGTCGCCATGCTAACCATAACTTGAACTTCTAGACAACTTAGGTCTCCTTGAGATTTGTTTGCTAGTTGATTGCATAGCATAGGTTGGATAGGTCTGTATTCATCCGATACAAGAACCCTAGGATATCTGTTTACACTTGTTAGTAGCTCTCCTTTAATTCATTTGATTTTGTTTCTTTTCGAGTTTCAATTTCGTGTTTTGATTACTGTGACATTACTTGGAACAATTCTCGAATTCTTGAACACTACACCTTCCCTGTGGATACGATCTCTACTTCCACTACTACATTAGTGTTTAGAGTTAAAATTGCAAGTACGCGATAAGCTTGTTTCAGTACTCAATTACTTATTACTATTCTTATCTAATGTTTATTTAAGGTATTATTTTTATGATTTGAATATATAATAATATTACATTATTTTAACTATTTATACAATTTATATATAACTTTTATTTAAATTATGCATTGTTATGCCTTGCATATTTAATAATATTGTCTTAATTTTACTAACTTGTAAAATTCAATTATTTTTATTGATTTAGATGGGTCATAAAATTTCAAAAAACTAAAATAAAATTTTACTATTTTATTAACTATATTTACATTAGCAAAGTAAAGTGGCATAATAAAATAGTATAATAAAATAAAAGTACAATGATGTTTTCTAATAGTTATATAAGACTTTAGAAATTTTATTCCTATTCTTTCATTGGTATTTTATAAATTATAATTGTAACTTTTAGAAATACCTATAAAGTGATTAAAAATATTAGTCATAAATGTTTCATACTAAACTACAATTCACATATTTGTATTTGAAAATTGTCAAAAAAATAGTTAGTAGCTTACAAGCCATACATGTATATTAGTTATTAAAATATTTTAGAGTTAAATCAAATAAAAATAATAATAAAAATATTATATAGAAAAATAAAAATAATATATTATTCGATTATACTATTATCAATTTTGCCCCCACTAACTAAAATTTCTAGGTCCGGCACTGCATATTTGTACATACTTCGTGCATTATACATATTTATAAATATTATGCACATTTTAACACACTCATATTTAAACATACTTTACACATTCTTAACACTACTTATTTACACATACTATGCAATTTTTCACATACTACATATACACGTTTCACACATTATACATATTTGTACATACTACACAAGTTTTCACATACATGATACATATTTACACATTTTCACACACTATTCATATTTATACATACTTCACACATTTTTGCACGCAATACTTATTTACACATATTTCACAAATGTTTACACACTACATATATTTATACATACTACACACGTTTTCACACATTATATGTATTTATATACTACATACATTTTCACACGCACATTATAAATATTTACATATTTTTACATAATATACATATTTACACATACAACACACTTTTTCACAGAGTATATATACTTATACATACTACACACTTTTTTACACATTATACATATTTATACTAACTCCACACATTTTCACATACTATACATTTTTACTTATACTATACACATTTTCATACACAACATATTTAGACATACCTCACGCACTATACATGTTTATTCATACTATACACATTCAAACACTATACATATTTACACATATTCATATACTATATATATTTACATATATTTCACACATTTTTACATACTACACATATTAACATTTATTATACATACTAACACACTATCACATAGTATACATATTTAGACATGCTAAACACATTTTCACACACTATACATTTTTATACATATTTACAGATAACATACATTTTCACACACTATCATTGTTTGAACGTTTAAAGTATAATTTTAGTAATGCAGTTGTAAATTATACTATGCAATTATACTTTTTGTGACAAACATAAACATTAATACAATATTATTATATTATTATATTTTTTACTTAAACTTAATTTAATATAATTATATTAATTTGCTATATTATACTAAATAAATAAATATTTATAATATATAAAAAATATTTTTTACTAACCACCGCGCAAGCACGGTGTGATACTACTAGTATAATTTAAGTGAGAAGTGCCAAGGTTTATAAAACAATAGTGTGACATCTAAATTTTAAGATTTTTATCCCAAGTCAAAGATTCAATATTAGCTCTTAGCAATACTTTCTCCTCATTAAGGCTGTAATTAACTCATTATTCTGTCTTTTAAGATTAAGCATATAAAAAAGGTTAGTTTGTTCAAAATGAAAACCGACTGAATTTGCAGTTTGAAATGTGAAAGCAATAAGTTGTTCTCCCTATGGTTTAAAAATCTATAAATTACCTCCCTATGGTTTGTTTGTTCGTTTTTTGAAAAATGTTAAAAAAATCAATGATTTTGAAAAAAAAATACAAAATTCAATTTACTTCAAATCATGAATAGAAAGCTATACCTATATATTGAACAAGATAGATTTACAAAAATAAGTATTATATATATATTTATGTGTATTTAAAAAAAATCAAATCACAAAGAGGTAAAATGTATGTTTTTAAACAATAAGAAGACAATTTGAAAATTTTCAAAATTATAGAAAGATTTCTTGTAATTTACCAAAATAAATAAATAAAAATGAAACAAAGATGAATTTGAAAGATGTGCGTGAGTGACTTTAGAAAAAAAAATATTAATTGAGTAATAATCCGTATCGGTCGAGTTATTAGTTAATTACTAACTAATAATTAATGTCTTATGTCTTACTATTATGTGACCATAATACCAATTCAATTGATGACTTGTTTGTAACAACTTTTGTGTATATATATATGATCGTGATACACAAATTTATTATGTTTGATACAAAATTTTTTATTATGATTGATTCACAAATTTTTTTTATATTTAAACCACTAATATTTTTTTTTTATACAATAATGTTTGTATACTTGACGTGCTAATATTTGATATTTCGAGTATCAAGTCACACGGGATTTTTTCCTTTAAAATATATTCGGCTTACATTAAAATGTAGGGAAGAACTAATGAAAAGTGTCATTCTCACTAAAAAAATTTAGGGAAAATTGCTAAAATAGTCACTCACATTATACAAAAATATTTATTTTGTCACCCACATTAAAAATGATGCATTTTAGTCACTCACATTTAAAAAAATGTACCAAATTAGTCACTAACCAAAATTTATTAACTTTTTTAACGGGAAAAACACACTTTGTTAGCATATAAAACGCAAGTTCACATCATGTATCACTTAATAAATTGATAAAAGTGGAAAATCGATTTATTTTTCAAACAGAACCATTCATAATTTATTCATAGTCCACTGTTCATGGAGGAAGAGTGTACTGGTAAAAAGCAGCGGATGATCAATAAATCGATTGTCAAAAAGTGTTTTGTGTGAAAAATAAAACGATTTTCTATTTTTACTCTTTTATTAAGTGGTCCGTGATGTAAACGTGTTTTCTCTGTTAAAAAGGCTAACATAGTTTTATTGAGTGACTAATTTGATGCATTTTTTAAATATCAGTTACTAAAATATATTATTTTTAATGTGAGTGACAAAATAAATTTTTTTGTACGGTGTTAGTGACTATTTTGACAGTTTTTCAAAAAAATTTATTGCTCATTGTACTTGGGATTAATTAACAGTTATTCTAATTTCTGTTTTAAACCGGGTTAACAAGCGGATCTAATTCGGGTTAATTTTAAAATTCGGATCCTTTTATTTTTAACAGTCAGATTCTCTCGTTTCTTCTTTCTTTTCGCCCGTCGCCTCCGTCGCCTTCTGTATGTTCCTATACTCATCTACTCTTTCCTTTTCTCTTGGCTTTTTTTTTCCCTTTTCAACTCATAATTTTGGCCCCAAAATTTCCAAACTCTAATCCGAATGTCTGTCTGTACGGACTAATTAGGACCGTATCGAGGTTCTTGGTGGAAAATTCCCGGAGGGATCTGTTTAGCTCTAGCTAGCTATAAATTAAGTTAAGCTTCTGGTTTGCAAATAAAATATAAATAATTGGTACTGATTATTGAATAATCTTGCTAACTTTGTAGATGGTTTTTTAAATTTGGTTGAATTTTTTTGGGGCAGCTTATTTTCTGGGTTCGTTGAGCTGTGGTCGTTTTTTTTTTTTTGCTTATTCTGATTTCGAAGAATATGGTTAAAGTTTTGATGAATTGTCCATGATTTTTCGTTTGTGAACTTGTTGGGATATTATCTTGTTTTGTATTGATAGTTTTTTTTAGTATTTGTCTAATTGTAAGTCGATGGTCTGACTATTTGTGCCTGCTGACAACAGACAATCATTGATTTGGATGCTAGTGCGAATTACTAGTAGTTAAATGCTTTAAGTAATCACCAAACTACGTGAATCTTGATAGGGCTTTCTTTTATCATTGATAGGTGAATCTGCGTGTTAGTGTTATTGAATTTTACAGGCAGTTGTTTATGGCTGAATTTATAAACCATTATTGCCCTTAAAAGTTAAAAAGGTAACTCATTTTTTGTTTGGACGGAGATATGATGCAAAATGTTGTCCATGCTATCTATGCCACAATTCCTGTTTTCACTTTTTTGATGCATTTTGAATGACACTCTTTTCAGAAATTCTTTGATTCTGGATAGAATTTCCTAAAGTTGCTGGTAGAAATCTGCACCTCTAGTTCTCCCTGTTTACTTAACTTTTTTTCCCTAATAAAACTGATATACCCTTACTCCAGTGGTGTACCAAACATTGCCGATTTCCTCAATCCTCTTCACTCTTCACTCTGCACTCCTTTCTGAACCATTTTCTTTTTTGCCTCCATTCATGATTGAAAATTCAGTAAATGATGGCAGCTCTATGCATTATGTATAGCTAAGTACTCTTTTGCTGGTCCAGTTTTTTATTCACATAAGTATATAACAAGACATATGTACTAGTACTAGTATTATTAATTACTATATAATAGGTATTCACATAAGTTGAATGTGACTATTTATTTTCTGTTTTTAATGATCATATATTGCTGTTTATTTTAACTGATGCTATGTGCTTGTCTTTAACTCTCTTTCCCTTCTTTAATTCCATTGGGTTCTTTCTGTTTTCTCTGCATCAATCTAATAAAGAAAGGTACGCCACGCTTTCGTCCCAAAAACGATGTCGTATTTGCTGCCGCACCTTCACTCCGGCTGGGCCGTTGACCAAGCTATCCTCGCCGAAGAAGAACGACTTGTAATGATCCGCTTCGGCCACGACTGGGACGAAACTTGTATGCAGGTATCCCTATCCCTGCGTTTCACTTCGCTTCTTTATTTTTATTTTTTTCCTTTTTTTTCGTTTGCTTCGATTTTTTGTTCTTTTTTGTATTTTCAGTATACGTTGTTGTTGTTGTTGTTGTTGTTGTGTTTTCAGTATACTTTGTTTAGATTCGTTAATGGTTAATTGCAAAAATCTTGGGTGAAAATGATAATAATAATGCTCTTCAGAATTTGTTTGAATTGTTAATTTTTGTTTTGGTACGGAATTGAAGTTATAAAGAGATTTATATTTATCCAAAACTTAAATAAAGTGGATGAGTGAAATCATAAGGAGGGTAGAACTTTATATTTTTTTATTTAAACTATTTATAGTGTTTTTGCAGTGATATTTGTTGTAATTTTTGTACATGACGAATGGGTAATGTGCACAGAAAAAATATATATCCTGTACATAAATAAGTATAACTGCCTAAAACGTTGGTTATTGTGTCATCTTTATTAATTCATCGTTTTTAATAAATTTTTCCCAAGTAAAGAATGATGAAGAATGTTGTAGAAAAATGTTGGCAATATTTGGTAATGTTATTTTGCATATTGGATTTTTCGGAAAATAGTTTTATTGATTTATATATATATATATGGTGAAATCCCTCGAAATCTTTTCAATGCACGAATACATAATTGAATGTTATAGTTGATTTATTGATTCGGTTATGCAAAACACCATTGCAAAAATGAATCAGTGCAGTCATTGAAGGCTTATCTGTCAATGTAGCGTCCTAACCAAAGAAATGCGATTAGAGAAGTGAATTCTTCTTTGTTTAGCAAGGTATATTGTATCCTGTAATATTCTCTAAATAAGTTGTATGGGAAGGATTGTTATAACGGCATTCAATCAAAGACAACAAGGGTAAAAGACTTGTTTTGCTCAATCTTTTGGTCTCTGACTCGAATTCTATGCCAGCTCTGTTTGATTTAAGCCTGTGGAGCAAGTCTCTTATGGGCAGCTTTAAGGCTAAATGGTGTTCAAATGCCAATTATCTCATGTTATGGGTTTACAAAGCATCTGAGTCTAGCTAGTCGCCAACCTTTTGTGCTTCCAATGATGTTTTCTTGTTCATATTTGGTGTCTAAACTACCAAAGTTCCTTTATTTTGTGGCTTCATGGTGAGCTAATGGTGTTAGTTTGGTTTTATTCTCTTGAGAGCTAGATGATTCCTTATCTCTTTGCTCTTTTCTAAATTTTGTTTCTTGTGAACAACTGAATGCTTACAAAAGGACAACTATGTCAACTTTTTGATATTGTCTTTGTATCCTTCTAAGAGAAAGCAAACTGGATCTATTGATGCCAGTGTAAATATAGGCCTATATTAGCCTTCTTTAAACTACGTATTGGAAGTTAGAGCATATGTCGTTGAATTAGATAAGTAAATCTTCATAAAAAGGAGACAATAGAAGAATTGCAAATGTATGTTTGCTCTTGACTATTATGGTTATAAACACATTGATGCAGTCTAGAGATAGGTCAAGGAAAAGTATATGTAGAGCTTTGAAAATCATATTCCACCATTAGGTTCTTGCATCTTCAAGGACAAGAACATTTGGTTGCTATATTAACTCACTTTGATTATCATTTGAAGTTTGCGCTTTTTTTTTAAAGTTTGGTGGTTAGTGTTATTTTAGTTAACAGAAGTTGAGTATGTTGTCGCAATTTTCTGGTTTCGTAGTTTCTGTATCGGACATTGTTTTGAAGTTTTATTAGGAAATCTCTTATGTATTAGATTCAATATTAGACATGGTGTCATCCTTGTTGTAGGTAATTGGTGAGCCCTAGCAAAAACAGGAAAAGGTTTAGGAGAGTCTATAGGAAATGCGTCTCTCTTTCAAAGAGACCAGATTTCAGTTTGATAAATTCATAGAGACTTTAATGTCTTTTTTAGGGTTGTTTCATACAATCTTGCCTTAGAAGTGAACTGTGATGACTAAAGGTGCTTTAGATGTAATACTTAAAGGCTTTGTGGAAGTGGTTCCTTGAGTTTCTTATTGGCTTCATCTTCTTTATTTCAAGCTTATTTACCTTATTTCAGCCTTGTTATTGTTTAATTACTGTTTTCTGCACATATATGATAATAGAAGCTTTCTGTTAATGTGTTGGCCTTCCAAAACCCGTTCAAAAATACTCACATAACTAGTCTTTGGAGATGCCAATGCCTAAAATTAATAGATATAGTTGCATGATGTTCTAAAAATGCAAATCTTTGTCAATCTTAAAGGTTGGAAATTTTTTCCTTCCTTTTTTTTGTCTTAATTTGATTTATCTTACTTTTCATTACTTTTTTTGGGGGTCCTGATGATCTCGTTGGAAAAGTGTTTCTAATAATACTTCTGCTATGATGTATCTTTATGTTTGATTTTTGATAAAGGTTAACTTTCCGTCTTTAATGGAAATTTTTTATCTGGTATTGTTTTGATTCCTTTTGCATGACAGAGTACAAATTGCAGATAATATCTAAATGAATGCCTTGAACAACCAATTCAAGAGAGAATATGGGTCATGGTCAATTATGAGACCTTATGAGGAAAGGGTAGTAAGTTTTGAAAAGGTTGAAGAAGAATTTTTCCTTTAGGAGTCAGATACAGTTTTCAAGTTGATATGTGATTGAACTCCTCTCAATATGGTGATTTTCAATTTTAACATTTCTACTTCTACTGCATACATAGATTCAAATTTCTTTGTAAGAGAGAATGGATTATGCTGAAATAAGCAAAGGATACATTTAACTGATTTTTGGGCAATAAGGTGATTGACAGATTTAAACATTTCTGCTCCTTATCTTCAAACTGCCTTTTACCTAACCAAAAATCCTCTGAGATGGTTTCTTCTTGTTTCATTTTCCTTTATGAACTTTTGGGACGGAATCTTCTTTGATTGGTGTTTTGCTTTGGGCATCTTTTAGGTAAATAGTTGTCCTTCAGAGCAATTACTAGTAAGAAGTATGAAATTTGGTTTCCTTTAGATTAGTGGGTTTACACATCTAGGTCATGTTTTATTTTGGTTTATGACAGATAACCTTGTCAACCTTCGTGGCTAGAAAAGTTTAAAGTAACAAAAACATACTGCACCAGCTGTCACATTTCCTCTTCTTTTAAGAGGCTGACGGGTTAGTAATGCGAGTAGCCTCGGGGATTACCTGTAGTTTTAGCTGTGTTTGAATACTGCACTTATATTACTTTGCTGAGACCTGTTGCATTTATTTGTTTTCATATAAAGGAGAGGTGGTTGGCATCTTCCTCAACAGGGACAGGAACAGCCTTTGGGCTTTACCTGTTACCAACACAGCTGGCTAAGGATACCCGCTTCTGTGGATCTCTAACCCCATTTTTTAAAGGAAAAAGTTACATTTGCATGATACAGCAACAAAATTGGAACTGACTGTAACCAGCCATTTTTGTTTTTCTTTGCAGTTGCTGCCACAAGTTATTCTTGTTATGGTTTAGAATTTGTCTTGAACTTCTGCTTGCAAAAGGAGTGTATTCACTTTCCAAAATGTCTCTTCATCTTCTTGTGGTGGTTTAATGACCTTCGAAATGTTGAAGTGATTTGTTGATTATGTAGCGCTTAGTTATTCTTTTGTTTTTTTTTTTTTCCGATTTTCCTTATTATGTTAGTTGATTTTTTACACATTCTTGCTATTGATTTTCTGCAGATCCTTGCCTTCTGAGATCTAATTAGCTATTTTTTGAATGTCTTAATAGATGGATGAAGTGTTGGCATCAGTTGCTGAAACAATCAAGAACTTTGCAGTAATATACTTGGTGGACATTACAGAGGTGCCTGATTTTAATACAATGTACGAGCTCTATGATCCATCGACGATCATGTTTTTCTTCAGAAACAAGCACATCATGATTGATCTGGGCACTGGAAACAACAACAAGATCAACTGGGCAATGAAGGACAAGCAAGAGTTTATTGACATTGTGGAGACTGTGTACCGTGGTGCAAGAAAAGGTCGTGGTCTGGTTATTGCTCCAAAAGATTACTCTACCAAATACCGATATTAAGCACTTATTTGTGTTTCACATAGTTGAACACATATTGTCAAAACTGATACTAATAAAATCATTTGTGTGTATCTAAATGGTCTTAATGGAACTTTTGGAGCTTGGGATTTCTGGAATGTAAAAACTCTTTAATATCTTGTATGTGAACATTGGATGTTATGTAACGAGAAGCACCTATTGTGGCTAGTATTCTGCTCTTTGTTGTTTTTTTTATATTAATTATTCATCAGAGCTGGTGATTCCCATTGATTTGGATGCGAATAAATTTTTGTCCATCTGCTTCATTCAGCATTTAGAAAGCATAAATGAGTTTTCCATTTGCAACTTGGGATTTGATATCATTATGTGAGGAAGTTTCAGCCCCTTTAGAGTTTAGAATACTTTTATGTTTTTGGTATTTTAACTCTTTGGAGTCTTTTAGGGAAGCGTTAAAAAAAATACTCTATTCTTGCATCAATTGAACACTATTAATACATACTTCTTGCAAAATCTCTTTTAAGAGGGATCTGATTAAAGGGTCAGTCAGTTTAGGAGAAACGGCCACATGAACTCAGAGCAGGGTTTTTGAGTGTATACGAATGATGTGAGTTATGGTTGTGTCTACGAATGATGTGAGTTATGGTTTCCAGGAATGATGTGAGTTATGGTTTCTGCAGATGCATTATGCAACAAAGAGGATCCATATGAAGTTCCCAGGATAAAGAAGGTTTCAGCAAGCAGAAGTGCTTTCAATAGAAGGAGCAAGCAGAAGTGCTTTCAATAGAAGGATAAAGAAGGTTTCAGCAGAAAGCTCACTATACAAGTAATCTTTGAAATTCAAGTACAAAAAAATGAGGATTTCTGCATATATTGTTGTGTATCATTTGGCAATGCAACTAAATCATTTTTCTTGTATGATATTATCTTACATTTAGTATCATCTGTTATGGCAGGATGCAACTCTATTGTCTCCTATTCTCTGTAGTTATCAAACTTACTTCGAACAGCTTCTGCTAGTTCGAGAATAGCCATACCAATCAGGTACCATGTAACACCGGCTAGGATAGCTTGCAACCAGTTGCTATTAACAATGTCCCGAACAAGAGAACCGGCTACATGCTCTTCCAATCCACTAGACATCCCCTCCCCTAACTGTGACCGAACTACGATAGCTGCAACTATGCCAAACACCATTGGCACACTCCACAACAAGGGGTGATTTTCAATATTTTGTTTTGAATCTGTAAAATCATCATCAAACACTTGTTTTGTCTTGGTAGAAGAAGGTTCCGATGATGCAACTTTGGAGCCAGATTTAAGTGTTGTCGACTCTGGAAGCACAAGCTCTGATGGAGCCCAATACTCACCATCACCTAGGTAATTTGATGAAACTCCTTGTAAACGTTTCATGGTCACCCGTGCTTGTTTTCTAGCTTCTGCAGCATCCCTAAGCTTTTGAATATTGGGTTCAGCAGACTTCTTATTAAATGGTTTCAAATTCTGAAAATCCTGTCCTATTGCTTCTCCACCTGGGGGTGTTTGCCAGTATAACCAGTTTGTTATTGCTCTAATTGCTTGAATGGCTGAGGCCTTTGCTTCCAATTGAACATCTGATTCCTGCATTGTGAAATTTTGTTAGCAATACTTCCAAGCATATTATAATTTTGTCATAAACCGCAACAAAGATTGCTTAGTTCTTGCTAGGCATGGTAAAATTGTCGACGTTTGTTGAAAATGAATCGTTGTACAGATGTAAAACACAACAGAAACTGGATGGCCAAATTGGACATGGACATACAAGTGTATAGTAGAATTTTAAGCTTCAAATGGAAACACATATAGATACTGGACAACTTTGGCATGTGTACTACAGGAAATGCACACACCTTGGAGTTCATTGAAGCTTTATTCATGGCATATCTAGCTTGGAACTTCTCCAGATCATCGAAAATATTAGAGGTACGAGCACCAACTGTATTGCCAGCCCCAATTCTAACTTTCCCTCTTGGTTTTTTAGACATTAGGAATTCCAGAGCTGCCAAATTGGACCTCTCCACCACCCTATTCTCCATTCACAATTTGAGGCAAAAAGAAGAAGAGCATAGAAAAGATATCATCATAAGTCAAACTTTATATTCATTGTAGTTTGTCAATATAAAAGTTGTGATCCGTTGCTCTATGCGGATGTATGGTTTGCTAGATCTGTGCTAGAAGAAAGCCTGCAATTTGTTCTTTATGAAAATTTACCCACAAGTCAAAACCAACCATTTCAGTACCATTTTTATTAAAAATTTGGATATTAAAAATTTGGATAAACAATCACGAGTGCCACTATACTATTTGGATAGTATATTTTTTGTCACTAATAATTTTTTTTTGTTTTAATTTGGTCATTCATCTATGAAAAGTAGTACACTTGTAGCAATTATGTTAATTTTAATTGTTATCTTTGAATTTTTTCGTTAAGTTCAAATATTTCTATTTATTAAACCATTTTTTTAAGTATAAAATTTAAACACAATTTTGTTAGATGAATCCACATTATCCTAAATTGTAAATTCTATCATTTTACCTCATTTTTATGTATAATATTACCTTAAAAATTAAGAAAAATATTGAATTTTAACGGAAAATTTTATAAATAACGACTGAATTTAACGGAATGACTATTAGTATACTACTTTTTATAGTTAATAGGCCAAATTAAAACCAAAAAAAATAGTGATAAAAAATTATACGATCCAAATAGAATTGAAAAGCATCAAACCATGCATATTAATTTTAAGCATAACAATAATTCTTACGAGATGCAATCAACTGGACATGTATCTATGGCTGCTTGAATTTTGTCTTCAGTATCTGCCCATTGAGCAACAACCCTTGCTCTTCCATAAACTGATTCGACTGCAAATGTTTTTTCTGCAAATAAGGCACACTTTAAGCACCTACACACTTGACTTCATCAACAAAAACAGCCCTTTCTTCACTTTCTGAACCCAACCAAACTGAATACATTGGCTTGCCAGTATAGCCTCGAAAATCTGAAAATTTTGCATGCTCCTGCAAAAATTTCCAGAGTGAAATTTATTCCAAGAACAAAGCCAATTACTTGTGAACACTCGTTCAACCCTTGCCTTATTCCATTCAAAATGGTAAATCAGTTTGCAATTTTGCATATTGATCAATCAATAGGTCTGGCAATCAATTTGTCTATGCAATAAATCGCCACCTCGACGTACTACAATGACACCAATTACCTCCATTTCTCAATAGTTTGGCAGCCAGTATTAATTGAAAAGGTAAATTATTAAGGGATCATTAAACTATTCAAATAGTATACTTTTATAATTATTCTTTTTATTTTTAAATTGTAATTTGACCATAAGTGAACTGTTCATTCGGTTAAATTCATTCGATAGCTTCAAATTTTTTGTTAATTTTAAATATTTCTTTATTAAACATACCCACTAAATCAACTGCTATTGTAATTCAACTGATGAATGATATTTTTCCGGGTGAATCTTCTGTTATATTCTTTATTTTAATTCCTATATTATTTTTGTAAATGCACGCGATGAATTTAATGGTTATCTCTTATGGTTCAATAATCAATAAGGTCTTAGTTAAATATATGTGTCATATATTTATAAATTAAAATAGAATTCAAACACGTAATGTAACAGGGGAGTGAATATTTTCTTGCCATGTCATGACTAGTTAAGTATTAGTGGAAAGGATATTGGATTGACAATTTTACAATTTTACAATTTGCATACAAATCTCGCACTGATCCTAAAAGTTCATAACGTGTTTTTTCAAAATATAGTATAAATAGTAAAAAACCTGATCTGAATTATAGTCGAGTTGTTGATTTAGCAATTTATTTCCTTTTAATTTTAATTTTTTTTAGCAATTTATTTCCTTTTAATTTTAATTTTTTTCAAAGTACAACAATTCCTTTACTATGGGTGGAAAACAAATTCTTTAGATAAATCTATCCTTGTTATTTATTTTGTACTTTTTTCAAGTATTAACAAGAAATGGCATCTAAATCTCAATTATTCTCATTTATCGTACTCATTTTTAACAAAGCCTTCCACTTCTTTCTATTGTTGTATTAGTTTAGCTATAAATCAAACAAAAAAATTAAGAAGAAAAAGGGTTATTTAGTCAATTATTAGGAAATTTTTTTTTTTTAATATCATTTTTCTATTTTGATTTTCAGTAGAAGATGTTGAATTGAGGTAACCTACAATAGACTGCATAAATTACTAAAATTGAAAGTATAATGAATAATTTACAATCAAATCATAGTTTAAACTGGCATTTTAGTAAAGTTTGATAGATATTTGTACTTATGGTTTCATTTAAATTTGATAAAACATTTAAAATACTATTTGTTAGAATATTTGCTACCAAGAAGAAAGAATCCAATTCTAATTAGAAAGTTCAATCAAGTGAGTTTGAATTATTACCAACTTATTTGTTATTTTAGTTCTTTTAACTTTTTGACTTTTTCAATGTGGACATCTACACACTATTCATAAACTATTACCCTATTTATTGATTTCTTTCTTAGACTTAAAAGACAATTATCAATCTTGCAAATACATGTACTAGTATGTAATATATAATTATTTTTGTAGGAAAATTTATAAAAATTGTATTAATGGATTGCAGAATTAGAAAAAGTCATACAGAAACTATTTATATAGTCCCAAGTACAAGTATACTAAATATCAAATGCACAAAATAAAAGTTTCTTAAATCTTGTTTATTCTTGAGTTGTCCAAAAATCTGATGATCATGAATGCCCTATTAAATAGTTAAATTTGATAATCAATTATCCATTCAATACCTAAATTCCAATTTATCTTGTTATACACTATCCCACCCCACTCTCAAGTCACTCTTTGTACATCCTTCTGTTTATTTGTTTATTTATTTTAACTAATTTCACTCTTTGGACATCAGTGATAATACTCATCACAAGGCTGGGTAGACATTTGCATTTTCAAAGATTTTGGGTAAATTACAAGAAACTCCTAGTGGTTTTGAAAATCTTACTCCCTTATAGTCTAAAAATCTATATTTTACTTTCTTCTGATGTCATTTCTTTTCTTTCAAACACAAAAAATATATAGATAAAAAATATTAACTTTAGTAAATCTATCTAAACTGTTATATATATATATAAGCATAAATTTCTACTGTTGACTTAAAGTAAATTTTATTATGTCTTTTTACAAAATTATCGATTTTTTCAATATTTTTCAAAAATTCCATAGTTATATGTATTTTTTGAAGTATTTAGTAAGGTTTAAACTATAGGGAGGTAATTTAAAAATTTTCTAAACTACAAGAAAGTTTTTTTTCTTGTAATTTATCCTTTTTTTTGAAACATTTATTACATCATTATTTTCAACACAAAAATTGCCATTATCTGACCTCGGACCCAAAATTTATCCTAGTACATATGAACATTATTAATTTGGTTATATATGATGTGCCATGTTGACAAAACCAGATGTGCCATGTTGACAAAACCAGAGACATAAAAAAAAAAAAAAAAAACAGCCTTCATAAAATCATTTTATCTTCTTCAAAGTCCACTAATTATGTACAGTAAAATATCAAAAATGAAAAAGAGGTCAGTTCATCTCTACCCCACTTATTCTTTTATCCTAAAATTTCTGTAAGCGATATTCTATCCTAACCATTTTCTCCATCACCTAAGCTCATCAATAGTAGGCTGTAGCCATACTCATACAAAGAGAAATCAAAGAGGGCCAATGAATTCATGGCTTATTGACAGCCAGAGTAAAACTAATTCATAATTAAGAATAATAATAATAATATGTATTATTCGACAGTATAGCTCTATTGAAAAAAAAAAGAAAAATAGATCTATTGAATGAAATCAAGAGTTATTGAAACAAAATCGAAGCATATCATTTCTGGATTATTGAAGCAATTAATTAACCATTTGGCTACAATTAAGAAATGCACAAATTAATCCATTTAATAGCAAAAACAAAAAAAAAAAAAAGAGAAAGAAAATGAAACTAACCTTATCATATGCCATACGTGAATTTGGATCAGAAAGGACTGCATATGCATCATTTAATATAATAGCCATATCATGGCCTGCTGGACCAGCAATATCAGGATGACATTTCTTCTGTAGTCCTCTGTAGGCAAGCTTTATTTCTGCTTGATTACAAGAACTCTCTATGCCCAGAAGCTCATAAAGATCAAAGTCTACAGTAGAGGAATACACAGAATTAGAAGCTTTGCATGCAAAAGGGCTGCCATGGGATTTCCCTGGAGTTCCAAAATGAATGCTTGGCTTTCTTTGGATAGCATTTTGGATTATAAATGAAGGGTTGACAGTATGCAAAGATACAGTTGCTGAATGCATCTTTGTTTGGGAAATGGATGATAAAGTCAAGTTTAGAGTTTTATACTTTTGTTTTAATTTGTGCCCATTTGCAGATATTTGTGGGTCGAAAAGGAAGGAGATATTTGTATGAAAAAATGGCCCTACATTACACCTAATAAAGAATATGAGAATTGCAGGTATCGCTTAGTGAATAGTGATAGAATTTATATATTTTAATTTTTAAGGGAGAGGGGCCAAAATTTTAATTAAATTTTTTTATTTTTCATATATTTGTAGTATACAAAGTGATGGATCCAAAAAGTAATATTCAGAAAGAAAGTAAAATTGTATAACATTAGTGATAGAAACTACATATTTTAATTTTTAAGGGGGAGGGGACACGATTTTAATTAAAAATTTTTATTTTTCATATATTTATAGTATACAAGCATATACTCACTAGTGATAGATCCAGAACGTAAGATTCAGAAAGAAAGCAAAATTGTATAACTTTAGTGATAGAAACTACATATCGTAATTTTTTAGGGAGAGGGGACAAAATTTTAAATTTTTAAAGATTTTAATTAAAAATTTTAAACTAGATATCTTAATTTTTGACGGAGAGGGGACAAAATTTTAATTTTTTTAAAGATTTTAATTAAAAATTTTAATTTTTAAGAGAGTGGGGACAAAATTTTAATTTTTTAAAGAATTTAATTAAAATATTTTATTTTTCATATATAAAAAAATAGAATTTATTGATTTTAGGGAGGCTGCCCCTTTTGATCTACCCTTGCATATACTTGTCTCTTAATTACTCTATGAGAAAATTCAGATTTGTGTGCAAATGTGCAGTCTATAATTTATACTGATGGTGTTGTACATTACTCGTTTGGTTGGCAGGAATTTGTGTTTGGAAAGTAATATTTTTCCTGATTTTTATATTTCAGTGTTTGATTCATTTTTAAATTTTTGGAAAAAAAAAAGAATCATGCAATCAAGGAAAGTTAGTACAAAATTTATGGATTCTTAATCCTTGTTCAAACTAAGTCATCTTTCATTAAACATTCATTAATACAACCTCATCCCTTATCATACAATACACATGTATAAATAATTCAACATTATTGAACTTTTAAAAAAAATTAATTCACTAATTTTTAGTACAAACCAATTTTTTTAATTGTAATTTTACATATTTGTTCGTCGAACTTTTATTGCAAAACTAACTCATTTTTAAAATGTAAAAAATTTAAATAAACAAACAACACTAATTTATTTAAAAAATTATTTCATTGTGGAAAATACTCACTTTTAAGAAGTAAGAAATCTAAATAAATAGAAAACATTAATTTATAAAAATTTATAAAACTATATGTGATTTATATAATAACAACAATATTTATAACGTTAAATATGTGATTTACATTTGTTAGCATTTTGGATTATTTTTATTGTTATAACACAAAAATTATATGGCAATACTTATTTTTGACATTATAATTTTACAAGCATTTTATAATTTGCTGAATAATAATTGTTTATTACACATAAATAAAAATTTTTAAAGAATAATTAGAAAATAATTTTGTTGTATAACACTATGAATCATGAAGTATTTTTTTTTTATATTTTTTATAATTGAACCAAAAATGCTTTGTATTCTTTGGTTGATTAATTTAAACGAAACGCTTAAACATGAATTTTGATTAACTTTTCTATTAATATTTTGTGATCTATACAAATACAGGAAAAAAAAGTTGTATTTATTTTTCTCAAAATCAAAATACTAGAAATCATATTTATAAAACACTTTACTTTCCCGCGAACCAAACAAGTAAACTACAAATGTAGTGGGGCATACACACTTCAAAATATGTTCTTTGCCCCCCTAAAATTTCTTTAACATTGTTTGCTTAGAAATTTGTAATCTAAACATCATCAATTACTACAATATATGATTAAAATTTAGAGTAAAGTGCCAGTAAATATTACCTAGATAAACATAGAACCGAGACAGAGTTTCAGGTTGGGGGTTTTGTGTATTTGAAACTACAACCATATCATTAAACCTTTGTGGCAGTGAGACCTTTTTCAAGTATTGGGGAGAGTGGGAATGGTAGCCAACAAGTTGCACCTCCCACCTACTGACCTACATCCATAATTCACCATGTTTTACATATGTCATTACTCAAGAAGAGAGTGAGCAATTGATGTAGGACAATATTGGATCTTGATTAAACCTTTTTAAACTCAAGTGCTTTTAAGCTTAATTTGTTTTGTTTATTACTTTTTTCTTTTGTTTCCTAATTAAATACTTGTTATTTTGTTTCTTACTTAGAATTAGGGTTTGTTAGTCTATATAAACCTTTGTATGTCTTTCTTTTGAGGAAATAACTCTTATTATTCAAATTTTGATATTTTAATGTCTTTTAAATTAATCCTGCAGAATTTGTGTCTTTTGTATTCTTTGTGAGAGAACATGTTTTTACCACGTATCTGACTCACGTTAGGTGGTATTAGAAACCAAAGTTTCTTCTTGTTTGTGATGGCCAATCCAACCGGAGAAGATGTTACTTTTTTTTTATGTGTTCAGAGAGATTCGAATCTTGGCGAATATGGTGTCGGGAAAATCACTCTCAACCTTCAAGTCAATTCGATATTACCCCAACAAACTCGTAGGGATTTACTCGACGAGAATAATTTGTCTCATGAGAAGATTACAAAAATTACTGGTATGTTTGCTTACAATAGTTTAATGGAAAGTTGATCTCAAGGATCCTATTAACTTTTGTAAGAGCGGTTTTAAGTTATATCCATCGCTCAAAAGGATATCTAATAAATTGGGAGCGGCGCCCCACCTCATAAGGAGGTTAGCCAAAAAAAAAAAAAATGTTTGCTTACAATAGTTTAATTGATGAGAATTCTGATTTGATTGAAAACTTTAAATCATTTGAATTATTTGATGAAGAGAAAGAAAAAATCAAGGATTTTGATGAGAAAAAGGCAATCATCAATATGGTTGGAGAAGAAAAGGAAACTATAGATATGGTTATGAAAAAGATGGTTAAAGATTTGACATGGAAAGTTAAATTTATTGATTTGTTAATTTTTCTATAAATAATGAGTTTGGGTTAAATAGTATGAAAAAGATTGGTCAAGTTCAAGATTTATATGGCGGGTGTCTATTAAAGGAACATATATACATACATATATATATATATATATATATATTTATTTATTTGGTAGTATTGTGATAAAGGAAAGGAACATATTTTTGCATGCTACCAAATTAATGTACTCTACACTCTTCTCCAAAATTGTATGGGAGGAAGAAAATTAAATATAATATTCGTACAGCAAAGGAAATTTGAAAAGTAATTAAAGCGCGTAATAGTCAAGGTGGTGATTCAAGAAAGAAAGACTTTGTAACTATATCACTTGAACCGAGTTCTTTTCAATTGGAAAAGACTAATGTGGGACAAGATTAGACCTTTGATAAAACCTTTTTAAACTCAAGTGTTTTTGGTCTTTGTTTCCTAATTAAATACTTGTTATTTTGTTTCCTAATTAAAATTAGGGTTTGTTAGTCTATATAAACCTTTGTATGTCTTTCTTTTGAGGAGATAACTCTTATTATTCAATTTTGATATTTTAATATCTTTCAAATTTTGCGAAATTTGTGTCTATCCCACATTGGCACTCAACAATATCTCACTCCTGCTTTACTTGATATTGATTCTGAAGTTCAAGTTGGTGCAACTAGAGGCCATTTTGCAAAGGAATGTACTGATGAGAGATTGAAGTCCATTAGTACAAGAATCAATTAAGGGTTCAATATTAAAATAAGCTCCAAAATTATAAACTCTACCACAATACAGAAAGGGGTTATGTTACATATTTAACCCTAGGTTCATTTTCCTGTAAAACTGTTTCATATGCAATATTTGGGTATGAATGTCATTTTTTAATATAAAATAACAAAAATTAACGTATAAATTATAAAGAATTAGTATATTAACGTAATAAAGTATCAAATATTAGGATATAATATATAAAAAATTAGTGTATTATTGTATAAGTTTAATTCACGTAACACGATGGTGTCACAAGAGTACGTTTTTGCGTTAACCCTATAAATAGAGACTTGGTCAATCATTAATCATTATGAGCTATCTGTAATTTTTCAAAACCGAAGTATATTCTTCTTATATACAATCGCGAGGAGTCCTTAAACTCGGTTTTGATACCCAATTTGGATTTAAGCATCGGAATGTTCCTATGGGGTAATTCTCTCAAAGGCATTTTATCAATTTTGCAGGCTCTCCACTCCCGTGCTTTCAACTATTTCCTCTAAAGTTATAAATTGACAAGATAATTTTCCCGTAATTCATCAAACAACATTATCAAAAGGATCATTTTGGATTAATTGCAATTTGCAAGTCACAATTAATTTCTTTTAGTTAAACATTTGAATATTGATAGCTATTATTATCGTATTAAATGTCATGATCGAATGAAATTCTTGAAAGGTAATTGGAAAAATATTATCATTATGATATTTGATGATTTTATATCACGTTATGTATTTATTCTTTAAGAACTATTTCATGATCTATTGAGCTATATATATCATGCACAAAAATAATAAATGGGAAGATATACACTGATTAGGTGATGTTCAATTTTGTTATGGTGTGATAATCAGTAGGTTCTGAATTTCTCATTAAATTTGATGTACAACAAAGCTTACTTGGCTTACCGTTAACGATGAGTGTTGGGCAGTTATTATAATTTGATTTTGGTTTGATTAATTCAGTTTTAGGCCTTCTCCTTTCGCCTCGAAAGTTATTTGTAAAAAAAAAAAAAATAGTAATTGGGTCACGGAAAATTGCAAAAAAAAAAAAACGTCCCTCACATTTGGTTGAACAACTTTTTTTATCTCAAACATTTTAAATGATACAAATTCGTCCCTCACATTTGATTAAAAGATTTTTTTCGTCTCTCACATCTCAAATGACGCAAATTCGTCCATGACATTCAAATCTTGAACCAAATTGGTCATTCCATCCATTCATATATTTTTTTTTAATATAAAGAGGTCATGTGCTTGTCCTTCGACAATTTTTCAAGGCCCAAGATTGTAGCTACTAACTAAAAATTTGGAGGAATAAATTGTGATTCTAAATTTGCCTGTTAAAAATTATCACAAGACAAACACGTGACCTCTTTTTGTTAAAAAATGATTCGTGAATGAATAGAAGGACCAATTTGATACACTACTTTAATGTGAGCGACGTTTTTTGCATCATTTGAAATTTTAGGGATTAAAAAAAGTTTTTCAAAGAAATGTGAGTGATGAATTTGTATCATTGAAAATATCAGGGTCAAAAATCGTTTTTCAAACAGATGTGAGGGACATTTTTTTGCAATTTTCGCATCAATAAATATAAAGCAAAAACTCTTGTGCGACCGTCGCATATATGCGACGATGGGACGTGATACATGAATTTGTTATATTTGATACGCAAATTTTTTTATACTTGATATCTTAATATTATTTTTTTATACGAACTCCTGTTCGATCGTCATATATATGCAACGATGCGACGTGATACGCGAATTTGTTATATTTGATATGCGATTTTTTTTATACTTGATATCCTAATATTATTTTTTGATACGTTAATATTGATATACTTGATATGCTAATATTTGATACTTTATACGCTAATATTTGATACTTTATATGCTAATACGCTAATTTTTTATACGTTATACGCTAATTTTTTATATTTTATATGCTAATACACTAATTTTTGATACGTTGTACGTGAATATTTGATACTTTATATGCTAATATGCTAATTGATAGGAATCAAGACGTGCTTAATGGTGAACAACAGTCTGTTTTATGTGAGATTGGAGGACCAATGACTCGAGTTAGAACCAAAAAGTTCAAGCTTGCTCTCAATGGTTCGATCATGGAAGTAGTGAACGAAGCATACAAGATGTTGGAACAAGGCTTAGATGAAGAGAAGTATGATTTCAATCCTTAGAACCTCTTGGTTTTGACAATATATGATAATTAATACATCAATGAAGAGCAAGAATTGTCAAGTGTTAGTCACCGTTTCCCCACGTCACGGCTTCCAGCTACCAATACGTCACGACGTGGCTTACTATTTTAGAGGATTGAAAATTAGAATTAAAAATCCAATTTAATTAGTAAAGATGTGCTTTTCCGTACATCACAACATCCACCCCTCTACGTCACGATGTTGGGGATTTTCGTCAAATTTTGTGTTTTTCAATTTTAGTTCATTTCGTTTAAAATTGTTTAATAAGAGGCATGATTTAATGTTCTTGCATGAACATTGGTGGCTTGATCATGGTGATTCATATGGCCAAAGATCTTGCAAGATTGAGGCGTGTGTTAATTATTTTAGGAAGTTAAGTTCTATTAGAAAACTACCTTTTTGGTATTTAAGGTTTGTTTTGTTGGCAGCTTTGTTTCCTATGTAAAGCAGTTCGTAAGCCACGAATTTGGTTGTTGAATATTGAAACTGAAAGTTCATTATTTTGTGTAGCAAAATTTGAATCTCAAACCTTAGGTAAGTTTGAGCTTTTGAAATCTAAGCCCTTACAGTGAGATTAAGACAATTAGTCTGGCTTTTTTTCTAAGTTTGAGAGCAACCAATTCTAATTTGGTTTAGGTGCCGCCCGAATGAAGTTAGTTTTGTAATAGTATTAGGGCTTTGGAACAAGTTTCCTTTGAATCGCGCTCCTTATCTTTTCTTTGTGTTATTTATTCTTTCTTTGTTTGTTATAATCATTTCTTTCTTGACTTCTTTCTCGTGTTCATTCTTTGTGATCATGTTGGTGAAATTTTCCAAGTTAAACCTGTCTTTGTAGTTACATAAGGTTGTCAATCCAACCCAAGGGTGGATCAAATCAATGGGAATGTTATCACTAATTTTTTTATACTTTATATGCTAATTTTTTTATAAGTTATATGCTACTTTTTTTATAATTTATACTTAAAGTAAAAATTGATACGCTAATGCGTTAATTTTTTATATTTTATACCCCAACTTTTTATACTTTCTACACTAAAGTGAAAATTGATACGCTAAATTTTTTGAAAATAGTAATGAATTTAGTTTTTCGCTTACTTGAATTCAAAAAATAAAAATTGTGATTGAACCAAATAACCGTTTAATGAATTTGATTAAACTAAAAATAAAATAAAAAATTGAAAATTATATTTTAACTAACAGAATTGAATTCAGTTAGGTTGAATTTATCAATTTTGGGTTTTATGCTCACCCCAACCTTGTAGCTAAATCAATTATAAATTATAGAAAACTCTCTATAGTTTGTAAAATTTTCAAGTTACATCCATATGGTTTAAAACGTCCAAGTTACTACTCTATGATTTGGTTTTCTTGAAAATACACACAATTATATGAGTTTTAAATACTTATCTTTTATAAATTTATTTAATTCAATACATAAGTATATTTTGTATTGTTGATTTGAAGTGAATCGAACAATTTATTTGTCCAAAATTTTAAATTTTTTTAGAACAAATTACAAAGAATCCTCTTGTGGTTTAAAAAACTTCCAAATTACTTTATTGTGATTTGAAAATATACACTTTACGAGCTTGTGTTTTGATTTTTTCTGAAAAATAAGATGAAAACATTCAGGTTTAACGGAGTGTGTATGTTACGAACGACTACTAAAAAAGTTTATTTCTAACCTAATACAATGAATGAAAAGTCAAAAATAACCTAAGAAAGTAACCAAATACATATTTTTCTTCCTCGTAGTTTTCAACATCTACTCACTTCCTCAATCTTCACACAAAACAAAAACAAAACCCTAAAAAAAAAACACATACCAAAATCAAATTCCAAAATCCCACGAAGATTCAAGAGATCCTAACAAATTTAAAAGAGTAATGAAAACCCTCCATTTATGCCCTCAAAAAATCAGAACTTCTTCATCCTATATAATCAAAATTCAATCTTTCTGCAACTGAAAAAAAATCTCAACTTTTTTAGTAAAAATCCAACCATCAATTTCTCATCATATTCATCAAAGACAATTCGAACATAGAACAAGTGGGGAGAAATGAAACCTATTATTGAATTGAGGAATTCTAAATTTTTCGTAGATTTTTGCTTATAATTAACCGGTTGGCGTCACATTCTCTTGACCATATGTTGCCACACTCTGTGTATTTCTCTTGTTAAACCCATTTGAATGAGTATGAATTCACTTCTCTTTAGATTATTGGAACCATTTTTACCTCACATTTCTCTGTTGTCCAAAATTTTTTGCCACACTCTGTGTATTTCTCTTACTAAACCCATTTGAATGAGAACGAATTTCACTTCTCTTTTGGAACCATTTTTACCTCATTTTTCTCTGTGGTCCAAATTTGGTGCAAATATTCAGAGCGATCAAGCTTAAAAGGGAGATGAATGATGTTAGTTTACTAAAAAATTAAAAAATTAAACTAATAATTTTTTTAATAGTATTTGTTTAAATTAAATCCACAATTTTAGTTTGATTGAAAAATATTGCTGTTTATTTTTACCAAAGTCAAAGAAGGATTTTAGAGATTGATTCTCAATTTCTTTCGTTTTATTTCAGCATTCTTCTACCCAAAAATTTGGCCAGTAGTTTTTCTCCTTCATAGGCAATAAACATTTTTTCCTACCAAAAAGGACATTTATGTCACGATAGTAAATAATTAAATTGTGCTAATTTTGAAGTTAGTTGAACATAATTCAAAGGGATAAATTGCATATTTATTTCATTGAGGGGTAAAGTGCCACTAATATATAAGTTGAAGGTAATTGATTTTAACCCTAAATATAATTACCCTTGCAAAACACACAAAATATACGAATTTGGAATGTTTATTTTCTTGATATATCTAATTCAGTACCTAGGTATAACTTTTTTTTGCCGGTTTGAAGTAAATTGTACTATGTTTTGTTCGAAAATCATGGATTTTTTTTGTCATTTTCCAAAAAAAAAAAAAAAAACACACACGCACAAACACACACATAGGGAAGTAATTTGTAAGCTTTTAATATTTTTCAAACTAACAAGAGAGTTGCTTTTGTAATTAACCCATTGTTCTTTGCATGGGAAATCCTTTGGTCTGATGTTGAAAACAAAAAGAAGAAAGCAAAGGAGTCCTGAAATGATTTGCATATGCTTTGTGTATTTGGTAGACTGAGGAATTAGAAGTTTAAAATTTTGACACAAAGTATGATCACAAAACATTTGTTGCAAGAATGCTATTACGTGAATTAGTGGATCCATGCTTTAAAATGGTCTATGTAGCCTACTATTGACTGTCTTGGAGTTTGAGGAAAATATTGTTTTTAAGGAATAATACTATGCATTTAGATTGATTTTACGATGGAGGGATTTGATATTAGAAATGAATATTTTGAAAATATTTTGGTTCATAAGTTTGTTTTGTTAGTATTTGTATTAGAGAATTTTTTATTAATAAAAATTTAAAATTTAAAATTTAAATTTGAGTTAAGTTTTTATAAGTTTATTTGAGTGAAAATTTGTGTTAGAAAGAATTGTTTATGATGCAGATTATCGTGTACCTATCAATTTATTCCTAACTTACTGTAGTAGTGATTGTAGAGTACCATTCCTCAGGGAAAAGTTGGTTCTAGAATACTATGAATTACTCTGAATGATATTAACAAAGATATAACTAACAATTAAAGTGCGAATGTAGAAAGAGAGAATGTCATTGGGTTCCCCTACTTGGTGAATAATCACTTTAACTACTCAAGCAATACAATTAACATGTGTGTATAATCATAGGAGATTTAGTTGCCTGAAAACCTTAAGTCTAGTCAGCATGATGACCGCACTGTACCTTAGATTCCCTGTCATCACTATTTTCCCATGATGATGCCTAAGAATGATGCTTTTACCCTTGTAACTTCTCAATTCTCTGTTTCTAATTACTTTAGCAGTCAATTCCTAAAGACTTCTCATGGTGAGGCCTGAATTTAGGTTTTTATGTCTTCATTATCACCAGAAAATTTCTTTACACTTAGATCTTAAGATTTCGAAATAAAATCAGCATGATGACTGCATTTCAGAGAACGAACAAGACAAAGCAAATGTGAAGACTTTATTTCATACTCCAGTTCTCATTTCACAAATTTTCAACTAATATTAATGAGTCTAGCTTCAATTCAGCATAATGACAGCAACTAAAGTTCAATTCAACAATACCAGATCAAATTCATGGAATTTAACAGAATTGATCAAGCAAAATAGAGTATGATTTCATTCTTCATAAATCACATTAATTCCACTGCATAAAATTGCTTAAGTGGAGTACTCATTCATTGGAACCCTAAAACATCCCAGATCTAGACTGAGAGAGTCATTTCCAACTTACAATCACAAATGAATTGTATTAAACAACTCATCTTCAGAAATTGGAAGAATTTACCGATTAATTGTTTCAAAAAACTGAACGTCACGAAGAGAATTGTTCTATACTTCCTCAGTTGAGAAATGAATTCCAAAAATTGGTCCAAAATTCCAAACAAAATCGCGATCGGAGTACAAAATTCTAGAGAGAGAAATTTCCCGCTCACTAATCTAAAATTAATCTTCGAATGTTGCCCCGCAAAAACTAATGAAAATCCCCCTTAATATAGGGGTTGGAAGCTTAATCAACACGAAAGAATAAACTAAATTCTTATTTACAAAAATGCTACTGTGAGAAAAATCATCCCAAATACGCACGTGCATGCCACTCCATGTCACCAATCTCTTCCAATACTTCACACTCTTGAGCCAAGACTAGTCATGCTCTTATTTTTCCACTCCATGCCTTTGAGCCACAAATTTTACGCCTTTACGACCTGCACATAAAACCACAACATCCAACACTTAAAAAAAATTCATCAAAGAAAACTCTATTTACATGGTGCGGCTGTGACACCGCACATACTTTCACACAGTGCACCAGCAACATGCATTCTTTTTCACGGTGCGACCATGTACTTTAAGTGCATGGTGTGTGCAAGTCTTGTGCAAGTGTTGTGCTATGAGTGAGAATGAGTTAGTGTTGTGTGTGCATAAGTCAAGTGCATGTAAGAGTGTGCAAGGTTGTAGCCACACTTGTGTGCAATAACTTGTGCATGTGTGCAAGGGGTAAGTGATGTGCATGCATCATGGTGGTAGTGTGCAAAAGTTGTGTGCTAGTGTAGTGCATGTAGTGTGCTTAAGTGCAGCAAGTACATCAAGAATGTGCAACAAGGATAGCAAAGATTGTGCAACACATAAAGCAAGAATATGCACGAAAGGTAGCAAAACTGTGTGTAAGAAGCCTTGTGTGTTGGTGTTACCATACGCTAGATATCATACTGGAAAGTGAGACGAGTGCAAAAAATCCATAAAAACGGTCAACTTGGGCAAGTTTTTCAAACTTTTTATTTTTACCCAAAATATGTGTGTTATATCCCATCAAATTTGCCAATTTTTTAAAATTTCTTACTGTCAATATTTTTCACACTGTGCTGGTGCGCAGAGTTAGTGCTGAGCTGGCGTAGCAGCGTGCATCCGTGAGTGCCCGTGCGTAAGTGTGTGAGTGCAAGAGTTGCACGCACCATTGTGCATGTGTGCCCATGCTGCGTGCGTCGTGCACCTAGCGTGTGTGCCGGTGTGTGCAGTCTGTGCGCATAGTACACGCAGCTCGTGTGGGATGTGTGCGTGATCTGCTCATATAGTACGCATAGCTCGTACGGGGTGTGTGCGTGGGTTGCGGGTATGGGGTACGCAGCTCATGTGGGGTGTGTGCATGGCTCATGCATGCAAATGCAAATGTATGCACCAAGTCACCATTTAATACATTTGCTTATCCAATTTAGCACTACAAATTATGCACTACATAAACGTACAAATAAGCACATAATATCACACAATTTGCACTAAAAACTCATCAGAAGTCAAGTGATATAGCACATATAAGTTAGTATAAAACCGACTTATCAATTTTTCTCGCACTTAAACTTTTGCTTATCCCAAGCAACACTTCCCCTTCTAACTATGTTTTATCATCTTAACTCAACACACTTCCCCTTCTAACTATGTTTTATCATCTTAACTCAACACACTATCACTTACTCACAATGCCAATCACCAATTTAATCAAAACATTTTCACACACAAATGCTACCAAAATGCTTTATTTAGCTTTAAACTTTCACTAATTCAACACAAATTATCAACCAAGGCATAACAAATAAAAACTAAAATGCCACACGTAAAGTTGTGTGATGAGGGTTACCAACTTCACTTGTTCTCTGCACATGCACATCACTTAGCACTTCTTTCATACTAGTCTTCGCACAACAATCTCCCTGTCCACACACATGAACAAGTAGTAATCACAAAATCAATGGTGAACCTATGAGCACATTGGTACTTCTATGGGGGTTTTCCCATCTTTTCTCTTTTTGCATTTTGGTGCATCTTTTTGCTGCACATTGGTGCTTAGCTGCTTAGGTTTTATGGCTCTTTTTTCCCTTTATTATTTGCTGGGGTCTTACGGCTTTTCATTCCCAGTTGTCAAAGAATTTTTCTCATTCTATATCATTTCTCATAGAACCAAATGTTCATATGTGTCTTCAAAGGACTATATATGCAAAACATTTTTTTTTATAAAAAGGCTATATATATATGTCAGGCAAAATATGGAGCTGGATGTACCCACGCACCGTTAACATAAGTAAATGCAGTAAATTTGGAGTACTACTCCATTGCATGATTTCTAATTGAACTAATACGTGAAAGATAAGAAAAGAACTACCCACACCTCGTGTAATGCCTCTCTTATCTCCAATCCAGATGAAGTGTCTCAGTAAATGTTTTAACAAGAGATCTACAGATTCGGCATTACCTTTTCTCTTGGAATTCACAAGTGTAGTAGATGTTCACATAGTGGTTGTTCATGAACCTCATATCCAAATTAACTCAAGTCCTTGAGTCCATTAGTGCCCACAGAAGCCAAACTCGTGCCCTCGAGCCCGGGATCCTCTCCATTCAAAAGCTACCTGGACGAAACTAGTCTCTCCTACTCCATTGACCACCTTTCCAAAAGATAAGGAGACGAGAAAAGCTGCCTATTGCTTCTGCCCTGAAAATGCCCAAGGACGGTGACCTTCACTTTTCCTATGCAAAACGGCAATCCAGCTCCTCTTATCATTCTGCCCCAACAATACTAAAGATGGGGGCATAAGACAATTGCAACTGAAGCTATAAAGCATAGACTTTACAGCATCCAAACTCTGTCAAATTCTATCGTCAGCTGTTAGAGCCAAGTTATACCACTCTCCAGTACTATTCCAAGGCAAAACTTCATTGATAACACTGAGACATATCGTTTACGCCCCTTTCCAAAAGTTGTCTCTATCAATCAACAGGCAGCTTTATCGTTTACGCCCCTTTTATATGCAAGAACATTTAAAACACAAGAAATGTGCACAACAAAGAACAAACTCTATATAGATTCCCTCCTATGTTTTTGAGTATTTGCATGGCATATCTATCTTACCTTAACGTACTGCCTTGGCCAACAACTTGCACTAAATCCATCAAGTTTTTTGCCAAAATGTTTTTTTGCATGTATAGCATTGTGAAGAACAAGGTAACTAAATTGATTCATGGCATAGCAAGCACGAGACCATTGCTTTGAACTTGAGATGATAACATACTTCCTACCCACACATTACACAACCCATTTTATTCCATTGCAACACCACATATGATATGAATGGGCGAGGCTCGAATCTTGGACCACTTGAATCTCCACACCTTTAGACCATTGTTGCCGAAATAACACAAAAAGGAAACACACGAACAAGCGAAACAATTGGCGAAATTGAAGTCAAAGGAAAACGAAAAGATTTGGTAATAAGCCAACCAAACCCCTACGGTTATACAAACAATTTAACTTAGCCTTATGTAAATCAAGAAACTAAACTAAACGGTTTGGGCGTTCCTGAACTCAAAAACAAAAAGGCTCACCTATAGGTCTTAGCTAAAGGCTTGCGGAATGTTTAAAGAACAACTAAACTTAATTGGTCTTTAAGGTTCAAACACAAAGTGCTTGTAAATTTAGCAAAGCTAAAATTTGATTCTTATTTTCTTCTCAAAAAACGTTTAAGGCCTTCCTTAAATAAGGAGTAAATTCGGCCAAACCAACAAAAAGGAAAGAAAAAACCCTAAAAGAAATCAATTACAACTTGACTTCTTAATCTGTTAACAAACTAACTAACTAGTTTCCAAAACCAACATGGTTTTGTTTTTAGTAAGCAAGAAACGTTTTTGCTCCTAAGAAATAGGAAACAGACCAATTCCTAAAATATAGCCTTCCTCCTAGAAAGTAGGAATGCTCCTAAAAAGTAGGAATCCATTACTTGACTTTATCATGCAAGATAATTAGGTCAAGTAATCAATTACTTATTAACGAAAATATTAAGCCCAAATTAATGTTTATTGGACTTAATTTATTACAAGATAAATAAAACCCTAATGTCGTGATCCAAAGATAAAAGTCTAAGCACGCCATCTTGGTCTTCAATGTAATCCATGAAATTCGCGACCGTAATCTGCTAGAATAACGTCACTCATCTTGGTAGGCACATTTAACGATGATATTATCACAATCTCGTAAAATGTAAAACATAAAAGTTTTAGCTCTATCCCTTAGCTTTCTAGGGCTTCTTGAATCACAAAATTCTGAGTTATACTAAGAGAGATATGTCAAGAATACCAAAACATGACAGAATCTTTTAGCATTTAATGTTTGACGCCTTGTTAAGATCTTCTCAAAAATCGTCCAAGTCTCCACAATGTGTTGACTTTGGCACCATGGACATGGACACGGCTCATTCTCATCAATCCCACCCTCTTCAAAAAGGATTAGTCATCGAATCTTGAAATTGAGTTCCTGGATCAAACACCAATATCACGAACTCATTGCAAACTCGAGCCAAATAAAATTGGGAAGATACAAATCTCGGCCAACATGATTTTCTATTCTACAAGAACAAAACAAATGTATAAGATAAAGGAAAATTCAACAATCTAGAAGAAAACTTTAAATGATTTTCTTTCACCAAAAAAATGGATCGGTCAGAATATGTTTGCATGCATGCGTAAATCACATAAGGCATGATTATTCTTAACAAGTTGTGCAAGATGTATATTGTTAAAATCATGAAAAACACAACATTGAAAAGAAAATTCATAACAATTATGTAAATATACATCATGTAATAAATGCAAATCAGAAAACCTACTACTAAATGTATCACGAAACAATTTTAAAAATAACACTTCATATAAAGACACATGTAGTGTTTTCGAAAATATGAAACTATGCAAGACAAACTCTCTAACAACATGGATGGGCACACTAGCATTAACATAAAAATCAACGTTATTAACATGAAACGTAAGAAAAGAACTTAAACATATATGAACGGAATTACAAGGATTATCCAAAGATACATAAGAATATTCATAGCAACTAAACAAATACACATCCCGGATGAAGTGTAAGTCACAATAATGTTTTAATCCCTTTGGAAACATGCTGTAGTTATCAAATATGAAAAGACAATTCTGAAGCTTAAAAACAGAATGTAAGCAATCTAATAAATAGATGGTAACCCAATATTTTACCTTTTGTAATTGAAAAGAAATTTGGAACTTAGATAACTTACCAAACAAGTGTTGAACTATCAAAATACCTCTTTGAACTTGATGGATTTAAATGTGTATAAAGTCACGAACCAAATAATAAAGACAAAGGTTATTCCAGCAAGTATAATTAACACTTTGTTTAGTGCACAAAAGGATTTGATTATAATCAAAATTATTAACATAAAATTCAGAATGTAACTCATGTATTAAATAAGCAACATAACACACTAACATGCTATACATAAATTCATTCAATTCAAAATATATTGATGTAACTATTGAAGAATTATGTAAATCGATTTGCTTATCAAAACACAAGGTGTTAGACTCTAAAATACTCTTGACAAAATTTCGAACCATTTGTGTAAAAGTATAGGGAAGCTTTTGAAATTGATTAAAAATAGTTTGAAAACTTTGAAATTCAACCGAATTGATAATAACAAAGTTCTTAACATTTTAAGATCAAAATCAAGTGAAAACTTACCTAACGTACCTTGCTTACCTTGTGGAAAATAAGCTAAGGCAGATTGTACTCCTTCCAATTGATAATGAGTTGTTTCTAACTCCATTAAGCACTTAGGAACGCCATAAATCTGTAAAAGAGACAAAATAACACTAGGCAAAGAAGCAAGGTGATCACTATCAACAATAAGTACATCCTTGCAAAAAAGTAAATACAATGGTTGCCTATCTAGTATTGCTCTCTTAATCTCACTAGAACAAGCAAAGTAACAACTCTCAGCACTTTTATCACTAAGTACAAGTTCACGACCTATACTATTGTTTACATGTTTTTGCTTTTCTAGATCACTCTTCTCTTTAGCTTCTTGAGCACGGATATCATCAAAAGCCTTAGTAAGCTGTAATTGGTCTTTATAGACTTGGGACGGACTTAAGGCTCTCAAGTTGAACTTCTTTACTTGATGTACAAAGTGATAGTAATTTGGCTTGGCATGATACACAACATCTCTATCAAATTGCCAAGGTCTTCCAAGAAGTATATGACTAGCTTCCATTGGAACCACATCACATAAAATATTATCAACATATTTGCCAATGGTGAATGAAAATTTGATTTTCTTGGTTACTCGAGTTTCAGCTGAATTATTAAGCCATTGAAGTCTATATGGCTTTGGATGTTTCATGCAAGGTAATCTCAACTTCTTAACAAGTAATATACTTGCAACATTACTGCAACTTCCGCTATCAATGATCATACTAAATACTTTGCCTTGAACCATGCAACGTGTGTGAAAGATGTTCTCACGATGGATCAAGTCTTCATCAATATGTGGTTGTGCATTAAGAATTTGACAAACTAAAGAATAATTGCCAACCTCATAAGTAGTGCCATCAAGTTCTTCACTCTCATCACTTTGGTACTTCTCCTCAAGTGCGGGGATATCATCACATTCATCATCACTAACCATATCTCCATTTTCATTAAGATACATTAACTTACGAGTAGGACAATAGGATTGGATATGACCATAGCCTTGACACTTAAAGCATCGGATTTCTCTTAACCTTTGAGTAGGTTTGGACACTGATTGTGAAGAAGATTCAGCAACCCTGGGAGTGAACTTTGGGGCATTGGACAAAGTGCTTTGAGGTGGATTTGGCGTGAAACTCAGTGGTTTTGGAGGTGGAGTAACTGGAGTGGAGTTCGGCTTTACATCCTTTCTCCAAGGTGGATTCGGTTGAGTGAAGCTTCAGCCCTTTCCTTTCATATGCTTCTCAATCTTAATTGCCTTGTGAACAAGCTCATTAATATCAACATAACTTTGAAGATCAACATGATATGCCAATTCAAAATTCATACCTTGAAAGAACCTCTCAATGGTTCAGTCGGGATCCTCTTGAACATTGGCCTTAATCATAAGTGCTTCCATCTCATGGTAGTAATCTTCAATGGTTTGACTTTCTTGCACAAGAGAGTGCAATTTTCTGTTGAGTTCTCGGTGATAGTGTGATGATACATACTTCTTTCTCATGAGAACTTTCATTTTGTTCCATGTCTTGATTAGCCTTTTGCCATCTTGGCGTCTAGTTTTAATTACCTCATCCCACCATAAATTAGCATAATCCTTGAGATGCATGAAGGCTAGGCGATACCTTTTATCCTCGGGATAACTATTGCCTTCAAATAAATGATCTAGGTCTGGAACCCAATCAAAATATGCTTCGGGATCTACTTTTCCATGAAAAGTAGGTAATATTAGTTTAACAGTACCAATAGACAAGTCGGATATTTTACCACTTTTAGAAGAACAATGAATCCCTCCTCTTCATTGTCAGATGCAACTTCATCAAAATCAATTTGTCTTGATGTGGAATTCTTTACAGTATGATGCTTAGATTTTGAAGTTAAATCATCAAGTTGAATTTGCATCTTTTGAAGCATATCATAAAGCATGTCACTATCAATCTTTTGTCCGGATTGTGATACATTTTGATCACCCTCCATTGGTACCTACACGTTAGTGAAAACACAAGAAAATATATGTATATACCTCATGGGTTTCTCATTTTGGGGAGTAGGTACTCACCACTCTATTTTGGTAGTTTTTCTCTATAATTTATACCTTAAACACACTCTTATTATTGGATCACCTAATCTATAAGAGTCCTCTCAGTTTGTTGATTAAAGAAACACGTCTCAACCACAAGTTCAATCAACAAAACTTACACAAGACAAATCAAATAGAAGTTTTAAGCAACAACTACAAAGAGTTTTTAGGATCATGTAAGGGTATATTTTTATATGGCTTAGGAAATATTGAATTCAGAAATTAGGAAGAAAAACAAGAAGATGGGGATTTGAATCACCTTCTTTTGATTTATATTGAGTAAGATATGACAATTTCAATTTGAGGGCGCTTTTAGGAAACAAAATAATAACACTTAGTTCTTGAAATCAAATTTGGTTTCTCTTAATTGTCCGAATCTCTTTCTTTTTTTTTTTGTATTTAGAACAATTACCTTTAGGCTATATTCTACTTGGTCTCTTTTTTTTATATCACTGGCCTTTTGTTTTTATCACAGCCTTTTTTTTAATTTTTTGAACAACTAGGGTTTTAAGACAACTCTAGGGTTTTAAAGATTGTGTTGTCTTAGCTCAATGTTTCAGCACATATATTGTCAGAAAACAGTAGTATAAACTTTAGGAATAATAACGCAACAATGATCAAGTCGGATGGCAACAAGAAGTTATGAATTTGGAAACAAAAACCCTAACCCTAACAACAAGGGTTTTGACGAAATTTTTGCAAGATGACTAAAACGAATTTTCAGCCCTATTGCGTGCAATTCCTATGCGGTAACACTCTTATGGCTGAAGTTGAGCATGGTTTAGAGGTTTGCATAATAATGTATCATGCTATGAATGCATAAGCATTTGGCCGACATGTTAGGTGTTGTTTCTATCCTCAAGTAGTTGGCCATATTTGTGACATTTGACCGATCTTAATTGCTTTTCTTTGAGTTGTGCCTATAAATTCATGATATGGTGTTGTTGGAATAACCTACAAGCTTGGTGCAGTGAACTTTGGTGGTGCAAGCAATTCCTCTTAGTCTTATTTTTCTCAAGTTCAAGGTACTTATCTCTTTTTATACTCCATTGATTAAGAAAAAGAGGTAGTGAACTTGTTGAAATATCTTAATGATGTGTAGTATAAGAGGATTGTTTGTCTTTGAGTTTCATAATGCTGTCAATTACGTGTTTAAAAGTTTGTTCTTGCCATGTTCTTTTTTGCTTATCTTTTGATGGTAGAGTTTAAGTAGGTCTTAAAGAGAGTGCTAAATTTAACTTTGCTTAATTTGGTGGTAAGTATGGGAGAGATGTTCCAATTATGCACATTATGTCTAATTTTGCTATAGTTTGGTATTTCAAGCATAACTTAGTTATTTGAACATTAAATTTGGAGATTTTAATTTCTGTGTTTAGCTAAAACTCAAGGCTACAACTTTTATCTTTTGAGTTTTGTCAGATTCAGCATGCACTGAATTCCATTTTAGGTGTTAAAATGTTAGTTAAGGCTGGAATCTCAATTTTGACATTATGCACATTCTGCCCAGTTTTGCCACAGTTCGGTATTTAAGGCATAACTTATCATTTAATGTCTAAATTTGGTGATTCAAATTGCTGCTTTTAACTAAAATTCTGAGCTACAACATTTGTTTTATGCATTTGTGATATTCTGCATGTGTTGAGCTCCATTTTAGGTGTGAAGTGCTAGTTAAAGCTGAAATTTCAACATAGCTAATTTGCACATTCTGTCCAATTTTGCCATAGTGTAGTATTTTTGGCATAACATGGTCATTTGAATTCTAAATTTGGTGATTCAAATTGTTGTGCTTTGCTAAGACTTAGGGATACAACTTTTGTCTTTTGGGAATTGCCAGATTAGGCTTGTACTGAAATCCATTTTAGGGATAATGTTTATACAGAGGCTAAAATTTTGATTTGTTGTCATATTCTTGCAATTTCGTGTCACTTTGCCTATGGCTTTCATAATGTCGTTGCTTGTTTGCTGCATGTGTTGCACATATTGCATAAGAGTGTTACTTGTGGTGCTCACATTGGTGTATTTTAAACTCAAAGAGATCAAATGGGTCCTAAGAAGGGTACAACCTCTCTCAAGGGCAGCAAGGCCACTTGTATACCGATTGATTCAGATAACGATTATTTTACGAGGATATGCCAGTATTTGAGGACCCCCAAAAGTAATGATGAATCCAGCTCCGCTAAAGAAGTGCAAGGAAGCCGCACCTCTTTCTGTGTTCATGAATGACAAAGCTAAAGAAAGATGGGAGAATGGAGTGCGGATGAAGAAATTACACTTGGAATGGGCATTCACTATGGACAAAGGTCTATTCAGAAAGTTGATGAAATTTCAAAAGTTCAGTTATAGGTTGACTCTCACTCATTCTGGTTCCTTTTGGGTCGTGAATCAAAGCGGAGAATGAAAATATATAACTTAAAAGAATTTGCGATGTGATGCTAAGATCTTGCTCATGTTCATTCTCTCCTTACTCATGCCCAATTCGCATGTTACAACGGTCATGCTCGGTCGCCTGTACCTTATTTCAGCCATTTGAAACCGTAAAGGTATTGATGTGGTACGGATCATCATGGACCATATTATGGTGGGTGTTAATTAGGATTGTGAAGCTGTGTATTTCCCGATGCTTATAGAGGAACTTTGTCGCGCTCAAGGAGTGGATGATGGACTAGGTGCAAATTGGCCTAAGATCAAAATTCTAACTCTACTCCACTTTATTTGAAGTACTTGAATATTGACCTTGCATCGGCTTCAGCACCACCTCCCATAACTAATGTACACTAGGAGAATTTTGATCCCCGCTTCATTATGGCCAGCAAGAGCACCCTCTTTTTGACTTATCTTCCATGCAAGGAGCCTTAAGTGACCTTCAGTACTCCATGGATACTAGATTTCAGTACATTGGCGAGAGGTTGGATGGTTTACACCAAGATTGGGCCACTTAGCTTCCATTCTGTGCACCAAGATGGATGATATTGCTTCAGTGTCACAACAGCAATTTGAGGTCCTTTACCATTGGCAGTTCAGGATGAAGTACGAGATTGATTATTGTAACAAGTTGAGTGTTTGGTACCATTCCAAGCCTGGCCCTCACAAGTCATTGCCAGCAGTATAAGATTTGACTGTTGCAAGGCTAAATTTGGTTGTGCATGAGGAGACAAGGTTTGTGTGTGAGATTCTGCCTGGATCCATAGTTGGGGGATCATCACTTCCACAATTCCCAATGTTTGGTCGTTTGTCAACTTTTCCTCCCACTCCAACTTTTTGATTTGACCCAAATTTCTTACCAGTTGTGCGTTTGCCAAATTTTGAAGTCAATGCTCATTCATTTCCTGGACCCTCATCCTCCACTCAATGAGTATTCTCATGACCTGCGTCATCCACTCCAGAGCATTCCCCAGCACCTCATCCTCTACTTAGGAAGACCCTCATTCTTAAGTGCTATTACATTAAGGACAATATTTGCTTTAACATTGGAGGAGTAGAGCTTGGTTACATTTGCTATGCTGGTTTGATAGGTGCAGGAGGTAGTGGCTGGTGTGATTGTGCTGTGCTGTTTTGAGAGTGTGCTTTGCTATTTCAGAGTATGATATAGCTATGCTTTGTTTGTGATTTGGGTAGGATAGTAGTATGATGCTAGTTATGCTTAGCTTGTGGCATAGGTAGTATGCTAGTATGATGTTTGTGGGTTTATAAAAGGCATGTGTGTCATGAGCTGTTATGTGTTTTTTTATCTATGTTAAGTGGTGTATATGTGAATCATTTGATAAATGGTATAAGCACGCACTTACACTCTCTCTCTCTAGAAACCGTATGCTCTTCCTTCTCTCTTCTATAGACCTTATCAACACCTAATCTCTCTCCTAAAGTCAGCCGCTCAAAGCCTCGCTCATCATCTATCGGCCGATCTTCACACATCACTCTAACACCAAATTCTTATATCGACCATTTCTATACATAGATCCTCAGCTCCCTCGAACGTCCACAGATCCCTAATCCAAGTTGGAGCCACCGACAGCCGACACCATATCAATTATGATTGGGGTACCTTGCACCTCAGCTACCTCACTCCAACACACTCACGAAGGTGCTCCCCAACTACCGACAATAAGAAGAAAGAGCCCTATGACAGATGTAGCTCTCCCTTCACTATCCAACTCTTTCCCGCCTCTACAATCTAGGACAAAGAGACAAAACTATTCCTTAAATAGTTACATGATAAATGAAATGACTCAAATTTTCAGTTTTTTTCTTTTCAGATTTTCACATGCAATCATCCTATCGAATTTGCTCACACTTTCAGCTTTTCAGACATAAATTATAGCTCATAAAGATTTTATGTGTACTACTTACCATCACAGTGTACTTACCTAAATTTTTAACTAAGGCATTCATTTTGGTGCAACAAATTGAGTGTTCTTCAACTACGCATATGAGGTTCTCTACAAAAATATTAGTAGCATCTATTAGAGAAAACCAACTACAGATTTAAAAAGAAACAAAAAACACGATTATGATATCAACGAAAAATTAAGAATTTAGAACCAAAATTAATATGACAAAATTTAAAAAACGAAAATATGTTGGGTTGCCTCCCAGTAGCGCTTGTGTTAATGTCGATAGCCCGACATAATGCCACCATCTTGCTACTGCATAGGCTCATCTAGAAATAGTTTATGTGGAGCTTCCTCCATTTTCCTTGGACCATGAGTAATGTAAAGCTTTAGACGGTGTCCATTTACTTGCCAAGTGCTCCCATTCTTCTTGTTCAAAATTTCAACAATCCTATATGGCAACACCTTGGTGACACGATAAGGACCAGCCTATCTTGGCTTCAACTTCCTAGGAAATAGCCTAAGCCTGGAGTAAAATTTCTAGATCGAATCTTTGCATCATGTATTTTCTTAGTACGTGAAATGAATGGTCGAGGCTCGAACTCCTGGACCACCAATCCACACTCTTCAGATCGTTGTTGCTAGCAAATTAGCAACAAAAACACGACACAAAAACAACAAAAGGCGGAAAAGACTTATGGAACGAAAAGGTTGATGTTAAGCCAATCAAACCCTAACGTTATTACAAACTAATCAACCTAGCTAATGTACTCAATAGCTAACTTAATTAGTTTGGCTGTTCCTGATCTCAACAACGGTTAGGCTAAACCTAGAGCTCCTCACTAAAGGCTTCGCGGGATTTTGCAAACACAAAGTGTTTTACTTTAGCAAAGCTAAAATTCTTTCAATTTCATATATGATAAAAATGTCAATGGCCTTCCTTTAAATAGGATTAAATTCGGCCATAGTATTTTGGAAACCCTAGTGGAAACCAATTACAGCTTGACTTCTTATTAAATAACAAACTAGTTTCCTAATCCATTACTTGCCATTATCATGTAAGATAATTGGGCCAAGTAATCAATTACTTATTAACAAAATATTAAGACCAAATTAATGTTTAATGGACTTAGTTTATTACAAAACAAAATAACTCCTAAGATTTAAATGGCGTGATCCACATTAAGAAAACTCAAGCACACCATCTTGGTCTTCAAAAAGGTCCATGAAATTCGCGACGATAATCTGCCAGAATCATGTCACTCATCTTGGTAGGCACTTTCAACGATGATAACTTCAGAATCTCGTAAAACTTAAAACATAAAAGTTGTAGCTCTATCCGTTATCATTCCAGGGCCACTTGAATCACGAAATTCCGAGTTATAGCGAAAGTGATATGTCAAGAATACGAAAACGTGACAGAATCTTTCAGCATTTAATTTTTGACTCTGGCAATGGACACGGACACGACCTCATTCTCATCAATCCCTCCCTCCTCGAAAAGGATTCGTCCTCAAATCTTGAAATTGAGTTCCTGGATCAAACACCAATATAATGAACTCATTGCAAACTCGAGCCAAATAAAATTTGAATAATGTACATCTCGGCCAACAAGAATTTATATCCTGCCAAAAAAAAACAAGTGTATAAGGCAAAGAAAAATACAATAATCTAGAACAAGACTTAAAATAATTTCCTTTCACCAAAAGAATGGATCGGGCAGAATATGTTTGCATGCGTAAATCACATAAGGCATGATTATTCTTAACAAGTTGTGCAAGATGTATATTGCTAAAATGATGAAAAACACAACATTGTACAGAAAATTTATAACAATTATGCAAATATACATCATGTAATAAATGCAAATCAGAAAACCTATAATTGCTAATGACATAAGAATATCAAAAATAACTTATATACAAGACAAACTCTCTAACAACATGCATGGACACACTAGCACTAACATAGAAAACAATTGCATTATTAACATGTAATGTAAGAAAAGAACTTAAACATATATGAATGTAATTACAAGGATTATCCAAAGATACATAAGAATATTCATAGCAACTAAATATATATATATCTCGGATGCAATGTAAATCACAATAACGTTTGAAACATTTTGCAAACATGTTAAAGTTATCAAATATGAAAATACAATTCCAAAGAGTAGAATTAGAATGTAGACAATCTAATAAATAAATGTATACACAATACTTTACCTCTTGGAATTTAAAAGAAATTAGGAACTTAGATAACTTACCAAACAAGTGTTGAACTACCAAAGTACCTCTTTGATCTTGATGGATTTGAATAAATTGACGCACCAAATAATCAAAACAAATATCAATCCAACAAGTATAATCAATATAATTAACACTTTGATTAGTTTTCACAAAGGTTTGGATTTGTTCAAAATTATATTTTTGAAATTCAGATTTTAACTCATGTAATAAATAAGAAACATAACACACTAACAAGTTATACATAGATTCATTCAATTCAAATTAATTTGATGTAACCATTGAAGAATTATGTAATTCAATTTGCTTATTAAAACACAAGATGTTAGACTCTAAAGCACAAGTTATAAAATTTTGAACCATTTGTTGAAAAGTATAGGGAAGCTTTCGAAATTGATTAAAAACAGATTGTAAACTTTGAAGCTCAACCGAATTGATAACAACAAAGTTATTAACAGTTTTAAGATCAAAATCAAGTGAAAACTTACCTATCTTACCTTGCTTACCTTGTGGAAAACAAGCTAGGGCAGATTGGACTCTTCCAATTGATAATGAGTTGTTTCTAGCTCCATTAAATGTCTAGGAACTCCATAAATCTGCAAAACAAAAGATCTAGGCAGCAAACAATGTAATTTGTGATCACTAGTATTCATAAGTACAAGATGTTGTTCAACTTTCAATGAACTCTTCTCTCTCTTTTGAGTTTGAACACTCATCTCACTTTCTGAATTTTTCAACTCATCACTCTTTTTATCACTCTTATTTACAAGTTCACAGCCTATGCTAATATTTACAATCTTTTGTGAGGTGGTTTCAGCAACCTTTGGGACGGATTTTGGGGCATTGGACGAAGTGCTTTAAGGTGTATTTGGCGTGAAACTCCGTGGTTTTGGAGGCGGAGTGAAAGGAGTAGTATTTGGCTTTGAATCTCTCCTCTAAGGTGGTTGTGGTTGTGTGAAAGATTGACTAACTCGTCCCTTTCCTTTCATGTGCTTCTCAATCTTAATAGCCTTATGAACAAGCTCATTAATATCAACATAACTTTGAAGATCAACATGATATGTCAATTCGGAATTCATACCTCTAAGGAACCTCTCAATGGTTGAGTCGGGACCCTCTTGAACATTGGCTTTAATCATAAGTGCTTCCATCTCATGGTAGTAATCTTCAATAGTTCGACTTCCTTGCACAAGAGAGTGCAACTTTCGATTGAGTTCACGATGATAGTGTGAAGGCACATATTTCTTTCTCATGAGAACTTTTATTTGGCTCCAAGTCTTGACTGGTCTTTTGCCATCTTGGTGTCTAGATTTAATTACCTCATCCCACCACAAACTAGCATAATCCTTGAGATGCATGAAGGCTAGGCGGTATCTCTTATCCTCGGGGTAGTTATTGCCTTCAAATTGATGATCAAGGTTTCATGCCCAATCAAGATACGCTTCGGGATCTGCTTTTCCATAAAAAGTAGGTAATATCAATTTAAAAGAACCAACAGTAAGCTCGGATGTTTTACCATGCTTAGAAGAACCAATGATGTCCTCCTCTTCATTATCGGATGCAACCTCATCAAAGTTAATGAGTCTCGAAGTGGAACTTTTAGTGGTTTGATGCTTAGGTTTTGAAGCTAATTCATCAAGTTGGACTTGTATCTTTTGAATCATGAGAAAAAGTTCATCAACATCAATTTTTCGTGAGGCTTGTGATACGGATTTATCACCCTCCATTTGTACCTGCACGTTAGTGAAAAACAAGAAAAATATATGTATATATATCTCACGGGTTTCTCACTTTTGGTAGTAGGTACTCACCACTCAATTTAGGTAGTTTTCCTCGTGTATACCCTAGCTATACTCTCAGTGTTAATTTCCTATTCTAATTTAGACCTAACAATTAGTTGAGAAGAGGAACTCGTCTCAACTAATAAGCCAAGCACAAAAATTACACTAGACAAGTTAATTAGATTATTTAAGCAATAACCGCATGAGTATTTAAGATCACGTTAGGGTATAACTTGATTCAGCTTTGGAAACTATTGGAATTAGAAAATAGAAAGAAAGACAAGAAGATGGGGACTTGAATCACCTTATTTCGATTTATAATGAAAATGTTATGACAATTTTAAGTAAGGTGTGCTTTTAGGAAACAAGTAGTTCTTTTTAGGAAACAACCTAGAACACTTAGTTCTTTAGTTGCCAAAACGAATTTTACTTTACTTTTTGTCCGACTTTCTATATTTTGAATTAGACCAATTGCCTTTGGGCAGTATTTTACTTGGTCTCTCTTTTTTTTTTTAATCACGGCTTTTTTTTTCGGACAAACCCTAACTAGGGTTTTTGAGACAACTTTGTGTTTTGATTGTTGTGTTGTCTTATCTCAATGTTCCAGCACTCTAATTGTCACAAAATCAGTAGCAAAACTTCAGAATATTGAAGCAACAATGATCAAGTCAATTAAGCAACAAGAAGTGAAGAATTTGGAAACAAGATGAATCTAACCCTAAAAACTAGGGTTTTTATGAATTTGGAAAGTAGACTTTTAACGATTTGTGCAGCCCTATTGCATGCAAATCCTATGCGGTTTTCAACACACAATTCAACACAAAAAGTGCAGAATTTCAGCAGCAAATTGACGCAGCAAAACTGGACAAAAACAGCAGCCAAAACGAAAGGAAAAAAACTGCAAAACAAGATGCAAAATTTGAGACAATTTCTTGGACGAAATTTCAGCTGGATTTTAACGCAATTTTCAGCACCAATCATGGGTAATAAAAGTGCAGAATTAGACACGAAATAACAGCAAAGAGATGACTCAAAATAGCAGGAAAAAATGCAATAAACAGCAACAAAAGTTGATGTGGAAATAGCAAGGAAACTTGACAACAAGAAGACGCTAAAACAGAAAATTTATAACCTGAATTTTGTAGCAACAACCTGTCTCTGATACCACTTGATATGAATGGCCGAGGCTCAAACTCCTGGACCACCAATCCACACTCTTCGGATCGTTGTTGACTAGCAAATTAGCAACAAAAATATGACACAAAAACAACAAAAGGCGGAAAAGACTTATGGAATGAAAAGGTTGATGTTAAGCCAATCAAACCCTAACGTTATTACAAATTAATCAACCTAGCTAATGTACTCAATAGCTAACTTAATTATTTTGGCTGTTCCTGATCTCAAGAATGGTTAGGCTAAACCTAGAGCTCCTCACTAAAGGCTTCGCGGGATTTTGCAAACACAAAGTGTTTTACTTTAGCAAAGCTAAAATTCTTTCAATTTCATATATGATAAAAATGTCAATGGCCTTCCTTTAAATAGGAGTAAATTCGGCCATAGTGTTTTGGAAATCCTAGTGAAACCAATTATAACTTGACTTCCTAATTAACTAACAAACTAGTTTCCTAATCCATTACTTGCCATTATCATGCAAGATAATTGGGCCAAGTAATCAATTACTTATTAACGAAATATTAAGCCCAAATTAATGTTTAATGGAATTAATTTATTACAAAACAAAATAACTCCTAAGACTTAAATGGCGTGATCCACATTAAGAAAACTCAAGCACACTATCTTGGTCTTCAAAAAGGTCCATAAAATTCGCGATGATAATCTGCCAGAATCACGTCACTCATCTTGGTAGGCACTTTCAATGATGATAACTTCAGAATCTCGTAAAACGTAAAACATAAACGTTGTAGCTCTATCCCTTATCGTTCCAGGGACACTTGAATCACGAAATTCCGAGTTATATCGAAAGAGATATGTCAAGAATACCAAAGCATGATAGAATCTTTCAGCATTTAATATTTGACTTTGGCAATGGACACGGACACGGCCTCATTCTCATCATTACGCTCCTAGTATAATTTGGCACTCACATAAGAGTGGAAACAAAATTCATCCAACTTATTGAGTTGCATCATCCATTTTCCTTGATCTCATTCCAAATCTATATTCAACATTTGAATAGCCCAAAATGCTTTGTGCTCAAGCTCCACAGGTAAATGACATTCCTTACCAAAAACAAGTTTGAATAGTGAGGCACCTATTGGAGTTTTTTAAGCAGTTTTATACACCTAAAGTGCTTTATCTAGTTTCAAAACACAATCTTTCCTATTATGACCTACCACCTTTTCCAACACTTTTTTGATTTTTCTATTTGAGATCTCAGTTTGGCCACTCGTCTGTGGGTGATATGTTGTGGACACTTTGTGCTTGACACCGTACTTGGCCAACAATGCTGCAAAAACTTTATTGCAAAAATGTGACCCACTATCACTGATTATGGCCCTTGGAGTGCCAAATCTATTGAAGATGTGCTTTTTGAGAAATGAGGCCACACTCTTTGCATTATTGTGTGGGAGTGCCACTACTTCCACCCATTTGGAAACATAGTTTACAGCCACCAAAATGTACTCCATGCCACAAGACTTGGGAAAAGGTCCTATGAAATCTATGCCCCAAGCATCAAAGAATTCTACTTCCAAAATGTTATTTAAGGACATCTCATTCCACTAGAAAATGTTGTGACTCCTTTGGCACTTGTTACATTGCCCCACCTATATGCATGAGTCAATGAAAATGTGAGGCCAGTAGAAACCGACTTGAAGCACCTTGAAACCCGTCCTAGTAGTACCAAAATGACCACCAAACAGGGCTTCATTGTATGCCCGCAAAATTGCATCCTTCTCATATTTCTTCACACATTTCCTGATTACTTGATCACTGTATATCTGGTACAAGGTGTGGTCATCCCAAAAGAAATACTTAGCAACATGCTTCAACCTCTTCCTTTGCTTATATGAGTAGTATGAGGGAACTTGTCCAGCAACTATAAAGTTGGAAATTTCAGCATACCAAGGCAACTCCCCACTTTCCACCTTGAAAATTTGTTCATCTGAAAAATGTTCACGAATCAACAAATTAGGCTTGTCTTGCCCATGTGTGTCCAATCTGCATAAATGATCAGCTCCACATTTTTGGATCCTTTGCGATCTTTGATCTCCACATCAAATTCTCGAAGGAGCAACACCCACCTAATGAGCCTTGGCATGGCCTTCTTATTGACCAACAAATACTTCTGAGCTGCATGATCCTTATGCACATTCACCTTTGATCCCAATGCATATGCACGAAATTTATCAAAGGCAAAGACAAATGCAAGCATTTCTTTCTATGTTATTGTGTAGTTCATATGAGCTTCATTCAACAATCTACTGGCATAGTATATAGTGTAGAATACTTTGTTCCTTCGTTGACCAGGCAATACACCTAGAGCATAGTCACTAGCATCACACATGATTTCAAATAACTCAACTCATTGTGGTGTGACTATTACTGCAACTTCCACAAGCCTAGCCTTGAGTAGCTCAAATACTTTTGAACATTTTTCACTAAAATCAAATTTCACATCTTTTTCTATTAAGCTACATAATGGCCTTGCAATTTTTGAAAAATCTTTGATGAATCTTCTGTAGAATCCTGCATGGCCTAAGAAGCTCCTTATACCCTTGACATTGGTGGGAGATGTCAACTTGGCAATAACATTCACTTTGACCTTGTCCACTTCAATGCCCTTGTGCGAGATGTTTTTGCCCTAAGACAATGCCTTATTGTACTATAAATTGACATTTCTCTCAGTTAAGGACTAAATTGGTTTCCACACACCTCTGTAGCACTTTTGGCAAATTTTCAAGGCACCCATCAAAATTCATACCAAATATCGAAATATCATCCATGAAAATTTCAATGATGGACTCAACCATATCATGAAAAATATCCATCATGCACCTTTGAAAAGTTCTAGGAGCATTGTATAGGTCAAAAGGCATCCTCTTGTATGCAAAGGTTCTAAATGGGCATGTGAATGTGATTTCTCTGGGTCCTTGAGATCTATTGCAATTTGATCGTATCCTGAATATCCATCCAAGAAAAAATAAAATAGAAACCCAGCAATCCTATTAAGTAGTTGCTCCAAAAATGGTAGTGAGAAATGGTATTTCCTTGTGGCCTTGTTTAGCTTGCGGCAGTCCATATAAACACTCCACACAATAATAATTCTAACTTCTAAGAGTTTATTGGCTTTATTTTTTCACCACTGTGACACCACCCTTCTTAGACACACATTACACAGGGCTCACACATTCACTATCAGAGATTGGGAAAATCATACCAAAGTCCAAAAGCTTTATGACTTCCTTTTTTACCACCTCCATCATCTGAGGATTGAGCCTTCTTTGCCTAACTCTCACTGGTATAACATTATTCTCCAACAAAATTTTGTTCATGCAAATGCTAGGGCTAATTTCTTTGATGTTTGCTATGGTCCAACTAATGGCTTGCTTGAATTCCCTCAACACACCAAGAAACTTCTCCTCTAGCCACACTTCCAATTTGAAAGAAATTACTACGGGAAAGTTTCATTTTCACCGAAGAATACATATTTTATGTAAGGTGCCAATGGCTTAAACTCCAACTTTAGTGGCACCATAATGAATGTCATGAGTTTGTCATTCGTGCACAAAACGTCTTCACACCTCACCCCAGTGGTACACAAACCTCATTAGTCATAGCATTGTTATCATTATAATTTTCAATACTCCTCACACATGCATCCTGTAAAGTATTTTCCATTACCACCTTATCTTGTATTTCAAAAATTGACTCATCCAGTACACAACATTCTACCAAATTCACAATTTTAGACAAAATTATACAATCCTCATCATCAAGTTCTACGTCATCACATTTTTCATCACATGCATTTAATTCATCAACACATATAAAATCATGTTTCACATTTTGCTCCAGTACATGCATATTCCATGCCACAGCTCTAATTGAAAAATAAGGTTTCACATGTATGGGATGTTTCATTGGCATAATTTACATCAAAAACTACCCGCTCATTATTAATTCTAAAAGTGACAATTTTACTCTGAACAACTATCAAGGCATCCCCTGTAGCAATAAATGGTCTACAAAAAATAATGGGTAATTTAGGGTATTTTTCTATGTCAAGCACAATAAAGTCCACAAAAAGTGTAAATTTGTCCACCATGACTAGCACGTCCTTCACCATTCCTTTTGGCTTCACCAATGAACAATCTGCCAATTGTAGCATCACAGCCATTAGTCTAATCCTTTTTCCCAAACTAACATTTACCACAATAGAGAGAGGCATCAAATTGATCCCAACAGCAAGGTCACACAAACCCTTGACAAAGTACCGTGTATCTATTTTACAAGGAATAGTGCAGTTTCATGGATCTTTCAACTTTGGTGGTAGATTATGTACCAACCATGCTTGACTACACTCAGTAAGCATCATGGGTGCCTCACATTGTAAAATTTGTTCTTTGTTGGAAATGAGGTCTTTGAGAAATTTTGCATATTTTGGCAGAGTAGTCATTAAATCAAGCAGAGGAAGGCTAACATTCACTTACCTGATCACATTAAAAAATCTATCAAATTGAGGTCCTCTTTTGGGTGGAAATTTTACTCTTTTTGGGAATGGAGGAAGAGGAGCATACGCAAGGTAGTTGTAAAGAATTTTTAGTTCTCTAACCTTTTTGACCACATCTTTTCCATCATTATGCACATCCTCCTTCTCTGGTGGAATAGCCTTATTTGCACCTTCATTCTCATCTTCCTCAACTATAGCCTCTCGATGAACTGTGTATTCTCCTTTAGTAGGTCCTTGTAATTTTTTCCACACCTAAATATAATAGCATTGCATACTTCCTTGCCTTTTGGATTAAGTACTGTGTCACTTGGAAGAGATCTACTAGGCGTATGATGCACTGCATTGGCCAATTGCCCCAATTGCATCTCAATATTTTTGATGGTTGCATCATGATGTTTCGCACTTGTTTTCAACCCAACAAATCTTTGTTCTCCTTTATTTAGCTTATCTATTATTTGGTGGAAAATGTCCTTCAAAAAAGGTTTTCTTGGCTCTTGAGCACTTTGTTGATGGTCAAACCCAGGATGTGGGTTTGAAGATCTCCTCCAATTATTGCCTTGGTGATATTGGCCTCCTTGATTTTGTTGAGACCAATTATTTTAACTATTTCTATATGGCCTATTTCCAGAGTATTGAGGTTTGTTGAAATTGTTGACATAATGGAGGGATTCAGTGGTGATGGCACATTTATCAGTGTAGTGCTCCCCTTTGCAAAGTCCACGAGATAGCACTGGAGTTTTAGCTTGAGAAGCCTTTAGTGTTTGGACTTGCTTGGCCAAAGCTTCAAATTTAGCTCCCAAGGAAGTTTCATCATCAAGGTCCAAAATCCCTCGTTGCTTCCTCATAGGTAGCTTCCTTGTCTCAGTAAATAGGTACTCATCCTTAGCAATTTTGTCAAAAAGCTCTCTCACCTTTAGAACACTTTTATCCTTCAAAGCTCCATTGGCACATGCTTTCACCATTAATGAAGAATCCATTGAAGTCCTTTAAAGAAAGTATTAAGCTCTCTAATCTCTCTTAGATCATGGTTCTGGCATTGTCTGACCAAATCATTAAAACAATCCCAATCTTCTCTAAATGTTTCTCTCTCTTGTCGTTGGAAGTTCATAATATCCATACTCATCTTCTCCAACTTGGCAGGTGGGAAGTATTTGGGTAAATATTTCTTCTGAAGTTCCTCAAAGAATGTTACAGCTGCTATTCCTCCTACGAACTTAAACCAATGCTTGGTTTTACCTCTTAGAGAAAGAGGAAAGAGAATTCTATGTATTTCACTACAAGATACTCGTTAGAGCTTAAATGTGCTGCATAGTCCCAAGAACCAATCCAAATATTCATTTGGGTCTTCATTATCCATTCGCTGAAAAAATTGACCTTGGGTAATTATTGACACAATTTGAGTGGGAATATGATAACTATCCATATCAATGTCTTCCTGGTCAAATCCATTCTCAAAATTAATAGCGTAGTGGTCCCCAAATTTGGTGATCTAGCTTCCTGATTGGCCATTCTTCTGTCTTTTCGCTAATTCCTCAAAGTCCTTTCCAACTCAATATCAAGTTGATACTCTGGTTCTCTTTCGAACTTGCAAGATTTGAGAATAAAAGGCTTGCAATCTTGCAAAATACCACTCACATACTAAAAGTAATGTACTGATAGTAAAAAAGCACAAAAAGTTAAATAAGAATTGAAAATTAGAGTAAGCAAAAGAAAAATAAAGTAGAGCAAATCAAAATTCAAGAAATCATGCCTTCCCTAGTAGTGACGCTAAAAATTGATGCGAATTATCACGTACCTATCAATCTATCCCTAACTTACTGTAGTAATGATGGTAGGGTATCGTTCCTCAAGGAATTGTTGGTTCTAGAATATTATGAATTAATCTAAATAATGTTAATTAAGATAGAACTAACAATTAAAGTACAAATACAAAAGAGAGAGGATGTCCTTGGGTTCCTCTACTGAGTGAATACACACTTTAGCAACTCAAGCAGTATAATTAACGTGTGTAAAATTATAGGAGATTTAGTTACCTAAAAACCTATAGTCCAGTCAGCATGATGACCGCACTGTACCTTAGATTCCCTGTCATCACTATTTTCCCATGATGAAGCCTAAGAGTGATGCTTTTACCCCCGCAACTTCTCAATTCTCTATTTCTAATAACTTTAGCAGTCAATTCCTAAAAACTTCCATGGTGAGGCCTGAATTTAGCTTCTTATATCTTCATTAGCATAAGAGAATTTATTTGCACTCAGATCTTATTTTGAAATCTAAAATTAGCATGATGACCGCATTTCAAAGAATGAACAAGACAAAGCAAATGTAAAGACTTCATTTCATACTCCAACTCTCATTTCACAAATTTTCAACTAAATTTAACGAATCTAGCTTCAATTCAGCATGATGACCACAGCTAAAGTTCAATTCAACAATACCGATTCAAATTCATGGAATTTAACTGAATTGATCAAGAAAAATAGAGTATGATTTCATTCTTCATAGATCACATTAATTGCACTACATAAAATTGCGTAAGTGGAGTACTCATTCATCAGAACCCTAGAACATCATAGATCTAACTTGAGAAAGTCATTTCCAACTCACAATCATAAAGGGACTATATTAAATAACTCATCTTCAGAAATTGGAAGAATTTATCGACTAATTGCTTCAAAAAGCTCAAAGTCATGAAGAGAACTGTTCTATACTTCCTCAGTTGAGAAATGAATTTCAAATATTGGTCCAAAATTCCAAACAAAATTGCGATCGAAGTACAGAATTTGAAAGAGAGAAAATTCCCTGCTCACTAGTCTAAAATTAATTTTTGAATGTTATCTCTCTAAAATAATGAAAACCCCCTATTTATAGGGGTCAAAAGCTTAATCAACAAGAAAACGTAATCTAAACTCTTATTTACAAAAATGCCACTATGAGAAAAATCATCGCAAATGCGCATGTCCATGCCACTCCACGTCACCAATCTATTCCAGCACTTCACGCTCTTGAGCGAAGACTGGTGACATTCTCATTTTTGCACTCCACGCCTTTGATTCAAAAATTTTACGCTTTTACAACCTGCACATAGAAACTACTATATCCAACAATTAGAAAAATCATCAAAGAAAACTTAATTTACACGATGCGTTCGCGCCTCATTCACACAACTCGCAGCTGTACAGCACACAAGTTCATACGGTGGGGCTACCAGCTGCAGCCACACCATGCATATTTTTTCACGTTGCAGCCGCAGCTTTAAGTGCATAGTGTGTGCAAGTGTTCTTCTATGAGTGAGAATGAGTTAGTGCTGTGTGTTTATAAGTCAAGTGCATGCAAGAGTGTGAAAGGATGTAGTAACACTTTTGTGTAATAACTTGTGCATGTGTGCATGAGGCAAGTGGCGTGCATGCATCATGGTGATAGTGTGCAAACGTTGTGTGCTAGTGTAGTGCATTAAGTGTGCTTAAGTGCATCAAGTACATCAAGAATGTACAACAAGGGTAGCAAAGAGTGTGCAACACGTAAAGCAAGAATATGCACGAAGGGTAGCAAAAATGTGTATGCGAAGCCTTGTGTTTTAGTGTTGCCATGCGCGCCAGCTTAAGGAGCTGGTACTAGTGCCTGCATGCATGCTGTCACACACACTGGTGCAAACCTGCAGCACTGTGCACGCAGCAGCGTGCGTGTGTGAGTGCCCCTCGCTCTGCATGCAGGTGTGTGTGTGAGAGTGCGAGAGCTGCACGCATGGTGTGCACAACTCTTATTCTTGTGTGCCCGTGCTGCATGAGTAGTGAGTGTGAGTGCTGTGTGCGTCGTACACACAATGTGTTTGAGTTCTGCGCACAATGTTCGTGCTGTGTGTGCAAGTGTGCGTGGGCTGCGCGCAGCTCGTGCATGGTGTGTGCACAGGCTGGGCGCATGGTATGCGCAGCTTGTGTAGGGTGTGTGCGTGATTAATGGATGCATGCAAATGCAAATGTCTGAACCAAATCACCATTTAAGACCTTTTTTTCTCCATTTTAGTATTACAAGTTATGCACCACATAAACGTACAAATCAACATATAATATCACACAATTTGCACTAAAAACTCATCAAAAGTCAAGTGACATAGCACATATAAGTCAGTATAAAACCGACTTATCAGTTATTATTAAAATTTACTGTACCAAAAATAATTACTATATATTTTTTATTTTAAAAATTTTTGTAGAAAAAATCGACAAAGCAAAGGCATTTTAAATTTGTGAAAAAAATCAATAAAACTACCACAACCAAATAGAGCTGATTTCTAGGAATGGCATTAGAGATTGTCGAATCCAAAAGTCACATAAATGTTTTGTCGATAAATTATTAAAAAAAGTTCCCAATATTTTAAGAGATTAATTTTCAAGTTCAGCCAAGTAAATTGGAAATCTATGAATTACTTCTTTATGGTTTCTTTTTTTTAAAAAGAATACAAACAAATCTTTAAATAATTATTTTAGTTTAATTTATATGCTTCAATTCATAAGTTATACTAAGTTATGCTCCATGTTGTCAATCCAGAGCAAGTTTTGTCAAAATTATTGATTTTGGTCTTTTTAAAAATAAATAAATAAATTACAAGCGGATAACATGAGGTAAAGTGCACCTCAATATTTGAGGTGTTTACCGAGATTTGTAATGTTTTATTTTTAATAGTAGTTATGTTAAAAATAGGGATAATAATAATATTTTTTAATTTATAAATCTATAGGTTAAGTTTTTTAAATTATTATTTTTATTTTGTTATGTATACAAATATATTTAATTGTAAACACATATTAGAATGAAAAATAATAAGCTAAAAATGAAGTAAGTTATAATTGACCAAAAAATTATTTTGAAATTTAATGATATGCAAATATTTAAATAAACTTATAATATAGAAAGTAATATTACATGAACTTATAATATATAAAGTGATATTACAAAATAAGTTTTTAGTGTCCATTTTGAGTTTCATACATATTGTTGACACTTGATTCTCCTTCAATATCCTTTGTATAATCCAGCAGAAGAGAAAGCTTCCATTCCATGTTAAGTACTCTTTTTAATATAACCACCCATGCTAGATTGGAGAAAAATCTCCTGATTAGTTTTTCAACTTCTTTCTCAAAAATACAACTATAGTAACATTGTCCATAATCAATACAAGTACAATAACGAGAATTTTCCATTGAAATTGATTTAGAAGAACATTTTTGCAATTATTTGAGAGAGAATATATAGAATATTTGAAGAGAAGAAGTTATAAATTAAAACAATTATATCATATGACTATATATAAGATAAAATATGAGTGGGATGTTAGAGATGATGTTAGATTGATATGCTTCACATGGCTTTCAAAATCAGCTTAGTCATAGATAGTTGAAGTTCGGTGTAATTGTTGGTGTTTTCCACCTGTACATAAAAGGCTTAGTCACGAATAGTTGATGCCAGGTATCAAGTGATAATTATTATTTTAAATAAAAAAAGCTTACTCAACATGTTATTTTGTAGATTTCTTCCACTGTAATGTTCTTCTAAAAGTAGTTATTAGTTATACTTTTAGATAAGCTAACGTACATAAAGTGTTCAAATTAATCATAAATATTTTTCTTAACAATATAGTTGTAAAGTTTCTCGACCATTGTGAACCCTAGTTACACACAACAACATTTGTATGCATACATTTTATAACATCTCACGTCTTATAAAAACTCAAATTTTAGCATGAATTAAGATTTTTTTAGAAGTGTGCAAACTTTTGAACTACATTCATGCATTATAAGTGATTTATTTAAAGTGGGTACAAGAATATATATTACAAATTTAAACAAGTTAAATAAGACCATAAAAATGACACAAAGATAGTCATAACACCTAATTTCAGACATAATGTAATGCTTTATGTTATCTATATCCATATATAACTCATGACAGTAAGCATCTTAAGCATAAAAGTGGGCATTTGTACTTGCATTTCTTTGATGTCTTGAAAAAGATGATGCTTAAAGATGCCTAATTGAGTTGGTAAATCTAATATTCTTGTCCACATATAACTTCATAATGAGAATGAATTACAAATATTAGTAATGATGTGATCACAAGATTTGTTTTCTGGATTAAAATAACTAATGAAAATTAATCTTTTTAGACAAACTAATGTCCACAAAGTATTTGTATTAAACATAAATATTCCTCCTTACAATCTAGTTTTCAACTTTTTTTTATTACCATCAATCTCATTTACATTTATATTTATACATTTCACAAAGTCTCATATTTTATAAAAACTCTAATTTTAGCAAGAATGTAAACTTTTTGAGAAAAACGCAAGTTGTATAATAATAAAGTAACAAAAATGACTAAAATGAAGACTTTTTTAATAGCCTAAGTTGCATTTGTAGTTGTTTTAAAGAAATACATTAGAGAAAACTTTAAACTTGCCTACAACATTTTTATATTAATGGTTATTAACACCGAACAGTTCTATTTTTAATTCCTTAATGTTGATAGAAATGTGGTAATTAAAAGATGACCTCTTAAAATTGTATCAGTACAATCAATTCAACCCTGAAAAATACACAAATATTATAAATAGTTGCAACACTGTCAACATATTGAAACATCAAATGCAGAAAACATGAGTTCATTAACAAAGCACCACCAATAACATGTTTATGTGTTATACATATCAAAAAGTCCAAAAAAACTTTATCATGATAAAGTAACAGAAATGGTTAAAATAAAGACATTGTTAACAACTAAATATGCATTTATAGTTGTTTTGAAGAAAACAATTAAAGAAAATGTTAACCCCTTGTAAAGCATTTTCATATCAATCGTTATTATAGGAATACACTACATATATGTTATCATAAGAGATGTTATAGGCTTTTTTTTACCCCACTAATATATCTAATGTATTGGTTCGTAAATAATGTCTGAACTCCATAAATACATTTTCAGAAACTATCTTATTAGTATTACATGTATGTATATGTGTTTATTACAAGTTTAAACAGTTATATAAAACAATCAAAATAACACAAAGATACTCACAACACTTAATTACATGCATAATGTGATAGTGAATAACTATGTACCTTTTGTAGAGAATTTTGAACTATATTCCAGCATTATAAGTAATTTTTAAAAATATGTACATATATATTTGAAGTTTAAACATTTAAATAAGACAATAAAAATGACACAAAGACAATCATAACACCCAATTTCAGGCATACTACAATATGTTATTTTTTATTACAAATCAGAACGGGTTACAACTATCAGCAACAATGCGATTGCAAAATATGCATTTTTGATTAAAATAGCTCATAAAAATTCATCTTTTTAGACAAGCTAATGTACATAATTTGATAAAATCCTACGTCTTATAAAAATTCTAATTTTAGCAAGAATATAATTTTTTTTGAGAAACATGCAAACTTTATAATGATAAAATAACAAAAATGACTAAAATAAAGACCTTTCTAACAATCAAAGTTGCAGTAATAGTTCCTTTCAAGAAAAAACATTAGAGAAAACTTTAAACTCACATATAACTCATTAGCAGAAAGCAAAATTTATGTATACACCCTTTTTCCTAATAAGAATCTATATTTTCCAAAATATCTAACTTACTCTATTATCTATGTATATGCTCTTTACCAACATATAGCTCCAAAAGGGTACAAAAAGTATACACAGTATGGGTAGCTTAATCTGGTTTGGCATGTTTTAGTCCATTATGTATTGAAGCTCATGTAGAATCAAAACTTCTCTTATCACTTGAAGAACGTTCTTGAGTTTCAATTATTGACATATCTGCTATCAGCTTTTTTCTCATACTTGATGATGAAGGCTTCTTTGCAGAACTTTGTGATGTTAAAGACAATTAGGATGACGGGAGGCACGCTATGATTGTGTTCCGTGAAAATGTTTTGCCTCTGATTTCAGTGCTTGATGTTTAATGTGAAAGAACAACTACAAATCTTTAAATTTTTTATCGATGTCATCACAATTCCTGTTATAAATAGAAAGAGTGGAAACTTAAATAATATAGATAATTTTATAACCAAGAAGATTTAGTACTGATCAAATATATCTGTAATTCTGCTTCAATAATCTCTTCACCAGACATTCCTATTAATGTTTCTGATTTCTTTTGTTCCAAAAAGGCATTTAAACTGCCGGTTCCATCAAACAATTCAACTTCAAAACGTAACCTATATGAACATATATTTTTTGAATGTAAGGTTAGTACAATACATAATAAAAGTATTATATATTATATTGACATGGTTTATAGGTTTGCAAGATATGTAATAGTTTATATTGCTTTTGGACTTGGAAAATCATTGTTGCAATAGAAAATGTAAATTCAGGCCTATAAGCTACTCCACAACACTTCGAATAATTAGGACAACCTAGAAAGTAGAAACATTGCTTTGATTTTATAATTTTTAGTTTAGCTTTGATCCAAAAAGATAATCTATTAATGAAAATATACGTACAACAATAGTTATTCATACGAAGTTTACAAAAAGATAAAAGCAACATATGAATTAATGTGAAATTTCCATTTGAGGTAAACTCAGAATTTGACTGATTTTATGAATTTAAGAATGAAGATGTTCGTGTACAATTTGCTTCTCTTTCCATAAAGCTTTTGGGACACAACAATCTCTAAATATTCTTTGTTGGATTTAAACCTAAAATTTTATGAATAATAAGAAATTGGTTAAAATGAACCATAAATAGCTAAAGTTCATTTCTTTTATGAAAGCTAACATGTTATACAAATAAGATAATTAGAAAAACCAACAATGTCAAAATTTTTAGCCATAGTAATTGTATAAATAAGTAAACAGCAAAGATATAATAACTATAAGAAACCCTTAAAACTCAATAAAGCCATGACCTTATATTAAATATAGTAAATTGTCTACAAAAAGTAAAGATTAATTAAGGAACTTTTCAAAATAACATTTTATACATCAAAATCTTTAATTACCATGACTCCAATTGTTTGTCTTGCGGTATTGGAGGATGAAATAAAATAGTGCTATTTGGCAATGCCCCCCAGTGGATAGCACTATAATAAGATGTTTCTATGAATAAAATAGCAGATAATCAACTATAATTTAGTGCACTATATAATCAACCATAGCAATTTAATGTAGTGAATTTCATTTTTAGATTCAAAAGGGAATAAATTTATATTTACCATGGAAGGTGTTCACAGATAGTCTCATCCCTAAAATTACAAGCATCCCGCGGGCATTTTCAGTCAAATAGGGTGTTTCATTTTGTAAAAATTTCTCCCATAAAGTAAGGATGATAGGTCTACACCTATATCTATAAAAAAATTATAAATATATAAACCATAATTGTATCAAACTTGAGATTATAATAGTTTGCAACTTGTTTTAAAAATTAAGTTACTTACTCTTCACTGACAATCACCAATTTTTGCAAATTTCTTCTAATTTTTTGAATAACACGTGGTGGAAAGACATGTATCACACCACACAGCAAATCTGAAAAATTCTCTATTCTTAATAAAATAAGTAATAATAAATTCATACTATAATTATTTAACAGTTTTTCATGAGAAAAACTTTAACTGATTTGCTTATCCTTAACATTCGCAAATTCAAGACATTGTGCAAACAATGTTAATTGATAATTGTGCTACATATGCAGCTCTTCTTGCTTGTTAGTAGGCTTGATGTAAGCACTTTTGTTGAGGATAATTTGATACTTTGAAGTTGCCAAAACTGGTGTATTTTGAGTCATTTCTTTAATTTTACCATTTCCAATATAATAAGTCTTGTATAACAGAAGAATTTTGTCTAGTTGATCTTGTTAGTAAATGATGCATTGCATACTTTCATTCCATTCAAGAGGCAATAGGCAATATCCAAGATAAAATTAGCCTAACAAATTTACAACCAACCTACAAGAGATCCCAGACAACCCACTCTAATCCTCTTATGTAGCAAGAGGCAAGATTAAAGCAAGTTATCTCTAAGTAATTTATTGCATTACAAGAGTATATTCATCATACATAATTCAGCGGTAAATCATGCATGACGAACACATCAAAACTCATTTACCCAAGACCATAAAATAGAACATAAACCTGTAAATTAAGTACAAAAACCCTCATTCATAACCCCGGGAGCACAATAGATTTAGTCGAGCATGGCTAAATTGAACATCATAATATTAACAATAAAGCACATTATTTAAAACATAACTTGTAAAAGAAAGAAAATACCTTTAATTGTAAATCCTTGGATGAAATCTTTAACTTGAAAAAGAATCAATTCAATAACAAATGATGTTCCCAAATTCGTACAGTCGCAATTCTCCTTGCATTAACCAAAGAAGAATACCCTAGCTATTACAAAGAGAAAAACCATTGCTTAATGCTCTCCAAATTGTCACCACCCTAATGCTATATGAAACCCTAAGAAAGAAAAATAAATAAACCCTAATCTATTCTAAATTATGAACTCCTTATTATCTCCTATGATCTCCCCGTGAAATTACATAATATATGGCCTTATATAGGAAACAACTTGAAATCTTATGAAACATTGATAAGATGGCATATTTTTGGACCCTGACATGTAAGGAACAAGTTAGGAAACAACCCATAACAAAAAGACATCTTGAAATCTCAAAAACTAAAAAAAAAAAGAAATGTTTCACGCTGTTGAATTTTCGCACGTCGCGACGTCGGGTTCTCTACGTCGCGACGTCCAGCTTATGGGCCATTTTACTATATGTTCCCAGTCGAATTAGGAAAAACCCAAAACACAAAAGGTGTAGCTTTATCGCTTGGCTTTCTAATGGCCTTGAACCATCCTATTTGAACATAAATTGAGAGAGATATGATCAAAATACTAAAACCTGGCAGATTTCTTCAGCATTTGTTCTTCATCAGATTTCTACATGTTTCGTGATGTTAACCCTTATTGTAGTCTCGATCCTTCATGGGATCAACTTTGGACTTATTTGCCACTTTATCCAAGGTCACAAAACACAGGATTGATTATCAACAACTAGAATTAACCCCTTGAATATCTAGTAAAATGCAGAGCCAGCTTCTTTGTGACGAAAGACACCTTTTTGGCCTAAATCACATCTTTCTTGATATTTCTCAATCTTTTCCTCTCATTTTGCCTCCATGGTTAATAACGACAAAACACACTAAAAATACATTAAATAGCAACAAAGACGATGCAAAGTATAAGTTAAAATAGCATATATAAAGTGAACATATTTCACCTTATCAAAAACCCTGTTGGTTTAGTTTCAAGAAATCTAACATCTTCTAATATCTCCAATGCATATTTTCTTTGAGAGAGAGAAATGCCTTTTGAGGATCTTGTAACTTCTATTCCCAAGAAATATTTGAGTTCACCAAGATATTTGAGTTTGAATTGTTTGGATAAAAATTCTTTTGAATCTTGAATATGTTGCATATTATTTCCTGCTACAATCACATCATCAACATATACAAGAATTGTCGTGAAACTACCTTTGTGAGATTAGACGAATAGAGAGTAGTCTGCCTTTGATTGTTGAAAACCAATACTCTTAAGAGCTGAAGATAGTTTCAAAAATCATTGCCTAGAAGCTTGCTTCAAGCCATATACTGACATGTTAAGTTTGCATACTCGAGTCTCCCCCTTTCATCCGAATCCAAGAGGTAGTGACATGTATACATCTTCATCAAAATCGTAATGCAAGAATGCATTGTTGACGTCAAGTTGGTGAAAATGCCATCCTTAAAGTGCAACAAGACTAAGGAGGACATGTATAGTAACTAGCTTGGCAGTTGGGGAACATGTGTCTCGATAATCATGGCCTTTAATTTGACGATATACTTTGGCAACCAATCAAGCTTTGTAACATTCTATGGTTCCATCAGATTTGAGCTTCCCATTTATTGCTAATGGGTTTCTTGCCAAGCTGGTGATAAGTTGGATGTATACCAATTTATTTTCTTTGCTTACTTGACCTTTTGCATGAAATTCTGTTAAAAATAATGCTTGATGAAAGATTTATGTGCAAGAATGTTCATAATCTGATAAATGTCAAAAATGCCAAAGTGTTGTGAAAATGTTATGCAAGCTGATATGATTGTCATATGAATTGGAAACAAGCACACAATTAGTCACAGCTGCCTCACAAAGTCTTAAGCACTGTATGAAAATTCCAGCACACACATAAGCACTTCACATGCACACACAACGTAATCTCAGCACACACTTAACAATCACAGCACAAACTTAGCACACAATGCAAACACAGTATACACACTCACACTGGCGGGCACGCGAAGTGCCCGCCAAGCCCATACACACACACACTCACGCGCCCGCCACACACACGCAAGCACACATGGGCAGGCACTCGAGGCGCTTGCCCAAGCACACACAACATGCTGGCGGGCGCACCAGGCGCCTGTCCCTACCAAACCACGCACACGGGCGGGCGCACCAGGTGCCTGCCCCTGCACACACACACACAACAGGCGGACGAGTGGCATTGCACATATTCGTACGCGTGCCAACACACGCAATCATGAGCGCCTGCGCACACATGCGTGCGCAGGCACGACCTCACTTCACACACACTCCCGACACTTGCACATCACTTCATGCATTCACTCACTACACTTGAATACTTACACTAATTCCATGTATTTCATTACACTCACATCCACTCGCACACTTAGCATGCATAGCAACATAAACCAGGCAAGCACAACTACTCAAAAGTGTACTACATGTTTGATGAATTGAAACGTTAATGCTTAAGCGAATGCTTTAATCAGATGACCTTTATATGCTGACTGACTCTTACAGACATGTGGAGAAATCTCATATTCAAATAAAGCTTTCACCTACCATGATCATGACACGTCAATGAAAGGAAAGTATAAAGGCAAAGGAATAAGCAGAAAAAAGAGGGCCAATTCTGAAGAGGATCTGGACTTAAAGAATTCAATTAGAGAGGAATAATCAGGGAGACATTACAAAGAGAGAACAGAGCACCATAGATCACACACATATTCAAAATCTACTCTTTGTAACTGCTGAATCCCAGATCATCCTCTCATGTCTGATCTGGGTATTTCAAATTCATTCTCTGAGTGATCATCAACATGATCGGCTAAATTTTGAGTATTGTGATGGAGGCAAAAATATGTATAAAAATGTGATCGTGGTTGCTATTTACACCTACTCAAAAATAATGCTAAACAACCCCTTAATGGTGTAAGTATAGCAAGTTTGTTCCCACGGGGAAAGGACAATGTTGAAACTTTAAGAAAATATTTTTGGATTTTTATATCATCAAATTAAAGACACTAAAGTAAAAGACAAAACACAATAACTAAAACGATGACTTTGGTGTAAAACACTGATTAAGCAAGTGTACTCCCAAGATTATATTTAGGGTTACATAAAAAGCACACACATACATCCTATCTATGGTCATGAAAATAAGGATAAATAACATAACTCATGCCCTCCTATGTGGTAAGAGGCAAGGAATGATTTAGGCACTTACCTATTTAGATATTAACTAATTCGTTAAACCATCCTATGTGGTAAGAGGTAAGGTTTACTTCCTTAATTAATCTGAATCTAATGCAACAACCAACTCAACCAAACCCTCAAGTTTAACCGCTCCTTTATGACATAGGCAACGCCCGGTCCAGTCGCGCGCTAATGCTCAACTAATCCCCCTAACTCCTCCTATGTTATTTATCCTTATTTTTTAAGTCAAGAGTTAAGGTAAAATCAATCTAACAAATTCACAACCAACCCATAAAAGATTCCAAACAACCCCTATGTGGTAAGAGGCAAGATTAAAGCAAGTTATCTCTAAATAATTTACTGCACTTTATGCAAATATTCATCATACATAATCCAACGCTAAATCATGCATAGTTATGAAAAACACAGCAAAACTCATTCCACAAACACCATAAGATAGAACATAACATGTAAATTAAGTACAAAAATCCTTATTCATAATTCTGGGAGCACAATAATTTTAGCTGAGCATGGCCAAATCAAACATCATAATAATATTAATAATTAAGCACAATATTGAAAACATAAATTAAAAGGAAAGAAAACACCTTGAATTGTAAATCCTTGAATGAAATCTTTACTTGTAAAAGAACGAATTCAATAAGAGATGATGTTCCTCTGTGCAATAACCGAAGATAAAAACCCTAACTATTACAAAGAGAAAATCCCTTTCTTAAAATCTCTCAAAGTTGTCACCCTTCTAAAACTATAGGAAACCCTAAAAAAGAAAGATAGAAAGAAACCAAAATCTATTCTAAACTATGAGCTCTATTCTTCTATCATCTCCCCCTGAAAATTACATAATAGATGGCCTTATATAGGAAACAATTTGAAACCTCATGAAACATTAATAAGATGGCATGTAAGGAACAAGTTAGGAAACAGTCCATAACAAAAAGATATCTTAAAAACATCAAAAAGTAAAAAAAAAGATATTTTCCGCGCTGTTTTGTTTCCATACGTCGCGACGTCCAGCTATCCACTTCGTGACGTCCATGAATTATTAGGAAAAAATGAAATCGGTGACCCACGTCGCGACATGGAGCTTCTCCCACGTCGCGACGTCCAGCAATAGCCATGTTTCTCAATGCTCCATGACGAATTTGGAAACACCCAAAACATAAAAGTTGTAGATCTATCTCTTAGCTTTCCAATGGCGCTTGAATCATGCAATCAGAATGTATATTGAGAGAGGTATGATTAAAATACTAAAGACTGACAGATTTTCTCAGCATTTGTTCTTCATCGCCTTTTGACGTGTTTCACTATGTTAAACCTTCTTGGAGTCTCGAGCCTCTATGAGATCAACTTGAGACTTCTTTTCCACTCTATCCAATGTCGCAAAGTATAGGATTGCTGGCACGTCGTTTAGTACCAATTTAAAATGCCTACTTCAAATAATACAACTAGCACGTGGAAGTAGGGTCGATCCCTCGAGGAACGGGTACACAATTAAATTTAGTTAATTCCAAAGTGTAACAATTCAATTTTAGTGTGTCAAATTAATTAAACTTAACAATTGATTAAAACAAATTAGCCAAAGAAAATCACAAAGACTATAATCTATCAAATAAGCAAAATCCGGCAATTAATAAATCCATACTAATTAATTTTAGATCGGTCCTAGACTCACAAATAAATTAACTTTTACAAACCAATTGGTTATAGATTACCGAGAATCAGCTCTGACATAATCCAATTTTTCATTAATAATAGGTAATTAACAAGAATCAGCTATAAATTAATTACCCCTAATTAAATCTTAATTTAGCTGGAATCAGCCAACACTAAATTTAAAGATTTAATTGCATTAGTAATTAGAAAAACCCAATTTTAGCAAATTACAATCATCAACAGTATGTCATAATTTACTAACCTTTAATTCCCTCCTACCTGATGGTAGTTTTACCACTTAATTAATTAACCAATTAATTACAGATAATTAATAGGAAATTAATTTAGCATTGCATTGATTAAAATAATGTGATCAAGATTAAATTAATCGCAACATTATCATTAAACACAGGTAATTTCTAGAATTTGATCAAGTTAATTTAATACGCACATTTTGGTCTCACGGTCATATTTTAATTAGCATTTCATTATTAATGCCGGAAAATTAAATTAAGCTACAGACATAATTAAAAGAACACTTAGACTAATTAATTAATAAAATTTAATAATAAAAGATAAAGGTAAAAGAAAGCTTATTGGTATTCTGGTGAGAACAACAGTGAAGTAATTGGAAGCTGGTTGAACTCTGAACTGGACTCCAACTTTGCCACTGTTAATCCACGAATGATTGCTCCTGAACTGGATTGGTACTTTATTTGATAGGATATACTTAACTAAGAAAATGATTTAATTTAACTAAAAGAAAGACTCATGATTTAAATTGGAAACAAGACTTATCATTTTAGAAAATGTCTTCAGCTCAATACACGAAATTAATGGACATAATCTTATTAAGAATTTGATTGAGTTCAGAATTCTTATAGAAAAGTAAGACAATGATTAAACATCAAAATTAAGACTTTTAATAATCTAAACTTCTAGGCTCTGGACAAAAATTCGATGGTATTGATCTAGTAGTTATCCATTGCAAATTCAACTCGATCACTTAATTAATTCAGTGTACTGCAACTTAAGATTTTAATACAAGTAAACTTGCATGTCTTAATTCTTAAGAAAATATGCTTTAACAAAACAGTGCTTGAAGAAAATTCAAAATAAACACAACAATTCAAGATGAATTCAAGCTAAACGGATATAAACTAGAATGCGTAAAAGAATTCTATCAAAATACTGAAATAAAATACTTCAAAACATTCAAACTTAATTCGGATAAAATTAAAGACGAGAAAATTAAACTTGAAAAATTCAAAAGAATTAAAAAGATAGAATCGGGGTTGGGTGATTCAAACTAATCTATCCCTTCTATTTATAGGCAAAAACACAACCCAAAAATCTTAAAATTCTTCAATGTATTCCTGCTTAAACTCTAGAATCAAATCTTCCAATATTTCAGGAAACAAATTTGATAATCCCCGAAAAGCTTCAACGTTCAACAACTCTTAACTTTGACATATTCTCATCCTTATCAGCACCTTTTTTTCACGTTTCCAAGATTTACTTCAGTAAATACTTTACTTCACAATCTCCATAAATCCTGCACAGAATACACACATTATTGCTAATAAAACAACTTAAAATACTAAATAATAAAACCTAAAAATGATATTTATCAACTTCCCCACACTAAAACTATGCTTGTCCTCAAGCTTATTCAAGACACTTTATTCACAAGAAATCCAAAAATTAAATATCTCACATTCAAATCAAGTTTTTCCTTCATTCCACAATCCCAGTCCTTGTATTAAAGACACAAAATATCCTTTTCTTCAAAATTAACAAGTACAAGAATGAATACTCTCATAAATATTAGTTAAGCTTCAAACAAAACACTCAAGATCTCTCGTTTGGGTATTCCACTCAAGCAAAATTATACAAGACTTCTTATCATAATTTTGCAAATATGTCACATTTCAACCATATCTTGCCAAAATCAATTACATGAATCAAAAGGTCTTTTATTGGTTGTATTGGGGCTAGGGTAAAGGAGGTAGGATAAAGAAAAGAATGATGAAATGGCTAAAAATCAACTCAAGGTGCTTTCAATCACAACTAAGTAAATAATCCCCACACTAGGTCTTTTGCATCAACTTCAAACAAGCAAATATATATTTCTTTTTCTCTTCTTCCTTCTTTTTTTTTCTGTTTTATGTTCTTGTTTGATCAAATAGAACATTTTTTTTCTTTCTTTCCCCCTTTTTTTTTCTTTCCAACAAAAGAACACTTAGTTCTTCACACTTTCAAATTGCATTTGCTTTCTTCTATACCAACCTAAGAGGATTATTTCAAACTTTACTAGTCTTGCTATAAGCACCTTGAAGAAAAAGGAAAATAGAAAGTTAAAAGGTTGAGGTGTATTTTAAATGGGTTAACATATCAAAGAAAAAGTTTCAAGCATCAAAATGGTTAACTAAAGATTTATTGTAAGGTAGGGAAGAAACTAAAGCCAAATTGGTTAACCTAAATTGCCTTTATCATTTTCATGTAATAATTCCAAACACCAATGGTTCCATATGTACAACAATGCAAAATTTGTAAGATCATCAATGTACATTCTTTTCACTCAACAAGAAAAGATCATTCAAGCACCAAAAAGTGGTTTTGCATGCTTAGGCTCAATCCTCACTTTAGGTAGGTAAGTAAAATTCATTCTTGCATTTTATCATCTTTTGAAACATACAAGGACATATTTGAACACTAAATACAAGGATTCCTCATCTTCAAACCATACTCGATTATCATGATTGATATTTAAAACTAGATTCTTGTCAAAACACATAAATCAAGAAAGAATTTTTTAAAACACTTAACAAAACACATATAATCCACCTCCCCACACTTAAACTTTGCTTGACCCAAGCAAAAGCATAAGCTGGACAAGGCTTCAACAAATTACCCAACCTATCGAAATTACAACTAAAACAAAAAATTAAATATTGCAAAGAAATGTAGAACTACTGCCCTGAATTATTCACATCCTTTATTCTTGCCACTTCGCCCTTTATTGAACCTGCAAAACAAAATTAGAAAAGATTAAATTCATAGAAAAGAAAAATTATAAAAATAAAAATTATTGGGTTGCCTCCCAATTAGCGCCTTCATTTAAAGTCTTTGGCTAGACAAAGAAATATGCGGTTAGTAAAAATATTTTGGCAATGCCAAATTGAGCTCTTCTACTGTACTAACCTGTACATTCTCATAAAAAGGCTTCAACCTTTGTCCATTTACTTTAAACATCTTTCCTGATTCCAAGCCTTTAATTTCTACAGTTCCGTTAGGGTAAACAGATACTATCTTAAAGGGTCCAATCCATTTAGATTTTAATTTACCTCCCATCAATCTTAATTTAGACTGAAAAAGTAGTACTTTATGCCCTATTTGAAACTGTTTCTTTCTTATCATTCTATCATGCAACATTTTAGTTTTTTGTTTATACCACAAAGCATTATCATAAGATTCTAGTCTCAATTCCTCTAACTCTTGAAGTTGTAATTTCCTCTCTTCCCCAGACTTAAATGTGTCCATATTAATTTGTTTAATAGCCCAGTATGCTTTATGTTCAATTTCTACTGGAAGATGACACAGTTTACCAAATATGAGCTGGTATGGGGACATCCCGATCGGAGTTTTGAAAGCAGTTCTGTACGCCCACAAAGCGTCATCCAATCGCATACTCCAATCCCTTCGAGAGGTATTAACGGTTTTCTCCAAAATTTGCTTAATCTCACGATTGGAGACTTCCGCTTGGCCATTTGATTGTGGATGGTATGGTGTGGCCAAACGGTGGTGTACTCCGTATTTCTTCATTAAAGCTTCGATCGTGCGATTGCAAAAATGAGTTCCTTGGTCATTGATGATAGCTCGTGGTACTCCAAATCTGCTAAAAATGTTAGATTTTAAAAACCCTGCAACAACCTTAGAATCATTAGTCCTGGTGGCTTTGGCTTCCACCCACTTTGATACATAATCTACAGCTAGTAAAATATACAAGTTGCCAAATGAACTAGGAAATGGGCCCATAAAATCCATACCCCATACATAAAAAATTTCACATACAATTATTGGCATTTGGGGCATTTCATCTTTGTTCGTTATATTTCCCATTTTTTGACATCTCTCACAACTTTTACAAAACAAATACGCATCTCTAAATAGTGTATTCCAAAAGAAACCACTATCTAGTATTTTTCTAGCCGTTCTTTTTGGACCAAAATGTCCACCACATGCATACATATGACAATGATTCAAAATTTCATTAATTTCACTTTCCGGAATGCACCTTCTAATTATTTGATCTGAGCCAATTTTCCACAAATAAGGTTCATCCCACAAAAAATATTTTGAATCATTTCTAATTTTCATTCGTTGTGCATGTGATAGTCCTTTAGGAAATGCTTTACTCAACAAATAATTTACCATGTCCGCATACCAAGGTTCCTTACCAATCTTACCAGTAATGGTCAAAAGATGCTCATCTGGAAAGGTCTCTTGTATGGCCAAACGGTCTTCTTCTCGAACCAATCTACTCAAATGATCCGCCACATTGTTTTCTGCTCCTTTTTTGTCTTTAATCTCCCAATCAAATTCCTGTAAGAGCAAAATCCACCTAATTAGTCGGGGTTTTGATTCTTTCTTTTGTAACAAATACTTCAAAGCTGCATGGTCAGTATAAACAATAATTTTAGAGCCAAGTAAATATGATCTAAATTTCTCAAATGCAAATACTATAGCTAATAATTCTTTTTCGGGTGTAGTATAATTGCATTGAGTTTGATTTAGAGTCTTTGATGCATAATAAATAACATGGCTCTCTTTTCCATCTTTTTGGCCAAGCACAGCTCCTACGGCGTAATCGCTTGCATCACATATTAGCTCAAATGGTAATTCCCAACGGGGTGGTTGAACGATAGGGGCTGAAACCAATTTCTCCTTCAATATATCAAAAGCTAACTTCCTCTCCTCTGTTAGATCAAATGGAACATCATTCTGCAATAAATACGTCAGGGGTCGTGCAATTTTTGCAAAATCCTTGATGAACCTCCTGTAAAAACCTGCATGTCCCAAAAAACCACGAATTTCTCTAATGTTAGATGGATAAGGTAATTGAGAAATTAAATCAATCTTAGCTTTATCAACTTGAAGTCCTTTTTCAGAAACTACATGTCCAAGAACAATTCCTTCTCTAACCATAAAGTGGCATTTTTCATAATTTAAAACCAAATCTTTTTCAACACATCGATACAACACTTTATCAAGATTTTCAAGGCAATCATCAATGGAATTTCCATATACGGTAAAATCATCCATACAAATTTTGATGCAATGTTCTATTAAATCTGAAAATATACTCATCATGCATCGCTGAAAAGTTCCTGGAGCATTGCACAAACCAAAAGGCATGCGTCTATATGCAAACGTTCCAAATGGGCAAGTAAAAGTGGTTTTTTTCTGATCTTCTTGTGCTACAAAAATCTGAAAATAACCGCTATATCCATCAAGAAAACAGAAAAATAACTTACCCACCAGTCTTTCAAGCATTTGATCTAGAAATGGCAAAGGAAAATGATCTTTCCTGGTAGCAGAATTCAATTTCCTAAAATCAATACACATTCGCCATCCGGTTTGGAGACGCACAGGAAATAGTTCATTTTTTTCATTTCTTACCAATTCAAATCCAGATTTTTTTGGTACCACATGTACTGGACTCACCCATTTGCTATCAGAAATAGGAAATATTATTCCCAATTCAAGAAGGTTTAATATTTCTTTAAGCACCACTTCTTTCATATTTGGATTTAATTTCCTTTGTGGATCCCTTACCGGTTTAGAATCTGGTTCAAGAAAAATTCTATGCATACAAACACTTGGACTTATCCCTTTTATATCTGCCAAAGTCCACCCTATTGCCGCTTTATATTTTCTCAAAAGTCTGATTAATCTATCTTCTTGACTCTGACTGAGATTTTTATTAATAATAACAGGCAATGTTTCTTTTTCACCTAAAAACACATATTTCAAATGTTCAGGCAAAACCTTCAATTCCAATACAGGTGCCTGCAAAAGAGAAGGCAAAAGTTTGTCAGTTGTGTTCTGTTTGACCAAACGAGATAACTCAGAATTATTAGAAAATTCTTCTAAAGAATAAAGTGACATAATGGCATCTCGTAGTTCATCATTTTGCAATTCTTTTGCTTCAACATCCGTCAAACTTGTTGTGATTGCAAACTCCAATTTATCCTGCATAAAATTCATCTCAAAATGATCTTGGACAATTGGCTCAAAAACATCAACAACATTACAATTTTCAACATCATGGGGGTGTTTCATAGCATCATAAATATTAAAGGTCAAAAATTCCCGTTGAATTCACAAGTTAAGGTTCCTTTATCCATATTAATTTGGGCTTTCACAGTTTTTAAAAATGGTCTTCCCAACAATAAAACTGCAGATTTTTTATCATAATTTTTTCCTGTGTCAAGAACATAAAAATCTGCAGGATATATGAATTCATTCACCTTAACGAACACATTTTCAAGAACACCAAGTGGATATGCTAATGATCTGTCCTCCAATTGAATTACAACTCGTGTTTCAGAAAGGGGTCCCATTCTAGATTCATCATATGTAGACAAAGGCATAACATTTATTGATGCTCCTAAGTCAAACATAGCACTTTCTACCATTTTATCCCCAATTATACATGGAATGGCAAACATACCTGGGTCCTTGCATTTTGGTGGTAATTTTTTCTGAATTATTGCTGAAACATTTTCACCTACCACCACTTTCTCATCCTTTGACTTTTTAATTTTTCTGGCCAAAAAATCTTTTAGAAACTTTGCACATTTTGGCATTTTCCTGATTGCTTCAAGGAAAGGCATATTAATTTCAATCTTGCTGAATATGGTGAGAATATCACTCATGTCATCATCCTTCACATCTCGGTTTAACCTGCCAGGAAAAGGAGGAGGTATTTTAATATCAGAAATATTCTTATTTAAATCAATTTTTACCTCAGATTTCTGACTGTCGTCCGTTTGGTCCAACGGAACCCTTTTTTCTGTTTGTTTTTCCTTGATTTTCGACGTAGGTTCCTCTAACTACTTCCCACTCCTTAATGTTATTTGACTAACATTTTCCTTTGGATTTGGTAAAACCTGTGAAGGCAGCTTCCCTTGATTTCCTTCTAAAGCATTTACGGCGGTGGATAACTGAGTAATTTGATTACTCAACCCTGTTATACTTGCACGAGTTTCCTGCTGAAATTTTTGCACCTCCACTTGAGACTTAATAAATCCTTGCTGCATACTTTGAGTGGTGGTGGCTAATTGAGTAATCAAATCCTCTAAAGGCACACCTCCTCTTGAAGTGGGTATGAAAGGTTGTTGGGCAACCGGAGCCATTACTTGCTGTTGTGGCCTAAATTGTGGAGGATATAAAACACCAGGAACTGGCTGTTGTCTATTCCCATATCTCAAATTTGGATGATCTTTCCACCCCGGATTGAATGTATTAGAATTGGGATCACATTGCTAATTTGCTGCATTTACCGAAGCTGTTTGGTCATCTTGAACTGATGGGCACAAATCATTTGGTGTCCTGGATAATTACACACTCCACAAATCTGTTAGGTATTATCCAATGTTGCCACTAAACGTTCCACTGAAGTGGTCAATGCATCAAGTCGAGTCTCAAAAGATGACATGTTCGCCGCATTTACTTGTTTGGCCGAACGGGGAACATGATATTGTTGTCGTGACTCACACATTTGTGTAATCAAAGCTCTAGCTTACGCCAGATTTTTATCCATAAATGCGCCACCACTTGAAGCATCAACCGTCCTCTTTTCTTCCGGTAGCATACCTTCATAAAAATATTGGATTAGTAATTCTTCAGAAATTTGATGTTGAGGACAGCTATTACAAAGTCTTTTAAATCTTAACCAATATGCATGCAAGGATTCATCAATATCTTGTTTGATTCCACAAATTTCTTTTCTTACTGATGCAATTCTTGATGCAGGGAAAAAATTATGTAAAAAGATTCCTTGTAATTCTTGCCATGAACGTATAGAATTTGGAGTTAGACTACTAAACCATATATTAGCTTCTCCTGTTTGGGTAAACGGAAAACTTGCTAATTTTATGTATTCCTGCGTCACTCCTCGATTGTTCACTGTTCCACACACTCTTAAAAATTCATGCAAGAAATTATGCGGATCCTCTCCAACTAAACCGTTAAATTTAGGCAACAAATTAAGGTATGACGGTTTGAGTTCAAAATCAACAGTTATAGCAGGCAATACAATGCATGAAGGCTGATAATTTATTAAGGGACTAGTTAACTCCCTTAATGTTCTTTCCCGAACAGGTGCTTGTTGTCCTCCACCCTGGTTATTTCCATTCTGATTTTCTGCCATGTCAAAGTTATTAAAGGATGTGTCTTGATCCGATTCTGTTGCTGAAGTATCTTCCGTTTGGGCAAACGGAGGTTCTGGAACAGAATCAGAAAAACGCCCTTGGCGTCTTTCCCTCGTCTCTTTCCTTAATCTTCTTGCTGTTTTCTCGATCTCTGTATCAAATAAGAGATTATGGTTAGACGAACGGGTCATACACCAAGAGATAAAAAATTAACTAAAATGAAAAGTATAACGCCGTTCCCCGGCAACGGCGCCAAAAATTTGGCACGTCGTTTAGTACCAATTTAAAATGCCTACTTCAAATAATACAACTAGCAAGTAGAAGTAGGGTCGATCCCTCGAGGAACGGGTACACAATTAAATTTAGTTAATTCCAAAGTGTAACAATTCAATTTTAGTGTGTCAAATTAATTAAACTTAACAATTGATTAAAACAAATTAGCCAAAGAAAATCACAACGACTATAATCTATCAAATAAGCAAAATCCGGCAATTAATAAATCCATACTAATTAATTTTAGATCGGTCCTAGACTCACAAATAAATTAACTTTTACAAACCAATTGATTATAGATTACCGAGAATCAACTCTGACATAATCCAATTTTTCATTAATAATAGGTAATTAACAAGAATCAGCTATAAATTAATTACCCCTAATTAAATCTTAATTTAGCTGGAATCAGCCAACACTAAATTTAAAGATTTAATTGCATTAGTAATTAGAAAAACCCAATTTTAGCAAATTACAATCATCAACAGTATGTCATAATTTACTAACCTTTAATTCCCTCCTACCTGATGGTAGTTTTACCACTTAATTAATTAACCAATTAATTACAGATAATTAATAGGAAATTAATTTAGCATTGCATTGATTAAAATAATGTGATCAAGATTAAATTAATCGCAACATTATCATTAAACAAAGGTAATTTCTAGAATTTGATCAAGTTAATTTAATACGCACATTTTGGTCTCACGATCATATTTTAATTAGCATTTCATTATTAATGCCGGAAAATTAAATTAAGCTACAGACATAATTAAAAGAACACTTAGACTAATTAATTAATAAAATTTAATAATAAAAGATAAAGGTAAAAGAAAGCTTATTGGTATTCTGGTGAGAACCACAGTGAAGTAATTGGAAGCTGGTTGAACTCTGAACTGGACTCCAACTTTGCCACTGTTAATCCACGAATGATTGCTCCTGAACTGGATTGGTACTTTATTTGATAGGATATACTTAACTAAGAAAATGATTTAATTTAACTAAAAGAAAGACATATGATTTAAATTGGAAACAAGACTTATCATTTTAGAAAATGTCTTAAGCTCAATACACGAAATTAATGGACATAATCTTATTAAGAATTTGATTGAGTTCAGAATTCTTATAGAAAAGTAAGAAAATGATTAAACATCAAAATTAAGACTTTTAATAATCTAAACTTCTAGGCTCTGGACAAAAATTCGATGGTATTGATCCAGTAGTTATCCATTGCAAATTCAACTCGATCACTTAATTAATTCAGTGTACTGCAACTTAAGATTTTAATACAAGTAAACTTGCATGTCTTAATTCTTAAGAAAATATGCTTTAACAAAACAGTGCTTGAAGAAAATTCAAAATAAACACAACAATTCAAGATGAATTCAAGCTAAATGGATATAAACTAGAATGCGTAAAAGAATTCTATCAAAATACTGAAATAAAATACTTCAAAACATTCAAACTTAATTCGGATAAAATTAAACACGAGAAAATTAAACGAAAAATTCAAGAGAATTAAAAAGATAGAATCGGGGTTGGGTGAATTTCAAACTAATCTATCCCTTCTATTTATAGGCAAAAACACAACCCAAAAATCCTAAAATTCTTCAACGTATTCCTGCTTAAACTCCAGAATCAAATCTTCCAATATTTCAGGAAACAAATTTGATAATCCCCGAAAATCTTCAACGTTCAACAACTCTTGACTTTGACATATTCTCATCCTTATCAGCACCTTTTTTTCACATTTCCAAGATTTACTTCAGTAAATACTTTACTTCACAATCTCCATAAATCCTGCACAGAATACACACATTATTGCTAATAAAACAACTTAAAATACTAAATAATAAAACCAAAAAATGATATTTATCAATTGCTTATAAACAATTGGAATTAATACCTTGAACATTTTGTGAAATATGAAACCAGCTTCTGTGTGACGAAATGCAACTTTGTCGCCTAAATCACATCTTTCTTGATATTTCTCAATCCTTTCCTCTCATTTTGGCCTCCAAACCTACAAAACACACTAAAAACACATTAAATAGCACCAAGACAGCACAAAGTATAAGTGAAAATAGCATATATAAGTTGAACATATTTCGCCTTATCATATTTCCTTAAGGGTTTCATATGTATAGATCTTGACTTATTTGAGACAATTGAATTGAATTAATCTTTGTTCATTACTGTTTTCTATTCATTACATGTTTAAATTCAATGGGCTTGCATGATTTCGTTTAAATCTATATCTGATCCGTGGTACCAACTGATATTATATTAGATCTACTAAACGAAATTGAATTCAAGGTGCATTAAATCTAGAAATATTCTTGCATAAGTCTTAAGATCTGATTGATTGGTGATTTTACTTGTGCGGTACCCACTGAAAATTGAAATTCGTAGAAAAGATTTGAGATCATTCTAGTAGAACGATTTGAACGCTTGAATTAGTTAGCTGCCCTAACAAGGGAGATGACTAAGAATTAAACTAGAATTGTTGTACGGAGTAGGGATCTGGGTTCTTAATTCATGCCAAGAACTTGCCCCACCCGGGGAAGTTTTAGGAGTTAGTGAAGTGAAATTGTAAGAATCACCAGGTTAATCGATTTCATGACACTAGCAGTAAGTCCCCTCATGCATGCACACAAGTCATTCCAGTCAGGGCAATACCACTCCTTTTCAGTGTTTAATTAAGTGCACTTCTTTTAGTTGTTACATTTTGACTGTTTTGCTCTATTACATGATCAATACCGTGGCATAAACCTCTTTCTGTGGAAACAATCCTATTCATTGCTACTACATATTTTTAGTGTGCTGGGTAAAATTGTTAAGCCTACAACAACTCGTCCCAATTCTTGGTGCCACTGCCGGGGAGAGACAAGGTGTTAGGAATTGATTTGTGATAGTTTTTGTGTTTTTGGTGTTTTGCTATTTGTTGTTACGATTACTGTTTGATTGTTTTGATTTTGTTGAGTTTTGAGATTACATTGTTGAAGTCATTCATTTCATTTCTTCTGTTTGATTTTGTTCTATTAATTTATCTACGTTGGAAGTGTTCTTAATTTGTGTAGGCAATTCAGTTTATGCAAAGATTTGGGGATCACTTTGCTGTGAACTTTGAAAGGATAAACAACCATTAAGGAATTGATATTGAAAGTTATCAGATCCCAACTTATATTGTGTCCATGATAACAAAAGGGAAAATATTTCAAGGTTTGAGTAACGATAATCCTAATGAGCATTTGGATTGGTTCTTAGGATTGTGTAACACTTTCAAGTTGCAAAGAGTCCCACATGATGAAGTGAGGAGAGTCCTCTTCCCACTAGAAAGCATTTTTGGCAAAGTATTTTTCCCTGGCAAAGTTAGAATGAATGAGGCTAGAGATCAGAAGTTTTCAACAAAAAGATGGAGAGACGTTCAAGGAAGCTTGGGATAGGTTTAATGACCTGCTTAGACAATGTCCCAATAATGATTTGGGAAAAGTGAGGGAATTGAATACATTTTTTAAGGGCTTGTAACCAGAATCAGCACTTATGGTAAAAGCTTGTGCAAATAGGGTTTTATAGGATAAAAGTGTACCAGAAGTGAGAGAGTTGTTTGATTCCATAGTTGATGACGAATATTTATTTCCAGAGGCAAAAAAGCCAACCATAAGAAGACAAAAAGGAGTTCTTAACTTAAATGAGGAGACATCTTTGGAATGCAAGATAGAGGCCTAGACTAGGCAGGTTCAAACGTTGAAATCAGTCAAAATCACTCAAGTCTTGCCTTTTGGTCTGTGTAAATAAGAGCACCATACAGATGAGTGTGAGCTCACAAAAGAGTCTGTACAATATGTCAACAATTAAAATAGATAGTAATATAGAGGCTACCAAAACCAAGGAGGATAAGGTGGAATTTAGGGACAGAATAGTCAGGGCAACCAAAATGGACAGGTTTATCAAGGAGGAAAGTCAAGTAATAGAGAACCTAGAAGGTCTAACATGGAAGACATGCTCCATAAGATTATGGAGAAGCTGGATAAGAATGATCAAAGAACAACAGGCATGGAGACTCAATGGAAGAACCATGATGCATCCATAAAGAATATTGAAGTTCAACTGGGGCAATTAGCCAAAACAATTCATCAGAGACCCCAAGAGACTCTTCCAAGTGACACTGAACCAAACCCAAAAGGAAATGACGTGTGTAATGCTATCACCTTAAGAAATGGAAAGAACTCAGTGGGAACAAGAAAGACAAAATGGAAGGGACTCCAATAGAAGAGGTAAACGAGGAGACAATGGTTGAGAATATTGATGACGGGCCTGAGAGAGAAGTTGAAGGAGATAGTGTGAAGGAACCAGAGCCTAAGAGAAAAAGAGGGCATCTAAGCCCATACAACTATCCAGAGTTTGCTCCACTACATCCTTTCCCTCAAAGAGTTCCACCCCCAGCCGAAAAGGGAGCTCAATTTATAAGATTTTTTTACATGGTCAAGAATGTGAATATGAATGTACCACTGCTGGATTTAGTCACAGCTATGCCCAGATATGAAAAGTTCTTGAAGGACCTGATTGCTAACAAGGAACAAATCCTTCAGTGTGAAATACCAATTCCACTCACCAAGGAAAGTCAAGCATGGATGAATAATGAATTGCCACCAAAGTTGAAGGATCCTGGGAGTTGTACAATACCATGCACAATTGGGGGCAGATTCTTCAACAAGGACTTATGTGATCTTGAAGCGGGGATAAACTTGATGACACTCTCTATTGCAAAGAACGTGGGATTGGGTGAAAAATCAAACCAGTAGTTGTGCTTCTTCAACTGGCTGATAGATCCCTTGTACAACCCACGGGGATGATTGAAAATGTGCTGGTGTCTGTAGACAAATTCATGCTACAGTTGACTTTATTATTTTGGACATGGAGAAAGATCCAGAGTTTCTTCTAATTTTTGGCAAACCCATCTTAGCTACTGGAGATGCTCTTATAGGTGTCAAAATCAAGACCATTACATTCAGAGTTAATAAAGAGCAGGTGGTTTTCAATGTAGACTATGCAATGAAATACCCCAATTCAGTAGAGCAATATTTTTTTTGCACATCCTATGGAAGGTAATCATCACCTACTTAAACTTGAACAAAATCACAAGTTTTTTCTTGCTTTACTTGAATCTTCAAATCACAAAAATAATGAGGAACGTGAGTTTGCTTTGAATGATGAAGACAATATGATTTTGAATAAATTAGAAAATTTGATAAAATGTTGTGTGATAGATAAGTCTATCTTAGAAATGAATTTTGAGAGTGAGTTTGATGAAAATGCTGAAGATACTGAACCGTGTGAAATTTTGTCAAGTACTATTATTGAAACTAATGAGAATGTTGATGTTATGACCATTGAGGTGAGGCCTGAGATTTTTGAAAATAGGAATAAGAAGTTGATGCCTTCAATTATGAAGCCACCCCACCTGAAGTATGCATTTCTAGGAGAGAATAAGACTCTTCCAGTGGTTATGTCATCCAAATTGGAGAAGTGGTAAGAAACAAATTTGCTAGATGTTTTGAAAATGCATAAGAAGGCAATTGGTTGGACAATAGCTGATATAAAAGAGATAAGCTCTAGTATTTGTATGCACAAAATATTGTTAAAAGAAGGGGTTGTTCCTATAAGGGATAGGCAAAGAAGGCTGAACCCACAAATAATGGAAGTAGTAAAAATGGAGATCATCAACCTTCTTGACTTTGGAATGATATTTCCTATATCTAATAGTGAATGGGTCAATCCAGTATAGTGTGTACCCAAAAAAATAGGGATAATAGTGGTTACAAATGAAACCAATAAGTTGCTGGCCACTAGGATTATCAAGGCTTAGAGGGTATGCATGGACTATAGAAAGTTGTACAAGGCCACCAAAAAATATCACTTTCCTCTGCCTTTCCTTGAACAACCTTTGGATATGTAGCTAGGTTCCTATTTTATTGCTTTCATGACTGATATTCTGGATGCAACCAAATTACCATTGATCCAAAAGATAAGGAGAAAACCAATTTTACTTGCCCATTTGGAACATATGCCTAAAAGAGGATACCATTTGGCCTGCGTAATGCTTCAGTAACATTTCAATGATGCATGATGGCCATTTTTCAAGACATAGTGGAAAATATCATAGAGATCTTCATGGATGATTTCTCTATTTTTGGAATGACGTTTGAAGAATGCTTGGAAAACTTGTCACTTGTGCTGACGAGATGTGTAGACACCAATTTGATATTAAATTAGGAAATGGATCAGTTTATAGTGAATGAGGGTGTTGTGCTAGGACACAAAATTTCCAAGGCAGGATTGAAGGTAGGCAGAGTAAAGGTAGAAGTGATAGCCAAGCTTTCAGATCTAACCAATGTGAGGGGAGTAAGAAGTTTCATAGGATATGGGGGCATTTACAGAAGGTTTATCAAAGACTTCTCAAAAATTGCTAAGCCTCTTTGTGTATTACTGGAGAAAGATGCACAATTCATTTTCGATGAGAAATGTAAGGAAGCTTTTGAGCTGTTGAAAACGAAGCTAGTGAAAGCACTAGTAATAGTCACACCGGAGTGAAGAGAACCCTTTGAAGTTATGTGTGATGCAAGTGACTATGTAGCAGGAGCTGCACTATGCCAGAAAAGAGAAAAAAAATTTCATGCCATCTACTACGCGAGTAAGCTATTGAATGGAGCACAACTGAACTACACCACTACAGAAAAAGAGATGTTGGTTGTGGTTTTCGCTTTTGATAAATTTAGAGCCTATCTGTTGGGATCAAAGGTGATAGTCCATACAAATCATGCGGCACTCAAGTATCTCATATCAAAGAAAGAGGCCAAACCTAGACTTATCCTTTGGGTTCTTTTGCTACAAGAATTTGATGTGGAGATCAGAGGCAGGAAAGGCTGTGAAAATGTAGTGGCTGACCATTTGTCCAGATTGGAAATGAGAGCATTGAATGAGGATCAACTCAAGATATGGATTCAGGAAAATTTTCCAGATGAGCAAATCTTTAGGATCCACACTCAAGCCCTTCTTTGGTTTTTTGAGATACCACAACACTTCTCTAGTGAGCAAAGAAAAAGATTAAGACATGATGCTAAATACTATTTCTGGGAGAGTGGTAGTTTATATAAAAGGTGTAATGATCAAGTCATTAGAAGGTGTGTACCAGAAGAAAAGAAAGAAGAAATTCTAAGAGCTTGCCATGAATCACCCTTTGGGGGTCATTTCGGAGGAACACGCACCGGATACAAAATTCTACAAATAGATTTTTATTGGCCGCACATATTCAAGGATACAAATAACTGGGTAAGTCAATGTGAACAGTGCCAGCGGAATAGAAACATCTCCTGCAGATATAAGATGCCTCTTAACAATATGCTAGAAGTGGATTTGTTTGATGTGTGCGGCTTGGACTTTATGGGACCATTTCCACGTTGATGCCACAAATTAGTCGTGGTAGAATAAAATTCTTCAATGCTCATGTTGCTTACTGAAGAGTGCGAATATTTATCTCTAATTGATATTGTTTTACAAAATTTGACTGCATATACAACCTTTCTAAATGATGCCAAACTTCTTTGGCAGTTTCATACTTGGCTAGTTGTACTCCTATTGATTGCAAAACAGAGTTATTAATCCAAGTGATTATTTTCGAATTGTTTGCATCCCACATTTTGATTTTCTCAGCAAACTTTTCATCGTTTCAATCTAGAGGCTTGACTATGGTTCCAGAAACATAACCCCACATTCTTTTTCCTTTTAAGAAATTCCTCAACACATAACTCCGATAAGAATAATTCTATCCATTTAATTGTACACTAATAGCTTGAAGTGAATCATCCTTTTCACCAGCCATTGTAATAAATATCAAAGAAATCAAATATCAATTCAAGAAGGCAGCAACCACAAATAGTGAAGGGAAGAAAATAAATACCAATTCGGCAGTAGAAGAAACAACAAAAGAAACCCAATAGTCACTTCAAATACCAATTTGCGACTGCCTGAAATCACCATGAGCAACCGTCGAAAAAGCTAAGAATTTAATTAGAGGCTTTGATACCATGTTAAGATTTGCATACTTAGAAACAAAGAAGAAGAACAAAATATAGAGAATGCTGCAAAGATGGCTAGGATTATAAAACAAAGAACAAAAAATGATTCGTCATCAGGAATTAGGTTTTACAAACATATATATATAACAAGTAGGAAATGACTAAACTATCCTTATGACTAAATATGTGAGATATCTAACAGTCACCAACATCTATTTCCAACGCCTCGTCGGGAGGAAAATTTTGCTTTTGCCAAGTTTGGAACAATGGTAGTATACCTAAATCTCGAGATGATGTAACCATAACACATTTAACTGATCCATAAGCTTCTTATGTGTATGGCTGATTCCTTGTAAGTTTGTTTTGAAACATGGGGCTTGGTCTGAGTAAATATTTACCTAGGTCCAGATCCAGCACATGAAAAAACTACACTCATTTCAGCTACAAATTTGTCTTAATTTTGGAAGGAGAATTTAAAGTAAATTAAATGGATGAACTTTCTTGTTTAATTTACCTCAACAGGGCTTGCTTGGTAAATATTTTCATCCAAAAATTGAGTCCCAAAATGCTACAAAATTTTTGGCCCTTCGGGGCTAACATACGGCTGCTCTATTGTATCCTTGTAATAATTTGGATTTGGATGCAGCTTAAAATTTTTTTCGATTTGAAGGAAAAAGGAAAAAGTCAAATTGAAATTGATTGGAAATAACAAACTCAAGTTTAAGATCACCAATTATTTACTAACTGTTGGTCAGGGATGCACAAAATTTTGTAACATTCTTTGTATTATTGAATCTAGAAATATCTATGCAATGCATGAATAAGTTCAGTAGATTCACGAAGTGCCATTAATACATCAATGGTAGGTATTTTTTGTTTTAGCAAGAATGGTTAACCCTGCTTGCATGTGTGTAACTTCATAAAAAGAAATTTGAAATGCTACAAAAATTTTGAATAGTACTGATATTTAGAAAATAAATTTATACCAAAAACGATGGTTAGTTACCACTTTCATTGGATAGGATGGGGCATGCGTAGTATCAGGCATTAATGCATTCAAGAAAACACCAACTACAATCTTCTCAGGATAGTTTTCTATAGCCAGAGCTATGTTTATACCACCAAGGCTGTGTCCAATGATGACAACTTTGTCATCGAGAGCAAGTGCAGCAAGGTATTGTAACAATGGCAGGGTCAAATCAAAATGTGAATGAACGTCTCTTCTGGCTTTGTAAGGTTTGATGCTAGAGGCTGTTAGATCCATTGCTGAAACCTTATGGCCGGCAGACTCTAGCAATGGTTTGAGCTTGAACCAGCACAAAGCTCCATGTGATGCACCATGAACGAGCTCAAAATGTTTTTGTTCATTAGAAACATACATTCTTTTGGCCTTAATTGGATGTGAGAACTTAGTATACATGGAATTACACAATTGGCTTCAATATTTATAGGCCTGCGATTAGGGAAACCTCTTTTCACAGTAATACCACTGTTCTCAATATTGTCTCTGACCTACCTCATTTATTGATGTAATTTCTAGGAATCGGGGAGCTAGTAATTCATACTGATAAATGGCATTTCATGTTCCATTACTAGTAGCATGCACAAGACATATTGGTATTTAGAAATTATGTAGCATTTTCGGTGGTTATACTTTAGATTATAACAGGTGAATATAAGAACACTAAACATCTTGTATGAGCAAAGAAGTTTTTAAGCCGAGAAGAAATACAAAATCATGAAGGGAAGATCATGAGAAGAGTGGTATAACACTCGTATCATTCATGAGAAATGCAAAATGGTTCTCTTTGCAACGTTACAAAAATAATAAATCTATAATGAGAAAGTCTCCTCTAAAATGGTATTATATATGCAACGGACACGCATTGCATGATACGAATTTATACGTTATACGTGAATCAAAATAATGTTAGAAGTTAATAATTAAAATGCGGATGTTTAGATGTTATACATGAATCAAAATAATGTTAGAAGTTAATAATTAAAATGCGGATGTTTAGATGTTATACGTGAATCAAAATAGTATTAAAACTCTAACATTAACTTATAGGCAAATGCACAAACTATTTAGACATTATACGTGAATCAGAATAGTGTTAGAGCTCTGATATTGATAATTTATACATGAATATTTACATGTTATACGTGAATTAGAAATGTCTTAGAACTCTAACATTGATAATTTATACGCGAATATTTACACATTATACGTGAATCAAAATAGTCTTAGAACTCTAACATTGATAACCTATACACGAATATTTAGACGTTATACGTGAATCAAAACAGTGTTAGAACTCTAACATTCATAATGTATACACGAATACGCAGGAACTATTTACTCGATTATACGTGAATTAAAATAGTATTAGAAGTCTATCATAAATAATATATACACAAATTACAACACACATACGAATGAGGGCACTTCATTAGTCTAGTCACATATATGCCACGATTGCACATGAGTTTTGGTGATGTGCAATTAATGACGAAAAGTACTTCTTCCAAGTAGATGACGAGGTAATGGGAAGAATACAAATTTCATATTAAGTAAGAGTTAAAAAAAGTATACCAACTGTTGGTGTTCAGTACATTATTTTAAGGACAAAGTCATAAAAATCCAATAGATCTACATCAATCGACTAGCCATGCTTCATCAACAGTGATTCTTTCATGAATGACGCACCCCTTTTTGTGAGAAACGTAGTGCAATTGTGCAAAGCATGTGCTTGTTGGCATGAGAAGAAACAAATTAACAATGGAGAAGTGTAAAAGAAACCCCAAACAGCATCTTGTTGGCAATTCAGGGAGATAAAATGGGAAGCCCTATGGTGAAAAAGTGTTACAGCAATCCTAAGAGAAAACATCTAATATGCTTGTTGGAATTTTTAGGCCATTGTTTGCTGATATTAGACCAGTTTGCCTACTCCAACAGTTAACAAAAGTTTGTTGGCGGCTGGCGGCTGGAGTTAGGTAAGCCTTCTCTTAAATTTGCAAAGATATACAATCCCTATGTAAGAGTTTGTGCCAAGAGTATGCAAGGTTGTTCCGCCTTTTGAGTATTTTATCTTGCTGAAAATTTGCTCTTAATGACTTTGATCTAAATGTTATGTCATGCTATCTTGACTTAAAAGTGTGAAATTTGCGTTTAAGGTATTGTGGTGCTGTGGTGAATGATGCTTTGTAACCTGAGATTGATGCACTTCATGTGACCCTTTAAATTTTGAGGTCATTGATTGCTGAAGTTTACTAATTGCTCTATTTTGATCAAGCTAGTTGTATATTACATTGACCGCTTAAACTTTTGACAGCAGAAGTTACTACTTTGCAATTTTTTGTGGTTATCTAACTTTTATAACCGTAGCCCGTATGCTAAGTTGCACAAGAGTGCTATGTGAAATATTTTGTTGCTGGTACTTAATACATATAAGTTGTAGTGCTCTAAAATTATGAAATTAAAGGTTTAGCCTGATCATCAATCAAATTTTACACACTCCTAGTGATTCAGAAAGTATTATATTTAGGGAACTTTTTGGAGGTTGACTTTATTAGTTTACTCCCAAGATGATTTCTATTAGTCAATTGGCGGTAATCATCTTGGGATTAAACTCCAATGACCACCTTTTTTTGTTTTATCAATGCAAATAGAATGTAAGGTAGGAGTACTCCCAATTTACCAGCTTGTTCAAAATATAATGAATGTTAAACCTAAAGATTGTTGGGTATATTCGCTACCTCTTTTATAACTCTTTTGTTAAACTAATAAAACTAGGGAGTGACACCCCCGAGTTTCATATGTTAGCTAAAAAATTTATTGTTTCTGAAGTATTATTAAGTTTATATGTTAGCTAAAAAAAATTATTGTTTCTGAAGTATTAATCTTAATAGACTAATGTTAAATGCAGTTTACCCCCTTTCAACTCACATATTTATTGTGCTTCTTCCTTCCAACAAATAAATAAATATTTTATCCCCTTTGAAACTATTAATAGATAAAAATACTGGTAATCATTTTTTTTCTATTAAATTGTTAAATTTGAATAAAAAATACTTTTCTTTACACACAAATAAATTATTATATTTATATAACATAGTATTACTTTTGAGAAAACCATAAGTTATTACGGTACAAAAGAAAAACAAATTAATGACCAAAATACCCGAAACACGCCTTGTATTAGATAGTTGCTCAGGTAGTGGGAAGAACAAAAATTTCACATTAAGTAAGAGTTTAAAAAATTAGGACAATTTATTAGAACCACTATATGGTTTTGAAAAAATTTTGAAGGGGGAATTCTCCCAATCTACTACAATGATCCAATACTATTACAATCTTCCTATTTTATGCCGCAACTTGGGACCATTGTAGATTCGGGACCTCTTTCTGACGCTTTTGCGTAGTTTTAGAACCGCTGCAGGAGCGTTGGAACACTGCAGTAGGGAATTCAAACAAGGAGGAGGGGAATGTTGTTGGGGGATCGGGGTTTTGAAAATTTTCAAATTACCTCCATATCATTTCAAACTTATATTTTACTTTCTTATGGTTTACTTTTTTTAAACAAAAAGACACAAAAATATATATTTTAAAGGGTAAATTAAAAAACACCTCCCTCTAGTTTGGCAATATTTTAAGTTACGTCACCAACATATTAAAACCTATAATTCGCCTACTTGTGCTTTGGATTTTTTTAAAAAGTGAAAGGGCATCCACTCATTTAACGGGTACTGAAAGAATGACACTTGTACCCCTATATAAAATAACGAGTTTGTGTTTTAGGGAAAATTTTCTATGGTTGACCTCTAAACACCAGTGGCGAACACAGGGCTCCAACATCTTGAAGCTTACTGGGTTTTGGTACGATATTTGGAGACAACCTTTGCTTATTACCCCACATCCCTCCCTCTGACCCTCTTCCTCCTTCTCCTCTTACGATCATCAACACCTCCACCTTTCTTCTTCCAATTATCAATATTTGAAAAATAGAAGTCTCTTTTGTTCCATGGTTTCTCTTTATAGAAATCTCTTTTCTTCTGCTTCTTCAATCTTTTCTATTGCTTCGGATTTGAAATATTTGTTTGTGGATCAGAAGTTTTCTCTAAAAACAATACTACTACAATTTTCTTCTAGTTGTTCTATTCACTCTCTATGGTTCTAGATGCAACCTCGGGTTTCCCATTCTTAACAGATATCCTTGGGATTGCCTTGACCACTTCACGTTGATTTAAATGTTGTTATACTTATGACGATGATGATGAGGGATTTGCGATTTAAAATCGATTTTGAGGCCTTAATGACGACGAGGGAATTACAATTTAAAATCAATTTTGTGGCCTTGGTGACGACGAGGGATTTGCGATTTAAACTCGACTTTTTGACTATGAGTTACAGATTGGAGGAAGAGAGAATGAAGGAAGAAAGTGGGTTCTTCAATTTTTATAAAAAATAAAGTAAATCTACTATAAACTTAAAAATTTATTTGTTTGTCGATGTAGAGTTTGTGAGAATATTTTCTTGATAGGAAATAATGTTCGAAAAGAGGAATTGCTCGGGATGATGAAGTGGAGATGGTGAGATTAGTCAACAAGGGAAGATTTATCTTCTCAATAATTATTTTTGGGTTAAATAATAAATTTTCTCTATCACACCTAATTTTTAGGCACATAATTCTAAAAACACATTAAGTGAATGAATTTTCGTTACTTTTTAAAAAAACCCAAAGAACAAAAAGGTGAATTATAGGTTTTAATATGTCAAGGAGCTAATTTAAAATATCATCAAACCATAGAGAGGTGTTATGTAATCAACCCTATTTTAAATAATAGTTATTTTTATCAATTTATTTAGTCCAATATATAGGCATAACTTTCTAAGGTTGATTTGAAGTAAATTGCACTTTGTCTTTTTAAAAACATTATCAATTTTTTTAACATTGTCAAAAAAAATACCAAACTACAAGACAGTAATTTGAAGGTTTTTAAACTATAGAAAGACAATTTAAAATTTTCATAAACTACGAAGGGGTTTTATGTAATTTATCCAAAATGTATGTAACACCTATCCCAAACAACTTTTAAGGACAAAACTCTAAAAATTCAATGGACCTAAAAGTACAACATCTTGCAAAATTATGCGCATAGACGATGATCAATAGACTAAACATGCTTCATCATCAATAGTCGTTCTTCTATGAATGATACTCTCCTTGTTTTTTAGTTTTTGTGAGAAATGGGGGCCAATGTGCTTGAAAATCATTGTTAATATATATATATATATATATATATATAAGGACTTAGAAATTCTTAAACTTTCTCTCTCTAAGAGGAAAAGCTCACTTTTTCTACTTCTTCTATTCTTTTCTTCTCTTTTCTTCTTATCTTTTAGCTTTCCTAAGCTTTGGATCCTTAACAAGGATACCTTTGCTTGGAAACCTTTGTCAGATTAAGGAGTCACCTTGTGTAAGATCCTTAATCCATGAACCTGTAATCTATTATATTATGAATATGTTTTGTTTCATATTTTGTTTCTAATCTAACTTTTAATTTATGTACTTTTATGTTTTGTTATTTCAATTTCTTTTATCTAGCTTAACACTAATCTGTTAACTTAAGAGTGGCAGTCCTACTATGACCCATTTTCCTTTTTGTAATTTTAATTTCCTCTCTTGGGGCCTAACTCTCCGCTCTTGGTATCAGAGCCAGCGGGGGAAGTGGGTATGTAACCCGTTGTCTCATGGTTTTTTGTATATAGATCTTGTAGATCTGCTAACTTGCAGGATAAATTTGAACTTAAACTTTGTGCCGTTGTTTTACCAACATAGATCTGAAACCATATTGAGAAAGTTAAAGGTTAAATGGACCATTGTTGAGGGTACCAAATTTTATCTGGTATGGTAACAAGTTGAAGTATGGAGTTTATACTGCAACCTAGCAGATCCACATAATTTCTATTTAGAAACCATGAAACAAAAGGTTAGATCTAATGGATCCCAACAGTGATGTGCCAACCGGAGGGATTTTACAATTATAATTTTAACTCGTTTTTTCTAATATCTATTTTCTAAAAATTTGAACTTTCTTAATTACTTTGCTTAGTTACGTCTTCAATTTTTAGATCTTTTTCCAAAGGATCCTCAAGTTCTTATTCAAATGCTTCTTCAAGCTTTTCAAACAATGTTCTCTTTAAAGAAGAAGAAGAGCGCTTTTTCTCTTAGAGAGAGAAAGTTGAAGAATTTCTAAGTCCTTAGAAATGCTAGTACCTCTTCCTATTGGAATGGAGGTATTTATAACAATTTTTTATTTGACTATACTTTTCCTATCAAATATTACAGTAAAATGTCTTCATTTGTTACGGTATTTGGGAGAATATGTTGTAACAGCCATCTTTATTTTGGTCTGGGTCAAATAGCAAGCCTTCCTTGTTTGTCCCCAAGATATTTGTTGGGCTTGCCTGTGTTGGGCCAGTGCTGGAGGTATTGGGCTCATTCTGTTTGGGAGTATTAGCCCGTTTGAATTGGGCTAACAAGTTTTCAAGTTGTTGAGCATAGTCATCTTTATTTGAGATACCTGCCAGTTTTGATGTTGTGTCTTTTATTGGAGAAATTGGCACATACGTGGGTCTGTTGGAGGTAAGAATTTGGGATTCTTCTAAAACCACACATCAATCTATTTTGGATGTAGACAGTCAATATTAAAAGTCTTCCACCATTTTCTATAGCCTTGTCGGATTAGTTGAGGAGGAAATTTGTCATTTTGTTTAAAAAGTTCAAATTTTCATACATAAATCCATGCTAATGAGAAGATTGAGAAGAATTGCAGTAGCACAGGTATATGTGTTTATGTAGTTGTAAAATTTTCGAAAAAAATTTGTAGTCCTAGTTGAACGTATACTGGCAGAATTTGCTGATTTGGTCCAAAATAGTTCCACCATTGAATAAACCATTTTGGAAAATTATATTTAGTTACTCTTTTAAAATAGAAGAACTAGGAATGTTTGCTGACTTGGTTTTGTTTAGAAAATGTGTTAAACCAAGCTTGTTTATAATCCAGTAGGTAAATCCTAGGGGAGAAAAAGGTTGAGAAAAGTTTTTTGGGGTATTCAGGTTTATTCCCCAATCTGATGGTTTAAGAATTTTCAATATCTGAACTGTAGAATGGGTGACCAAATTTTTGTCAGCCTTGTCAATATATTTCTTGAGAGCAATAGACCTAGTATCAATAAGGATAAACTCATAAAACTGTTGAGTTTTGTTTGGAACATGTTGGATAAAGTTTGAAGTATTTGGCAATATTGCTTTTACAATTTGGCTTGGGTTATTGAAAAAAAATGTCTGGTTCTGTTTGGCAAATTAAAACAAAATTTTGATTTTTAAAATATTCTTGGATTGAAGATATTTTTTGAAAAACATTTGTTTTGGTTAAAATTTGTTTTGAATTTGTGGAGCTAGAAGCTACCACATTTGAATAATTAGTAGGGCTTGCAACTGTTACTGTATTTTGGAAAGTTTTCAAATTAGTAGGGTTTGAAACCACTACTGAAGTTTTGGGAGATTTCACAAGTTGAAATCTTATTAATGAAGCCCATTTTTGAATGGATTCAAAATTAAATTTTTGTAGTAAGATCTTTTCATCTTCCTCAACGATGTTGGCCCACACTTTTGGACTTATGATTGATATTGGCTGTTTTGAGGAATCAGCCTTTAAAACTTCAAGTTGGCTAGAACTTAAAGCATAGTCTTTGGGTTACTTTTCAGCAGATTCTTTGGATAAAAACACTACTTCATTTGTTTGGCTGTGTATCGGTATGAAACTCTTAGGCCTTGGAGGCAATTATTCCTTTTTCTTCCTCGGCAGCATTATCTACTCTGTAAAAATTCACGAGTTAAGAAGTCAGGCAAAGAATTAAATAGCAGCATTGCTTCCCTATTTTTTTCTCATCATCCGCAACCTCAAAATTAATTTTTGTCAACTTCATCTTTCCCATTCACTCAATCTCTGAAACCTTCGCATCCCTTACGGCAAACTTTTGATCCACCTCCTTTTACTTCTTCTTTATAACACACTGTCTCCCTCTTTTTTTAAAGAGTTTTCAATCAATCGCCACAGCTTTCGCCACGCCTATTTCGGCTAGCGCCTCCACCACTTCCCCTTCTAAATATTTTCTCTTCTTTGGAATTCTCCACTGAACTGGTTATTTCCTTTTTTTAATGTGCAAAAAAATAAAATGATTTTGATTATTCTATTATACTCTTTCTCTTCTGATTTCCTTAGTTTTTGCCATGTTTACAGGTTTAGAGCTAAGCCGTGATAGCTAAGATTCGTGATGCGTTTTTTGTCCAATTTTTCAATTTTCAATTTTCAAGAGTAAAAGTTCTTACTTTATTTTAAGTTGACACAGTTTATGGATTATTCAGTTTCATTTATTATTTTAAAAGTTCTTGCTTTTCGTGTATCTTTTTCTTGAATTTGCGTTATAAGGTACTTATTTGGGAAAAAGAATATATAAATTAAAAAATTTGATTAATTAAAAAAATATTAAGAGGAGTTGGAGTAATATAAGTATTGGTGGGTTAGTGTTCTCTTTTGAGGCAAAGCTTTCTGGGTTTGCATGCGTGATAAGTTGGTTTTATACCAACTTAAATGGCTTAATTCACTTAACTTTTGACTTGTTTTTCATAAGTTAGTGCAATGATTTGTTTGTTGTGGTGCATTTATGTGGTTGGCAATTGGTTGTACTAAAATGGTTAAAAGAGACCAAAAATGATGATGAACTTAAGCAATTGTGTGCTTGATGTTAATTGGCAAGGTTGAGAGATCAAAACAACTAAGAGGATGGATGAAACCGAAAGGAATTTGGTAGGTTCAATTTAGGGTTTTGGTAGATTTGGTTAGTGAAGTTCATCTTGGCATAACTCTCTTGATATTAATCCAATTGGTGAGTTCTTTGGTGTTCTGAAAAGCTCTTCGAATGCATTACACTTCTTATGTTTTAACTATTTTCCAATATTGTGTGGAAGACTATGAAATATGAGTTTCTTTTCGGAATATCATTTTTAGGGTTTTAGGGTTTTACCTGCCTGCCACGGTTTGGTGTTTTGATGATATCTTGATTTATTGGAAAGCTAAGAGAGGGATCTAGAATTCTTAAGTTCACCACCAAGGCTGATTCAGGGGCTAAGACACACTCATTTGGCATGAAAGTAGGGTGTTGTGCTGGAATGGATACTTTGCTAACATTTTGCCAGCTTGGCTAGCTTATCGTGCCAAGTCCTAGCCAATACTTTGACGAGGCTTTGCCAACACATCGTGCCAAGTCTTGCCCACAAACTCTGCCACACCTTGCCGAGCCTTGCCGATGCACCATGCCAAGAATTTGCTACACTTTGCCACACTCATGGATTCAATTCTGGCACACCATAACAACACACAACCTTAGCACACCATTAGCACATTCTTGGCATGCCATTCATACACCTTGGCACACCATCACAATTCACATTGTGGGCATCATCATCACTTCACAACTATTTCACACTCATTTTACTTGTTTTCATACTAAAAAGCTAGGGCATGGACATCACTTGAGCATCACTACACACGAATCATTTGCACACTTTTGGCACAACATTGGCACCTTGCCACACCACTTGAGCACAACTGATCACCCTACATTTAGCAAGCAATGATTTGGAATAAGAAAGGAAAATGGCCTACGACATGTCGTAGGCCAATTCTGGAACAAGAGCATTTAGCCTACGACATGTCGTAGGCTAATTGTTAGATAGGTGCTGAAAAAATGGCAAAGTGTTGGAAGAGTTGTTTCATGGGTTTTCAGCTTTGTTGCACTGCATTGATTTGGTCGTAACTTTCTCGTTTTAGCTCTAAATTGGGTGATTCAAACAGCTATGGAAAGAAGACAAAGGGTTACGAATTTCATGTTTTAAGTTTTCCCTAATTAACAGTGCATCATGATCAAATCTTTGTGGGAAGTTGCTTCCATGAAGTATTTTGTCTTGAGTTTCTAGAAAAATGGCTAAGTGTTTAACTTTTGATTTTCTGAAATTCCAGGCAGCTGAAGGCGTGGTGTTCGGTGGCAAGAGGGCGTGAATCTTCAAAGGCTGGTCTGCTTGGAATCTCGCTGAGCAGCTGAAGGCGTGGAGGCTCCAGGATCGAAGGCGTGGTTTGGCTATGATTCTTCAACTGGATCTCCAAGCGGTGAAGGCGTGAAGCTAGGAAGCTGGAAGGCGTGCTGTGGACGTCAAGGGCGTTGAAGGCGTGTTCCGAGGAAGACTAGAAGCGCTGGGTTGCTGAAAGAAGTCTTCAAACTTCGAATTTCACTTCTTGGGTTAAATTTTAGTCATTTCTTTGAAGACACTTATGTAAAACTTTATAAATTTTATGTTGCGTATTAGTTACGTTTTCCCAACTCTATATATAGGGAAGGTAGCTAACATGTGATCCGATTCATTATTCACTACTCACATTTTCCATATTGTAACCGACTTTTGATTTTGAAGAGCGGGAAGTGTTCTTGAGATCTACTTTCTCTCTCTACTTTCTCTCTCTAAGTTTGTTGCTTCATTTTGGATTCCGATCAAAGATTGGCTCTAATCATATTACATCTCCTTGAAATTGAGAAGAAAAGTGACAATTCTCTCGGCATTTGGAAGTTTTTAAGACTCTTAATTGGTAAACTCTTCCAATTAATGTATATGAATTGTTTAATCTTCCAATTTGTTGATCGTGAAGCTGAAATGGAGATTCGTGGCTAATTGTGTGATAATCTAGGATACTGAGGGTGAATGTTAGGTTGAATTGGTAAATGTGCAGTAGATCAAATAATCTAATATAAGAAATGAAAATTCTCAGCAATGAATTTGCAAAACTTGTTAAATACATGCTTTTGATCTGAATTTGATGAAACGAGATTTGATTCCGGTCGTCATGCTGAATTGAGTCTTCTTTTATAAGATTTGGATGAAAATCATGAATAAGAACCTGAGAATGCATGAGTACTTAAACCTGTTTGAATTTGTTCAGATCTTAAGGCTAGACCTCACCAAAGGAAGCTTTGAGTCTGTAAAATCCTGAGAACAAGGTGATAAGAGATTCTCCTACTCAAATGATGAATTTACATGCTAGGATCGGGCCTCACCATGGGAGATTCTAGGTGTTCATGCCTGAGTAATTCGAGTGGGGAATTGAGATGACACGGTTTTACTTCACCATTCTTAGGCCCGATCATAGGATAGGTTGGTGTCGGGAGACTTAAATTGTAGTGTAATGACCATGCTAACTATAATTTCGGTCTCCATTTGTGATTCTCCTCATCTGCTTTTATTGTATGTTAGTAATACTGCCTGTATGAGAAGTTGCATTCACCCAGAAATAGCCTAGATTATCAGCTTCATTTTCTTGAGAACTTTACTTTTACTTCTCCGAGTTTTACTTGTGTGTTCATTTCAATTCGAATTCGTGTGGAGTTAAACCAGTTTACTTCCTGTTAAATTTTATAATCAGTGTTCTTTTAATCTTGTTATATTTTGGTGGCATAATTGAGCATAACAAACTTCTTGAATCGACTATTTCCCTGAGGAACGAAACCTAGCTCACTGCTACTATATTCAGTGAAATTAGGATAAATTGACGAGCCACGACACTCGACATCAATTTTTGGCGCCGTTGCCGGGGAACTAGGCACGGTTCTGAGAATTTGTTGTTGTTCTATTTTTAGTTTGTGTGTTTTATTGTTTTGATTTAGTTACTTCGTTTGCTTAGTACCAGGTCTCTTGAATTGCACATTTTTACTCTTTACTGTGTGTTGATTCTGTTACTTTTACATTCTTGTATTGGTTTGATTTACAGATTGATCCATTTGTTCGGTTTCATTTGATGTACTTGAGTGTTGAATTTTACTTCTCTTGATTTGAGTTTATATTGTTGTTACCTTTATAGTTAAAATTTGGAATTCTTGTTACTGTGTTTGTTGTTGTTCCTTTTCTCGATATCATTTGCTGTTTCTGTTTGTGTATGCCCAGGTCTGTAAGATCTAGAAGAAAACCTGAATTTGAATTGGACCTTGAATTGGAAAGAACTCTAAGGATTCAAGCAAAGCAGAGATATATGGCTGCACAAGGAGTACAAGCACCGAGGTTCGGAGACCATTATGCAGTAAATTTTGACAATCGATTTGGTCATCAGGACATCGATGTGAAAAGTTACCACATTCCTCCACAAATTGTTTACATGATCACCCAGGGCCAATTCTTCCAAGGTCTTGACAACGAGGATCCTAATGACCACCTTGATTGGTTTCTCGGGTTATGTAGCACTTTCAAGTTGCCAAGGGTCGATAGGGGTGAGGTTCACAGAATTTTGTTCCCATTATCTCTGCGTGGAAAGGCTAAACATTGGTTCAAGAGTATTGGGGGAGCAAATGCTGGAATGTCATTTGATGATCTACAGAAAAGGTTCTTGTCTAAGTTTTTCCCTCCAGCTAAGCTTGAAAAGAGAAGGTTGGAAATTATGAACTTCCAACAACAAGACAGTGAGTCATTTAGGGAAGCTTGGGGGAGATTCAACGATTTGATTAGGCAATGCCCCAATCATGACTTGGGCGAAATTAGGGAATTAAATACCTTCTTCAAAGGCCTAACTCCTGAATCATCGTTGATGGTTAAAGCTTGTGCTAATGGGGCACTTAAGGACAAATCTATGCCTGAGGTGCGTGAACTGTTTAACCAGATAGCTGAGGATGAATACCTTTTTCCAGAGACTAGGAAGCCACATGTTAGGAGACAAAGAGGAGTTCTTGATGTAGATGAGGAGACTTCAATTAGTGCTAAGTTTGAAGCATTGGCTAAGCAGGTGCAGACTTTAAAGGCGACTCAAACAAAAGCCCCAGTACTTTCATGTGGACTATGCAAAGGAGAACATCACACGGATGAATGTGCAATCACTACTGAATCCATTCAGTATGTGAATAACTACAGCAACAAGCCCCAATATGGTGGAAACTATTCGGGGAACAATTACAATGGAGGCAATAGACAATATGGTGGGAACCAAGGCAACTGGAATCAACAGCAGAACCAAGGAGGAAATTACTATCAAGGTAATGACTCAAGGAGAGCAATGAATCAACCACCTCCTGGTTTCGATAATCAAGCTAGCACATCAGAACAAAAGAAGCCAACTGTGGAAGATATGTTTCAAAAGCTGATGGAAAAGATGGATAAGAACGAACAGAGATTGGGAGGTTTGGAGTCCACTGTGAAGCATCACGAAGCTACTCTGAAGAATATCGAGATGCAACTTGGTCAGCTGGCCAATGCTGTACACCAGAGGCCAAAAGGAGCTCTTCCTAGTGACACAGTACCAAACCCCAAGGGAAGAGAAGCATGCAATGCTATTACTTTGAGGGGTGGAAAATTGTTGCCTGGAAGCAAACATGCAGAAGACAAGAGTGATGGCTTAAAGGAGGACCAAAAAGATGAAGCTGAGGAAGTTTTGGAACCTGAGGAGAATGGTGAGCAAGAGGAAAATAAGTCTAATAGGAAGGAAATATCAGCAAGGGTGGGGAATGAAATCACCAGGAATTCCAATCCTTATAACTTCCCAGATTATGCTCCAAAAGCTCCATTTCCAGAAAGGAAGAAACTTCCACCTAAAAAAGGCCCTCAATTCAATCGTTTCCTAGATGTACTCAAGCAAGTGAACGTGAATCTTCCTTTGATGGATTTAGTGACATCAATGCCAAAATATGCCAAATATCTCAAGGATCTCATTTCCAACAAAGAGCAAATCTTGAGATGTGATGTTCCCATGATGGTTTCTGAGTGCACTCAAGCTTGGATGATTCATGATCTTCCTCCGAAGCTTAAGGATCCTGGGAGTTGCACTATCCCATGCAAAATAGGCACAAGGCATTTTGCAAAGGCGTTGTGTGACTTGGGTGCTGGAATCAACTTAATGCCATTATCCATTGCTATCAATGTTGGATTGGAAAGCCGAATTCGCCCAGTTGCAGTAACTCTCCAATTGGCAGATAGATCATTGGTAACTCCCACTGGTTTGGTAGAAGATGTTTTGGTAAGAATAGATAAATTTACATTACCAGTTGATTTTATTGTGCTTGACATGGAAGAGGACCCTGAGGTTCCTCTCATTTTTGGTCGTCCCTTCTTAGCCACTGGTGATGCTTTAATCGGTGTGAGAAACAAGACAGTGACGTTTAGGATTAACAATAAGGAAGTGGTTTTTGATGTAAACTATGCTATGAAGCAACCTCTAAATATGGAGTCTTGTTTTGCTATCAAAGCCATAACATGTTCTAATTTGAATAATTTGAACAATATGCATGATTTCTCTGTTGTTGATGAGTTAAGTGTTTGTGAGGATGATTTTGATGGAATTGACTTAGATGATGAGGACAAGAAAATTATTTCTGAAATTGAGGATATCATTGAATGTTGCTATTTGGAAGAATCGATTTGTGAAATGCAAAGTGATGTTGTGGAAGTTAAAATGCATGAGTCTGTGAAGGACAATGAACATGATTCGTTTATGTTGTCACATGTTTTGACTAATGAAATTTGTAATCCCACTGAGGTGAGGAAGGAAGAATTTCTTTGCAGGAATGAAAAGCTTTTACCTTCCATTGTGGTGGCACCAAAGCTAGAATTGAAACCACTTCCACCTTATCTCAAATACGCTTTCTTGGGAGAAAATGAAACATTGCCAATTGTTATATCTTCAAAGCTTGAAGGATGGCAAGAGGAAAAGCTTTTGGAAGTTTTGAGGAGACATAAGTTGGCTATTGGATGGACAATTGCCGATATAAAAGGCATAAGTCCAGGTTTATGTATGCACAAGATTTTGCTTGAGGAAAATGCTGTGCCAGTACGGGATAGACAGAGAAGATTAAATCCTCAGATGATGGAAGTTGTGAAGAAAGAGGTTATCAAATTGCTTGACTTTGAGATGATTTTTCCAATTTCAGACAGCGAGTGGGTTAGTCCTGTTTAATGCGTTCCGAAAAAAGGATGGGTCACGGTTATAAAGAATGAGGCTAATGAACTTCTAGCAACAAGAGTGATCAGTGCCTGGAGAGTTTGCATGGATTACAGGAAGCTAAATAAGGCAACTAGAAAAGACCATTTCCCTTTTCCATTCTTGGAACAATTATTGGATAGAATTGCTGGCTACCTTTTCTATTGCTTTTTGGATGGATACTCTGGTTACAACCAGATTGCAATTGATCCCAAGGACCAGGATAAGACAACTTTCACTTGTCCTTTTGGCACATTTGCTTATAAAAGAATGCCATTTGGTCTGTGCAACACCCCAGCAACCTTTCAGAGGTGAATGATGGCCATTTTTCACGATATGGTTGAATCAATTATTGAGATCTTCATGGACGACTTCTCTGTGTTTGGAATGACATTCGATGGTTGTTTGGAGAACATGACAAGGGTGTTGAGAAGGTGTGAAGAAACGAATCTTGTATTGAATTGGGAAAAATGTCAGTTCATGGTTCAAGAAGGGATTGTGCTAGGCCATAAAATCTCTCATGCTGGGATGGAGGTAGATCGAGCTAAGATAGATGTCATCGCCAAACTTCCTCCACCTACCAATGTTAAGGGTATCAGAAGCTTTCTCGGACATGCTGGGTTTTATAGAAGGTTGATTAAGGATTTTTCAAAGATAGCTAGACCCTTGTGCAGCCTCTTAGAAAAAGATGTCAAGTTTGAGTTTGGAATAGAATGTGTTGAGGCATTTGAAACTTTGAAAACGAAATTGGTGGAAGCTCCTCTGATAGTCACTCCTCATTGGGGTGAACCCTTTGAAATTATGTGCGACGCCAGTGATTATGCTTTAGGAGCAGTTCTTGGCCAGAGAAGAGACAAGATTTTTCATGCTATCTATTATCCTAGCAGATTGCTCAATGAGGCTCAAATGAATTATACAATTACAGAAAAGGAAATGCTAGCAGTGGTCTTCGCATTTGATAAATTCCGTGCCTACCTTTTGGGGTCAAAGGTCATTGTTCATACAGACCATGCTGCATTGAAGTATCTGCTTGCAAAGAAGGAAGCAAAACCACGTTTGATTAGATGGGTGTTGTTGCTCCAAGAATTCGATGTGGAAATCAAAGATAGGAAGGGCTCTGAAAATGTGGTTGCTGACCATCTCTCAAGACTGGAATCAGAGGCTCAAGATGATTCAAATATTTTGGTTAAGGAGCATTTTCCTGATGAACAGGTGTTCAAAGTGGTTGAAAGGACATTGTCTTGGTACGCTGAGATTGCAAATTTTGTGGTTGCTGGCCAGATTCCATCTTATTATTCCAGTGATCAGAGGAAAAGACTGAGAAGTGATGCTAAATATTACTTCTGGGAAGACAATTCTCAATATAAAATATGCAGTGATTAAGTGATAAGAAAATGTGTCAAGGAAGAAAAAAAGGAGGATATTTTAAAGGCATGCCATGAAGGACTTTGTGGTGGTCATTTTGGATCAACTAGGACAGGATTCCAAATTTTGCAATGTGGGTTTTATTGGCCACATATCTTCATGGATGCCAGAATTTGGGTTGGAAAAAGTGATCAATGTCAACGAACTGGCAACATCTCTTCTAGAAATGAGATGCCCTTGAAGAACATCTTGGAGGTAGAGATTTTTTAAGTGTGGGGGATTGACTTCATGGGGCCATTCCCTAAGTCAAGAGGTATGGAGTACATCCTGGTGGCAGTGGATTACGTTTCTAAATGGGTGGAAGCTGTGGCTTTGGCTCATAACGATGCAAAAAGTGTAACTGCCTTCTTGAAAAAATACATCTTTAATAGGTTTGGAGCTCCCAGGGCTATAATAAGTGATGGAGGGACTCAATTCTGTAACAAGATCTTCGAATCTTTGTTGGCCAAATATGGTGTTACTCACAATGTTTCCACAGCTTACCATCCACAAACTTCTGGTCAAGCTGAAATTTCCAATCAGGAGATCAAGAGAGTTCTTGAAAATGTGGTAAATCCAGGCAGGAAAGATTGGTCTTTGAAGTTAGATGATGCACTGTGGGCATACAGAACAGCCTACAAGACCCCAATTGGAGCTTCTCCTTTTCGATTGGTTTTTGGTAAAGAGTGTCACTTGCTAGTGGAACTTGAACATAAGGCGTATTGGGCTATTCAAACATTGAACATGAATCTGTCTGAGGCTCAATCAAAAAGAATGTTGGAATTGAATGAACTGGATAAATTTCGATTCAATGCTTACATGAGTGCTAAGATGTACAATGAGAGGACTAAAAGAATTCATGATGCCAAGATTCAATCCAAGATTTTTGTTCCAGGGCAATTGGTATTGCTTTATAACTCTAAACTTAGATTGTTTCCTAAGGTGGAGTGGTCCTTTTAGAGTTATTGATGTCAAACCTTATGGGGTAGTGGAAATCAAGAATGACAAGAATGGCAATGTGTGGAAAGTGAATGGTCATCGTCTCAAGCTTTACTTAACTTCTCAGGACAAGGATAGCACTAATGTGGAACGAGATCCACATGAGCTATACCTTGATGATCCTATCATCTCCAATTGAGCTTTGAAGCATGGTCGGGCTGTGGACTGTAAACCAAGCGCTCCTGGGAGGCAACCCAGTGTTTCTTTCCATTGTTTCTTTTCTTTTGTTGGTTGGATCTATTTTTTCTTTGTTAATTTTTAGGTTGTGTCAATTTTGGTTTAAAATTGTGGCATAATCTTCGGACATAACTCAGGGTTATCCTTTGGCAGATTTGCATGAGGATGATGATGGGCATTATTGCTAAAAGCAGGAAATGAATCTTTGGTTTTTTCTATTCATTTGGGTAAATGAGTGTATTTTGCTACAACTCAGGTAAAAGTTCTGATGGTAAGAATTGAATCTAGTCCCGTGAACTCAAGAGCATTATTGATGCATTGCTGGTTTGGATGGTTTCAATAATAGAATAATGCGGACAATAAGCTCAGACATGTAGGCTTTCGGTTTTCAGAATCATTCACATGTGTTTGTTGGGTAGCTAGATGGCAATTCTATATATTGGATATCGTTCTTTTGCATGCTCATTACCCTTCTTTACTTTGTTGCTCTTATTAGATAGTGTTCATTTCTTGATCATGGCTGATTATTCTCCTCATCAGAATCCTTATGAATATCCTATCTTTAGTGAAGATCCAGGAACCACTTCTTCCACTTCTAATGATGATGCGGTGGTGCTTGATGTTGAACCATCTAACTTTCCTCATTTTATTAATGCTAATGCTGAGAATTTGTACTTTGGTTTTAGCAATAGAGCTGTTATGATTGAGAGGCCATTTGAGGTCCCTTCCAGGAGATTTGAGGATGTGATCTTCAGGCAATCATGGTCTCGTTTTGCACGAGCTTCAGAAGTAGTGAATATGGACATAGTCAAAGAATTTTATGCTAATTCACGGGCTAATGGTGTTCACTCAGTGTTTGTAAGAGGGAAGTATTTGAGGGTCACCCGACACAGTATCAATATGCTTTATCGCCTTGATGATTTTCTGGGTAACACTTATTGTAGGTTGCTTCGGGCTGCCGATACTGATCGCTTGTTGGCTTCAGTGACTTTACCTGGTGCTAGATGTGTGAGGAATGCTCGACGCGAGGCTTTATATGTACCTACCAGTGAACTCACAGCCGAGGCAAAATTATGGTTAATGTTTATCAATTCCAGGCTTTTACCTACTAACCGTGAAGATATTGCATCTAGAGAACGTGTTCTTTTGATTTATGCTATTTTACATGATTTCTCTATTGATGTTGGGAAGTTGGTGTTAGAGTTCATCAGGCGAGCACAAAGAAGTGAGTTTGCACCCATGTATTTCCCAGCTCCGATAACAGCCATGGCTCGTAGCAAGGGAGTTGCTGTTACTTCAGATGATAATCCTCAAAATCCTCTTGGACTTCTGGGAACTCCTCAATGGTTTGGGTTACAAGAAGAAGAAAGACTAGCAAGAATGTCCCGTGGCCTGTAGACAAGTGGATGGCCAGGTTCCTTTGCTCTTGTTTGTCTTGTCTTTGCTCACGGGGACCGTGCCATCATTTAAGTGTGGGGGAATGCATGAATTGAAGCTTAGTAGTGCAAATAGAGGAAGATTATGCCATGCTGCTATTCTTGTTTTGTTAATGTCTTTTGATGTATTTAGTATGGTAGTAAGCGTTCTTGAGTAATGATATTTTCATTAAGTAAGCTTGTTAGTTTAGAGGTTATGTGTTAAGGTAGTTTCGGTCATGTGTGAGTCATTAGATAGTAGAGTTTTAGTTGCTTGTTAAATGTGGTAAAATTGAATGGAAGCAATTCTCTGCTATTCATGATTTGATATTCTGAGAAAGTTGATATTGTCATTGTTCGGTCATAAAGACATGATAAGAATGAACAAGGTCTTACATCTTTGCCTGGATGGTCATAAATTTTATCTTTAGATTGGCAGAAGAAATAGTTGCATGCATTAAAGTGAAATGGTTCCATTTAAGTCGTGAAGCTTTTAGGTGATGGGGTTGTTGTTTTGTGTGGTATGAATGCATGAAGTTGTGTTGGGCAGAGGAAGAAATCAGAATTCACATGCCTTGAGCTGAAGCATGCACATGTATTGAAAAAGAATCGGGACCCACCTTTGAATGACTTGCTTGTTTGGTAGTGTTTGGTGGGAATATTTACTCTACTTGTTTGACCAATTTCTCTTTACTTCATGTTTCTATAAATGCAACGCCTATTGTTGTTGTTATTTCAAGTCATCACATTTTATAAACACAAGTCGGCATTCAGAAGAGCATAGTGCTTACATTTGGATTTTTCATCCTTTCTCTTCCAAGACTTAAGGCTAGTTTACCACAAGTTCTCCACTAAGGTATGTTTCAAGTTGTCCTTAAAGCTTTATGAATTATTGTTGTTCATTTCAAGTAATGAAAGTGGGGGCATGATTTTGATTATGATGTAGCTAGAAAATGGATTGATGAACATGGAAAACATGAAGTTGATAGCCAAATGACAAATGCATGTTAAGTGTGGGGAAGCATGATTACAAATTTCGATTTTTGATTACTCCAGCTTTGCCATGTTTCTGTTTTTCAAGCATAACTTGAGTTAGGAATGATGAAATGAGGTGATTCTAGTTGCATCCTTTAGCTAACATGATGGTCTTCGATGTTTATGTTGTACATTTTTGCTAATTGTGGCTGGAACTTAGACTAAAAAAGCTTAGAATGTGAAGTACATGTGAAATCAGGAATGTTGAGATTTTGAATCTGCCAAGTTTGACATGTCTCGGTATTTTGGGTATAACTTGCAAATGGAATGTCCCAATATGTTGAGTCCAGTGGTAGAATTTAGCTAAGAGGAACGGCTACATTTCTTATGTTGTGCACTTTCGCTAGTTTTGCCTGGAACATGATCTAATTTTGAGGACAATGTGTGTTCACGTTAAAAATTATGGTCTGTGAAAATGCTGAATCTGAACAGTTTTGGGACTGTCGGTATTTTAGCCATAACTTGGCCATTTTGACTTCAAATGGGATGATTCTTGTCCTCACATTTCGATTAAAGAGTGCACTACAACTTTGATGTTTTTTGTGTGAACTAATTCTGCTTGCTTCCTAGATGAATTTTACAATCTTATAATGCTGGTTTTCAGTTTTGGGAATGTGTTTACATAAGAAAATGCATGTGCTTATTGATGTTCTTAATGTAATTGTTTTGCTTTGAGTATTGTGTGACAAGCTGAACTTTTCTTAATAGAAATGGTACCAAAGAAATATTCAACTTCAAAAAAAGCCACGACTTCAAATAAGGGAAAAGGAAAAGCTCAAACACTTGATGAAACTGATTCTGACCCGGAGTATTTTTCGGATGATATGCAAATGTTTGAGGAGCCTCCTCAATATGCGATGCCAGCTCCGACACCTAAGAAACGGAAAGGAGTCCCTGAGGTTTCTTTGTTCGTTGATGAGGATGCCATAAGACGTTGGGAACAAGGGTTCAATATGAAATATATACACCTTGAACGCGGGTTCAGTGTGAAGAAATGGCCGTTTAAGAAGCTGATGAAATTTTACAAATTCAATGAGAGGCTTACGGTTGCCCCTGAGTTTTGCAATGTGAGCATTGCACTGGAATACTACGCAAATACAGGGTCTCCGAAGGATGGAGCTGTCTATGTGAGAGGCATTTGGGTTCGAATCACGAGCGAGATTATCAATGCACATTTGGGTACACCTGATTATCCTGATGATCCGATCAAATTTCCAACCAATGAGGCATTGGATGAAGCTTTGATAAAAAAGTTGGCACATCCTGGGGCAGTTTGGGAGCTTAATTCAAAGGGGGAACATATGCATATTCGGAATGAATACTTGAAGAGTGACGTGAAAATATGGCTGTTGTTTGTGCTGTCTCGCCTCATGCCAAGTTCACAAAGAACCGAGGTGATTCGAAACCGGTTGTTCTTAATTTCTGCAATCCGAAGGAAGCGCAAGATCGACGTGGGACGTATCATCCTTGCGAGCATCAAAGATGGGACTGCCCAGAACAGTAAAGCACTTTATTTTCCTTTACTAATTCAGGAGCTCTGTGTGGCACAAGGTGTGGATGATCAGCTTGGTACTTGGGAGAAGATGCAGTCTCCTATTCCTGAACAACTTTACTTAAAATACTTGGCACAGGACAAAGAACTGGAGCAGACAAGGACTTTGAGTGTGGAGTCATCTCATGGGGGAAGTGCCAATCCGACGTATGTTGAGAGTCAGGAGCAGCATCCTTTTAATTTTGAGTCCCTTCAAGGCGCGATTCAAGGTTTTCAGCAATCGGTTGAGCATCGGTTTTCCCACATGGATGAGCAATTCACAAACATGGGTGCACGATTATCAAACATGGATGAGCGGTTGGAACGAATGCATGAAGGTTTTGATAATATGCAACAGGAGTAGACGTCACAAGCTGTACGTATGGAGCATAGATTTGATGATCTATCCACGGTAGCTCAGCAGCAATTTGAAGTATTATATCATAGGCAAGTGTGCATGCAGCGAGAGCTCGATAGGTGTAACAAGATGACGGTTTATTACCATTCAGATTCAGGACCCCCGAAGCCAACTCCAACTTCGGCACAGTTAGCAGGGTACCGAATCCCAAATCTGTCATGTGATATGGTTAGTGGTACCATGCACGAGCTTCCACCTGGAGTGACAGCAAGCCCTTCTTTGCATCCGTTACCCACATTTGGTCGTATACCTCCTATGCCGCACACTCCTACATTCATACCAAATCCAGAGTTTACACCTGCTGCAAGATTTTCATTAATAGCCTCGGGACAACCTCTTGAAGGGGTCCATGGCCCTTTTCATTATGTTCCACAGTCAATTGGTGTTCCTTCTTTTGCCACGGCTTCTTTGGATGGATAGTCTTTCTCTACAACAGTTGCATTTGGATCTTCTTCTTCTTCAGCTCCATCATCGTTTTCTCAGGGAGTGCCTCCTTCATCTTAGCCTTTTACATTGGGGACAATGTTCATTCTAAGTGTGGGGGGAGACGAAATCTAAAATTTTTTATCTTGATGTTATGTGTGAAATTATTTTGGTGCTGTGTTTTGCTTTGTGAGATTGTGGCGATGAAGTGGTGAATTGAGTGTTGAAATTGAGCTTATATGTTTCGTTCATATTGATGAAGTATTGTTGGAATGGAGAAGCCACTATGTCAAGCATGTTACATTATTCAGTTCCGAGAAGGTAGTTGAAGTGGCTAGTTGGTGCGTGTCTTGAAGTTTGATGACTTGTTGACGCATGAAGTTTTTTTCTTTCTTTGCAAGAATGTTAATTGGATTTTGTGAAGATGTTGTTTCTTCATGGATTGAGGAGTATGGTTCTTTGGAAGTCATGAGAAGTGGCCATGATAGTGTGAAGTCAAGCTATCTTACTTTGAAGAAAATGAAGAATGAAGAAATGCCATGAATCATTTTGTGTGCTAAGTGTTGTTTGAGTGTTTAGAGTTTAGTATGCAGTTTGTTTTGTTTTGTTGAGGGAGGGAATGTACTCAGCCATGTTGAAAGTTTGTAATTTTGTGTGTTTACCATTTGGCATTAATAAAATTTGAGTGTGTAGTGTTGTGTGCAAGGTATGAATTGAGATGTGAATTTGTGTGAAAAGAGAACAATGTGGTGATGCGTTGAGCTTATCATCTTGCATGCGGATTTTTTTTAAGCTAAGTTGAAAGTGTTGTGTGAAAAAATGGCTAAGAGTGAAATGGATAAAAAAAAATGGAGCGAAAAGAGAGTGAACAAAGGCAATCAAAATTTAGAAAATGAGTTATCACCCTGTATGTGAAACTTTGTTCTTAGTTCACTTTGGCTTATTCCAAATTCATCACTATTACTTGTTTTGAATCTTGCATGTGAAAACTTTTGGTTTGTGGTGCTAAGTTTGGAGAAATTGGTACATTTTGCTGACTAAGGCCCGATGTTAAGGTAAGATAGATATGCCATGCAAAACTCAATTGACATAGGAGGTAATGTGTATGAATTCGTTTCTGTTTGTTATGCATTTATCTGGTGTCTCCAGAATTCGTGCATGTTTAGTCAATTTGGGATTCTTATGAACATGTGCTTGCACAAGAAATGATATGGGAGAAAAAGCTATATTGGCAACTAGGAAGGAAAAAGCCATAAGAACCTGGCAATCAAATTTGGAGAAAAAAGCCATAAAACCCAGGCATTATTTCAGTCATCAATATGTGCACCAATGTGCAGCACTAATGTGCAGAATAAGGGCAATGTCCCATAGAGTACCAATGTACGCATAGTTACCATTGATCTTGTGATTGCATGTTCATAAGAGTGGACAAAGAGATTGGCATGTATTGAATGGTATGTGAGACCAACTAGAGGGTGTATAACAAAGGAATAGATGAAGTGCACGTTCCTCAGCACACACTTGCACGCATGACATTTTGGTCTTTATTTATTGTGCCTTAGTTGATAATTTGTATTGAAATCTGAGAGCTAGGTACCATGAACCATCAAAGTATAAAGTTATGTGTGTGAAAAAACGTTTTGATGAATTTGGATGTGGTCAGTGTGGATGAATGAACAGAGTGTTTGCATACGGGTGATGAAGAGGGTTAAATTGTGTGTATCTTTGCTTGAGGGCAAGCAAGAGTTCAAGTGTGGGGGAATTTGATAAGTTGGTTTTATACCAACTTAAATGGCTTAATTCACTTAACTTTTGACTTGTTTTTCATAAGTTAGTGCAATGATTTGTTTGTTGTGGTGCATTTATGTGGTTGGCAATTGGTTGTACTAAAATGGTTAAAAGAGACCAAAAATGATGATGAACTTAGGCAATTGTGTGCTTGATGTTAATTGGCAAGGTTGAGAGATCAAAACAACTAAGAGGATGGATGAAACCGAAAGGAATTTGGTAGGTTCAATTTAGGGTTTTGGTAGATTTGGTTAGTAAAGTTCATCTGGGCATAACTCTCTTGATATTAATCCAATTGGTGAGTTATTTGGTGTTCTGAAAAGCTCTTCGAATGCATTACACTTCTTATGTTTTAACTATTTTCCAATATTGTGTGCAAGACTATGAAATATGAGTTTCTTTTTGGAATATCATTTTTAGGGTTTTAGGGTTTTACCTGCCTGCCACGGTTTGGTGTTTTGATGATATCTTGAGTTTCAGGTACCTGATGAGACTGTTTCTTGATTCATTGGAAAGCTAAGAGAGGGATCAAGAATTCTTAAGTTAACCACCAAGGCTGATTCAGGGGCTAAGAATACAAATTTCAAATTTCATATCAAATTTTGAGAATACCTTTGTTGCGTTAAGCCTTTGCAAAAGATCCTTTTTGCTAGGAATTGGATACCTGACCCACTGAAGGGCTTTGTTCAATGCCTTATAGTTTATCACCAATCTGGGCAATCCTCTTTCGATTTCTGAATTTTTGTTGACATAGAATACCGGACAACTCCAGGGAGATTAGCTTGGTTTGATAATTTGTTTTTTCAGAAGATCATTGATTTCTGCTTTGTAATGTTCCAGAAGTTCATGATTCATCTGGATTGGTCTGACTTTTGTTGGAATATCTACTTCTTTAAAATCCTTCTCATAACGGAGATGAACAATATGTTGCTTCCTTTTCCAAAAAGCAGTTGGCACCTTAGCACAAACTTGCTGGTCAATTTTTTGTTCTAGTTTCTTAATTTGGTTTTGAACCATCGGTTGAGCTAATTGTGCTTCGATCCTTTTGTATTCAATTTCTTTTTTCAAGATATTAATCTGCTTTATTTTGTTGGACAATGGGTTGAGCTCCTTGCGTATTGGAGGCTTGGTAAAAAGAAGAAAAACATCTTTTCTAAGGTTTTGTGCCAAAATTCCTTCAAATGTTATCATGTAAGGCATCAATTGTATGATAAAATCTGTACCCAAAATAAATGGATGAGTAAGACTTTTGGCCAATAGGAAAGATACCTTCAGCGTTGCGTAAGACAATTTAACGTCAACATCAGTAAGATTGTAAGAAATACTGAGTTTAGATCTATTTGCCAAGCGGAGTCCTTCTTTGGTTTTTTCAAAGAATTTCGACGGGAAAATCCCTTCATCAATGCAACTGAGATCAGCTCCTGTGTCCAATATTGCTGCAGTTTCTAATACAAAAATTGTTTTGTACGTACTACCAGTTTGATCTGAACATCATGCCTTATGAAAGTAACAGCTAACAAAATACTTGGAATTTCGTCATTGGAAGAGTCTAAGGGTTCTAAGAATTGTTCCTGTTCCTCCTTTGCTTTGCCCTTTCCCTTTGTTTGCACTAGCTGTTCAGTCAGGTTCTGCAGCATTAGTTGATTAAGCTCTTGTCTAGCCTTGATTTCCCTAACCTCTATTTTGAGTTTTGCAACTTCAGATTCTAGGTTTTGTATGGTTATTTGTTTAGGAGATTTTTGCGAAAATCTGTTTAGGATATTTGTAAGATTATAGGTGTTTAGAACTCTATGGTGGTTTGTAGGGTGATCACTTCTAAATCTGGAAGTAGATGGTTGGCTACTAGTTTTCTTCTTGAACTGGCTAAGATAGTGTCTTTTTTTTTATCTCGGTCTTTCAGATTGTCCACCATATTCAAGAAGTAAGTCTTGTTCTCTAGTTAAGACATTGATACCTGGTTCCTTTGGATGTGAATCATCACTGGAGATGAAACTAGCAATATCATCATCTTCCATTTGATTGATGTGATTATCCTCGCTATATCCTGAATCATTATCCTCTGGTTTGGCAAGGAGGTTTGAAATTTGGTTTAGGATATTATCGTCTATTTCCAAAGATTGGATTTTTCTCCTGAGACGACAGTACTTTGCTATGTGTCCTAGTTTTTGACATTATGACAAATGATATTTGGCAAGGCTGGTCTTGGAGGTTGATATGCTTTGGGTTGTGGAATGAATGGTTGCAGTAATGGTTCTGGCTATCTTTAGGTGATTTTCCATTTAGGGAAATGTTTTATATATTTGGGTCCGGGATTTTGTTTATGATGTCTTGATTTATGGGTTTGGCTACAACTAGGAAGCCCAAACTGTTCACAGAAAGAACCAAGATCTTTTGTTCTTTGTGCTCTATCCTTTGCAAGTTGCCGAAGCATCTTTTCTTGCCTGCAGATTCGCAAGGCAACCTGTTGGATTTGTGTTGTCAACTGTCCATATGTAATTTATTCATATGGTAATACTCCATTGTATATGTTTCTGAGTTCTTCTTAGACCATGTCTCGGAGTGATTTTGAAAGTCCGTCTAGAAACTTTTGTTTACAATATGCTTGGTTGCCATCATGTCTGGCATATATGCAAGTAAAAAATGTATCTTTGTACCATCGAAAATCCGATAAGTTTTTGCACTTCATATTTTTTAATAGTTCTGATGATCGGTCCCTGAAAATACCTGGGTCACCAATGAAAGTTTTAGCGATAGTAAATTTCAAAGTTAACACTGTATCAGAGATAGTATCCCCATCTTGCAGAATTGGTTCTCCTTGGTCATCTATTTTGACCAAGTGCATAATACTCTGTCTTTCTTCCTCAGTGAGATGTTTATCCTACCATCCTTTCAGTTGCCCTGTGAAACCGGCAACTAAGATATGAACTGCTAATTGGCCTATGACTGCATGTGATGTTCTGTATGCAGTTGCTACCATCGTCATTTGTTGGAGAGCAGTACTCATACTGTACTCTATTTGTCCTTCTATGTTCCACTTATATATGTTGTTTGGATTATAACTATTTTGAAGAATGTTGGGTTTTTCTTCCAACGCCATATCTGGATATGTTGCCCTAGGATAGTACAACTTTTCGGGTTTTCTCCAGTTTAAGATTTGTTTGTCATTGAATGAACTCCGATGTCTTAGTTTGACAATCTCGGCTGTTGGAGATTCTGATTGTGACTATTCTTCTTCTGTCATTTCTCCTTTATTTAAGGCACACATTGCTTGATTTACAGAGGCTGAATCTGAGGCTTGTTCACTTGATTTTTGCTTCGATTTTGGGGTAGTAAAGGATTCTTCAATCTTTGCTATCCTTTTTTCTAACTCAGTTAGGGTTTTTTTGACCAACTGATTGGATAATTTGGAAGGTATTTCACGTGGTTTAAAAAGTGGTTTATTTGAGAATGTGTTTGAGATATGTGTGGAGGTAGTTTGGATAGGTCTAGTAAGGAGATGTTCTCCGATGGCTTGTAAATACTTGTTAGTATAGTTGTTTTGTTCGTAAATGCTTTGGATGTTCCTTGCATTTGCTGGAACTGCATCTTTTGCTTCTTTATGTTTGAATGGAATTGTCTTGATTTCTACTGACTTGTATGAGGTTGTGAATAACGATGGTGGAAGTTCTGATCTTACTGTTTCATCATCAATGACCTGCCAAGTCTTTGTAACACAAATCTCTTTTTCAAGTGAAAAAGGATAATTTATATAATTGTTAGTTACATAATAATCAAACCATGTAAAACATTCTAGATGCAACTCATGTATTATTAAGAAATCATAATATTTTTCTTGTATTTTTCGCCTAGTTTCTATTTTATAGTTTTCAAAAAAACATTTTCTTTTTTCTTTGTTTTCTTTACTATAAAATTCTTTTCTAAGTTTTTCTTTGTCTATGTTAAATTTTGTCCTAAGCATCCTAAATTCCCCTAATTTTTCTTCTATGTTGTCGATCATAGTAGAATGTGTGGGTGACCAGAGAAGGCTATTTTCTTCACTTAGATCTGGAGAATCTATTTGAGTTTTGACTGTATACCGGACTTGATGTATCTTAGACATATTGTCTAACTTATGAATACAAGTGTCAATGGAAGATGTAGAGGATTTTACTGGCTGTCTAGAAGACTGGATTTCAAACGATCTTCTAGAATTCTGGCTACTAACATCGCTTGAAATCCTAAGGCTTTGGGATTGATCAAAAGTGATATGGACTCCACCACTAGGAAACTGTTTGATGTTCGATACCATTGTGTTTTGTACTGGTACCGGTGGATTTGCTTCTAGCAAAAATCAATTTTCTGGCAAAGTTGCTTGACTCCATCTGATATTTCTAGGGATGGATAATCTAGATTTAGCTAAGTCTGTTTGAAACATGACTGTTTTCCTTTCTTAGAAGCACTTATTGCTCATGTGTTAAAAGCCGAATTCATAGCTTTGTACTGAATTTTAAACAAGATTGTAACCAGGAGTGTTCCCGTTTTAGCTTTGAAATTTACTACTTTAACATTTAAGATTAAAGCATCAAGTATGTTTTTATCATGCAGAGAAACGGTAAAGTTTGGGAAATAGTCAAAATAAACAGGTCCTTCACATAGACTGATTTCAATCATGCCTAGTAAAGAATTATCAAAGTTTAAAAATCTGCAATCTCTAAGACAAAGAAGTAAACAAATATCTAATCCTTCTCTATTTAGTTGTTTTTCAGCAACTTGTACAAGTCCGAAATGCAAATAATTATATTTTTTCCTATGTTTTTCAATTGTTCTTTTAGAGAGCATATTCGGATTAATAGCTTGTTCAACTATTTTAACAGTATAGTCTAAAATCAAGTTCCATTTATCTTTATAAACTTCACTTGTCGATTTTTTAGAAATTTTCCAATTGTCAATTGATTTCTCAATATTTCCATATTGACTTCTTCTTTAAAGACAACAGTGTTTGAAAAGCTTGAAGAAGCATTTGCAGAAGAACTTGAGGATCCATTGGAAAAAGATCTAAAAATTGAAGACATAACTAAGCAAAGTAATTAAGAAAGTTTGGATTTTTAGAAAATGTATATCAGAAAAAATGAGTTAAAATTATAGTTGTAAAATCCATCTAGTTGGCATGTTACCGTTGGGATTCATGAGATCTAACCTTTTTTTTCATGGTTTATGGATAGAAATTATGTAGATCTGCTAGGTTGTAGTATAAGCTTCATACTTTAACTTGTTACCTTACCAGATAAAATCTGGTACCCTCAACAATGGTCCATTTAGCCTTTCACTTTCTCAATATGGCTTCAGATCCATGTTGGTAAAACAACAGGCACCAAGTTTAAGTTTAAATTTATCCTACAAGTTAGCAGATCTACGAGATCTATATACAAAAACCATGAAACAACGGGTTATATACCTACTTCTCCCGCTGGCTCTGATACCACGAGTAGAATATATATTAGCTCTATTAGCTTTATTAGTGTCTAATGGTATTTTAGTCTATTTACTTTTCATTATAATTCCTAGCTATATATACTCTTTATTGTATTTTGATTTATTTATGAACGTTCATAAGAAATCTCTAGCCTCCTTTTTCTCTATGTTATCATGGTATCAAAGTCGCCATTCATGGATTCTCTTTGCTTGATTGAAGAAGTTATAATCTAATCCACATTTTTCGCGGATCATATTTTTTTGGTACTTCTGTTTTCCCATTTATTTGTTCTTGCTCATGTTGTTTTGTCTGGATTCTGTTGATTTTGGGATTTTTGAATCTGTTTATTTCGATTTTGGGGGTTTTGTTTTTGTGCCTCTTTTATCATGGCTAGTCGTAAGGATGATTCACTTCAGTCGATTAGTGTTCAATTAGATGGTACAAACTATACGTATTGGAGCTACGTTATGAAGATTTCTTGCGTGGAAAATCTATGCGAAATTATGTTATAGGTGTGCGGATTAAACCTACAGACGATAAGGCAACCGATTATGCGGCCTTTGTCAATAGTTGGGAGGCTGATAATTTGAAAATTATTATGTAGATTAACAATTCTGTTACCCACTCAATTGGTGTTCAGTTGGCTAAGTATAAGATGGCTAAAGAGGTTTGGGGTCATCTAACTAAATTGTACACACAATCTAATTTTGCCAAGCAGTATCAGTTGGAGACAGATATTTGCGGACTTTAGCAGAATGATATGAGTGTTCAGGAGTTTTAACCATATCTGGCTCGTAGGAAAGAACAATAGTCTACGCCTAGGAAAGAACAATGCCTGGTACAGTTTTTTATAGCTCTTCGAAATGATTTCGAGGGATTGCGTGGTACAATTATACATCGTTCTCCTCTTCCTTCTGTTGATTCTATGTTTCATGAACTGTTAATAGAGGAGATTCGATTTAAGTCTAAAGCTGATTTGGGGTCTGTCATACCTATTCCTCCATCTGTCTTTGCTGCTCCACAATAGTCTACGCCTAGCAACAAAAAAAGACCAGATCCTAAGGTCTCTCAAGATGAATGTGCTTTCTGCAAACAAAAGGGTCATTGGAAGGCTCAGTGTCTGAAATTGTTGAGTAAAGGCAAACAACAGCAGCAACAACGACCACATCAATAGCAACGCCTACCACAAACTGCTCCATGGACGTATCGCCCACCTCAGCCCAACAATGCAGTTACTGCCCCGTCCTTGAATTCACATATGATGAAGCAGTTTAAGTAGTTCTTTGCCTCACAGCCTCATGCCATGTCAGCCTCCTCTCTTAAATGTTTTATGTTGTCCGATAATTCCGATAATCATCTCCTTTATGGATCTTAGACTCATGCGCTTCTCATCATATATCTCCTGATATTGATTCTTTTGCCTCTGTTAATTCTGCTCCATCTTTGTCGGTCATGATCGCTGATGGTACTCCAATGCCATTGGCTCTCTTTCAAATGTATACCATATTCCTAGTCTAACTTTAAATCTTGCATCTGTTGGTCAGTTGTGTGATTCTGGCCTCTTAATTTTTTTAACCTCTACCAATTGTTTTGTTTAAGACCTGCGATCTCAGAAGGTGATGAGGATAGGCCATAGGGAATGGGGATTCTATGTTTTGGATGAGCTAAAAATATCAGATATTGTTGCCTCAAATGTGGATTTGTCGTTTTTTCGTTTGAGCCGTTTGTCTTCTGATTTTTATCTTTGGCATTCTGATTTAGATCATGTTTCTGGGTCTCGTTTAAAGTTTTTGGTGTCTACAGAAGTTTTAGGTCATTTGGACAGTCATGATATTTCGGATTATAGTGGTTGTAAACTGGCTAAATTTTTAGCCTTACCTTTTAATAAAAGTATTTCTTTTTCTATTGCGCTATTCGATTTTGTGCATTCTAATGTGTGAGGACCCTCTCATGTATCCACCAAAGGAGGATCCAGGTATTATGTTTCTTTTATTGATGATTTCACTCGTTATACTTGGGTTTATCTTATGAAACACAGGCCTAATTTCCTTACCATATTCAGTAACTTTAGAGCTCTTGTGAAAACCCATCACTCATCTGTCATTAAATGTTTTCGGTGTGATTTGGGGGGTGAATACACTTCTAACGATTTTTCTCAGTTACTCGCTTCTGATTGGACTATCCATCAAACCTCGTGTATAGACACTCCTCAACAAAATGGTGTTGCTGAAAGAAAACATCGCCATCTTGTTGAAACAGCTCATTCATTCATGTTGTCAACCAAGGTTCCTAGCGTGTTTTGGGGGGAAGCAGTACCTACCGCAGCTTATGTGTTCAACAGAATTCTAATATCTCATAATTCAAGTTTGTCCCCGTTTGATAAGTTGTATTGTTATTCACTTGATTATTCCTCATTGCGCGTCTTCAATTGTACTTGCTTTGCTCTTCGGACACATGTTGAGCGTAATAAATTGTCTCCTCGGTCCGTCTTATGTGTCTTGTTGAGTTATGGTGTTAGTCAAAAGGGATATCATTGATTTGATTCAGTTAGTCAAAAATTGTATGTCTCGCGTCATGTTGTGTTTTTAGAGCATATTCTATTCTTCTCTGTTCCTTCTAGTTCACATCGTATGACAAAGTCAGATCTGGTTCGTATTGATCCTTTCGATACCGACACCAATAAAGCTCTATCTGATACTTTGGTTCATGAGGTATCCATCTCCCATGTCCCTATTCCTACGACCACCCAATTGTCGAATGGCATTGTAGATGATCCTCCTCTGCGTCAGTCCACTTGCACTCGTAAGTTTACTAAACTCCCCGATTTTCAGTACTCCTCTTATTCTACTTTATTTGCTTCCTTTGTTACCTCTGTTCATCGTCTTTCTAAGCCTTTGTCCTATAGAGAGGCAGCTTGTAATCCCCTTTGGCAGGCTGCTATAGCTGAGGAACTTACTGCTCTCTACCGGACTCATACATGGGATTTGGTTTCGTTGCCATTCGGAAAACATACCATTGATTCACGTTGGTTCTATAAGGTTAAAACCAAATTAGATGAATCCATTGAGCGATACAAGGCTCGACTTGTTGCTAAAGGCTATCCCAAAGAGTATGGCATATATTATGAAGAAACTTTTGTCCCTGCTGCAAAAATGGCGACTGTTTGCACTCTGATCGGAAATGCTTCCATTTTCCGATGGAGGATATCTCAGATGGATGTCAAGAATGCCTTCTTGAATGTTGGTCTTCATGAAGAAGTTTATATGACGCCTCCTCCTGGTGTTGCTCATCAGCCTGGTGAAGTTTGCAAGTTTTGCAAAGCTCTTTACGGTCTCAAACAAATACCATGTGCCTGGTTTGAGAAGTTTTCTCTAGTGATCACTTTGCTTGGCTTCCTTCCTAGTCACTATGATTTGGCTTTATTTGTCAAGCGTACAACGACAAGTCATATTCTATTATCCTTGTATGTTGATGACATGATCATTACGGGTGATGATTATGATGTTATTGAATATTTGAAGTCTGAGTTAGCACTTTTCTTCGCTATGAAAGACTTGGGTATGCTACGTTATTTTTTGGGAATTTAGGTTGCCTATTCTCCAAAAGGCTATCTCTTATCTCAATCAAAGTATATAGCTTATTTGTTTGAGCGTGCTCGACTTACTGACAACAAGACTGTTGATACTCCCCTTGAAACCAATGCTAGATACTCTCCGTCAGATGGCACTCATTTGGTGGATTCTGGTCTCTATCGTACCATTGTAGGCAGCCTGGTTTATCTTACTGTGACTCACCCAGACATTGCACATATTGTTCATATGGTTAGTCAGTTTGTCATTGCCCCTTCTACAGTTCATTGGGCTGCCATTCTTCGTATTCTCAGGTACCTTCGGGGTACTCAGTTTCATAGTCTCTTGTTTCCTTCTACATCTTCGTTAGAGTTACGTGCTTACTCTGATGCGGATTGGGCTGGTGATCCTACGGACCGCAAGTCTACCACTGGATTTTGTATTTTCCTCGGTGACTCGCTTATTTCATCAAGAGCAAGAAACAAGATGTCATCTCTCCATCATCTACAGAAGTTGAGTATCATGCCATGGCCTCGACTACCTATGAAATTGTTTGGTTACGTCGGTTGCTTGCTGATATGGGTATTTCTTTTTGTCACCCTACTCTGCTACATTGTGATAATCAGAGTGTTATTCAGATTCCACGAAATGCAGTCTTTCATAAACGAACCAAACATATCGAGATTGATTGTCATGTCACTCGCCACCACCTACATATCGGCATCATCACATTGCCATTCGTTCCTTCTTCTCTGCAGATTGCTGATATGTTTACAAAAGCACACTCGGCTTCGAGCTTTTGTTTCCTATCTGATAAACTCTCAATGCTTATCGCTGTAGCATCGTGAGTTTGAGGAGGGATATTAGATGTTTTATCTTTATTAGTGTCTAATGGTATTTTAGTATATTTACTTTTCATTGTAATCCCTAGCTATATATACTTTTTATTGTATTCTAATTGATTTATGCAGGTTAATATGAAATCTCTAGCCTCCTTTTTCTCTATGTTATCAATATATATATATATATATATATATATATATACATACGGAAAATATGTGTGCTTTCATGTGGTGAAAAGTGAAATTCTGTCTAAGATATCTAAGGCTCTGTTTGGATGACATGAATTTAGTGATTTATTTCACAATTGCAAAATGAGTTGTTTGTTTTGTTCAATTTTTCCATCAAAATTTTTAAAAATAAAAATAATACTGCAGTAATTGTTTTTGCTATAGTGTTTTTTATAAATAAAATATTAAATTTGATTTTAAATTTTAAAATTTAGTAATAAACAATTCTTTCTAACACAATTCCAATCAAAATAAATTAATAACATATTAATTCAAATTTAAATTTCAAACTTTTATTAATAAAAAAATCTTCAATAGAAATCCCAACAATACAAAATCATTCATTTCAAACACTTCCAAAATATACTTTTCATATAACAAATCCCAAGAAAAAAATTTCATGATAAAATCCAAAAATACCTCCTCCAAACGGAGCCTTAAATTTTTAGTACAATTGAACCATATTATGCGAAGACTCATTGTTTACAAATATTTTACCCTTAGTGTGCATTGATCTATTTTATGTATAAAATATATTTCTTGCCATGCGAAGAAATGTGGCGCAATATATATATATATATATATATATATATATATATATATGTGTGTGTGTGTTTTTGTTAATTTCAACTATTTGAAGTGTTTTGATTTTAAATTTATTATTTTGTTTATTTTTTCAATAGTAAATTTAGCATTCTCAAGAATTTGGTAAAAGTTACCCTTTTTTTATTTCAATATTGAGATCGCACTTCCTATAAACTATTGCAATCATTTAACATATCATAACAAAAAAATAGGGTTATCTAAACCAATTATTTAGGTGCTGCCTTATTGCATGTAAACTGTTTTTCATCGTCTTCTTTTGTTGGGATTATTGAGTTTCACGTATTTTGCTTAGAAAGAAGTCTAGAGGTAGCTCTGTGCATGATTATAAATCTAGAAGTTAGCTTTATGTCCCCTCTTGTATCAATAATGGAGATGTATTTCCTGTGATGGTAATTCTAGAGATTAGGTTAATGTCCCGATCTAGTTCTTTGTTTTAAAATTAATAAAATTCAAACTCGCATCCCTCCTTCGTATACCAGTCGAAAAAAGAGTGACGCCAAGTCTAGCTTGTTATAATTATTATTTTTTATTTTTTTTTCTGTGTAAATGATTCCAATTGCACTTTGATTGGGCAGTAACTATCTTTCTTATTTCTATTTTTGAAAACATTACGTAATAGTCTCTCAACTTTAATTTTATAAGGTAAATAATTCTCAACCTATTTTCCATTCAATTAACTAATGGATATCGTTCAACTGTATTAAAAATTAATGGATTGAATATCATTCACATATAAAATTCAATATTCAAATTAACGAACTGTTTCAAGAAAAATGATTAAAGCAATACTTATTCCTGAGTTGAATGACCACACAGATCATTTACACTGTTATTTTCTTGGAACATCAACATTCACATATTAGTTAATAATCAAAAACATATTACAATTCATAAAAGAATGGTCAATTGACTAGGGCTATTCCCAACGTCCAGATTTCTACTGCTCCAGTGCAAAAGAAAACATATATGATTCATGACTTAATTACTCATCCTGAAACAATTGAGAGGGCAAGGCTTCAAATATTTGTATGTGAATCAGTATAGTTAGCTGATTAAATGATGTAGAATATTGACAAAGTGACTCATTAAGTTCACAGAATCGAATAATGATTGAATACAAATGGGATGTTTTCTTATTAGTTTGAGCATGGATGCATGCATGGTTCTGCAGTATTCAGAGACAGTTGTGAACAAGAATGATGAAATTTTACTTTCTCATTCTACATGTGGAGTATGAATAATTCTAGAGTGCTCAAGCATATATATACTCCATCAATGCGCGCAGTGGTACACGGATCTTATTAACTAGTGTAGAAACTTGCCAAATCCCAAATGGCAACTCAGAATCCATGAGAGATCAGACCCAATGCTAATGCCAAGCTGAAAACATAAAATTAAAATAAATTAAGCAGTGATACTTGTGGATTGTGGATTCTTTCTTTCTGTCTGTTTCATAAGGTTTAATTATGGTTGCTTCAGCTTTAACTTGATTACATATCCACACAGAAAATTTGACATTTTAGAACTGTGTTTTCTTATTATTATCTTCTGGGACAAGTGCTTAAACGATTAAGATTTCATGCATTTTTCAAATCTAATCGGGAGGTTTTAGATGTTCTTAACAGGTTAGAAGGGAGGCCCGATGTTATCCGACTAGGGGAGATTTGATTCATTTTGAATTCTTTAATTCTTTAATTTAAAATAAAAAAAGAGGCTCGTTTTAACCGTTAAAAGTATGTAAGGTAATCCATCAATGACGGAGCGACATTGTCTCCGTTGGGGGCAATTGCTCCCACTGGCTCCACTAAATCCCTAAAAGATTTGTATAATTTTTTTAAATGGTAGCTTTCTTGATTTTACCCCATTAATTATTTTAAACTAAAACTCTTATATAAGGAAAATATTTATACCACTTATTAAAAAATGGTAATTATTTTTGTTTTGTGGTACTAATTTTAATCATAAACAATTTAGTAGTAATTGATTAAAATTAGTACCACAAAACAAAAATAATTACCATATTTTAATAAGTGGTATAAATATTTACCTTAACTATATAATACCAATAAAAACTACGTTATATGACCAAACTCGAACAAAAAAGCTCTCAAACTCTATCTGATTACTAAACCATTGACTTTTTGTCCACTGGTTATTAATCAACCGTTTCTTACTAATTAGAGTCTAACGGTTACCTTTGGATATCCGTTCCAAACTACTTCAGCCGCCTATGGCGGAGGTGGAGGCCATTCCTTCACCGCCGTCCTACAAAGCTGCCTTAGGCCAGCAGAAACTATCTACCCAAGAAAATAATACCTCATTCTCTACACTCCAAAACAAGAAGCCCCTTTCATGGCATAAAGGGGAGCCGGCTTTGATTCTCACAGAGAAAGAGGAAGACAAACTGGCAGAAAATTTCCAATGGACACTTGTGGCCAAATTCTCCTGGGGTCGTCCTTCCATGGTGAATCTGAGAAAAGAAATATTGGCGGCGGGTTTTAATGGAGAATGTCATGGATTACTAGACAACCGACACTTTTTGCTCAAATTTGATCAAGAACAGGATTTTCAGAGGCTTTGGATGAGGAAAACGTGGCATTTTAATGGATTTGTTGCCCGTATGTTCAAATGGACCAGGCACTTTGACCCATCTATCGAACCCTCAATTGCCCCTGTCTGGATTCGTTTCCCATTACTCCCTCTGCATCTCTTTAACAAGGAATCCCTATACTCCCTAGCATCGATTGCAAGGAAGCCGCATAAACTTGACGCTGCGACAGCCTCCCCCTCAAAGATGGTCCGGCCGAGTGAGGCCAGAGTTTGCATAGAAATGGATGTCACCAAGTCAATCCCCTCGAGAATCTGGATTGGAAGTCGGACTGATGGGAGCAACTAGAGGTGGAGTAGAGACCGGATTATTGTTCCAAATGCAAAAAGTTAGGCCACGATTCAAAAAAGTGCACTCCGCAAATGCAGATAAAAAAAAACCCAATTACTAATATGCTGCCAATTCCAGAAGTTCCAGCTCAAAAGCAGAAAACCCAAGAATGGATCTTGGTCACAAGGAAAGGCTCACAAACACAATTGGAAAAAGATACTCAGACAGCTGAACCCTCCCTCAATCAGATTAATCAGGAAGCTAAAGGAAAAGAACCCATCCTTAATGAAGAAACTATGGCCACCACTCATCTTGATATCCATGAGACCTCAAATAAAGGAAATGTTCCAACTCAAAGTGAACAGAGAGATAGTCCGATTATACTACAAGTACTGAACTCCCCCAAGGTAGCTCCAACAAGGGTGATAAAAGCCTCATTGATTGATGACCAGAGCACAAAGGAATTATTTCAGAATCAATCGCCAGTGCTATCTGACCTAAACAATCATACCCCACTAGAGGGAAGTTCAGAAATGGCTCAGATCTTCCCCCCCCCCCCCCCCCCCCCCCCCCCCCCCCGGAGGAAGAGCAGACAAAACATAATGAGGCCTCAGATGGAGGGAATGGGCCTGAGCAGGAAAAGAACCACCTCTTGGTCCCTCTACAAAAGTCACAGACTGATGATCAGGAAATAGTGGAAAATGTAACAATCTCCTCTTCAACTGATAATTTAGGCTCATGCCCCCTTACTAGCTGACCAGGTAAGTCAGAACCTCCAAGTTAAAATCCCAAAAGTTCCATCCTTTGTTAATGTGCAGGAGGTTGACACTTCATCAGAGGAAGACAAGGACGAACCAGGAACTATATCTGTGGTGCTGGCTTTTCCTTCAAATGATATTACCTGGAGGCCCCCAATGAAGCAGGTCCTAAATCTTGGGCTAAATTCCCCTCTAGCATCGTCACTAGGAAAAAAGGTTCAGGTACTCCTAATCCTCTATACCCCCGTAATGATTAATATGCTTTATTGGAATATCAGAAGTGTTAACAAAAGCCCCAACATCAGAAAATTGAAAAACATTATCAGTAAGTACAAATGTGATTTTGTTGTAGTTGTTGAACCATTTGCAGGCTCCACAAAAATGAATTCCATTAGAAAAAGATTAAATTTTGAACATGCTCTAGGCAATTCTGCTAACTCTTTATGGGTCTTGTTTAGGTCTCCGTTTTCCTGTACTATTGTGGAAAACTCTTTGCAGCATATCTCCTTATCGGTCACACACCCATTGCTGTCTTTCCCCCTACTAATTCCTAACATTTATGCTAGTTGTTCTAACCAGACTAGGAAAGAATTGTGGAATTCCCTAACTGATGTCAAAAGGTTAAATATGCCATGGCTGCTTTGGGGGGACTGGAATTGCATAAGATTTAAGGAAGAAAAAAAGGGGAGTAGGGCTTTCACGCAAAAAGAGGCTATGGATTTTTCTGAGTTTATCAATTCCCAAGACTTATGTGAGGTTACTTATCATGGGGCTAAATTCACTTGGTGCAACAATAGAGAAGGGAAGGCTAGAGTTTGGAAAAAACTTGATAGATGTCTTGTTAATTCGGGTCTAATTAATAGCAACTTCTCTTTTTGCATTGACCACCTTGCCAGAACCCCTTCGGATCACGCTCCATTAGTATTAAAATTCAGCAAAAAAGACCAAGTTAATGTCAAGTCTTTTCAAATGTCAAAATTTCTGGTTTTCTCATGTCTCTTGCCTTCCCCTCATCAAATTAGTTTGGGATGCTCAGTTCCCTGGTAATCCTATCAGTAGATTTAGTGAGAAACTTAAATTAGCTAAATTTGCATTAAAACTATGGAACAAAAGCATATTTGGGGGATATTTTTTCTAATGTAGACAAGGCTGAAAAGGAGGTCCTTCGGCTGGAAATGGATGATGAGTCTAAAGGGGTTCCCAGGGAATCTTTGAACTTAGCCAAAGCTAACTTACATTTTCAGCTTAGCTTAGCAGAACAGTTCTGGCAGCAGAAAGCTAACATTAAGTGGGTGGCTGAGGGTGATAGAAACTCTAAGTTATTCCATTCATATGTTAAGCAAAGACAGGCCAAATCTGTCATTCACAAAGTGCAGGATCATTCTGGGAATTGGATGGAAGGGGAGATGATAAGGTTCCCGTTGATTTGATCCACCTTTGGGAGGATTGACAACCTTATGTCAACCACAGGACAGGTCTAGCTTGGAAAATTCCACAACAAGTTCACCAAACCAAAGAACTCAATGAACACAAGAAGAACAATGGGTTAGAACAGAAACACAAAGAATAGGAAAGAAACAAAGAAAACAAAAGAAAATATATAGAGCGCGATTCAATGGAAACTTGTCCAAAGCCCCAACTCTATTACAAAACCAACTTGATTTAGGCGGCACCTAAATCAAATTAGATTTGGCTGTTCTCAAACTTAGAACAACAGCAAGACTATTGGCTTAATCTCACTTTGGGTTTAGAAGAACAAAAGCTCAAACTTAGCTTAAGGTCTCCAAGGGTTTTGGGATCAAATTTTGCTCTGCAAAATTATGAACTTCAATATCAAAAAAATCAACTACTTGGCTGCCCAAATTCATGGGTTTACAAGCCTTTAAATAGGTACAAAGACACTTGCCAACAAAGTAAACCCTAATTTGAAGCTAAAAAGAAATTTCCTAAAATCCATTACTTGCCATTATCATGCAAGATAATTGGACCAAGTAACTTTATTAAAAATTGAATTAATAAAAGCCCATAATAAGAGTTCGGACTTAAATAATTATCAACAAAATAAATCCTATGATTAAATTTAATGGCGTGATCCATTGAAGGCAAAGCCCAAGCACGCCATCTTAGTCTTCAATATAGTCCATGAAATTCGAGATGGAAATCTGCCAGAATCCCGTCACTCATCTTGGTAGGCACGTTTCACGATGATAACATCAGAATCTCGTAAAACTTAAAACATAAAAGTTGTAGCTCGATCTCTTACCGTTCCAGGGCCACTTGAATCACGAAATTCCGAGTTATATTTAGAGAGAGACGATTAGATTACTGAAACATGGCAGAATCTCTCAGCAAACAATACTGACGCCTCTTGTCATGATTTCCTTTGTTATCCCATTTTAGAGTCTCGAACCCCTTGGGACCAACATGAGGCTTCTTCTCCATCATATTCCAGGCCTCCAAATATATGACACATCACAAATTAATTGAATGAATATCACGAACCACTTGCTTATTGAACATCCAAATAATAAGCTTTCTAGGTTCGTATCAGGAGAGCCAAGTTAGTGACCTAGCTATTAACTATTTTACCAACTTATACTCCTTTGAACCTAAGAACCCGGCCCTAAAAGTGCATCTTTTTCCCCAAATACTGACTGAAAATGACAGAAGTATCTTAACTAGAATTTCTGAACTGGAAGAATTACATCAGATCGTATTGAATATGAATAAAGAGAGTGCTCCAGGCCCGGATGGTTTCAATGGCCTTTTATATATTAAAGCCTGGGACATCATTAAAGAAGATCTACTTCACGTAGTCCAATATTTAATGAATGGAGGAGAATTGACTACGGCCATCACTGCCACCTCTATAGTATTGATTCCAAAAGTTCAAAACCCTGCCACCTTCCAGCAATTTAGACCTATCAGTTTATGCAACTTCATTAATAAGATAGTGTCAAAATTACTTGCAAACAGACTTGCTACCCTACTGCCTATACTCATTTCTGAAAATCAAAGTGGATTCGTTAAGGGCAGAATTATTTCAGATAGCTACTTGCTAGCTAATGAACTAGTGTCTACCATCAATAGAAAAAGAAATGAGGGTAGCGTGGTGTTCAAACTAGATATGGAGAAGGCATATGATAAAATGGAATGGAATTTCTTGCTCCAAGTCATGAGACTAACGGGTCTGGGGGAAGTTTGGATAGACTTAATGTGGAGGCTTCTCTCTAACGTTTGGATGTCCGTATTGATGAATGGTGTTCCTAGGGGATGGTTTCACTCCACTAGAGGTCTAAGGCAAGGTGATCCTATCTCCCCTTTCTTATTCATCTTAGGGGCTGAGTATTTATCTAGAGATCTTAATGACAATGGCCCCAAGGGATTTGAATTTAGAGTTCCAAAAAACTGCACCAAAATCACTCATCTGTCGTACGCTGATAACAAGATGATTTTTGCTTCCTCTCGTCCTCAAGTCATCAAAATTGTTCTAAACAAATTGAGTCATTATGAACAGGTATCAGGGCAAAGAGTTAACCCCTCTAAAAGCAGCTTCTTTGTGCATGAAAATGTCCCAACAGCTAGGAAACACATGATTGGAAGGCTCACCAAATTTTCTAGAGGGTCTTTTCCCACCTCGTATCTAGGAATACCTCTACACTATAAAAGGATCCCAACTGCCGCTTTCAATGGTGTAGTTCAGAAAGTAGCAAAAAAAGTGCAGGTTTGGAGTTCTAAATTTCTGTCAAGGGGAGGTCGAATTACTTTGATCAAAAGCGTCCTTACTTCCATCCCTGTATAAACTATCGTGTGCCTTAGCCCTCCCAAGAAGGTCATTCACCAAATAGAGTCTATTATGTCTAACTTTCTATGGTCTTCGTATGATAGGAGCTCCAGTTATCATTGGATTAGCTGGAAAACCTTATGCTTAGCCCAAGAAGAGGGGGGGTTGAGTCTTAGTGATCTCAATTCCCTTGTAGTTGCCCAAACGTATAGGTTGTGTTGGAAATTTAGGATAAAAGACACTTTATGGGCAAACTTTTTATGGTACAAATACTGTTCAGAAAATCATCCTTTATAATTCCATATTAAGAGAGGAAATTCCAGCATTTGGAAAAGATTGCTACAATATGGTCAGAAGGCAGACGAACACATCCTTTTCCAAGTTGGACTAGGTGAATGCAGCCTATTCTTTGACAGGTGGAATGAAGAGGGGAGTATCTATGACAACTTTCACTGCTCTGGACAACAAAAAATCAAGGAAGTACTCACTCCAACAGGGTGGGATATACAGAAAATCAGAACCATCTATCCCCATGTTCCCTCCTCTTTCTTTAACTAGGTGCCTATATCGCTGTCTAATTGCCCTGATACTCTTATATGGTCTCTGACTGAAAATGGTGATTTTAGCATCAAATCTACACTCCAGGTTAGTGGTATCTCCTCTGGTCCCCCGCTTTCCCAGTGCTACATTTATTTGGGATGCACACATCCCTATCAAAGTTTCATTTTTCATGCTGAGACTATTGCAGAATAGAATCCCCCCCTCGGTCAAAAACTTTACAGAGTGGGTTTCATTGGCCCTTCTTTCTGCCCTTTCTGTTATTCTCATGGTGACACACCCACTCATATATTTAATGCATGCAGCTTCACTCTCAAATCTGGAAAATTTTGGCAGCAGAAGTAGGCATCACTTCACACTCTCCTTCTTTATACTGTAATCTATATAACTGGTGGAATTCTGTTGTTCAATCTGAAACTCTTGCATTTTTGCACAAAATTATTACATCTCTGATTTGTTGGTTCATTTATTGTTAAGATTCCGTTCGAACGGTCGGCATCTAAGAGGTCCGAGAGGCTACTGAGTGTTTTATTTGGGTTTCTTGGGTTTTTGTGGGGCATGACCATTGTTCTTGACATGTTCCCTAAATGGGTTTTTTGTTTTGATTTTAAATCATTAGATGGATTTGGTAAGTTCTCCATTGCTGTTCTCATGGGCTGCATTGTGGGTTTCTTTTATATGCCGGCAACACTTAATGCTCGAGCTTTCTGGCTTGGAACTGATCAAATTTGATGTAATCTGTTCATGATTTCCTGTGGATGGTTTGCGAGAACGCTTCTTTACGTTAATTACTTGTTTATTGTATTCACTTCCACGCTTTGGATTAGCCCATTTGCTGTGCTCCTCGTTGACAAGAGAATTGGTGGAACAAAAGTGCCTCATTCAGCTGGTAGGAACGGATATTCAGAGGAGTTGGTGCATAGGTTACACCGGTTAAATAACCGGTGTAAAAGAAACCTTTTTACACCGGTTTTATAAACCGGTGTAACAAAGACTTGTTACACTTTTATAAAACCGGTGTAAGCAATTTGTACCTTTTACCCAGCCTGTATATACACCGGTTCATTTTTAGAATAACCGGTGTAAATAATAAGATTTAACCGGTGTAAAATCCCCGTTTTGTACTAGTGAATTGTGATTTAGGGACTGCAACACTAATCAAATCAGAGAAGCCAAGTGATGCCAAATTAGACTATTATGTATAAAAAAAAATTATCTGAAATGTTTTTCTTATAAAGATTTTCTCTATATTTTCAGCTTGCTGCATAAGTAACTGTGTCCCTTCGCAAATAAAGCCTCTAACTCATCAGGCTTTGAAGTTGTAAAAACATCATAGTTGGATGTCAAGTTAATATCACAAGTAATTTGATTTGTTGTACCTGTGAATACTCTGTTATTATGTCAATCCTTTGTGTAGTGATTGACTCCTTTATGTTTCTTCCCTTTTCTTTTTTCACAACCATAAAAGAAAGTATACTGATTTGGGGAAATGCCAATTGGCTATTAACCCAGTATTCTGATGGAACATTGTCATTAGATATTAAATTCTTTATTGAGGTGGCTTGTTTGAAATTTGAGACCACATCCGTTTCTACAAAATTTGGTGGCTAAGACAAATTTCAATCTCAACGGTGATTGTTTTAGGCCTAAAGATGTCAGCATTGTGATCCAATATGTATTGGAATCATAATGAGTAAGAAGTATCATTGACTAAAGTGATGTTATTACAGTTTAAAAACGTCAAACACACATTACGACATCTTCTTGGGACATTGAGGTTAGGATGTATTATGGCAAAAGAGCAATGAGAGTTTCGGGAGGGGTTGTGATGGAGGATTAGCTTTTGTCGGCTTTTCTAGTCTTTTAAAATTCCAAGTGGGGCTCAGTTGTGGACTTTTTGTGTTTGTGTTTAGGATTGTATAAGAATATTGGAATTGGTTCGGTTCAGAATCTTTTTTTGTGCTTTGAAATTGGGTGTAAAAATAACTTTCTTCGACAATCCAAAAGTGCTAACAATTAGTATCAACAGCTGAGCATAATAAAAGGCTTATCATTAACTTAGTTAGAGTTGTTTATGATAGCAAATTGAAGTTCAAACCAAAGCTTCAGGGGTCATTGGAGCGAATCAAGGGGTGGTTAAGAAGTATGGAACAAGTTTGAAGGCCAAAAAAGAAAGAAAGAAGCGAATTTGGACGTGGGCACCAAAAGAGCAATCCACGTCGCGACGTGGAGATCCTCCGATTTCGCGACGTCCATGCATGTCGCGACATCCATCGTTGCACGTCGCGACATCTAGCAGCGATAGATTTTTTTATTTTCAGGCTCCCCATGTTGCGATGTTCGAGAAAAATTGGAGATAATTTATTTTCTATTTTTGGTAATTTAGGATTTAAGTTAATTAAAGTTTCCTTTTATGGAATAATTCGTCTAGGATTAGTGTTAGGCCTATAAATAGGTGCTTTCTTTCAGTTGTAATAGTTAGAAGTGAAATTGAGAAATAAAGAGCACAGAGTTATTTTTTTTTACGTGAGTTGTTTTTCTGAGGAGGGATTTCGATTTATATTGTGAAGATTGTTCCTGATAAGGGAGTTTTTCTTTGCTTGACTGTTTTGTTATTTGTTGGTGAGGAGCCATCAAATAATCGTGCATACTGTCATCCTACAGAGATAGGTTGATTTGACGTACTCAAGTTGATTTATGAAAAGATCATGGACACTTTTCCGCAACAACTATCAATCTACGTGAGGTGCATGATGAGATCATTAACAAGTGGTATCAGAGCTTAAGGGATTTTTGAAATCAGGTTTTTCAGTTTTCCTTAAAATTGAAACCCCAAATTGTTGTTATTCGCAGCCTTGCATGATTTGACTATTGTGAGAAGGTTACAACAATTATATCTTTTGTTATTGTTTAATTGATATTGTGAGAATTTGATCCGGTTGAATTGGTGTTTGATTGTTGGTTTGAATATATTAGATACTTGTGGGATATTGTTGCTGTAGCAATTGTTGTGAACATTCTTTTTGAAAATTTGGTTAAGTGTCAATATGAGTAAACAGGCCGAAGGGGCCGAAGGTACTAGTGTTAACCAAAATCAGGAATGTATGCTTGCTACAATCAGTGAGCAGATACGACAATTATCAGCTGACAATTAACAGTTTAAGCAGCTGTTTGAACAGTTGGAGTCAGGATCTAGAATGGGTACTCCACGGAAAACACCACCTAAAAATCCTTGGTTTGATGGTTTGGAGGAGGATGAGACTGACTTGGACGATAGTGTTCGCCGGCGGTGCGAAAGGGAGGTTTTAATGAGAAGGAAGGCAAGATACGTGTTCCTCCATTTTCGAGAAAGGAAAGTCCGGAATTATTTTTGGACTGGGTTCGAAAGGTGAACAAAATTTTTGAATTCTACAATTATTCTGAGGAAACTAAGATTAGTTTGGTGGATATGGAATTCACTGGGTATGCTAGCACGTGGTGGGAAGATGTGCTTATTCAATGTGACCTACTAGGAGAACGACCAATCCGTACTTGGAATGAAGTAAAGACATTAATGAGGAACCATTTTGTTCCAGCTCATTATTTTCGAGATTTGTGGTTAAAGCTACAAAATTTAACCCAAGGAGATAAGAGCATTGAGGAGTTCTATCAGGAGATGCAAACTATTATGAGTTAAGCATGAGTCAATGAGGAAAAGGTGGCGACTATTGCACTATTTGTCAGTGGTTTGAATCAAGGTATTGCTAAATATGTTGCTTTACATCAATAAACAGATTTGGAGGACTTGCTTCACAAGGCCAAGAACATAGAACGACAGCTTGAAATAGAGAAGCAAAATGGGTTTGATGGTACTCGATCTTGGAAGTCTATTTTCAAAAGAACAACACCCGGATTATCGAGTCAAGAAGTCAAGGGTAGGACCGACAGTAATGTGACTTCAAAGGCTAAACCAGTTCAGTGCTTCAAGTGTCATGGTTATGGGCATGTAGCTGATCAGTGTGGTAGTTCTCAAGCTATGCTTATTAGACCTAATGGGGAAGTCATGGAGGTGGAATTTGAATATGATGGGATGTCGCAGTTGGAGTGTCTTGAAGAAGAGACAATTCATCCTGAAGATGTGATCGGTGAGGCATTGGTGTTAAGGCAAGCTCTAACAGCACAACCTATGGTGGAGGACAAGTACAAGCGCCATTAGCTATTCTACACACGGTGCCTTATCAGTGGTAAACAGTGTAATGTGGTTATTGACAGTGGGAGCTGCACGAATATTGCCAGCTCGTTGCTTGTTGAAATGTTGGGGTTAACTACGGTTGCTCATCATCATCCTTACAAACTTCATTGGGTTAATGCGGACACTAAGAAGGTTACTCGACAAATCAAACTAGACTTCACAACTGGGGCTTATCGGGACCAAGTACTTTGTGATGTGGTGCCAATGTCAGTGGACATGTGCTTCTTGGGAGGCCATCGATGTTTGATCGGGATGTTGTGCATCGTGGACGTGACAATACCTATGCATTTAAATGGCAAGGTCACAAGTTTTTGTTGATAGCGTTACATCCGTCTGAGGTATATAAAGATTAGTGAAAAATATTAAATGATTTGGAGTTGGAAATTGGAGATGGAGACCCCAAGCGCATTTGTGCAATAGTTATGCATTCTAGAGTTGGTGTTGATGATTTTCGGCATGTTGGCTCAGATTTGAGGACAATTCCTTTCGAACGGGGAGGGAATGATAGCAAATTAAAGTCCAAACCAAAGCCTCGGGGGTTATTGGAGCAAATCAAGGGGTGCTTAAGAAGGATGGAACGAGTTTGGAGGCCAAAAAGGAAGAAATGAGCGAATTTGGACGTGGGCATTAAAAGAGCAATCGGCATCGCGACATTGAGATCCTCCGACATCGCGAAGTCCATGCACATCGCGATGTCCAGCAGTGATAGATTTTTTATTTTTAGTTGTTCGCGACGTCGGGCTCCCCACTTCACGACGTGCTGGAAAAATTGGCATTAATTTATTTTCTATTTTTGATAATTTAGGATTGAAGTTAATTAAAGTTTCCTTTTATGGAATAATTCGTCTGGGGTTAGTATTAAGCCTATAAATAGTTGCTTTCTTTCAATTGTAATAGTTAGACGTGAAATTTGAGAAATAAAGAACGCAGAGTTGTTTTTTTTACGTGAGTTGTTTTCCTGAGGATGGATTTCGATTTACATTGTGAAGATTGTTCCTAAGGAGGGTGTTTTTCTTTGTTTGACTGTTTTGTTATTTGTTAGTGAGGAGCAATCAGATAATCGTGCATACTGTTATCCTACAAAGATAGGTTGATTCGACATACTCAAGTTAATTTACAAAAAAATCGTGGATACTTTTCCGCAACAACTATCAATCTACGTGAGGAGCGTGGTGAGGTTGTTATCAGTTTACTAAGTGATTTTGCACCATTTTGTAGTCATTAAATGTTATCAATCCGGCTGCTCATTCAAGAAAATCAATGGCAATTGGAATGTGGTTTCATCAAATTATAGAACAATCAAGAAAAAAGATAAGCACTGATGGAAAATGCACATATGCATGCTGCTCTCTTGGTTGCAGGACTAGCAGCAGCATTTGTTGTTGTGGCTGCTGCAGAAAAGAGAAAAGGTTGAAGCTCTAAAATGAGCAAAGCTTTGGACTCAACTACAAATTTCTGGCATCCCATTGTAGATAATTGGCTGAATCAGCATAGGGAGGGCATGATCAGTAATGGATTTGAACCCTTTATGTGATTGTTTCTCGATTAGGCAAATTTCATTCTAAGTTAGCATCTGAATGGGTTATCTTTGCCTATTATGCCTAAAGTTCTTAGATTACTAAACAAAGAACTAGAATCAAATTTGAGACTCCAGTTTCTTTATTCTGGAGCTTGACAGTTTTGAAGTGTAAGGCTTGAATCAAATGTGGTTTACATGGATATGAAATTTTATTGCATTTGATCCATGTCCTCATTGAAAGTTTGATTGAATCCTTTTCAAAACCTTAGTTATAGTAAGGATGGAGTTGTTCTCTTTCGTCTTAGGTACAAAAATTAAACATTAGTTATTTATAAAACATTAATTCATATATTAATAAAGATTCAGATTGAAGATTAATGATGCGTAAACTTATATGTTTTAGAATGTGTTTTACATAATTAAGTTGCATCAAACTTTTTTCTATTTAATGAGAAAAATTGTCCAAAAGTACATATATGAAAAACATATGAAACAAATAAATTTATATAATTTTTAGCTTGAAAATAATGTTACATATCAATCAATGAAATTGAATTTACATAAAAATAAAACTAAACACTTTTGCTTAAATTTATTGTAGAAGTTAGAAATAATATTGAAAAGTTAATAATCTTATAAAAATATATATTAAAAAATAAATTATTTTTCCAATTCTAGTGGCAATGAAATCTAATTTCATACATTTTTTAATCTTTCAAACAAAGAAATTGGGGTTATAATTCAATTCTATATTAATTTTGTGTTTTGCCAAACAACATTTTAGAATTCTAATTTATTGAATTAAGATTCTATAATATTATAATTCAAATTCAATTCTATTTCTAAACAACCAAACATAGCCTAAGGGAAATTGAGTATCATGGTCATAAGTGTTTTGAAAATTGGATCGGACTAACCTGTTCGGCCGATTATATAAAAAATCGAGGATTGGTCAAATCAGTTCGATATGATTTCCCTTTCAAAAATTTTGAGATATTTTTCCTTTTTATTTTCATTTAATTTTAGAATTATTATATTTGATATTAAATAGTATGTATTCTTTAGATGAATTAATAGTATTTTATTAATATTATTTATTGCAATTATGATTTAGTAAACATTTATAGGTTGATAAAAGGAGTTTTTTAGATTATTAATATTTTTAATTTTAAATTTTTTGTGACATCATGATGACACCATCTAATTTTTTATCTGATTTTACGCTTGTTTACCCACTGACCTCTTATTTTCGCAGGTTCATATTTCGGTCTGGTCTTCAAAACATTGATTTCTGGCATTGCACATTTTTTTAATACTATAGAAATAAATTCTTATACTATTACGAGACACCTATCTATTTTGACGTGCACATTATCTTTCAGACGGAGTACATGACTCTATTTGGACAGCTTTAGGGCTAGTTTAGACAAATATTTTAAAAATCGGATCGGACTATTACCTGGCAGAGTTAAGGGATCAACTAGGTCGGATCGGACTATTACCTGGCAAAGTTAAGGGGTCAACTAGGTCGGATCGAATAATGTCATCATGAATTAAAAAAAATAAACTGTAGATATATTAATAATTAAAAAAAACGACCCTAAAATTTGCTCAGATTTCACGTTATAATTTGTTTGATCCATCACATTTAAAACGAGGCAAACTAATCTCTCATATTTCAAATATACAAATATTTAATATCTCATTATGAATCTATTAAACATAGCCGTTAAATATAGTCATCTGACCGTCACATGACCGTTTTTTTATGACAAAAAAGGAATTAAGAATCTTGAAACCTTCCCTCATCTCTTTCCCATTTAATCTCTTCCCCTCCTACACCATGACTCACGGTGGTTATCATGAGCTGCCCACCACTCTCTTTTCCACTCACCTTCTCTCCCACTAACCTATCTTCCCCAACCTCTAAGTCAGTCGCCGCTCCCTATTCTTACTCTTATCGTTCTCTGGCGGAGGAAGTGATGGTGTCGGTGGAGGAGGAATCGGAAAGGGTGAACTTGGTTAAGGTTTTGGTGGAGAATGTGGAGATGGAATAGGAAGTGCTGGAGGTAGGATTGGTAGTGGATTTGGAGGAGGAGAAGTAGGTGGCGGTGGATATGGTGGCGGGTTTCGGGGTGGAATTGGATGTGGATGGTCTCAGTAGAATCTAAGCTTGTTTAATCTCATTGGGAGCCGAATTGCGCCATTCCTGAACTTTGGTTTGATTGTGTAATTTTCATACTTGACATTTTTTAGCTGTAATGTGGAAATGTTTAGAATTCATTAGCATTGAATTGCTCACTCAAGAGTACACAAATTGTTCTGTAGTATTGCTCTGAACCAACGTGATCTGTAATATTTTTTTGAACTTCATTAAAGTTCCTTTTGTTTCGTATTATAATTCTTGAACATTGCAATATTCTGATTTTAATTTCTTAAGTGATACGTATAAGCATTTTTCTTGTACGATCGGCATATAAAATTAAAAAATCAGTTTATCAAAACAATTAGCATTTCAATTTTTACTTTAATGTATAAAATATTAAAAATTAGAGTATAAATTATCAAAAGTTGGGGTATAAAATATAAAAAATTAGCAGATTAATGTATTAATTTTCACTTTAGCGTATAAAATATAAAAAAATAGCATATAAAGTACCAAATATTAGCGTATAAAATATACAAAATTAGCATATTAGCATATAAAGTATCAAATATCAACAAATAACGTATAGAAAATTAGTGTATTAGCGTATAAAGTATAAAATATTAGTATATAACGTAAAAACAATTACCATATAAATTATACCAACATTAGCGTATCAAAACAAATATTCACTTATCAAGTTTAAAACAATTTGCGTATCAAAATAACAGATTTGTGAATCGCATCTTATATATGTGACGGTTGCACAAGAATTTTTACGTGTATATATATATATATATATATATGACATGATGAGAATTATAAGATCAAAAGTAAACTGGATGCTAACAAAATCTCTAATATCTCTCCGGCACCCACAATTGTTGTACACGATCCAATTTAATTAGATTAAACAATCCCAAATTCTATCCCCAAAGTAGTAGAATGAGATCATATGTCCAATTCCACCCCTAAAATCGTCTCCAAATCTATGTTACACCGACAATCCCACCTAAAGCTCCCCCTGTTATAGATAATTAAGCATGATAAGAAAAGAATATCTTGTATATCAATTCAATTAGTTTATTACCATTTTGTATAAATCAAAAGCTGATTTATAGGCATTAGAATAGGATCTAATTTGTATTACATCGTGTATAAAGATGTATCATTTTTCTATTGAATATACATTATTCTTTCCACCAAATTATCTTCTTATTATGGTATCAAACCAAGGTTTGGAGATCTGAAAAACTCAGCTCATTTCAATATTCAACATGGAAGAATAAAACAACCCAAACAAACTAATTCAATCGAGCATGGCATCCAAATTTGACATTCCCAATCACCCTCTATATCTTTACCATTTAGATCAGCCTGGATTGGTCTTCATATCACAAGTTCTTATAGAAGAAAACTATAGCACATAGAATCACTCTATGACTACGGTCTTAACTATAAAAAACAAATATGGTTTTGTTGATGGGTCAATGGTGTGATCAAATAAAGATGTAAATGATGAGTTTCAACAGTGGATTCATTGCCATAACCTTGTCAAGAGCTGGATATTAAGTTCACTAGCCAAGGAAATTGCAGCCACTGTATTGTGCTGGAGCAAAGGCAGTTTGGATCAAACTATGTGAATGCTTCTCTCAAGTAAACAGTGTCCAACTTTTTCATATTGAAAACGAGATACACGATTGTATTCAAGGAACCATGTCCGTTATCTCTTACTTCACTAAACTCGAAGGATTATGGGGTGAAAGAGATGTTCTTTTTCCTATTGCAGCTTGCCATTGTGGAACTATGAAGGAAGAGTTATCCTACCGAGAAACACAGAAAACTATCAAGTTTCTTATAGGACTAACAGAATCATGTGGAACGATATGTGGACAAACCTTGACAATGGATCCCTTTCAAAAGGTTAGTAACGCTTATTCTCTTGTTATTGGATATGAATGACAACAAGATGTATCTTCAGGAAAGAATACAAGTAAGCCTAAGGAAGCAGTATTTGTAGCGAAGGATCCAAACAAAAAAGAAGGCAATTACAAATGTAGAAAATGTGGAAAAGATGTACATAGCACGGCAAACTGTCAGGCACATTTAGAGTACAATTATTATGGATGGAAGGGTCATACAATTTATTTTTGTTGAAAACCCAAGAAGGTAGTATCGAATCAATCATTCTAAACTGAAAGATCAAGGTTAGATGCGTAGTGTCCTAGTAAGGTGGAACACTAGATGTGACACCGTTAATAAAAACAGTAATGGACAATACTAAAATGCAGAAAGTAAAGAGACAGGAGGTTGTTAACACTGTTCGGCAATTGCCTACGTCTGATGAGCCACGGGGCCACGCCCAGGAAAAACAATCCACTAAGTTCACAGGTTACAAGACACTCGGTCTGACACAAAATAAGACTCCCTCTTATCTTTGACGCCGCCTCTTCCTAACTCCACTGTGAACGTGATTGTGTTAGCTCCCCTGTGACTTGTGTTGATTCCTCCCGGAATCTGTGGTTAATGCAAGATCCCCTTGCCCATAATGAAGACAAGATCCCTTTGTCAATGGCGACTCCTCTCAGAATCCGTGGTTAACGCAAGATCCGCTTGCCCACGTTTGAACTCCTCCTGAGCTCCTTAACAACCTCCTCCCGAGGCTGAATTATATCAAAGAAAACAAGGATTGCATCTTCAATAATAATGAAATAAGATGCTTCAGCCAACACACTTTGATCAAAGATCTCCAACAAAGAAGTGTGTTCACAGTCTTAGAAAGACCGAAAGAATAATCAACTCTCCACAACAAAATACGTGTGGTTGGAAAGATCATATAGGCACGCCAAATCCTTCCCATGTTTATCTCCAATATTATTTCCAAATAATTCAAATGTAAAGATGGAAAACCATGTGCCTTCAATGCTTATCTTTTCCAAAGATAGATCTTTAATGATAACTTCTAAGAATATCAAGATAAGCCGAAAAATACCAAGATAGCATTAATCTCTAAATCAATCTTCCTTGTATAGATTGATTTATTTTGATTTATGCATCCAATAAGATCTTTCCTTATCTTGCCAAAAAATCAATGCCAATTAAAATAAATGCCACCTCCACATGTGTGCATTAACAATCACCCCTTTGGCAAAATCAAAACTCCCCCTGTATACTAAATCGGAAGTTCTCTGAAATCTCCCCCTAAACAGGAACTAGGTAAAGAAACATCTCTGCACAAGACATCGTGCTTGACACAGCAAAAGACACCAAGTTCCCTAAGAAACATCACAGCACAAGACATTATGTATGACACATCAAAAGACACGAATATCCCAGCATACAAATGTTTGAGGGATTACAAAGCAAATATCCAAACATCTAAATTATTCTGCCTTTTTGCCACAAAAAGACAAAAACACATAAATCAACCATAAAACATAACATATTGTCTTAAGTAGAGTAAAATAACCAAATATGAGAGCTATATCAATCAGAATCCTCTGCATCATAAGGCACAAGGCCAACTGAATCTGCTAGCAATTGAACACCAGCAGCAGCTTTTGGAACTCTATCATCTTTACCAGTAACAAACCCACCAGATTGGGCGCTGAAAGGGGCAGGACTATGAGTGACATCAGGAGTGACTTCACTAGAAACAGTAGAAGGAACAGGAGTTTCCTTTGCAACAACTTCCTTAGCAGAATCAGAGTCAACATTTTCTTCAATGATAGGATATTCAGGCTCCATTTCATATTCTATAAAAATAGGAGATAAATTTTGAAGTATACCTGCAGTAACATCCTGAGTGACATTAGGTGGAATACTTGAAGAACCAGCTCCAACATCAGCTGTATGTTCAACTTTAGCATCAAACTGCTTCTTTCTTTCAGCAGTCTCAGCTGCAACATCCTTAGCATTCTTTACAGCAACAAGATCATCAAGTAATGCAAATACTTCCTTCATTTTCTTCTCAATATCAGTTTGCTGAGCCATTAGAGTCTTCAATTCCTCCTCCAGTACCTTGATGGTGCAAGACAATAAGATAGATTTACCAAGCTTGTCTGTGTCAGAGACATCATCTGAGACATCTTCCATGTCATTGACATGATCTCCCTTCAGCAACTTGTAACTGATCCTGATTTCTTCCATCTCAGTCTCTAGAATTTCCCTTGCTCTAATCACGGCACGTTGTGAAGACAGAATGGCATAAATCAAACATGGAAAAGGATACGCTATCCTTTCATTTTTGCAATCTGCATGCTTAATAATTTGATCGAACAAAAAATTGACCAACATCAAATTCAACAAAATTCCCAATCTTGAATAACAGGGTTGCCATAGACTTATTCACACCTGTACCATGTGAGGTGGGTAGCCAATTCCTCATGGCTATTTTATGCAAAATAGCATATTTAACTGACAACTATGAAGCAGGAAAATCTTTTCCTCTTGGCTATACCCGTTTGACACCGCCTGTGATATTGGTGATTATCATGCTATAGTCAGGGGTGAAATCTTCCACATTCGCCCAGTGGCTGCCTAGGTGACTATTAATCACATCTGGAGAAAATTCAAACAGCTTACCCCTTACAAAAACATGACCTCCATCAGGTTGTTCAAAGTCCTTCACAATAGGGTCCAAATTACAATAGAACTCTTGTACCACTTTTCTGACATATGGCTTAATCCCCTTAATTGTCCTCCCTAAACCTTGGCTAATCAATTGATCAAAATGTTTTTGACAGTCTTTGAAATCACCATCATGGATATTTCTTTCATTCCAGATATTCTTCCTAGAGACTCTACTCCATAAACCAGCATTATATTAAGACTTAAAATCATCCAGATTTCCCTTCTGGTGCTTTGCCTTTGGTGACTGGACTGGTTCCGAATCAGAATAGTTCTGATCATCATCATCAGATGGAACATCTTTTCTGACATCTTCTTTTTTTTAGTCAATCTTCATCTGAAGAATCTTCATCCACAATCCAAAATCGCTTTCTCTGAGGCTCCATGATAACCTTAGACACATCAGGTACTTTAGGAGGTACAATACTTGTCTTAAATTGTCCACCACTTGCTTGTTCAAACCTAGTTCTCACACTGGATGGATCTACTGATTGAATGGGAGTGGCCATCTCCGCTTCTGAAGACAAATCGATCTCAGAACTTGAGGACTTTTTTTGTGAGTGAGAGGAACTTGGAGAGACAGGGGTGACAACCATATAAACTTCACCATCATCTGCTGTCTCTATCACTTTTCTAGCCCAAGATGAAGATCTTGATTGAGACATCTTGGGATTTTTGAATTACTTAACTCAATAGAGCTCTCAGAAACTTTGATTATGTGCACACTGATGAAGATGACTGAGATAAGTCCAACACTTTGGGTATTAGATACTCAGAAACCCAGAAACCCTTGAAATATCAAAAGGAGAAATAAGTGCCGAAATTATTGCAGTCAGAGTTTACGTAACAGAGACCAACTCTTCAATTACATATATTCAGCCGAGAATCCCCAATACTCCACGTGTCATTTGCTGTGCTGACAATCAAAATCCACAAAATACGAAATCTACAACTACAAATTCGCCTAAAAGCATGTGGCAGGAAAACAGAAAAGACAAAAACATATTCTCCAATTTTTGTTTTTCATATATTTTTTATTTTGCTGTAAATACACAAACAATATAAACAAAAACTTAAATCATTGATGAACCTCTTCATATGACACAAAGGACTAGAGTAGACCTTAGTTCTTCAAACCTTACTCCATCCAAAGCTTTGGTGAAAATATCAGCAATTTATTTTTCTGTCACCATATGTTCAAAAGCAATAATTTTATCTTCCACAAGGGATCTAATAAAATGATGTCGAATATCAATGTGTTTTGTACGAGAATGCTAAATAGGATTCTTAGAAATATTGATAGCACTCATATTGTCACAGTAGAGTGTCATGACATCCTGCGTGACACCATAATCTTTCAGCATTTGCTTCTTCAGAAAAGCTGAGTACAGCAACTGCCAGCTGCAATATATTCTGCCTCGGCAGTAGACAGAGAAATAGAGTTTTGCTTCTTGCTGAACCATGACACCAAATTGTTCCCCAAATAGAAACATCCACTAGAAGTGCTTTTCCGATCATCTGAACTTCCAGCCCAGTCAGCGTCACAATAACCAACTAAGTTGGTGTTTGTATCAAAAGAATACCAGATCCCATAATCAGTTGTTCTGCTAATATATTTGAGAATTCGCTTGACTGACATCAGGTGTAACTCACGAGGATTTGCTTGAAATCGAGCACATAAATCAACACTATAGCAGATATCTGGACGACTAGCAGTTAGGTACAAGAGACTACCAATCATACTTATGTACAGACTTCCGTTAATAGGAGTTCCCTTCTCATCTTTGGATATCTTCTCATGAGTTCCCATAGGTGTTCTCCTTCGACAAGCATTCTCCAATTCAAACTTGTTTAGAAAATTCTTGGCATACTTGCTTTGAGAAATGAAATACCATCATTGCGTTGCTGAATTTGAAGTCCAAGAAAGTAATTAAGCTCGCCAACCATACTCATCTCAAATTTCTCAGTCATTTCAGCAGCAAATTCATCCACCATTGCCAGTGACACTGAGCCAAACACTATGTCATCAACATAAATTTGAGTAAGCAAAAATTGACCTTTAACACGGCGAATGAAAAGGGTTTTATTTACTATCCCTTTGTCAACAAATACTACGTTAGCCTTTCATACCACTCTCGAGGAGCTTGTTTGAGCCCATATAACGCCTTCTTCAACTTGTAGACATGCTCGGGATGATGAGGATCTTCAAAGCCCTTTGGTTGAGCAACATATACCTCCTCATTATGAAGACCATTGAGGAAAGCACTTTTCACGTCCATTTGATACAACTTGAAACGCAACACACATGCAATTGCTAACAATAACCGAATAGACTCAAGTCGGGCAACTGGAGCAAATGTCTCATCAAAGTCAACTCCTTCAATTTGTGTATACTCCTATGCAACTAATCGAGCCTTGTTGCGAGTGATATTTCCATTCTCATCACTCTTGTTCTTGTTTATCCACTTCGTGCCAATGACATTCACATTAGGGTGGCACGGAACTAGATCCCAAACTTGATTGCGAGTAAATTGACCAAGTTCTTCTTGCATAGCACCAATCTAATACTCATTTAGTAGAGCTTCTTTCACATTTTTGGGCTCAATGGATGAAGTAAAACATGCCATTTGAATCATATCGCGATAGTTCACTCTTGGCTTTTCTCTTGTCTAGACACAATCATCCAGATTTCAAATAATTTCCTCAGTAGAATGATTCTTTTGAACACGAGTGGATGGCTGCCTGCGAGGTAAGAGGACATCTTCTACAGTATCATCCTCGGTACTCTGATCAGTGACACCACTTGTGACACTGGGTGAAACACTGCCTGGAACACTAGAACTTACTTCATTTAAAGATTCTGTAACATCTTCATGAGAAATAACAGTTACTTCAAGAGAGTCATCGACTTGAACATTTACAGATTCCATGACAGTTCGAGTTTTTTTGTTGTAGACTCGATAAGCTCGACTATTAATAGCATATCCAAGAAAAATAGCTTCATCACTCTTGTGATCGAGTTTCCCTTTATATTCCCTGTCATTCAACACATAATAAATAATACCAAAAGGATGAAAATAGTTTACAGTTGGAGTTCTACCTTTCCATATTTCATAGGATGTCTTTTCAGTTCCTCCACGAAGATATACTCGATTTATAGTGTAACATGCTGTGTTCATAGCTTCAGCCCGAAATTTCTGTGGAATATTCTTTTCGTGTAACATTACACGTAACATCTCTGCTAGAGTTCGATTCTTTCTTTCCACGACTCCGTTTTACTGAGGAGTTTTAGGTACAGAGAATTCATGAGCTATTCCATGCTGATTACAGAAATCCGAGAAATCTGAGTTCTCAAACTCTCTTCCATGGTCACTACAAATCCGTACAATCTTCATAATAGCACAGCCCTTTTCACACAAAGACATATACACAATGCCTTGAAGGCATCAAATGTGTCGGATTTTTCTCGAAAAAATTCCACTCAAGTATATCGAGAGAAATCATCAACTGTTACATATGCATAACGTTTTCCTCCAATACTCTCTACAGGCATAGGACCCATCAAATCCATATGAAGCAGCTCTAGCACACGATTTGTCCCTAGTGTCTGAGACTTTGGGTGTGACACCTTTGTTTGTTTCCCAATCTGACAAAGTCCACATATTCTGTCTTCATCGAACTTCAGTATTGGAATCCCACGGACAGCTCCCTTAGAGACAATTTTCTGCAGCATCCTTATATTCACATGACCCAATTTTCAATGCCATAGGATAGAATCTTCTATGCTTGATCAAAGACATATAGATAAGGAAGAGATGAGATAACAATTGTCCGAAGATCTTACTCCTTCCATGATGCACATGTTGTTATGATAAACTACTTTGCATTTTCCCTTAGTGAAGTTCACATTTAGATCTTGATCACACAAATGACTAATGCTGATCAGATTTGCCTTCAGACCATTTACTAGAAGAACATTCTCTAGTTTTGGTAGCCATGACACATCTAGAATACCTTTTCCAATGACACGAGTCGTGACACCATTTCTAAATATTACTTTTCCCATATTTCCTAACACAATGTTCTTAAAAAACTTCTCATCACCAGTCATATGTCTGGAACATGCACTGTCAAAGTACCACTCATCAGTTGTGGCAGTCTTTAGTGAGGTATATGTGAAGTTGCACCTTAAATTGTACTTTACTACCCGATTCTGTTGTGAATCCCTACGAAAAGAAGACTTTCTAGCAGTACCTTGTCTCAAATCAACAAGATAAAAGAAACATCTAGGACGAATATGATCGCGACGATTGCAATAATGGCAAATAGGAACAAATCTGTTACCTCTTCCTTTAGGAGCATGATAAGAATAATGAGGATGTGACCTTTTTGCGTTCTTTGCATTATCCACAACAACTTGATTCCCTTTGGATTTATCCACTGGTAGTGACACTGATTATGACACTGGTTGTGACACTGAACTTTCTCTTTTATACCCCAGTCCTGAGTAATCACCACTGGATTGACCAATCTTAAGAATTTCATCTAGCTTGGAAGAACCTGAATTTAATATTTTGATACCTTTCTTTATGTGGTTTAACTCATTGGTCAACGTCTTCACTTCCTCTTGACTTATTCTTAGTATGATTTCCAGATCAGTGTTAGAATGTTGAAGATTTTCCCTCTCTTCTTGTAAATCTGCAATCTATGTATGAAGTTGCTGATTTTCTTTAAAAAGTCCAGTCCATTTATCATGAAGATTCTTATATTCGACTAGAATATCTTCTTTTGTGACATAATCTTCATCTTCATCTCCATATGTTGACATATTTCCAGTGACACTCTGTGTAACATCCGTTTTCTTATCATGATCAGATTGTCCAGTCTTAGAGGTAAGAGCCACATGATTGTTCTGAAAATCCTCTTCTTTATTTGAATTGTCTTCACTCCAGGTTGTGTTGAGAGAACTCCTCTTATTTCTCAATGTGTTGGCACAATCATCCTGAACATGCCCATTCTTTGGCAACTCATTCTTTGTGTGATTTTCTTCCTTGTACATTTTATTGCTTGGCAACTCATTTTTTGTGTTGCTGACACTGCCCTTGACACCCTGATTATTTCTGCCAAATTTTTTCATTACTTTTCTGAAATTCTTAGATATTAATGCCAAAGAGTCCTCAAGATCATCTTCATCAGGATTATCTAATTTCTGCATTTCTGGTTTTAAGGAAATCTCTTTGACTTTCTTTGCTTCCAAGTCTACTGCTAGATTCATCTTAAATGTTCTAAGAGATCCCATCAGTTCTTCCAGCTTCATCTTTGAGGCATCTTTTGCTTCTTCAATGGCAGTAACTTTATAAGCAAAACGTTGAGGCAAAGATCGTAAAGTTTTCCTCACAATTTTTTCTTATGAAAAACTTTCACCAAGAGTGAATGCCTCGTTGGCGATATCACAGAGTTTGGCATTGAATTCAGCAATACTTTCGTTTTCAAGCATCCTTAAATTCTCAAATCTTGTAGTCAGAATCTGCATCTTTGATAACTTCACAGCTGAAGTCTCTTCATAAGTAGTTTGGAGAATTTCCCAGGCCTTCTTTGCAGTCACACATGTAGAAATAAGTCTGAACTGAGCAGGGTCAACTCCGTTGAATATGGCAGCCTTTGAGTTACTGTTTGCCAAGGCGTCTTCAGTAGCAGACCAACTTTCTTCTGGCTTGAAAGATTTGACACCATCTGCATCAGTAGTCATTGGGGGGTCCCATCCTGTTAGAATTGATTTCCACGCCTTCTCATCAATGGCTTTGATTAATGCTCTCATTCTAGCCTTCCAATAAGCATAATTGCTGCCGTCCAATAATGGTGGACGCATTGTTGAACCTCCTTTCTTCATAGAGTCCATCACACAAAAACCAAGATCAAGTCCTGTGTCCCGTCTAAGAAACAAAGATGAACCTGGCTCTGATACCAATTGAAAGATCAAGGTTAGATGCATAGTATCTTAGTGAGGTGGAACACTAGATATGACATGGTTAATAAAAACAGTAATGGACAATATTAAAATGTGGAAAGAAAAGAGACAGAAGGTTGTTAATGCAGTTCGATAATTGCCTACGTCTGCGGGGCCACGCCCAGGAAAAATAATCCACTAAGTTCACAAGTTACAAGACACTTAGTCTGACACAAGGTAAGACTCCCTCTTATCTTTGACGCCGCCTCTTCCTAACTCCACAGTGAACGTGATTGTGCGAGCTCCCCTCGACTTGTGTTGATTCCTCCCGAAATATGTGGTTAATGCAAGATCCCCTTGCCCATAATGAAGACAAGATCCCCTTGTCAATGGCAACTCCTCCCGAAATCCGTGGTTAACGCAAGATCCGCTTGCCCACGTTTGAACTCCTCCTGAGCTCCTTAACAACCTCCTCCCGAGGCTAAATTATATCAAAGAAAACAAGGATTGCATCTTCAGTAATAATGAAATAAGATGCTTCAGCCATCACACTTTGATCAAAGATCTCCAACAAAGAAGTGTGTTCACAGTCTTAGAAAGACCGAAATAATAATCAACTCTCCACAACAAAATACGTGTGGTTGGAAAGATCATAAAGGCATGCCAAATCCTTCCCATGTTTATCTCCAAGATTATTTCCAAATAATTCAATTGGAAAGATGTAAAACCACGTGTCTTCAATGCTTATCTTTTCCAAAGATAGATCTTTAATGATAACTTCCAAGAATATCAAGATAAGCCCAAAAATACCAAGATAGCTTTAATCTCCAAATCAATCTTCCTTGCATAGATTGATTTATTTTGATTTATGCATCCAATAAGATCTTTCCTTATCTTGCCAAAAAATCAATGCCAATTAAAATAAATGCCAACTCCACGTGTGCATTAATAAACGTCCACAACGAAACGAGGTACTCAATTTGGTGCTCCACAACAAGTTGAGAAAAATGACATACCCAACTCATTGCCTTTCATCGAGGAGAAGTGCCAACAAATCCTACAATTACTTAATATAAGTCTTCCATGGCAAATCACGTTGGTACTTCTTCATTTCATGATGACCTTTCTATTAAGGTTCTTTGTTTTTCAATTAAAGACAAGAAAACTACATGGATTCTTGATAGTGGAGAAACTAATCATATTGTTTGCAATCCTAAATTTCTTACCACTTCAAAAAATATTAAAAATAAAATAGTAGAATTGCCAGATGGATCTAATGCTAATGTCACATATGTTGGTCATGTTGTGTTCTCATCTAGTTTGGTTCCTGATAATGTTTTGTGTGTCTTAAATTTTCAATTGAACCTCATTTCCATTACCAAACTTGCTTGCTACTCCTTTTGTACCATTATATTTCTCACTTATTTTTGTGTGATAGGGGACATACTCTTGGGGAAAAATGTTGGGATGAGAATTGAACGGGGGGAATCTACTACCTTGATAAAGCACAGATATCCTTATGTAATTCAGTTGTGTCCTCTTCATCTATTCTTTGGCATCAACGCCTTTGACATCCTTCAAATAAAGTATCTGTTATATTTCCCTATTTGGATAAAAATAAATTTTGCTATACACATAATTGTTTGGTTTGTCCAGTAGTAACACAAACTATATTGCCGTTTTCCTTGATAAAATTTCTAACCAAATGCTTTTTGAAAAATTACATGTTGATATTTGGGGCGGTTACTATGTTGTATCTATTTCTGGAGCTTGGTGTTTTCTTATAATAGTTGATGATTTTACTCGGTGTACATGGATTTACTTGATGCATCATAAATCTAAAACTCAAACCTACTTAATCAATTTCATTAATATGGTTGAAACTCAATTCTCAAAGTTAAGGTTGTGCGTAGTGATAATGGTCCTAAATCATACTTAAAGACTATTATCTATCAAAAGGGATTATTCATCATACCAGTTGTGTTCACACTACGCGACATAATTGAGTGATCAAACGTAAACATAAACACTTGACAAACATGGCACGGGTTTTACTTTTTCAAGCCCATCTTCTAAAAACCTTTTGGGGGGATACCATTTTAACTTCTAAATACCTTATAAAATTTTCAAGGGAAAACACCTTATGAGCAACTTTTTAATTTTACACCCAATTACTCACATGTAAGAATGTTTGAATGTTTGTGTTTTGCTTCCACTCATACTCAGAGGCCATCCAAATTTGATAAGCTTGCCACTTAGTGTATTTTTCTAGTTATCCTTATGGAAAAAGGGATATCGAGTTTATGATCTTGAGCTTCGCAAATTTTTTGTGTCTCGTGATGTTATTTTTTTTGAAAATGAATTCCCTTTCAAAAATATTTTCGCTACTATTAAGAGGTCCATCACGCCCACTCATAATCAATCTATTCTTTCTGATGATCCTATCATATCACCAAACCCAATCAAGACACATATTACCGCTTTTCCAGAAATGACGCGCTTGAGAATATTGACAATAACTCTCCTCATATAATTCCATCCAATCCTCCATCTACCAATGCGCATCGTCACTCCATAAGGACAACCAAAATGACCCTCTTTTCTTCAGCATTATCATGTGGAAGCATCCCTCTATTCTAGGTCTGATTCCTCATCCATCTCTAGCATAATCATCACTTCAGGTTTGCCACACAATCTCTCTCATGTTCTTTCATATGATCGATTATCCACCTCTCACAAAACTTTCACCATTTCATTAACCTTTACTAAGGAACTGACAAGTTTCTTATAGGTCATGAAGGATCCTTTTTGGCATATAGTATGTGCAATGAAATCAATTCTCTCCAAGCAAACCATACATGGACACATATGCCTATCCCACTGGGACAAGCTGTTGTAGGCTCACCAATTTTACCTAGAACACTAAAAATATGTAGTAGCGATGAATAGGATCGTTTCCACAGAGAGAGAGTTATGTCACGGTATTAATCAAGTGATAGAGCAAAATAGTCAAAATGTAAGGACTGAAATAAATGCACGTAATTAACACTGAAAAGAAGTGGTATTATCTTGAGGGGAACAACTAGCACAGATCTCTGCTTATCATCATCAACTTGTGTGCATGAATGAGGGGACATACTGCTAGTGTCATGAAATCGATTAATCTGGTGGTTCTCACAATTTCACTTCACTTACTTCTAAAACTTTCCCAAGTGGGGCAAGTTCTTGGCACAAATTAAGAACTCCAATCCTTACTCCCTACAACAATTCTAGTTCAATTTTTGTCGTCTCTCTTGGTATGGCAACTAACTAATTCAAGCATTCAAATCATTCTACTAGAATGATCTCAAGTCTTTTATACGAATTTGATTTCAATTGTCAGTGGGTACTGCGCAAGTAAAATCACAAATCAATAAGATCTTAAGACTCATGCAAGAATGTTTCAAGATTTAATGCACGTTGAATTCAATTTCCTTTAATAGATCCAAAATGATCTCAGTGGGTACCACAGATCAGATATTGATTTAAACGAAGTCATGCAAGCCCATTGAATTTAAACATGTAATGAATAGAAAACAGTAATGAACACAGATCAATTCAATTCGACTGTCTCAAATAAGTCAAGATTTATACATATGAAACTCTCAAGGCAATACTCAAAATTTAGCCGATCATGTTGATGATCGGCTCAGAGAATGAATTTGAAATACCTAGATCAGACATGAGAGGATGATCTGAGATTCAGCAATTACAAAGAGTAGATTCTGAATATGTGTGCGATCTATAGTGCTCTGTTCTCTCTTTGCAATGTCTCCCTGATTATTCCTCTCTGATTGAATTCTCTAAGTCCTGAGCCTTTCCAGAGTTAGCTCCTCTTTCTTCGGCTTCTTTCTTTGCCTTTTATACTTTCTTTTCATTAACGTGTCATGATCATGGTAGTAGAAAGCTTCACGTGTCTGTAAAAGTCAGTCAGCATATAAAGTGAGGTCATCTGATTGAAGCGCTCGCTAAAGTATTAAGGTTTTAATTCATCAAACATGTAGTACATTTCTGAGTAGCTGTGCTTGCTTTTTTTGTGTAACAATGCATGCTAACTGTGCGAATAGATTTGAGTGTAATTAAATGCATGGAATTAGTGTAAGCGTACAAGTGTAGTAAGGGAATGCATGAAGTGGTGTGTGAGTGTGTGGGAGTGTGAGTGACGTGAGGGTGGTGCGCGCATGCTAGCGCTCGTGAATGTGTGTGCGTCCGCGGCCTGTGTGCTGGGACTGGCGTGCCAGTTCGTGGTTTGGCAAGGGCAGCGCCTGACGAGCCCTCCCGATTGTTATGTGTGCCTGGGTGGACGCCTATCGCGCCTACCCATGTGTGCATGCGTGTGTGTGACGGGCACTTCACGCACCTGCCAGTATATGTGTGTGTGGGCTTGGCGGGCACTTCACATGCCCGCCAGCGTGAGTGTGTGTGTTGTGTGCTAAGTGTGTGCTGTGATTGTTAAGTGTGTTCTTCAATTGCGTTGTGTGTGCATGTGTAGTGCTTGTGTGTGTAATGGAACTTTCATAAAGTGCTTGAGACTTTGTAAGGCAACTGTGACCAAGTGTGTGCTTGCTAATTCATACGACAATCATATCAATTTGCATAACATTTTCACAACACTTTGGCATTTTCCACAATTATCAGATTATGAACATTCCTGCACATAAGTCATTCATCAAGCATTATTTTTACTAGAATTTCATGCAAAAGCTAAAGTAAGCAAAGCAAATAAGTCGGTATACATCTGACTTATCAACCCCTACACTTAAACCTTTGATAGTTCCGAGAAAAGTAAAACAATTACAAAATCTTTATCCACCTTCACATTCAGCACTTGCAACACCACTATCCATCTATCCTTAAAGCAAACTATTCGCATGCACAAGTTGTTCAGGTTTAGTTTCACAGTTCACAGAAGTCATACTGATTGTCAACTAAGGTGCCATGAATAAAGACCAAACCGCCAGCGTGCTGTGTGTGCTGAGAGTTTTTTATGCTCACGTGCCTTGTTTATACAAAGTACTCTAGTAAACACTTAGACAATAGTTCTTGCACTACATTCCTTTTGTCCACACACACAAACACTTTGTACTCAAGAGGAAAGACAGAATTTCTCTTCAAATGCTCACTGGGGTTTTCCCTTTTCTCTAATGCACATTAGTGCAAGATATTTTCTTTTGAGATTTATGCCGCACTTTGGTGCTTGGCTGCCAGGGTTTTATGGATATTTTCCCCTTTATTCGTCACTGGCTTTTTTATATTTTGTTCCCATCTCCACTCATCATCCATATTCGTATGTGTCTTCCAATAGACTATATACTCAAAATGCAAGAATAAGTGTTTGCAAGTAGAATATACAAACAAGTCAAGAGATACATACATTCTCCCCTATGTCAAATAGATTGTTGGCATTTTTATCTTACATTAACACCACACTTTAGTCATCAACTTGTATGAATCCAATGAGTTCTGTAACTAAAAAAAATTGCATGCATAAACAATTGAGTAAACGATGATAGATTGGATGATGATGTTGGCAGTGCTATTGTGCTAATGGATTGAGACAGTATTCACACAACACAACACTTCACACAACACAACACTTCGCAACTGGAAATAAAAAGCACATAACAAGGCTAGTCCTAGTCACTACCTGTTTTTCTTCCAGCACATAACATAAACTTACACCACCTAACATTGATATTAATATAGTACACACCACCTCCAATCCCTTAACACCTATAGCAACACAACAGAATAAAATTCAGAGGCACTAAGCCTATCAAACCATAGCATAACACTTCAATCATCACTAACCAAAGCAAGCAAACATAACATCATCAGCTCACAACACCACCCAAGCATCACTTTACTCCCCCCCATACTTGAAAGATGCAATGGTCCCCATTGTGAGGAAAGAAGAAAGAAACTGCCTTGTTTTAAGTGCCTGGTGGAGGAGGCTGGTTGGAAAACTGGGAGAAACCAGCAAAAGTAGGGTTGAAACCTCTGAAATTTGGTGCACTACTTCTAGGATGTGTACTCATTCCCTGCTGCATGACCACCCTTTTGCATGATGTGTACATAATCATTCGTACACTTGAGTATCCAATTCTTCAAATAGAGTGAAGTAAGAATTGGGTCCTATTGATTAGTGGTGATACACTATAATCAAGTTGAGATTGTGGACCTCTGTCTAGCATTGGTTTAGCCTGGTTTCCATTGTTGTCCATTGGGTGGTATATTCCTGTATCATTGATTCCAACCTCGTCCCCATGTTTGTTTGAAACCCACTCCATCTTTCATCCATCACATCAATATACCGAATGACGTAGTTGTGTTGTTCTTGTAAAGATGTTTGGAGGTTCTCCAAGGCAGTGTACATATTGTGGAAGTTTTTGAATATCTGAGCTGGTGGTGGGTTATTGGCTATATCTGGATATGCCTTAACTAGCTGGGGATTTCCTCTTGTTTTGGTTAGCTCTTTGGACTTCCTGCACCTCTCCTTCTTTAGGGATGTATTCTTCATCAGATCCTGAATCGTCTGACGGGTAGTGAACATGGCCAATTTGTCTTTTCCCTTTGAGGTTTGCCCTTTTTGGCCTGATGAGGAAGTATTGGGAGTTTTCTTTGAAGGCATGGCACCTGCATAACAAAAGCTCATATCACTGTCGGCCTAGATCTATTCCCCCACTCTTAGTTCTCACTATAGGTATGTAAATGATTGCACAGAACAAGCACTTGGGTGGAATATATTGCACCTTACTTCATGAATACATTTCAATGCAAATGGAAACTCATTGAGTTATTTTCTGTGCACATGCTCACCAACACTTTTCAAGCATTTAATTATCAACAAAACAATAAGTTATGGACTTTAATAGATGCTAAAAGACAAGTCATGCACATGACACCAATGTGACTTATTTCATGGATTGGCATTTCCTCATATTGGTATTCATACTGATAGCATCGAAATTTTTCTCAATCATTAACATCTCAGTGAGTTCAAAGCAAGCATTGCATGGTCTCAATTCATTATAAGACACTCTACACCATCCACAATCACATGAGTCATATTAGGCATGCTTGCTGAAAATTTTTGACATAAAAAATATTCACCAACCAAAACAACCAACTTCAAGCCATGGTTTAACATTAAAGCTTCCACAGAGGACATCTTACATACTACACAGTGCATTATGCTTAGGAGCTAATGGAACGGGAGTTCTTTACCAGGAGTTAAAGTTAGGAACCCATTTCAATTCATGTTCATGCATAAATCACCAAAGCTTTCCAACTAGAGTTTTCATGGCATCATTAATTTGACTTGAACAACACATCAAAATTCATGCTTCACCTTTTGTCATTTACGCACAGCAACTCATTCTCAAAAAGGATGACATTTGGCATTCATTCATGAGTCATAAGAGCAAATTATGAATGGATCCTTATGCTCACATTTTAACATGAAGGTTCAACTCATGACTACCCCATTTAAGCATCACAATTTTGGCCATTAAGCAAACTTCACCTAGAAACAAGTAAGTGCCATATAACTACAATCTTAATTCAATGAAAATGCAAGAAAGAAGGGCTTACTTGTTTGTGGATTAACACAATTAAAATGCAAAATTAGAAAGGGAGATTTTCAGATCTTAATCTAACGAGATGGCTTCCTCTTTCTTGTTTCCTCCAGTCGGCCGATACTTCAAAATGCATTATGATGAAGTTTCATGCAATATCTTTGGTATTTATAGAGAAATTTTCATGCATGATGCGGTTATGCTTGAGCTAGAAAACAAATGGCATGTGATCCTATTAGAAGACAAAACACTAGCTAGCCAAAACACATGCAGCCAAAGTCATGTCTAGTCTAGTCAACCACTCTTTCAAGAATCGGCCATTCCACCATGTTTTTAACTTCCAAACAAAAATTGTGGGCCCTCATTCTTACACACTTATCTTCTCCACCAAATCATATCATGTATATGCACTACTTATCACTCTCGGTCGGTTCTCATTTCTCAGACTAATGAAATGTTTGTAATACAAGTGCATAAAATGCCATTCATTCACTTGAGTGCTGAATTTATGAAGCCTTTTATCATTTTCATCTGTCTCTTTAACCGTGATTGATCATGATTTGATTCTTCACCGCACAACTCAGAGAAAAACGTTCAGCTCAAAATTTCCTTTGCATCAATATATACAGTCAAAACTCAAAGCATGGAAGCTCAGAAGAGTCAAATATTCTATGACAGCAATTGATGTCAAACCTCAGATTTTATTTGTGTCTTTTGTTAGTGCAGAGAATATTCTTAGCACGTTTGCCTTTTTGGCCCGTGACTTCCGGATAAAATTTTCCAACCTTTTTGGATGATTTGTACTCAATTTTTATGCACTCCCACTTCAGTTGCTGCAGCTTCCATTGTTGCTCTCTTCAGCTTTCCCTACACATAATCACAGGAGGAAAGGGTGAAGTTCAATTATTTATTGGAATAGCATAGCTACTAAAAGAAATACACAATAGACAAAGACAGGAAATAAAATGGTTGGGTTGCCTCCGAACACAGTGCTTGGTTTATTGTCCTCAGCCAGACATATATGAATGTGATCAAGAGAAGGATCCATCAAGGAACTGAGCTTGTCCTTTGTCTTCCACAGCAGACTTTAAAATTTTCACTCTATACCCATTGACATTCCTACATACTCCTGAAGACTCACTTTGCACTTTAATTAACCCGTAAGGAAAAATCTTGGTGATAGTGAATGGTCAAACCCATCTGGATTTCAATTTTCCAGGAAAGAGTCTCAACCTGGAGTCATACACTAGTACTTATTGTCCTATTTCAAATTCTTTCACCTTGATCTTGGCATCATGCCACCTTTTTGTACGTTCCTTATAGCGGCTTGCACTGATATATGAATTCCACTTGAATTCATCCAATTTATTGAGCATCATCATCTTTGCTTCTTGAGCCAAATTCAAATCTATATTAAGCTTCTGCACTGCCCAGTAAGCTTTGTGCTCCAACTTAACTGGAAGATGACATTCTTTTCCAAATACCAGCCTAAATGGTGAAGCTCCAATTGGAGTTTTATAGGCTGTCCTGTAAGCCTAGAGCGTATAATCCAGTTTTAAAGACCAGTCCTTCCTTTCAGGGTTTACCAGCTTTTCCAATATCCTCTTTATTTCTCAATTGGAAACCTCAACTTGTCCATTTGTTTGGGGATGGTATGCAGTGGAGACTTTATGCTATACACCATACTTTGCCAAGAGGGTGTTAAAAATCTTGTTGCAAAAATGACTTTCCCCATAACTGATGATAGCTCTAGGAGTCCCAAACCTGTTAAAGATATTTCTCTTGACAAATCTCAGTACACTCCTACTATCACTATAAGGCACAACTACAGCTTCTACCAATTTGGACATATAGTCTACAGCAACCAATATGTATTCATTAATTAGGAGTATAACCATACAATTTTTCAAAAGGAGACAATCTAGAAGTAACAGATGATGGAATTCTATTGAAAACATAGGTAGCAGTAAGGACAGCTTATCCCTAAAACTCACGAGGAACAGAGGCAGACAAGAGATGGAGCGCGCGCAATTTCAATAATGTGACTGTGTTTTCTTTTAGCAACTCCGTTTTGTTCAGGAGTGTCAGTACAAGAAGTTTGAAAGAGAGGTCCATCAAAAGCAAGTAACTTAGAAAACATGGCAGATGTGTATTCACCACCTAGATCACATCTAAAACACTTAATAACATAATTATGTTGAGTTTTTACACGAGCACGGAACTTTTGATAAACAGTAAAAAAATCAGAACGATGTTTCAAAAGAGAGACCTAACAATAACGAGTACAATCATCAATAAATAAAACATAGTATCTAGATCCACCTTTGGTAAGAACGGGTGATGGCCCCCATAATCAGAATGAACCAAATCAAAAGGCGCAACAGAAACAGATACACTTTTGTAAAAAGGTAAATCAGAAAATTTTGCAAGTTTACAACCACAACAATCAGAAATATTATGAGTTTGAAATTGTCCTAATGCTCCTGTAGAAACTAAATACTTTAAACGAGAAAAAGAAACATGTCCAAAACGTGAATGCCATAAATAGAAATCAGCAGAAAATGGACTCAAATGAAAGGATGACAGATCAACACTAGATGCTGCAACATGTGAATCTTTTAGCTCATCCAAAATATAAAGTCCACCCTGCCTACGGCCAATCCCAATCAACATCCTGGATTGTAGATCATGCACATAACAAGCATTGGAAGAAAACCAAACCAAGAAACCAGTGTCACATAATCGACCAACAAAAGCAAGATTTAATGTGAGATTAGGAATGTAGTAGACATTTGAGAGAGAGAGATGAGGTGTAGAAATAGACCCAATGCCTGATGATGGCATGGGAGTGCCATTAGCAGTCATAATAGATACCAATAAATTAGAAAGTAAATTTACAAAGGAATTAAACTCAGATGACATATGATGAGAAGCTCTAGAGTCAAGAATCCATGTAAAGAAAGATATACCTGATGAACAAGAGGAAAGTAAACCTTTATTTATAGAGGCCGTCATGGCATATGGTTGGGTAGCAAGAAATTTCTGAAATTGCTCTGCAAGTGTGACTATTGTAGGATTAGAAGTAGATGTATTTCCAAAGAGTGGTGCATGTCCAACATCAAATGAGTCCACTTGAGGAACAACTGCAGCAACATTTGGTGATGGTGGTCTGAAATTTCGTTGATAAAATTGATAAGGAGTTTTCAACTGGATAAACTGCTGAGTTTGCTGCTGTGATCTGTTTAATAGCTTAGGACACTGAGCTTTCCAATGACCCTTCTGCTTGCAAAATCTACATTCATCAGATTTGTTCTGATTATTAAAGAATGGTTTAGAAGGAACAACCAAGACAGATACATTAGGAATCAGAAGAATTCCTTTGTCTATATTTCCTTTTCTAGCCTGAGACTTAAGACGAATTTCTTCAGCTAACAACTCATTAACCACTGAGTCAGCTGTAGGTATAGGATTGCGATATAAAATCGTTCCTCGAAGTCCTTCAAAATCATCCCGAAGAGCCATTAAAAATTGGACCAAACGTTGTTCTTCTCTACGAGTAATGTATGGTACAAAAGCTCACAACTCTGCAGATTCACTTGTTGGTTTTTTAGGAATTTTCCAATTCTCAATTGATTGTTCGATATTTTCTATACTGGCTTCTTCTTTGAAGACAACATTGTTTGAAAAGCTAGAAGAAGCATTTGAAGAAGAACTTGAGGAACCTTTGGAAAAAGATCTAAAAATTGAAGACATAACTAAACAAAGTATTTAAAAAAGTTTAGATATTTGGAAAATAGATGATAGAAAAATGTGATTAAAAATATAATGTTGTAAAATCCCTCCGGTTGGCACATTACCGTTGGGATTCATGAGATCTAAACTTTTGTTTCATGGGTTTTGGATCGAAATTATGTAGATCTGCTAGGTTGCATGATAAACTCCTTACTTTATTTTGTTACCATACCAGATCAGATCTGTTACCCTCAACAATGGTCCTTTTCACCTTTGATCTTATTACAACTTCAGATCCATGTTGGTAAAACAACAGGCACCAAGTTTAAGTTCAAATTCACCATACAAGTTAGCAGATCTACAAGATCTATATGTAAAAATCATGAAACAACGGGTTACAGACCCACTTCCCTAACTGGCTCTGATACTAAGAGCGAAGAGTTAGGCCTTGGGAGAGGAAATTACAGAAAGGAAAGTTTCTCGCAGTAGGACTGCCAACGCCACTTAGTTAGTAGATCAATGAATAATTATTTGTGGAGTTAGATACCACTACATTTGAATAATTAGTAGGGCTTACAACCACTACTGAAATTTGGGGAGTTTTCAAATTAGTAGGGCTTGTTACCACTATTGGAGTTTGAGGAGATTTCACTAGTTGAAATCCTACTGATGAGCCCCATTTTTGGATGGATTCAAACTATGATTTTTGTATAAGGGCCTTTTTATCTTCTTCCACAACATCATCCCATACTTTGGGACTTAGGTTTGAAATGGGTAAGTTTGAGGTTTTTGCTTTTAATGCTTCAAGTTGAGAAGAACTCAAAGCATAATTTTTGGGTTATTTTTCTGTATATAGAGGGTTTGGATGTGACTGTTTGTTTGAAGGCGAGGCTTCACTTTGCAAAAATCTATTTATAGGCAAGGTTTTTTACATCCTTTTTGCAAAACATCTTTTGCAGATTTGCAATCTACTGAAACAAAAAACTTCTGGTTAAGCAGATCAGATTGAAATTTTGAAATACATAAAACAATAGCTAAAATTTCATTTTTGATTGTGGAATAGTTCTGTTGAGCACTATTCTAATGTTTAGAAGTAAAGGAAATAATTCTTTCTTTGTTGTCATGTACTTGTTTAAGTACTTGATAAGCACTAATTATGCAGTTTTTAATATATCTTTTTATGTGCTTTGTGGGGTAAGTGAGGTGCTAATTAATGATAATCGTTGCAGATTTGAAAGTTTCCTACAGGGAGCATGGTGTGAAGATAAAGATTGATTTGGAGAGATTTCTAGAGGATTATAGGCTGAAGATAACATTAAAGAGTTTGGAAAGAAAAGTATTATTGGAAGTTATCAAATCGGGCTAAAAAGTTAGTAAGGAAATTATTTCATGAGATATGGATTAAGCCGCATGTGGCTGATTTGAATTTGAAAACAAGATGATTCCTTTCTTTAGTTAAATTAGGAAGTTATGTTTTTTTCCCTTCTATTTAAGAGAGAAGGATAATTAGGGTTGGATATCTTTTTGGGATAAAATTTTTAGGCGCAGCTTTTCTTCGTATTTTTTCTGCACTAGCCGCTGTCCGAACTGGACAGCGGCTACAGACGTTTGCCCAAACCACAGTTTGGGTGGTTTGATATTCTCTACTTAATTCAGTTTTATTTCATTAATTTATTATTGTTTTGTTATTTCTATTATGAAGTGTGAGTAGTTCTTTCTCTAGCAGGTAAGTAAGGAAGCGCTAATCATGAAAAAGTTGAGAGACCTAATCATTTAAACTAATGACTTCATAATTGATTCCGTGAGTTTTCTGAACATAGCGTTAATTATCTAGATAGATTAAAGCCTGATCAACTTTAATAGATTAATCTCAGCGACTCTTGGTTGCTGTTCGAATCCAGGTGATGGCTCATCACCTACAAGTTGCTGGTTCACAAGTGGAAGGTTAGCTATGAACATATTGTCATGCGGAAACGTGAATTCTGGTTCTGTTCTGGTCGCTGTGAGACCAAACGACTCGTCAGGTGCTGAACCAGAATTGGTTCTTTTGCGATGTTCTGTCATCTCTTTTTTTAATCTTTGTGCTGTCTTTTCGATTTTTGGATCAAAAGGAAAATTTGGGTTGAACGATCTGGACATAAACTAAAGAACAAAACAAATTAACTAAAAAGAAAATAATTGTCGTTCCCCGGCAGCGGCGTCAAAATTTGGTGTGTCATTTTGTACCAAAATTAATTCTTACTCTAAAAGTTTAACAATGGTGCAGTGAGAGTAAGGTCGATCCCACGAGGAACAACAAAATCTTCTCAATCATTAATTTGCAATTTATGTCACAACAATTAAAATTAAAAATAATACAAAAAAAAATAAATAATTAAAATGAAGTACTGAACGAAATCAATTAAATACAGAAAAATACTGAAATTAATAACTTAAAATAAAGATATGACAACTAAGCAAATCCACACTAATCAATTTCCATTGTTCATTGACGCAAAGATAAAAATTCCATATCAATCAGTCAGTTATAGGATACTGAGAATCAGCTCTGACATATCCCAATCCTTCCTTACTTATTCGATAGTTGACAAGAATCAGCTTAATCAACAATTTCTCTATTCATATCATAACCCGACAGGAATAAGCCGATCACCAGGTTCAATGTTACAAAAGCATTAAATATTAGAAGGATCTAACTTTAACAAATCATATCATGATCAGCATGCAATAATCTGTCAACCGATTATTTCTATCTACCTTAGACAGTAGCTTTGCCACTAATTAATCTTACTTATTAAATCTAGTGATTTAATAAGGGATTAATTGGCTCTACCTAAATCTATTAAAGTTGTTCAGGCTTTAATCTATCTAAATAATTAACGCTATGATCAGAAAACTCACGGAATGAATTATGAAATCATTAGTTTAAACGATTAGGTCTCACAACATTTTCATGATTTGCGCTTCCTTACTTACCTGTCAGAGAAAGAACTACTCACACTTCATAATAAAAATAACAAAACAATAATAAATTAATGAAATAAAACTGAATTAAGTAGAGAATATCAAACCACCCAAACTGTGGTATGGGCAAAATTCTGTAGCCACGGTTCAGTTTCAAACTGGACAGCGGCTAGTGCAGAAAAAATACAAAGAAAAGCTGCGCCTAAAAATTCTGTCCCAAAAAGATATCAAACCCTAATTATCCTTCCCTCTTAAATAGAAGAGAAAAACATAACTTCCTAATTTAACTAAAGAAAGGAATCATCTTGTTTTCAAACTCAAATCAGCCACACGCAGCTTAATCCTTATCTCATGAAATAATTTCCTAACTAACTCTTCTGCCGGATTTGATATCTTCCAATAATTCTTTTCTTTCCAAACTCTTCAATGTTATCTTTAGCCCGTAATCCTCTAGAAATCTCTCCAAATCAATCTTTATCTTCACACCATGCTCCCTATAGGAAACTTTCAAATCTACAAAGATTATCATTAATTAGCACCACACTTACCCCACAAAGCACATAAAAGGATATATTAAAAAATGCATAATTAGTGCTTATCTGTACTCCACCATAACCTAAATCAGATGCATATGTTTCGATGATTTTTTGAAGGCTTGGGTTTGGCAGATTTAGACAAGGCAAAGTCTTGACTTGAGTTTTTACCCATCTTACTGCCTCAGTATGGATATCTTTCCATGGTGGAGGTGATTTCTTTAAGCTGTCATGCAAAGGTTTAATGATATTAGCTAATTCAGGAATAAAACAAGCTATATAATTTAAACACCTTGGAAATCTTTGCAAATGTTATTTTTCTAAGATCTGATCAGAGAATCTATCCGTAAACTAGATAGATCGTTCTATTGGAATTATTGTTCCTAAATAGATGTAATGTCCCAGAAATCTAATCCTAGTCTCGAACAAACTAACCTTCTTTTTTGATATAACTAAACCATTGGTCTTAACAACCTGCAAAAAGATGTTAAGATGTTTGAAATGTTGGTCTATGTTATTTGAAAAAATGAAAACATCATCAATATAAACAATAGTAAATTTTGAATAAGGATTGAAGATATCATTCGTAATCCTTTGAAATTTTGATGGAGCATTTTTTAGACCAAATGTGGTGGCATATATATATATACCCCCTCTACCATCAAGGTAGGGGATTCAATTCTCGATTACATATCACTTTGGCTTAAGGCTCATAACTGACTTAAGCTTTGGAGTTTATTTTCTAGGTTAATCTTGGGATTTTCTTGCAAATATTTGATATGTTTTGGACAACCTGAAGACTTACTAGCAAAGTGAATTTTTGAGACTCATCAATTGGTGCCCACCATGGGGTACGAAGACAAAAGTAAGATAATTATGCCTACTACTAGGTTACAGCAATCAAAATGTGACAAGCAGGCCGTTCAAGATCCTCATAATCTTGAGAGTCGAGAGGGAAACGAGTATTCTCAAGTAGGAAACAATTCTGATCCACCTCCTAAGCATACTCCCGTTCAGGATGGAAGAGGTTCTGGTCCTCATCAGCAATCTACAAGTTCAACCCTATTTATTGATCTAAATTCTCTTGAAGTGCTTAAATATTTTATTGAAAATGGTGAGCGGATCAAAACGATGATAGCAAATCATCCTAGGGTTAACTTAACTGAATAGGAAACTCGTGAAACATAACAACGTGAAGAGCAAAATCAAGTTATTCACGAGCGAGATCTTCGACAAAGGCTTTATGAATAACATGATCTTCGTTTAAGAGTTGAAGAACATGCAAGAAGAAGAAGCCGTGATCATATCTATATTTCATCTCATGGAAGAGATCACGATCTCACTCTAGAAATGAGAGGGTCATACATTATCGTCAACACACTCGATCAGGAGGCTACAATTGTGAGGTATACATGCCATATGAGCAGCCAAGATTTGAAAACTTATAGTTTAGTAATATAGGTCAAAATGACCTACCACTTACATTGAGACAAAGAAAAAATAGAGTTTTCCAAGTGCTCTCTCCCTTTGTTTTTGTTGATGATGTGGCGAATTATCCACTTCCACATCATTTCAAAATGTTCACCCTGACTCTCTACACTGGAGATAAGGATCCTTCAGAACATTTGCACCATTACATGGAAAATATGAAAGTTTGTAACTATCCAAATCAAATTTTATGAAAATGTTCTGGCACCACGTTAATGGGGATAGCCCCGTTATGGTATGCAAGCTTAAAACCTAAAGTTCTCACTAACTTTGAAGATATATCTTCTCTTTTTAACGGCAGGTTTGTACAATGTGGGATGTTTAAAAAAACTAGTGTGAAATTGCATAATTTGAAACAAGGGGATTTGGAATCATTAAGTGAGTACATTGACAAGTTCCTAGACGAAAGCCTACAAGTAGATACAGGTCAAATGATGTGGTGAATAGAGCTTTCAAAAATGGATTAAGAACCAAGAAGGTTATACAAATAATTTGTGTCAGATCCTCTTTTTACGGTGGAAGAAATGATGAAATGAGCACGAAAGTTTGCAAAAGAAGAGGATGCAGATAAGCGACAACGTGATAATAAAAAGGTGTCCAAAAAGAGAAAAGAAGAAAAAGGAAATTTCTTAGAGACGGAGGTCGAAAACAAAAAATTGACAAATCGCTATATGGCACACCTAATATCGGTAATAACTCTAAGGTTTTCACCCATTTGAACAGAACTCGACCTAATTGCTATTTTAGAAAACAAAGGGGTGGCAAATATCCGCAACGGATGTCCTGGTCGGATAACAAAAGAAATAAGAATTCTTTTGCAAATTTCATAATCAACATATATCAACACAGTAATTATATTGAACATTGTAAAAACCTCAAAGTTATATCAAAGACCTGATACAGAATGGACATTTATAGGAGTTCATCCGAGCTAGGGTTTTTGCAAACCAACCTGAAGAGAAAAATGATGCAGATCATCATGAAGAAAAGAGAAGAAGAGATAATGGTAATGATCAAAATCCTGACGTGGATAAGAATATCACGGGAGTGATTCATACTATCATCAGGGAACCCTTATATGGGGAATTAATGACCTCCAAAAAATCGAAAAACATAGGAATTCCTGAATAGGAACCAACCCATAAATGGTTTAAACCAATGGATACGATCACTTCTTCAGAAGAATATGTGGAATTGACAAGATTTCCACATACAAATACAATGGTAATTAAAGCGATCATAACAAATAAAGAAGTCCACAGGGTATATGTAGATAATGGAAATTCGGCTGATATTCTCTATTACGAAACTTACCCGAAGATGGGTATTGATAGAAAACAACTCAAAGCTTGTCATTCACACCTTGTTGGCTTTCTAGGAGAAACATCAATGCCAATTCGAATGATAAATCTGTTAGTGACATCAGGAGAATATCCGAAAGAAAAACTCATCTATGTTGAGTTTACTTTTCTTAATATAACGTCTCCATATAAGCTCAATCTTGGATGACCAGCCATGCTGCAGCTTAAGGCTATCTGGTCTCTATATCAACTTGTTATAAAATTCCCTACAAAAGCTGCAATTGCTACAGATTGAGGTGATCAGAAGTTGGGAAGAAAATGCGATATGGTTGCTTTAAAGGGAAATAAGAACAAACAAGTAGCAAATGTCAATTGCATTAAGAGAAAATCGAGCTGAGCCTATTATGTTGACAGAAGATGTGGAAACTATTCCCTTGGAAGAAGGAGAAATAGATAAGACTGTTTTGATCGGTTTATCTTTACATAAAGAAATTAAGAAATCATTGGCGAATCTCTTATGTGAATACAAAGACATTTTTGCTTGGAGTTTAAATGACATGAAAGGAGTATCACCCAACCTAATGGTTCACAAATTGAACATAAACAAATTTGCTCAAATAATAAGGCAGAAGAAGAGAACATATACGCCAGATCATAATCAGGACATAGCTGAAGAAGTTGACAAGTTATTGAATGCAAAGATAGTAAGAGAAATACTTTATCTGACTTGGCTTGCAAATCCAGTGATGGTACCGAAACCAGACGATTCTTTGAGAATGTGTATTGATTACACAAATTTGAATATGGCATGTCAAAAGGATTCTTACCCTTTACCAATAATCGATCAGAATATAGATGCAACCTGGGGATTTGAGGTTTTATACTTCTTAGATGCTTATTAGGATATCATCAGATCCAAATGGATGAAGAAGATGCTGAAAAAACAACTTTCATAACTAAAAGAGACATATATTGTTACACAAAAATGCCATTCGAATTGAAGAACACTAGAGCTACATATCAAAGGTTAATAGACATAATTTTCTCTGATCAAATAGGGAGAAACATCAAAATATATGTTGATGACATACTTATTAAAAGCAAAAAGATAGAAACCTTCCTAGATGAAGTGAAAGAGACTTGAAAAATTGAGAGAAATAGGATTTAAATTGAACCCTATGAAGAACACATTTGGGGTATGTTCAGGAAAAGTTATTGGTTATATGGTATCTAATCAAGGAATTGTTGCAAGCCCTGAGACAATCCAAGTGATTTTAGACATGAAACCACCCCAAAACATAAATAAATTGCAAGTGCTCACAAGTCATTTGGCTGCTTTAAACCGATTTCTCTTAAGGTTAGCAAATCAAAGTTTTTCATTCTTTAAAGTTCCGAGGAAAGCAAAAACATTTGAATGGGACAAAGGGTGCGACAAAGCATTTGAAGAGCTGAAAGTATACTTGTCAAATTTGTAAGTGCTGTCTGAACCTATTCATAGCAAAATTCTATACCTATATTTTGCAGCAGTTGATGCTGCCATCAGTGTGATTTTGGTAAGAAACAACCAAAGAATACAAATGCCAGTGTATTATACAAGCAGATCACTACAAGGCGCCAAACACCGGTATTCTGTAATGGAAAAACTAGTGCTAGCACTTATTCATGCTTCACGATGGTTAAAATCATACTTTCAAGCACGTATGAAATTCATGTCTTAATGGATAAACCACTAAGGCAAATTCTCCAGAAACCTTATTCTTTAGGAAGGTTGATGAAGTGGGCAATTGAATTAAGTGAACATGATATCACCTTTTCACCTCGGACGGCAATAAAATGACAGGTACTTGCCATTTTATAGCAAAGACATCAATTGTTAATGATGACATAGCAAAGAAAAATGATGTGAAGGATTCTTTAAAAGAAACAAAGAGTCAACGATGGATTCTATTTGTTGACGGAGCATCAAGTGAAGATGGCTCGGGAGCTGGGTTAATACTTACAAACCCAAAAGGACAAGAGTTTATATATGCTTTATGATTTGAATGCAAAGCAAAGAACAATGAAGCAAAATATGAGCTATTAATAACTGTAATGAAGTTAGCCTCTCAAATGGGAGTTAAAAAGTTACAAGTTTACAATGATTCTCAACTCATTGTAAACCAATTAACTAAGGGATATAAAGCTCGAGATCTGAATATAAAGAAATATTTGGAAAAGACTGAAGACCTCAAAAAAAAGTTTGAGAAATTTTTAATTAAACGAGTATACTGTGCTCAAAATAAACGTGTGGATGCACTCAGTAAATTGGAATCATTGGCATATGTCCATCTCACAAAAAAGGTTTTGGTCAAGGTCCTCCCAACTCGAAGTATTGAAGAACTCCAAGTATTTGTGGTCGAAGACGTGAGAGACACATAGATGACTTCAATTTTTAAATTCCTATCAAAAAGAGAAATGCACAAGATAAGATTTTAGCTCAAAAATTGGTCATATGATCAGCTAGGTATGCTATCAAAGATGGAATCTTATTCAAAAAAAAGGTTATCTCATGCTTTAGTTACGATGTGTAGGTCCTAAATAGGTAGCGTATATGCTTGGAGAAATTCACTTCGAATCATGTAGAAGTCACGTAAGAGTACGTATACTTGCTAAAAAGGCAGTAAGATTAGGCTAATACTGGACTACGATGTATAAGGATTCACATGAGTTGGTTCATAAATGTCCTAAGTGTCAGATGCATGCAGCCGTGAAACATGTTCCACAATCCGAGCTGGTCACCATCCAAAGCCCATGGTCATTTGCTCAATGGGGTCATTTTCTCATTGGGAAATTGACATTGCAAGACCATTTCATCAAGCTGAACAGTTATCGATTCCTTAACAAAGTGGTTGAAGTAGAACTGTTAACAAGAATTTCTGGAAGAAGTGTGAATAAATTCATTTCGAAACAAATAGTGTGCTGGTTTTGAACGCCTAAAACACTAATATTAGACAATGGAGAACAATTTGCAAGTGATCCGTTCAAAATTTGGTGCAAAGAGCTGAATATTAAACAGCATTTTACCTTGGTGGCACATCCATAAGCAAACGGACAAATCGAGGTCACCAATAGAATAATAGTTTAAGGTTGGAAAATAAGGCTAGAAAGAGCTAAAGGAAATTAGGTTAAAGCATTTCCAAACGTTCTTCGGGCGTATCAAACTACTCCTAGAACGACATTTGAGAAACTCCATTCAGCTTAGTCTATGAAGTCAAAGCGGTTGTCCTTGTAGAAATCAGACTCCCGAGCCCAAGAATAATCAACTCTGTTTTAGATATGAATTCTGAAGAAATAAAATTGAACTTGGATTTGCTGGAAGAGAAAAGAGAGATAGCACATCTTGAAGAGGCTAAATACAAATCTGAAGTAGCTAGTTATTATGACAGACGAGTTCGAAATACTCAATTCCGACATGGAGACTTGGTTTTGTAGAAAAACGAAGAAAATAGGGTGGAAGGCTTTAAAAAGCTAGATTCGAATTGGGAAGGACCTTACGAGGTAGCTCAAGTCGGAGGAATAGGAAGTTACAAGTTGGAGACTCTAGATGGTCGAACTGTCCCAAGGATGTTAAACATCACCAACTTACGCAAATTTTATCAGTAGTCTTAGTAACTATTCAGTTCATTTTTACCAAAAGATAATAAGTACATTGATGCTTTAATAAGTGTTTTGCAGTTTACATTCTACACATCAATAAAATAACTCATTATGAGTTTATTCTTTATGAATTGAAGTACATCATTTTAATAATGTTCAGTTCATCTATATCAATTTCATATCATTTTATCACTTATTTTCTGCCAAACAGGAAAAACGTGTTGTAAGTTTGATTAGATTGGATTAATCAGTTTCATATCATTTCATCACTTATTTTTCTGCCAAAAGGGAAAAACGTATATTCAGATTGATTTAGATCGGATTAATCGATGTTATATCATTTTATCACTTATTTTTCTGCCAAAAAGGAAAAACGTGTAGTAATTTTGATTTAGATCGGATTAATCAATTTTATATCATTTTATCACTTATTTTTCTACTAAAAAGGAAAAACGTATAGCGAGTTTGATTTCATTCGGAATTAATCAATTTCATATCGCTTAAACACTTGTTCTTTCAAGTGAAAGGAAAACAAGTGAAAAGAGCCTTGTGTACTAAACATGACTTAGAGGTCGGTTAAATAAACCACCTAATTGGAAATAGGAAACTTTGAATAACTCAAATAAAAGGCAATTCAACAGAAATTTCATTGAGTCAAAAGACCAAAAATGGTCAACTGTTGTTTAGGACATTAAGATCAAAGTCTTACAGACCTATTACAAGAATTACGAGCTCGCAGGCTCAATGTTCCTCTTCTTATTCATTTCCTCTGACCTCAGCATCTGATCCCTTGATGATTGCAGGGATATATGGGTGGGCATCCACCAGTACAGATTTGAGATCTACAAAGGCATGGTTTATGGCCTCCTGAACATTGACATTGCATCCTTTCTCTGACGTCATTTTGACATCAAGATATTTTGAACCAATGGCTACCAAAGCCTTGTGGTATCCGTGATTACGAGCTAGAGCACATAGGCTGATCATCAATTTCCTCTCCTCATTAGAAGCCAAAATATTAGAGATGATCTGTGAAGCTCCATCTCCATCAAGGAAAGCCATTCCTGCGGCTAACTCCTCTTTATAAGAACAAACCGCCTTCAGATCATCCTGCAGGAGATCGATCTCGTTCTTTAGTTCAAAAGACTTCTTCTTTTCTTCCTTCAAAGAAGAGGAAAGTTTACTTATCTCTTCCTTAGTAGAAGAGCTTTCTGTGGACATCTTCTCCAGCTCGCCATCAGCTTCTTCATCACGGTCTATTAGATGTAAGACCCATGACCTAAAATTCATGTCGTTATAAAAACAATGAATAAGAAAACAATTTTCAGAAGATGATTTGAATAAATTACCTACGCAATACCAAGAGCAAGTCTTTAGAGAATGGAAGTTGATTTAATCTTCCGTAGAACTTGCCGATCTCTATGCAGGATGGAGTTGTCTCGATGATGAGACGATCATTGATCTCCAACTTCACATCGAGTCAGAAGACAGATTTGGGAAAAGAATTTTCTCCCTACAAAACCTTGGAATGGGGAAAAGAAACATCCCTATGCAAAGAAAGGCCAGTCACTTCGGCCTCTGCCACTTCTATTTCAGAGCGAGAGTTCTTCTTCCTCGTTAATCCTTTATGTTGGCCGGTTTCCTTTTCCCAGCAAGTTGGGACACTTTTTTTGAAGGATTTTCCAAATTCAAGAGGAATTTTGATCGAAGGATCTCTAAGTGATAAGGAGGTCGGATCAACAGTTTTAATGGCCGATATCACTTCATCAGTGAGGGCTTCAACATTAAACTTCTCAGCTCTTGGAGTCTCACCTTCAACAGTATTGGGCTCAGGAAGGTCACCCATCATATCGTTAATATTCATCACTGAAAATGAGAACATTGTTAAGAGCAATACATATATATATGCATATTAAAAAATGACGTGAATATAAGATAAGAATTATTCCCTCTTTTCCATCCTCCACATACTCTTGGTGGTTAGATCCCAATTCCGTTGGGCTCATATTTAACGACACCAACACTCTCTCAAGAAAAAAGTTGGTGTTGGGAATTAAACAGGCATAAGCAGCGGAAATTTAAAAATTTAATTCCCTAAGCCAAGATCAGTTTAAAACAACAATCTATTATATGTTTAGAACATACCATTTTGGTGCGCCTTTCGTACTGTTGAAGTATCAACAAAAACACGAACAATTAGATCGCGTCTCTACGATATCCACACGAACAGCGTAATCTCCGAATTTTTCTCACGAACCCGGATAGAACTCACAAGAACTTGGGTCCTAGCCCTTTATTCTTGTTAATTAGTTGATTAATTCAACACTTGAATTAATCTTTGAGCAATATAGTAGGGTTTTGATTCTCTAATAAAAAAACTGTCTCTTAGACCTCTCTGGAATGAAACGTATGTTTCTCCTTTTCTTTTCTCTTTCTGGAGGCAGACAGCTAAATTGATATATTTATAGGCTTAGGGTTTCATAAACCTTAGCCAAACAGAATATTCTTAATCGTATTCTGATATACCTTTTATTTAATTTATTTCCTTAATTAATTAAATAATTAAATAGGAAATCAATTAATAATCAAATCCTAGTCTAACTAGGAAATTAATTAAAATATATACCATATATATTTATTAATTAATTATGATAAAATCAAAACTTAATCCTAGTCTAACTAGGAAAGTTTTTTAATTGCTTAAATAAGATTCATCTAATGAATTTAACCGTTCTGAATTACTTACTATTCTAAGTGTGCGACCATGTAGGTTCCCGTAATGTTGGCAATAATTATAAAATCATATTTCATAACTATAAACAATGAGCGGCGTCTAGCAACACATCATTGCTACCCAAATTACGAAGAATTATATGCTTCAAAGCAACCTAAACTGTGACTGATGTTACTATGTTGTAAATTCCTTTTGTTCTCAATATCTAGATTAAACACGAGACATTGACATGTCATTCTCGTATAGTTTAATCTTTATTTCTTGATTCCTGAATTAGCTAATCAAAACAAATGACAAATCATTTGGGCATGGCCATGCACTTATTAGCTTAATTCAATCAAGAGGCCATAGATATCATTCCCATGTTATAGGAAGAACGAATCCCATCTTGATCACTCACAACCCACTACATAAATTATTATATATCCAATCACCATCTTTATAATCCGCTCGTTAAGGGCAACGTTTGATGGAATCAAAATATACAATTCTTTATGTTGGGCACCATGATGACCTCAGGTCTAAGGAACAGTCAACACCATCATCACTATGAAATCATTTATGACTATCATAACATGATCCATGCAATGATTTCATAGCGGGTCGGTCCAGTACATGAATTCTCTAATTTATGCACTTATGTATTGTCCTTAATATCACATATTAATCAATCACACATTAGTCTTACCGTATTATTAATGTCCCTTTTAATAATACTCGACTAAGGACATTTAAGAATATACATTATATTCTAGGGACATTATTATTACAATAATTCATATAACAATTATAAATAATTGTGACAATAATAAAATGCCTTTAATTAATAGAATATTCATGATAATAAAATGTTAAACAATCATCAAATGATTGACTTTAGGACATTCATTCCAACAAACTCGCACTTGGACTAAAGCCAATCACTAACATATCTAATACCTAGTGACTCAGTGTGCTGATCATGCTTCTGTTGTGTCAGAGGCTTAGTCAATGGATCAGCTATATTGTTGTCTGTAGAAACTCTGCATATTTTCACATCTCCTCTAATAATGATTTCTCTCTGAAACAGAAGGTATCTTACTCATGCGTTCTCTCTCATCTTGTGTCTTTGGACACATATCTTTTGTGAGAGTGATGCCATGTGACATAGGAAGTAGTCCTCTCTTGGACTCTTGCATGCTAAACCGATTTAACACCTTGTCAATGTATATACTTTGACTTAAGCCAAGCATTTTTCTTGATCTATCTCTATAGATCTTAATACCCAAAATATAGGTAGCCTCGCCTAAATCCTTATTGAAAAACAACTCCCCAACCAAGTCTTAACTGATTGCAGAGCTGGAATATCATTCCCAATTAATAATATGTCATCTACATATAATACTAGGAAGATAATGGTACTCCCACTGAACCTTTTATATACACAAGGTTCATCTTCATTTTGTATGAAACCAAACTCTTTGATTGACTCATCAAAACGAAGATTCCAACTCCGAGAAGCCTGCTTCAACCCATAAATGGATCGTTGCAATTTACACACCTTTCCAGGGGCATTTGGATCCACAAAACCCTCAGGTTGTGTCATATACACATCCTCAAGGAGCTTTCCATTAAGAAAAGCTGTTTTGACATCCATTTGCCAAATTTCATAGTCTTGGTATGCTGCAATAGCAAGTAAAATCCGAATAGATTTAAGCATCGCAACCGGTGAAAAGACTTCGTCATAGTCTATACCATGAACTTGTTTGAAGCCTTTTGCAACCAATCGCCCTTTATAGGTATGCACATTTCATTCCATGTCGGTTTTCTTTTTGAAAACCCACTTGCACCCAATGGGTTTTACCCCTTCAGGTGGGTCAACCAAAGTCCACACTTGGTTGGTATACATGGAGTCCATTTCAGATTTCATGGCTTCAAGCCATTTCTCAGAATCTTGCCCAGTTATAGCTTGTTCGTAAGTTGTAGGCTCATCTTCTTCAATGAGCATTGCGTCCCCTGGTTGAGTTACGAGAAAATTATATCTCGCAGGCAACCTTCGTGACCTACTTGACCTACGTGGGCCTTGTGTATCTTGAGCCATTTCCTGTTCCATAACTTCTTGCGGAATTATCTCAGGTTCCACAACTACTTGTGAAACTGGCTCAAAATTCATCATCGGTTCTATGTTTTCTTGTGGTTCTTGAACAATTTCAAGTTCTACTTTCCTCCCACTAGTTTCTTTAGAGACAAATTGTTTCTCTAAAAATACTCCAGTTCGAGCAACAAACACTTTGTTCTCTGAAGGATTGTAAAAGTAATACCCTTTAGTTTCTTTAGGGTATCCCACAAAATAAAATTTATCAGATTTTGGTGCTAATTTGTCGGAAGCTAGACGTTTCACGTAAGCCTCACAACCCCAACATCTGATAAAAGACATACTAGGACGCTTCCCAATCCATATCTCTTATGGTGTCTTTTGAACTGCTTTAGATGGAACTCTGTTCAGTATAAAAACTGCTGTCTCTAGAGCGTATCTCCAAAAGGAGATTGGAAGATTTGCGTGACTCATCATCGATCTAACCATGTCTAACAAGGTTCGATTTCTTCTCTCAGACACACCATTTAATTGTGGTGTAGCTGGTGGAGTGAGCTGTAAGACTATCCCACACTCTTTCAAATAGTCACGAAATTCTTGACTTAAGTATTCACCACCTCGATCTGATCGAAGTACTTTTATACTTTTGCCAAGTTGGTTTTGTACTTCATTTCTGAATTCTTTGAATTTTTTAAATGATTCAGATTTATGTCTCATCAGGTAGACATAACCATACCTACTGAAATCATCAGTAAATGTAATGAAATACAAATACCCACCTCTAGCTTGTGAACTCATTGGTCCACATACATCAGTGTGTATTAGGCCCAATAAGACATTAACCCGTTCACTGTGTCCAGTAAATGAGGCTTTTGTCATTTTTCCTAACAAGCAAGATTCGCATGTCTCATATGATTCAAAATCAAATGAGTCCAAAAATCCATCTTTATGGAGTTTTGAAATGCGTTTTTCACTTATATGGCCCAAACGACAATGCCAAAGGTAAGTTGGGTTAGATTTGTTTAATTTAACCCTTTTATTATTTATGTTATAAATGGGCATGTCAAGATCCAATTCATACAAACCATTGATCATTGGAGCATTACCATAAAATATTTCTTTAAAATAAATATAACAAATTCTATTTTTAATATCAAAATAATATCCTTCCTTATCTAAATAAGAAATATAAATAATATTTCTGGTAATTGACGGAACATAATAACAATTATTAATTTCTAAAACAAGCCCAGTGGGCAAAGACAAATGATATGTTACTATAGCTAATTCAGCAACTCTTGCTCCATTTCCCACTCGTAGGTACACCTCGCCCTTGCCAAGTCTCCTACAGTTTTTTAGTTCCTGCACATTCAAAAAAATGTGAGAACCACAACCGGTATCTAATACCCAAGTAGTAGGAGTTGAGAGATTAATATCAATAACATAATTACCTGAAGTAGAAGTCTCACTTCTCTTCTTCTTTAGATCTTCCAAATACACTTTGCAATTCCTCTTCCAGTGACCAATTTCACCACAATGGAAGCACTTTGCATCCTTTGTAACCCCTCCTTTAGGTTTCAGTGCAGCAGCCTTGGGTTTAGAATTTTTGTTTTTCTTGTCCTTACCCCTTTTTTTGCTATTACCCTTTTGAACCATCAATATGGACCCAGGGTTCTGCTTTTGCATATTGCTTTGTGCAGTCTTTAGCATGTTATGGAGCTCAGTTAAAGTTCTGTCCAAACTATGCATATTATAGTTCATGACAAATTGACTAAAACTGTCTGGCAACGATTGCAGGACAAGGTTAATCGCCAAATGTTTATTCAACATAAATCCAAACTTTTCAAGGCTCTCAATGTACCCAATCATTTTGAGCACATGAGAATTAACAGAACTGCCTTCTGTCATTCTACATTGAAACAGTGCCTTAGAAATGTCATACATTTCTTGTCGAGCTTGCTCTTGAAACAATTGCTTGAGATGTTCGATCATTTCAAAAGCCTCAATGTTTTCATGTTGCTTCTGAAGCTCGGAGTTCATAGCTCCTAACATGAAACATGCAACATCCCCAGAGTCATCTTTATGCTTCTTGTAAGCATCTTTGTCTGTCTTAGGGGCAGTTACAGGGGGTTCCTCAGGAATCTTTTGCTCTAGGACATACAACTTCTTCTCTTGTCTGAGAACAATTCTCACGCTTCTGTACCAATCAATGAAGTTGGTCCCAACCAGTTTATCCTTCTCAAGGATGGATTGCACAGATATGTTGTTTGTAGTATTAGATGCCATGTTATTCTACAACAGAAAAATATGCCAATATAAATATCATGAATAAATTATTTAATAGGACTTTAATTAAATAATTCTCCCACTATTTTATTTGAATTAATATCCCTCTTATTAATTCTGAAAGTTCTAAACTTTCTAGTAGGCCAAGATCCATATTTCACCAATTATTGAGACAGCTTTGGCTGAAAAACTCAAAACTTAGCTATTTAGGTAAGCAACTCTTTATACAATTCTTGGAACAGTTGGGTAAATAACTCTTTATTTAAATTCATTTTATAGATAAAGGCCCAACTCTTTTCCTCTAGATTCCCAATCCTATTGGGCTTGTACTAGTTAAGTCCGACCCAATAGTTAATCGATGGAACAATGTACACTGCTTTGGCAGACTCTACATTTTCCTCTACGCCTTTTCAAGATAGAATCAAGCACTCCACTTTGGCGGAAACTACTTTAATTCGATCAAGAATTTGACGAGAGATAACTTATTGGAAGGAAAAACTTAATATATTTTTAATAAGGGATTATCTCACTGAATCATGAATTAAACTCTTTAACTCAATTAAATTTGATCTTATCAAATTATGAATTAAACTCTATAATTTAATTTAATTTGATCTTATCAAAATTATTATTGATACATGCAAATTGACCCAATAAATATTATCACATAATAATTATGCATGAAAATAAATTATAATTTATCACATAATACATATGCATAAGAATAAATCATAATTTATCAGATAATACATATGTATATAAAATAAATCACAATTCACCATTATATTAATTCTATAGAATTTGATTTCATCAAATTATATTATAAATTAATTATATCTAATTTGATCTCATCAAATTATATTATAAATTAATCTTATCAATTCATAATATTAAAGTAACTGATAAGCATCACATATTTATTATTACTATTACTTTATATTTAAATTAATCTCATTAATTCAATATATAATTTTTTGATCTTATCAAATTATATTATGAATTAATCTTATTAATTCTTTACAATTTGATCTCATCCAATTTAAACATGATATGAATTGATCAAATTAATTTTATAAAATAAAAAAATATTTATTTTATTATTCTTTGATCGTAATCTGTTGTCCTTAAAAATTTTAAATTGTAATCAAAACAATTTTGATACAAAAATTAGCTTTAAAAGCTTAATCTGTAAAAGGAAAAAAAATGTCCCCACCAATTGATTGTATTTTGATTGATTCACAATCAACTAAATAAACATTGGTTCAAAACATAATGATTAAAGGGACTTCTTTTCTTTAATTCAACACACAGAAGAATCCAAGCAATACTGGTGCATAAATTCAACTAAGTTGTAGGCTGCAACAATTGACCAAAAGCCTTCACTCAATCCAGAAACATCATGATTGTTTCTTTTGACTCAAAATGGTGGCCCCACAGTATTTGATTAAAAACCACAATTCAGTCAAATTTGCACTTCTGTTTTGACGTCAATAGTTGACCATCAAAACCAAAACAACACACTGTTCATAATTTTACGCATTTTTCATGAATAAACATTGCGCAAATCACACGAAATTATTTAATCATTTATTCATGAAGCATGTAAATTTGATCTTATTAAACAATAAATAATTATATCTCATATATAAATAATTTATTTACATACTTTCAATCATAATAGACAGTGTTTTAAACATATGGCTCTGATACCACTTTTGGGAATTAAACAAGCATAAGCAGCGGAAATTTAAAAATTTAATTCCCTAAGCCAAGATCAGTTTAAAACAACAATCTATTATATGTTTAGAACATACCATTTTGGTGCGCCTTTCGTACTGTTGAAGCATCAACAAAAACACGAACAATTAGATCGCGTCTCTACGATATCCACACGAACAGCGTAATCTCCGAATTCGTCTCACGAACCCGGATAGAACTCATAAGAACTTGGGTACTAGCCCTTTATTCTTGTTAATTAGTTGATTAATTCAACACTTGAATTAATCTTTGAGCAATATAGTAGGGTTTTGATTCTCTAATAAAAAAACTGTCTCTTAGACCTCTCTGGAATGAAACGTATGTTTCTCCTTTTCTTTTCTCTCTGGAGGCAGACAGCTAAATTGATATATTTATAGGCTTAGATTTTCATAAACCTTAGCCAAACAGAATATTCTTAATCTTATTCTGATATACCTTTTATTTAATTTATTTCCTTAATTAATTTAATAATTAAATAGGAAATCAATTAATAATCAAATCCTAGTCTAACTAGGAAATTAATTAAAATATATACCATATATATATTTATTAATTAATTATGATAAAATCAAAACTTAATCCTAGTCTAACTAGGAAAGTTTTTTAATTGCTCAAATAAGATTCATCTAAGGATAATTTAAACCTTCGTCTCTGATTACTTACGGATTCTAAGTGTGTGGACCCTGTAGGTTCCCGTAATGTTGGCAATATTATAAAATCATCATTTCATAACTTAAACAATGAGCGGCGTCTAGCAACACATCATTGCTACCCAAAATTACGAAGAATTATATGCTTCAAGAGCAACCTAAACTGTGACTGATGTTACTATGTTGTAAATTCCTTTTGTTTCTCAATATCTAGATTAAACACGAAGGACACATTGACATGTCATTCTCGTATAGTTTAATCTTTATTTAACTAGGATTCCTGATAGCTAATCAAAACAAATGACAAATCATTGGGCATGGCATGCACTTATTAGCTTTAATTCAATTCAAGAGGCCATAGATATCATTCCCATGTTATAGGAAGACGAATCCCATATGATCACTCACACAACCCCATACATAAATTATTATATATCCAATCACCATCTTTATAATCCCCTCGTTAAGGGCAACGTTTGATGGAATCAAAATATATAATTCTTTATGTTGGGCACCATGATGACCTCAGGTCTAAGGAACAGTCAACACCATCATCACTACGAAATCATTTATGACTATCATAACATGATCCATGCAATGATTTCATAGCGGGTCGGTCAAGTACATGAATTCTCTAATTTATGCACTTATGTATTATCCTTAATATTACATATTATTCAATCACACATTAGTCTTACCGTATTATTAATGTCCCTTTTAATAATACTCGACTAAGGACATTTAAGAATATACATTATATTCTAGGGACATTATTATTACAATAATTCATATAACAATTATAAATAATTGTGACAATAATAAAATGCCTTTAATTAATAGAATATTCATGATAATAAAATGTTAAACAATCATCAAATGATTGACTTTAGGACATTCATTCCAACAGTTGGTGTTGAGGATCATTTTGTGGGCTTATCATATAAGGCTTTTGGAAGCTTTGACTTAGATAAGGGATCAGAAACACGTCAAGCGGCCTTTCAATACCACTCAAGTCCTAGAGAGCTAAGTTTTAAAAAGAAAAAATTATCTTTCCATTCATGGATTGAGCTTGGCTTTCCACTAAGAAGTTTTTATGTCCTCGAACGGCGAGTGAAGTAATACGAGCTTGGCTTTCAGGAAATTCTATTGCTATGGGGATAGCATCTGTAAATACTTGATCTACAACAATATGTGCAGTTTCTAAGTTCTTTTTTACATACTTAGAACTTTCTACTTCTACGGGCTTAGAAGTTCCTCCTATACTTGTTTTTCTTACTTTTACAATGCTAAAATTTTTTGTAGTTTTTAAAGTCTTGGCTATATCAGTTTGACTATACGAACTAGAATCATAATGAGTACTATCTGAAGTGGTGTGAGCATATTCATGTGCAGGTGAAGCAAATTCATGCGAATGAGAAGTAGGATGGATTTTTTAAGAGGAATTATAGTGTTATGACGCAGACATTACTTACTTTTAATATCGGAAAAATATTACAGTGTTATGACACAGACATTTCAGAGAGCCAAATCTGAAATGCCCTATTTATAGGATTAAGAGAGAGGAATTTGTACCAATTTGAGAACTGTAATGGAAAGATGTGCTGCCAAAATTGATGTTAGGTGCAATAATAGCTAAAACATTGTTGAAAGCATGGTATCGTGTTTTTCAGAACATGATGTCAGAAAATAATGTGAAATTTATAGATCGGTATTATACCAAACTTTCTATTTAGGTCGACACGAATAAATGCATACTGACTTGAGGGGCTATTGACGAGGGTCAAATTCTACTCTAAGTATAATACCTTAGAAATAGTGTTGGAATGCAATAAGTATTCTTCAACTCATTGGAGTTCAACTCTTGTTCAGCTATAATCACCATTTTGTATACAACTTAGGAATTGTATTTCTACTACAACTCTAATGCTAGAATAAACCTTACACAAGATACGCGCTAAAGAGTTTTAATGCAAGTCTAACTCAGGTATGTATCATATATATGCATATATATATATACCCCCTCCACCATTAATGTGTGGGATTCAATTCTTCATTACATATCGCTTTGGCTTAAGGCTCATAACTGACTTAGGCTTTGGAGTTCATTCCATGGGTCAATCCCTAGATTTTCTTGTAGGTATTTGACGTGCTTTGGACGATCTAAAGACCTGCCGCGATGTAAATTTTTGAGACTCATCAACAACGACAACAACAACGATGACAACGACGATGACAATGACGATGACAACAACTGAGTACAAACGTTTATATATATAGTTTTAAAATTTTTAATATAAATAAAAAAATTGTAAATAATTAGAAAAACTAAAAGGGCTCTTGAGTGGAACACTATATTATATCTTGTGGTTCCCTTTGAAACAATTTATTATAATAGCAATTTTTAGTTTGAATGAGAAAATTATTCTCATTTGAAATTAACGCTGATATTTAATCATTTCTCCATTCTTTGACTGATTTTGCACTAGTTCAATATGCATTCTCAACCTCTTCTCCATCAAAACACTTATAGTATATTTTAATGAATTAAGAGGATATAAAAACATAAGCAAAATGACGATAGAAGTTCAATCAACAACATTAAGTTTAATTTTCTTAATTTGAAAGTATAGTCAACTATAGATTTTTAAAATATTTTTAATATAATAAAATTAACACAGTTTAATTCTTTTCACACATAATTACCATCAATATACATATTTTCATACATTAAACATGTTTAATATTATTTATACATATTACACATATTTTCATATAATACACATATTTACATATATTATACATATCTACACACAATACATATATTTATAATAGTTATATATATTTTCACACACTATGTATATAAAATGTGAAGCTTATATGTTCTATGCATGCAGTTGTAGTATTTAGCTGCATCGATATTACTGATGGTGCGCTAAAGCGTTTTCTAACTCCGTGTCATGAACGACCATTTTGAGATATTCAATGGAACTATGAATTGCTGCTTTCCAGCTGTAATAATAAGTTGGATGTTTGGAATTAGGTGGACATTCAAATTTAACTGCTAGCGGGGTTGAGTTCATGTGGCCACTATTATTACTTTCATTATCTTACAACGTTTCAGCATGATGTGTGGGTATTGAAAAAAATTGAAAAATCATCCACACCGAATAAAGCACACAGTACTACATGTATAGTGTATAAATTACAACTTATTTATTTTTAGTGATTGATTTTAGTTTTAATATTTTAAAATCGCATGTTACGGTATGATTTTATTTTGTAAAATTAAAATTGCAAAAAAACTGCGCCTCAAAAATATAGTAATAGTAATATAATTGAATATATAATTTTACATAATATTTATTGATAATTTTGCTTAATTTCTTGTATTTAGCCATTTACCTTATATTTCTGATTATGTTTTAGTAATTTTTGTCATATATCAAAAAAATATACATATGACATATATTCCAAAACTTAAATAAGTTAATTTTTGTTATGCTTTATTTTTGTTATTACTCATGTTCTATTCTTATCCGTGTTTCTATGTTATATATTTTTTTTATTTGGCATAACCTCTATTTCAAGGTGGGGCGCCACTCCCTAATATATTGATATAATTTTTGGGTGATGGATATACCCTAATATCACAGTTACAAAGAATGGCCATCTTGATTACTGGACCATTTACAAGCATAAGCCTAATGGTTTAATGAACAAGAGGCAAGACCAAAAGGTGGAGTACTACTCCATTTACAAAATCGGCAAACATTTAAAGCACAAATTGGAGTACTACTCCATTTACAATATCTGCAAATTAAAAGCACCAATTGGAGTACTACTCCATTACAAAAAAATACAGCCGTCAAAACAAAACTAGATACATCAATCTAGAATAGTTTAGGAAATGATTATTTTCCTAACCCTGCAAGAGAAGATTCCACACAAAGAATACAATTCCAACAGTAGCGCTATATCACGATGTAGCATACGGATAACACACGTTTCTTAAGCATGAGCATATAATCATACTTCAAGGATCACAAGCAGTTAAATATCTCACCTTTTACCCCAACAATCAGGAGAGTTACATCACACCATTTTCCAAACTAGCCCAGAAAGCAACTAAATAGTAAATAACAAGAGACCAGTCTTCATCCCAATTTTATCACTTTACAGTATCATCTTGTTACTGTTCCCTTATAAAATGCAAATTCACAGCATTACCACAACCCAGTATAGGTGATATAATGAAATGTGTGCACACAGAATCCCTTATCATTACCCCAGCAAACACAGTTCACAGCCACAATGCACATTTAATGTCTAATGTACCTGGTGCAGCAAGAACTCAAGCACAAAGCCTTTCACAGTACACAACATTTTCTATATTATGTCAAAAGATTATAATGTATCCCAAACTTCAATGTCATATATGCATGTTGAGACAGTAAAGGTGATACGAATCCCGGATCGATTCGCTCCAAACGCTGGCGTGTATGTCATGGTAGCAATTGTAGGACCTTCGAATAAAATCAATGAACAAGAACAACCCAACAACAACTTGTGATTTGGAAATTAAGGAACTAACAAATTAGTCCGCTTCAACCAAAACTAACAGTTCTTAATTGATGTAAATAGGCAAACCCTTCACAGGAATACAAATTCACACGTAAGAAATCAATCGCTGAAATCTTATTAAAATATCTCTTAAAAACATTCTCTTCTCTGCTCTTACAACTGAATGAAACACATATTTATAGGCCTAAAACAAACCCTAGATGAATTATACCATAAAAGGAAACTTTTAATAACTGAAATCCTAAATTATCAAAAAAAGAAAATAAATTACGCTGAATATTTCCCGCACGTCGCGACATGGGGACAGCCCGACTTCGCGACGTAGGGAACAAACTACTCATTTTCTAGACGTCCAACGCATAATGATAGACGTCACGACGTGCATGGATATTGCTATGTCGGAGGTCCTCCACGTCACGACGTGGATTCCCGTCCACGTCCTTGAACTCCTTATTCGCATCAGTCCCTCCGTCGTGAAAAAGATTTGTCCTCAAATCTGTGACATTACTTGGAAAGACATCAACAGCTGTGCATATCAAGGCTTGTTTGTTAACACTCTCCTTGTGGCCGGGTCTAGTTCCCTCACCGGACTGCATATCCTGGGCAATCTTACACTGATCCTTGTAAACCTCCAACGGATGAAGAGACATTAATACCATTTTTCGGCCATCCTTTTCTAAAGAATACACATTATTTTGCCCAAAATGTTTCACTCCACGGTCATACATCCATGGCCTTCATAGAAGCACGTGACTAACTGTCGTTGGAACCACATCACATAATATTTCATCTCGATAAGCTCCAATCAACAATGAAATCAGAGATTGTTTAGTAACCTTTGTCGAAGATTCTTGTTGCATCCATTATAAGCTATAGGGAAAAGGGTGATCTTTCATAGGTAGCTGCAGCTTATTCAGCATCAAGGTACTAACAATATTAGTACAACTCCTACTGTCCACGAGAAAATTGCAAGTTTTACCATTAATTGTACCTCAGGTATGGAAAATTTGTATACACTTGTAATCTTCAGTCTTCAACATCGGATGTGACGTTAAAACCTGTCGAAGCACTAAGAGTTCACCATTTTCTGGCTCATAGCACACTTCTTCGGCCTCTTCAAGAGCTGGCATACAGTGGTCAAAATCCGTTTCTTTCACCACAACTCTATTTGGACAGACGATGAATGCACTTTTGCTAGGACATTGAGCTGCAACATGTCCAAATCCCTGACATCTATAACACTGACAAAGTCTAGCAGGTGTCTTGGCACTTGACTTCCAAGAAGCTTCCACTTTCTCTTGCACCTCAACCTTAGGATGGTTAATCGGCTGTGATTCTGCTATAACTGTCTTCCATGGGAAAGTAGAAATAGATCTCGATGTCCTCTTAAGCATTAACTATTTTTCCACCTCCGTAACCTTATGAACCAACTCATCAAGGTCTAAATAATGATAAACGACAATAACCTTAGCAATTTCGCGATTCAAACCACTAATGAATCTGGCAAAGTTGCATTTTTATCTTCATGAACCTTTGCTTGACTAATCACCATCTGCATATCCTTACAATACTGATCAACATTTCGATCCCCTTGAGTCATATTTTGTAACTTCAACCACTGGTCCATGTAGTAGTAGACTAGAATAAACCTCTTATGCATAATGTACTTAACATCCTCCCAAATCCGAATTGGCCTCTCTCCCATTCTCTGTCGATAAGCACATAGGCCATCCCATCATGCGCTAGTATACCCTAAAACTCCATAACCGCTAGACAGATTCGCATCTCCTCGGAATATTGATAGAATTCAAAAATGTGGTCAGCCTTACAAACCCATTGCAGAAACTTTTCAGGATCCTCGCTGCCAATAAATGTTGGCACCCTCATCTTTCCCTCATTTTCAGTGGTAGTAGTTTTTGGTGTCCATCGTCAAGAACTCTCCTCATACTCAGAACCCACCTCATCTATATCATCCAGTAAAGGTTTTCGCACAGGTTTAGGAGCTGGTGAACTCAATTGTTTCACCTTCCGTTGCAACTGCTGATAATCAATACACACTTTGGTAAGCTGTTCTAACACAACAGCCAATTGCACCTCAATATTCTGATTAATGCTAGATTCACCTTTTTTGCTCATATTATCAAATCCAAGAATTCCAATAAACAAATCAACCAACAGTAATAACAATATAACTAATAACACCACACAAGATATAGTCGTTGATACTCAACACAAATCAAGATCTATGTTAAACTTGCGACTATCAAACAACTTGAATTCAATTTTGAAAGGAAAATTAAAAACCTGATTTTTGTTCGAAGACCATGAACTCTGATACCACTTGATATGAAACCCGGATCGATTTGCTCCAAACCCTAACTTGTATGTCACGGAAGCAATTGCAGGACCTTCGAATAAAATCAATGAACAAGAACAACCCAACAACTCGTGAGTTGGAAATTAAAGAACCAACAAATTAGTACGCTTCGCGCAAAACTAACAGTTCTCAATTGATGTAAATAGGTAAACTATTCGCAGGAATACAAATTCACACGTAAGAAATCAATCTCTGAAATCTTATTAAACTATCTCTTAAAAACATTCTCTTCTCTGCCCTTACAACTAAATGAAACACTTATTTATAGGCCTAACACAAACTCTAGACGAATTATACCATAAAAAAGGTGATAATGTCCAACCTAACATCAGCAGCTGGACTATAAATAGGAGAAACCAACCTAACTCAGCAACTGGTGCTCCTTCAATTGCTTACCTTACTAGATGTATGAAACCTCGAATCTCACGCTTTTAATCTCTTTCAGCACGTCTCTATCCATATATTCTAATATGAGGTGGTACCTCTGGAAGGGCTCTTGCTTTTAGATTTGGGCATATGAATCTTATGATAAAGGTTGACTTCTATTCCTTTATCTGAAGTTTTGCTTCTGAGCTGGTGAGCTGAAGTGGGAGTAGCCGCTTTGAAAACGCATTTTTCCTATTTTCTCTGCTTGGCCTTTTCTCTTTTTTGTGTTTTTGATTCCACCATTGTAAATGCCTTCCATTTGAGAGATTGCATCTGCCGGGCCTTTCTCCTCTGATTCTTCCTGCACAGATAAATTATCAATATCAGAATGTACCTTGTCTGTAATTACATGTGACGTACCATCAAGTATCTGAGCTTCTTTCTCAATTCGGTCATTTTTTTCTGTGACGAGCTCCTGCAAATCCTGTTGCTCCTTTTGTTGCTGTTTCTGTTCTTCAATTGCTAAATGTGAAGCTTCCGATTCTGAAGCCACCTTTCCTTTTGTTGAACATTTAGGGATCTCTTTATCATTCTGGACAAAATCAGAATGTTCTTCCACCACTAGAATTTGTTTGTCCTTATCTTTTTCCATCGGCTTCTTAGCAGTACATTTATTCTTGGCATTTGTTGCAAGCTTCTTATGATCATTTTGGGAGCTAGTTTTGAGTTCCATTCTTGAACATGGATTACAAGCTTCAACATGATGTCCCATTTTGCAACACTTAGAACAATATTGTGGCCTATTTTTAACTACAATTTCTTTCCATTTTTCCTGTTCTTTGCTACCAAGCCATATTTGATTTGGTTTAGCCTGAAGGATATCCATCTCCATGCATACACGAGCCTCACTTGGTCTGAGTATGATATCCACTGAAGCCATTGCCAAGTCCATCTTCAAAGGTCTCCCAGTCACCATTGCAAGGGTGTGTAATTTCTCTGGTTCAAACATATGCAGTGGCAGCAAGGGGAAACTAATCCAGACATGGGAAATTGATGGTTTTATTCGGGGGTCATATTCCTTTATCCATCTAAAGATCCTGGCTTGATAACCCGCAAAAATCCAGTATTTCCTAAGCCACATTCTCTATGTTATATGTTATATTAGCTATGTTATATTATGTTATATTAGCTATACATATAAACATTTTTCTTTTCACATACAAAACTGGGATATCCACAATTATTTGCACATTATTAGACCAATATATACTTCTAAATAATTTATGGAGGGTGTGCCTGGTCAGTAGGTTTAAGGAAAAGGAAAGGGAATGAAATGAAAAGATTGTGCTTGATAGTGTATAATCATTCCCTTAATATTTTTTTCATATACCAATTTTGGAGAATGCTCCATACCTTTCTATTTTAGAGGGAATGAAATTATTATCATCATCATTCTTTACTACGATCATCACCATTACCATTGTTATTCCTCTTCATGAACTAAAAACACCCTGAATCATAATTTTTTAATCTTTAATTATTAGAATGTGATTTTGTTTTACGTACGAATATTATCTCCTAACTTATACATAAATATTATCACATTAAATTAATTGTACTACTAGATAGTAAATGTGTTAAAAATATTATCACATTAGAGTAATGATAGATGAAAAATATTTATATTTAGTTACAAGTATAGTTTTGAAAGCATGTTCATAATCCCATGCACATTAATCCTAATATACTTTTTATGTAATCTAAAATTTCTTTAGTTAATTTTTTTTTCTTATATTAAAATTTAACTTTATTTCTAAAATTCATTTTCATAATATCAAATAGTAGGCACTACACCCAAAAATTAATTTTTAAATTTTAATGGTTGATTATGGTTTTCATTTTTCACAAAACACAAACTATGGTCAGGTTATAATTTTTATGCAAAATCGTTCAAAATGCACTATGTATACCCATAGTATGCTGAATGATCAAAATAATCCAATAACGCCATAACCCATATTTAATACTAAATTCTTATAACCCAAGGATACAAACCAAATCAGATTGATTTTTTTATCAAAATAAAAGTGCTATGTAAACTTTTCAAAGGAAAATTGGGCATAATCAAGATGAAATCATTAAAATATCATTTAAATTAGAGTGTTGACTTCCTTTTTCATTTTCGAGTATTGAAATAGTACTTCTGTGCCTTGGAAAGTTTTTGTAAAATAACTACGGTAAGAAGAAAAAAGAAGAAGACACTCCTGGCCCAAAAACAAATATAACAAAAAAAGTCACTAAACTTATCGAATTAACTTCTCATTGATGTATTGTTTCATCGAGACTTAGTCCAAACCATGATGGTATTTTCTTGTTCCTAAGAGAGTCTCTTTCATCTTGTTAGGTTTATGCTCTACTTCAAGTAAGGATTTGCCTGATTTGGATTTGTACATATAGGACAAAAACCCCCATTACTATTGTTTTATTATGACTTTCTGCCCTTTTTTTAATTGTAATATATTTCATACCTTCTACTAAATATTTATTAACATTAATAATAATCAAAATTTGAAAGTGTTCAATTAGAACATGAAAACGTAACTAAATTAGTCCTACTTACTCTTCGGGATGGAATGGAAGAAGAGAGGGAATTCTCGAACACGAAAAAAGATCCAATGAATTCAAAAGAATTGAACAAGAAGCTATATTGAGATGACAATCTCATGTACAGTTCTGTAGAGTAGCTGTAAGGGTGGCTTATCTGTCAACTTTTCCACTATAAGCCTCGAAAAACCAAACTTTGACTTACATAAAGTTGCCAGAGTACGATTAGCCTATGGACTTGAAATAATTGCTTATATACCCGGTATTGGCCATAATTTACTAGAACATTTTGCAGTCTTAGTAAGAGGGGGAAGTGTTAAGGATTTACCTAGTTTTCAGACTAATTTTACAAGAATCATTGAAGAAATAAACATTCTCTTTAACCGATGTGGGGTAAAACACTTCTCACAAAAACTACTATGAAATCGCTTCATATTAGACATAGTTGATATATAAAATAGGCAATTAATCGCGCATTTTATAATTGAATAGGAAGCTAAAAGAACATGACACTTTTTAATATTATAATGATACTTTTAATATTATACTGATACTTTTATATATTATAATGATACTTCTGATATTATCAATGATACTTTTTAATGTTATAGTGATACTCTAATATTTTGAGTGATACTTTTTAATGTTATAGTGATACTTTTTAATATTATCAGTGATACTTTTTACTGTTATAGTGATACTTTTAATTTTATCAGTACTATTTTTTAATGCGATGGTAATAATTTTAGTGTTGTAGTGATACTTTTAATGTTATCAGTGATAATTTTTAATGTTATAGTGGTATTTTTTTAATTTTACTCTTATAGGAGATAATGATACTTTTTAAGTTATAGAGATACTTCTAATATTATCAATGATACTTTTTAATATTATAATGTGAGACTTAAAATCTTAATCTTACTTATTTTGATGATTAACAAACAATTATGTTTATGCTAATGGTTGAAAAAGTGTTTCAATGAAAGAGATATGCAAAGAAGCTAAGCATGGAGCTCTATCATATGGAGAAAGAATTGAAAGAAGCCAAGCATGGAGCTCTATCATATGGAGAAAGAATTAGAGGTGCAAAAGATATGAAAGTATGGTAAATTAGGTTATTTCCCCAAGCCTAAAACCTTATATTATCAAGAAGTTGATTTACTCTTTTAAGGCTCAAGTAAAAATATTTTCAAAGTATTTTTAATCTTCAAATGATGCTCAAGTAAAAATGTTTTCAAAGTGTTTTTAATCTTCAAATGATGCCGAATAAATCTGCCAGCGTTCATTATTTCGATCATATCTCTCTCAAATAAAATCCAGATGGAGTGATTTCGGTGCCATTGGAAAGCTAAGAGAAGGGGCTACAACTTTAATATTTTACGGTTTTCCAAATGCTGTCGGGATCATATCGAAAAATGGCTCACAACGTTTCAAACGACCTTGGCCACGTTTCGGCCGGCCGAACCTGTCGTCCGAAACTGTCCAGAGAAAATGTTCTTGCTGTCGAGTTTAGGACGACCCTTTCGGAAGACCTACCCTTCTGAAACACCCGTCCGAAACTTTCGGACGACCTACCCATCCGAAACACCCGTCCGAAACTCATAACGGCTAGTTTTTTTAATGTCAAACATGAACGTTTTTTTGTCATCTTCTTAAGGGTTTAAATACCACCAAATGCACAAACGTTAAAACATCTCTCCCATTGATTCCTTGAGCTTCTAATCTTGAAAAACACTCTCTACAACTCTTGCACAACACTTTGATTTTACAAGAATCAAAAGATTAAAAGTTCTTGAGCCTATCTTTGAGTATTTCATACCATTCTTGAGCTATATAGTTTGAGTTGTAAATTTTATTATAGGAATCATATTGTGAGCTTCACTTTATCATATCCACCCTATTTGAGGGCTGTTATTTTATTCTTAAACATCTATTGTAAGTGATTGAAATCCTAAGTTGGGAAACTTGGGTAGTGGAAGTAAAGTGCTCCAAGGGGGAGACTTGAACCACTATAAATTGGTTGGTTGAAATCCTAAGTTGAGATACTTGGTTTGTAAAAGTGGTTGTTTTGATCTCACCACTAAAAAAGAGATCACTTCATAGTGAAGAGGTTGAAATCCTAAGTTGGAAAACTTGAGTAGTAGATGTAGAGTGCTCCAAGAGGGAGACTTGAACCACTCTAAATTGATTGTGTCAATTGCTCTTTATTGCTTTCAGTTTTTACTATTATTTCATTTTGATCATGCTTTAATATATTGCAATTGGATTGAAGTATTTATTCATTGTATTGTTGAAATATCAAGTTTAACATTCTTTAGTATTACACTTGTTGCAAGTCACACTACTCACTCATTGTTACTGGATTTGAGTTGATTGGTATAAGAAATTTTTAGAAACCTAATTCACCCCCCCCTCTTAGGTTGCCTTTAAAGCTTACATATAGTGATACTTTCAATATTATAATAATACTTTAATGTTACAGTGATACTATAATATTATCTGTGATACTTTTAATATTATCAATGATATTTTTTAATGTGATAATAATAATTTTAATGTTACAGTGATTCTTTCAATGTTATCAGTGATACTTTTTAATGTTAAAGTGATATATTTTAATTTTTCTTTTATAGCATATAGTGATACTTTTTAAATTATAGTGATACATTTTAATGTTATAATGATACTTTTAATATTATATATAGTGATACTTTTAATGTTATCAATGATACTTTTTAATTTTACATGGATAATTATATAGCAGATAGTGGTATTTTGGTCACTCACTGGATAAACTTTTTTGTAGGCATCGGTAGTAATATTTTGTATTCGAGAGTGATACTTTTTTGTGGTAGTATGTCTATAATTTCCTACCACTTTTATCTTACGTTGAAATGCAATTAACTCGCTGTCGGATATGAACCCACTTGATAGGAAACTAGTTGAAAACTTTTTATACAAATTTCATGTAACACAAGAAACAAAAGAATGTTTCCTAAATCTAAATGACTTGTTATAAAAATTCTATGTAAAATAAGAAACCAAAGAATGCTTCCTAATTTTAAAAGAATACAACATCGAAAAGAATACCAGACATACCCTATCAAATTTTCCTCTTGAATTGTACCTAAAGCAAATTCTCGCATACAATAATTTTATAAATACCATGATTTCTCCACATTCTATATAATTTTATAAACCCCCAACATGTTAAATTGGATTAGATTTCAAGTCATAATTCTCATTCATGATTAATTTCATTTAAAAACTTTACCATCATTAAGAAAATTCTTCAATCACCATCAGAGTCAAATTAGAAATTATGAACAAATTTCTCCGTAACAATTGTTAACAAAATTAATTTAGATGAACCATGGAATGACATAAATCTAATACCAATTTGTTAAGAATTTTGTGGTGGGTCGAATACCAATTTTTTAAGAATAAATCTAAATAATATACAGAATTAAATTATCAATCTAATAAAAAATATATGGAGTACACCAATAGGAGTGCAAACACTAAGGATTAATGTGTTCCAATCAATATAACCTATTCCATGGGTGAAAAGGAGAAATTCATTAATTGAAAAAGAGGTACAAAGGTAGAAATGATATAATCACAAATCTAGTTTGGATATTAGCGCAAAATATCATGGTCAGGAACAAGATTCGCCCAATTGTACCAACCCTAATTTGTCTTTGAAAATCTAGCTTCGGTAAATTATCACAACAGTTCCTTAATTTTTCAATAACTATCATTTTGGTTCATAACTTTAAAAAATTACATTTTGACCTCTCAACTTGTACTTTGTCAACCAAATAGTCCCTAACTCATTTTTCATCCATTTAACAAGAAGACCGTCTGTCATGTGCAATAAAATTCAATTTGAAGGACCAAAATTTAAATTTTTAAGATTAAAAATCAAAATGATACTTATTTTCAAGTTGAGGAACTATTAGAGTTATTTACCCATCTAGCTTTGATAACTTCTTACAAGTTCATCATACTCTAACTCTTCCCTAACTCTTCCATACCTAAATCAAACTTTTAATTGAGGTCCGCTTGAAGATTACTTAGAGTGTGTTTGATAACTCAATTTAGATTTGAAATTAATTCATTCAAACCTTGATCAAATAACTTTGTTTAATAACTTTGTTTAAAATTCTTCTATGATTTTAAACAATAAAATCTAACTTATCCCCTAATTTTAGGACACGCTCAGACCTAAAGTTTTAAAATAAAATTAAATATGCCATAACTAGTCACAATATATTTCGAATATGACATAATTTTTCGTACTATTTCTTCAATATGTTCTACCATCTCAATTTTCTTCTTACTTCTATATTCTAATATTTTTATTTAATATACTTTCTTTCTTCTTTCTATATTCTAATATTTTTATTCGATATGCCTTGCTTCTATATTTTAATATTTTTATTTAATATAAATGATTTGATAAATAATTTATTATATTTTAGAATTTGATTAATCCTTTTTGCATTCTCCTTTTTTTTTAAACAAGTTTTGGTTAACTAAAAATTATATTTACAAAATTTTTAAAAGATAAAATCCAAAAATGGAACACCGTGAATATGTAGAGGTCACAAATATATGCATTTCTATGATAAATTTTTATGCTCAAAGTTATTAAATTTCATAATTTTTATTTTTCAGAATTATATTGTATACATCTTTGATAATAATTTGATTACTTGTTTAAAAAGTAATATATTGCAATTTTATTGAGAAAATAAATAATTGAAGGATAAAATGGCATTATTTGATTCATTCAGATATCATATCAATATGGTTATAAAATAAGTTTAATTATTTCAGCATTAAGATTCAGAGATTTAAAACTAATTGTTTGGTTATTTAAAATTCAAACACTTAATAATTTAAAATTTCATATTTGAGTTTTATCAAACAAGCCATTAGTTTTCTAGCTTAATTCTTAACCCTAACTAGTTCTAACTTGTCTGAACCTAATTGGAGCCTTGATAATAAACTATATATTCTAGTAACCTAATTTGATAACATTATGTTATAACCTAGTTTTGATAACAATTTTGCTTATGTGGTTCTAATCTACCCTACCTCTATCTTGCGTAGAACAAATCTTGAATTTTGATTTCCATGAAGGTTAACTTGGCTTAATAGAGCAACTCCTAGCTCCGATTGGTCCTAACTTGTCTAACCTTGACTTGTTTCTTAATAATAAATAGTTTTGAGGAAAAACTACCAAAATAGTCACTAATATTACACAAAAAAATTTATTTTGTCATCCACATTATAAATTATACATTTTAGTCACTAACATTTAAAAAAACATCAAATTAGTCACTCAAACCAAACATTGTTATATTTTTTAACATAGAAAACACACGTTCACATCACTGGTCATTTAACAAAATGATAAAAGTGAAAAATTAATTTATTCTTCAGATAAAACTCTTCACTAAAATCAATTTGTCATCGTCCACTGCCTTCTATTCGTTAAATATTTCTATATTAGTTGTGGATATAAATAAATCTTAAATGGTTTTGTTTGAAAATTAATTTTTCACTTTTACCTTTTTATTAAGTGGTACATGATGTAAACGTGCATTTTTTCTGTTAAAAAAAACTAACAGAATTTGATTGATTACTAATTTGATGTATTTTTTAAATATCATTAACTAAAATACATCATCTTTAATATAGATTACAAAATAATTTATTTGTGCAATATCATTAGCTATTTTTAGCAATTTTCCCTAATTTTGATAATACGGTTTGGTACATATTTGTTATAGCCTAATCGTAATACTAGTTCGCCTCATTTTGACAACTCTAACTCATCTATGATAACTTAAATCTAATGGCTTCTTATATAATTTGTTTAGATTTCACTTTAAGAATTATATTTCATCTTTGATAATATGGATCTAATGGCTTCTTGCCTAACTTTCATGGGTTCTAATTCTCCCCTGATTTGTTAAGATTTTTGTTATCAATTCTTAACCTAGTTGATGAAATCGTGAAGAACAGAATTAAAGGAAAAGAAAGAACAGTTATTAGAGAGAGAAATTTTAGAAGATGGAAAGTATCTCAATTCTTGTATAATCGACTTACTCCAACTAACTTCCCTTTTTTAACAACTTCCCCTTCTAATGGTTAGCTGCTAGTTGTAAAGCCACCTAAGCAAATCCTTACATTAACTTTGCAAGGTTACTAACTATTACAATACAAAAGCATAATTACCTCTACAATTAAAATGTTACTATTATGTGTTGAATCATAACAATATTCCTCCCTTTCAGCAAATCCTTGTCCTCAAGGACTGAAATCTAGGAATTCAGCTTCGATCAACGATTTATCCTCCCAAGTAGCTTCCTCTCGAAGTAGTGACCATTGTATGAGCCACTGGATGATAGCTCATTGTCCTCGAATTAGCACTTTCCTCTGCAAGGCTGCGACTGGTTCCACTTTGAATTGATCCTCCAAGGTCGTTGCTGGTAGTGTAGTCATATCAGGAGTAGATGATCCGATGTATTTCTTAAGTAATGATACGTGAAATATTGAATGTAAGCTCGATCTAAGAGGAAGCTGCTTGGGAGGATAAATCGTTCAATAACGAATTAAATTCATAAACTCTTCAGTTTATTGAATTTATTCGGTTCATTGAATCTGTTCCATTCTAAATAAATGTCAATTCAATAAAAGTGGGGTTGATCAGACCTGCACGTTTTGTTCATTTTCCTAACCACTTGAGAAACTAATTTCTCATTCACAATATTAGTTTATATCCAATAGTTTTGTCTAAAAGGCTGGAGTTTGAGATAAACTACATCCCCTACTTGAAACTCCCTCTTGGTTTTGCCCTTGTCTACATACTGGTGCTTCATTCGCATTTGACCCGCATGAAAATGTTGTCTCAAGAGCTAGAACATGTGCTTTCTGTCCTGAATGAAGTGAGCTGCAGCTGAGATGATAGTATCAAAGTATGGACCTAAGGGTAAGAGAAGAGGTTGATAGCCATACAATGCAGCAAAGGGAGACATCTTGGTACTGGATTGATATGATGTGTTGTACTACCATTCAGCCATTGCAAGTCAATTCTTCCACTAGTGGGGTTTGTCACTTGTCATGCATTGCATCTAGGTATGTTTTCGGACATTGGTTCAACCTATCGCTTTGGCCATCTGTTTGTGGATAGTAAGCAGTGTTAAGATGAGTGTGAACTCCCACAAGTTTGAACAGTTCTTACCAAAAGAGGCTTGTGAAAACCTTATCTCTGTCTAAAACTATTGTTTCTGGTAAACCATAAAGCCTAAAGAAATTATCCAAGAAAATCTTGGCTACGTTCTGAACAGAATAGGGATGAGATACAGCTATGAAGTGTCCGTATTTGGTTAATTTGTCGACTACCACCAAAATGGAATTCGCCCCTCCTGATTCAGGTAGACCTTCAATAAAATCCATAAAAATGTAACTCCAAGATTGGTAAGGGATGGACAGTTACTGTAACAACTGGATAGGGCACCGTTTCATACTTATGCTGCTGACATATACTATAGGCCTAGACAAATACCACAATATCTACTCTCATCTTAGGCTAAAAGAATAAGAGTTGCGCTCTCTTCAATGTGGCTTGCTGGCACGAATGGCCTCCCAAGGAAGAACTGTGTAAAGTCTGCAGAATCTATTGCCTAACTAGATATATGTGCTGTTTGAATCTCAATATACCATCTTGATAAGTATGATGAGGGAAATCTGTAGGAGACAACACAACCTGCAATCAAGTTTTGAACTTCTTGATCATCTTCATAACTAATAATAATTCCATTTATCCACTAGGGCAGTACTCCAGAAATAACATAAGTTGCTGCTGTTGTTGGGCTCAAGACTATTTTCTGTTGAATTAATAAGGTTGCAATCAGATTCTGAATTGTATTTTGCTCTAGTTCTATTGGCTTAAGGGTTCTCCTGGATAGTGAATCAGCTACCACATTCTCCACTCCCTTTTGTACTGAATTTCATAGTCCAAGCCTAACAATCTGGTTAACCACTTCTGTTTTAGAGTGTTAATTAGTTAACTTCTGCTCTAGTAAAAACTTTAAACTCTGATGATTTGTTTTAATTATGAAATGATAACCGAATAGATAATATCTCCATTTGGAAACAACCATAACCACTACCAATAACTCTTTCTTATATATTGAAAGCCCCATATTCTTAACTCCAATAGCCTTGCTTATAAATGTTACAGGATGTTCATTTTGCAAAAGCACTGCTCATATGCCTCCATGGCATGTGTCAGTCTCTACCACAAAAGGTTGGCCAATGTTTGGCATCTGTTCGACAAGAGCAGTGCACATGGCTTTTTTCAGGGCATTGAATGATTCAATGGTTGGCTCACTTCATGCAAAGGCATTTTTCTTTAATAAATCAGTTAAAGGTCTACTGATCATTCCACAGTGCCTAACAATCTGCCTATAATATCCACTGAGGCCTAGAAATCCCCTCAATTGCTTAATAGTTTTTGGGATAGGCCAATTCTTGATGCATTAAAATTTATCATCTTCCATGCTCACACCAGAACCATAAATGACATGACCCAAATAATAAACATTCGCTTTTGTTTGGTCAAGTTGGAAGATTTTAATTGCTTTCCCGTTATCAAGGGCATAGTGGGTTGCTCCACATTTCCAATCAACTCCATGTTCTGATCATGCATTTGTAGGTGAATAATGGAATTGTGAAAATCAAATTCAATTGGACTATGATGTGTCATCCAATCTACTCCTAGGATTATATCCCATCCTCCAATATTCATGATTCTAAGGTAATGTTTGAAATTGTATCCTTGTATTTTACATTGTACTTTAGGACAAATCCTATAGGTAGTAATCAAGCTTCCATCAGCAATTGTGGCTAAAAAAAGATCTGTCTCCACATTCTTTAGGGATAATTTTTGGACTACCTTGTAATCAATGAAACTGTCACTGCTACTAGTGTCCATCAAGATGTGGACTAATTAATCTTGTATCAGTCCTTGTAAGGTTATGATTCTTTTCTGTAATGCTCTGGACAAGGCATGGATTAACACATCCAGTACCTAGCCTGGATTGCCTGTTTGTTCATCCTGCTCTCCTTCCGTATCCAGAATCTTCACTGGTTCCTCCTCTGAAATAATGAAGTTAACATGGTGATTTCTACAAGAATTTATAGGATTGTATTTCTCCCCACATTTGAAGCATAACCCCTTATTTTTACGATGTCGAATCTCTCGAGGAGAAAGTTTTGTGTATCCCTGTGGCCCTTCTGAGTTCTAGCTCTCGTTCTTAGAAGTGGAATCTTGAAAATACCTCACTAGTCTTCCTATTCCAATTATATTCCATGATCCCTTGTACCACTTATTGGTATTGAATTCTACAAATTGCTCTTGTAAGAATTCCACATTAATGGCGTCATCAAGAGTTGTTGGTTTGATCATGTGAACTATGGGTTTGATTTCATCTTTCAAGCCACTGACAAAACTGGAACTGAAGTATTGTTCTGACAGACGAGGGTTCTTGGCCAAAATGAAGGATTTCAGTTCTTCAAACCTTTCTTGGTACTCGCCAATTGATTTGGTCTGGATCAATTTGTTGAATTCTTCAATCTCATCCTTTCCTGTTTTTTCGTCAAATCTCTTGATCATCATCTCACTTAATTCTTTCCAAGAAAATTACTCTTTTCTCAATTTTACTTCTTGAAACTAAACTTCAGCTTTTCCTTTCAAATACATTGCCAATACTTCCATCTTCTAATCTTCTTCCACTTGCTGGACAACAAAGAACTTTTCACACTTTCTGATCCATTCCATTGGATTATTACCTGTGAAGTTTGGTAAATCAATCATTGGGTGTCCCTAGAATCCTGCCTTCATCATTTTTTCCTTCTAGACGGGTACCACAATTTCTACCTTACTCATCCTGATTCTAATTTCTAGGGTTGGCAGAAATGGCATTTTATCCAAAGGTATCCTACTACTGCTGCCACCAACTCTATCTTTGGATAAGATATTCATTATAGTTGCAAATTTTGATTCCACTGAAGCAAAACAAGCTGGGTACCAGCTCCTGCAATCTAGTTTACGTGTATTAAGGTGGTTCTAATACACGTAATCTGACTCTCATACCATACTGTCATAACACCACTCCCACTAATTTTGTCAGAATCATTGAAAGGATAAACATTCTTTTTTTTTATAACCCAAATTCTAACTTACGTTGTACACCTGAGGAGGTAAATCGCGGGATGTGCATGCAGATGGATACTACTCTCACAGTACCGGCTCAAGCTGGGTACCAGGTCTAGTCTTCAACTTTTAGTCACCAAGTCATCACTCCTCCCGGCCCAAAAAGTGTTAGACGATACTCCTCCAGCGAATACTGGCCCCACACGACCTCACTTCTGCCCGTAGTATCATAAGCCTTTATCCACTAGCGTATGTACCCAGGGGGAACTTGATGTTCCACAAATATTCATCCATCCTTATTTATCCATAAGCCTCCAGGGGGAACTTGATGTTCCACAAATATTCCTCCATCCTTATTTATCCATAAGCCTCCAGGGGGACCTTAATGTTCCACAAATATTCCTCTATCCTTATTTATGGAACGTATGTACCCAGGGGGAACTTGATGTTCCACAAATATTCCTCCATTCTTATTTATCCATAAATAGGAGGGGATTTTTTGAGGGGATTTTTGTTGGAGACAGGAATTGAACTCCTGACCTCCAACTCACCTGCTTTAGGTGATGACCATTGAACCAAGGCTCATGGTCGATAAACATTCTTTTTTTAGTTGTCTAACTGGCTCAAATGGTCGATAAACATTCTTTTTTTAGTTGTCTAACCCGGGTACACGGGGAAGGAATGCCACCCCAAAATTTTATTACTATTTTAAAATGTTAAAAAATCTAGAAGGGGACATAAACCATATCACTAGCTAAAAACATTGAAAAAAATTGCAAAAAAAAAGTATCATTCCCTTACCTTAGATGCCATAAAATTCAAAATCTAAATAGGAGTACTATTCCTTTTACAAAAAATTTAATCCCCCTAACTCCTTTTACAAAACCTCGAACTAGTCACGCTAATGCTAAACTAATCCTCCTAACTCCTCCTATGTGGTAAAAGGCAAGAGCTAAGGTAAAATTAATCTAACAAATTCACAACCAACCCACAAAAGATCCCAAACAACTCACTCTAATCCTCTTATGTGGTAAGAGGCAAGATTAAATCAAGTTATCTCCAAGAAATTCACTTCACTATAAGAAGATATAAACCATACATAATACTCACGATATATCATGCATAATTATGTAGAACACAGTAAAACTCATTCCACAAAGACCAAAAGATGGAACTTAGCATGTAAATTAAGCACTCAAACCCTTATTCATAATCACGAGAGCACAATAAATTTAGCCAAGCATGGCTAAATCAAACATCATCATATAAATAGTTAAGAGCATTATTGAAAACATAATCTTAAAAAGAAAGACAATACCTTGAATTGTGAATCCGTAGATGAAATCCTTACTCATAAAAGAATGAATTCAATAAGAGATGACGTTCCCAAATCCGTATAGTTGCAAATCTCCGTGCAATAACCAAAGATGATAACCCTAGCTATTACAAATAGAAAACCCTTTCTTAATTCTCTCAAAATTGTCACCCCCTAAAGCTATATGAAACTCTAAAAAGAAAGAAAGAAACCCTTATTTATTCTAAACTATGAACTCCTTTATTCTTTTATGATCCCCTCCCCCCCCTGAAAATTACATAATAGATGGCCTTATATAGAAAACAATGTGAAACCTTATGAAACATTGATAAGATGGCACGTTTTTGGGCCCTAACATGTAAGGAACAAGTTATGAAACAATCCATAACAAAAAGACATCTTAAAAATGTATAAAACTGAATTTTGAAAATTTTTTGCGCTGTTCAATTTCTGCACATCGCGAGGTCGTGCTCTCTCCACATCGCAATGTCCATATTACGGGCCATTTTTCTATACAATCCAAGACGAATTAGGAAAAATCCAAAACATGAAAGTTGTAGCTCTTTCTCTAAGCTTTCCAATGGCACTTGAATCATTCCATTCCGAAGTAAATCAAGAGAGAGAGAGAGATGATTGACATACAAAACCATGGCAAATTTCTTTAGTATTTGTTCTTCATCACCTTTCTACGTGTTTCGCGATGTTAATCCTTGTTGGAGTCTTGAGCCTCTATGGGATCAACTTGGGACTTATTTTCCATTTTATCCAAGGTCTCAAAGCATAGGATTGATCATCAACAATTTGAATTAACACCTTGAACATCTTGTGAAATACAGAACCAGCTTCTTTGTGACAAAAGACACCTTTTTTACCTAAATCACATCTTTCTTGATCTTTCTCAATCTTTCCTCTCATTTTGGCCTCAATGATTAATATCCTACAAAACACACTAAGAACACATTAAATAGCAACAAAGATGGTGCAAAGTATAAGTGAATTAGAATATAAAAGGTGAACATATTTTGCCTTATCAGCTTTCCTAAATACATTATCAATAGATTCAACTATGGCAATGAAAGATCTAATTTTTTCAATTATGTTGCATATCTTCCATGGAGGTCTTATTTCTCTTTTACTATCTTAACTATAACAAGTGAATCAAGTTCAATTTGTACTTTCCAAATCCTTAAGCTCATGCACAGCTCCAGCCCTACAAGAAGTGCTAAAGTCTGCGCCTCCATATTAATTACACACCCAAATTCCAATGCTCAACCTCCAATGAAACAATCTACTTTATTCTGTATCAATCCCTCTTCGCAACCCTCTCATGTATTACTTTTGGAACACCCATCAACATTAAGCTTAACTCACTTTGCTTTGAAACTTCCCAAACTACATGTTATAGGCATTCTTAAATCCATGAAAAACACGATAGATTCCTCCTAGGTCCGTAACCACACCAATTTAGGGAATTTGGCTTTAACAATCAACTGCAAATATCTAAATAGAAGCAAGTGAAGTTATTCAACTAAGGCCTCATTCTCCTCAAAATTCTCTCTGTTAATCAATGGAAAGGAATACAAGTTATGTCAAAATAAATATTTTGTGAAATGTTTGATAATTACAAATTTCATCACTTGAATGACACAATTAGTGCTTCAGCGCAAATCCACACGTGCTTCAATGTGAATCCACACATGACTATTCACTAAATTCGATACTTTAAAGAATAGAAACTATTTGATTTATCAAGTAGTCTAACTATCCTGAATTTTAAACACAGCTCTAATACCTGTTTGTTATAATTTTGTCTAGATTATTCAAAACTTGAAAAGCAAAAACCAAATAATAAAATGAACACGTAAATTTATGTGGTTTGACTCAAATATATTAAACTTGCATTCACAGCAAAAACAATAATGATTGAATCATTGGAAATTACAGGGATTGTTTAGTTTCTCTTAACTCTAAACCCTTAGAACAAGAAACCTCTCGTCACATTTGCCCTATTTGATGCAATACCACATACAAAGTTAGGTACATCTCTTGAAGATTTAGTTATAAATTTAGCTAATTCCACTAAATTTTGGCAGTAACACAATGGATGTTCTGCAACAAGAAAGAGAAGCAACACTAGCAAGTTTTAATGAATTGAGTAACCAACTTACTCAATTAAATACAATAATCAATACTTGATAAGTAATCAAGTTAAACTTCCCTCACAAGTGCAGTTCAATTCAAAAGAAAATGTCAGTCAAATTACGAAGAGAAGTGAAAAGTAGTTAGAAACACCTACACCCGTGGTGGCAGTGAAACAATCATGGAAATCAGAAATCAATGTTTCGCTTACGCAAATGAAAGAATCTAAAAAATATGAGGTAAAATTCGATTTGAATAAACCTATTTCTGATATTTAAATTCCCTCTCCTTTTCCTAACTGGTTAAAAAAATGAAGGACGATTACATGAGTGACATCTTGAACATCTTCAACAAGGAGAAGACAAACGTTTCTAGTTTTGAGGCAATTAGTGTAATGCCAAAAGTGTGAAAAATTTGAGAAAAATCTTCTCTTAAAAAAACCCAACATAAAAAAGATGAGAAAGTGGTGGAAAGTGAAAGCATGTCGACTGTTATCCAGGATATACTATCCACACGAATGCAAAAAAAAAAACTACATTTTCAGCTGAAGTAATAAAGCATTAATTGTTACTTAATTGTGAGACTGAATTGTTCAATCTAACTTAATATTTGATGAGTTTTGAAATCTCCCAATGCATAGCGTTAATTGTTTGGGTTATTTAAATTTTTATCAAATTTAATTAATTGGGCAATGACGGTTAATCTCCTGTTATTTTTCTGGATCTAATAGATAGAATTATCTAGTTGCAAAGTTACTACGAGGTCGACTAAAATAATTGGTTAATAAATTGTGACTGCTGAATCTGATTATAGTTTATTAGAATTGGCTTTATCTATTTTTTAATGTTGTTTTAACATTAAATATAATATTGACTAATTACAACCGTGTTGTGTTTTAATTAAGAAAGTAATAAATTAAGGTGATTCTTGTTAATTACCAACTAATTAAGGAGGAATTGGGCTACATTGGATCTGATTCTTAGTAGCTTATAACTTGTTATTATTAATTCTTGTGTTGATGAGCGATTGATAATTAATTAATGTATATTTACTGTGTTTTTATCCAAAATCATCCTTATTAATTAGTTTTATTTATTTTAGTTTATTTAATACTAAATATTATTTGTGACAAGTTTATATAAATTAACTAGAAGAGATTGTACTCTGTTTCTCATGGGATTCAACTCTACTTCTACTATACTATTTTCTATCATTTGAAGTAGGTAATTACTTTGGTATAAAACAACACTACCAAGAATTCTTTAAAACTCTTCTTGAATTCTCTATAATGTGAAAAAGAAAATCTCTATTTATAAGCACAAACTAGAGAGACAAATTGAAATCCTAACAGGATTCATGTCACAAATATAGAAAGTATAATTTCGAAAGAGTTATCATATTTCTTAATAAAATTAGAAAAACTTGCATATTATCAATTTTTTATTAGATTAAATAACAAGAGACAACACCAAATTTATATCTAAACAAACATCCTAAAACGTAATTTAGAAATAAGACAAATTCTAACACAATTTGTCACAACCTATTCTAATACTTGTTCGCCTGGTTTTGACAACTCTAACTCATCTTTGATAACTTGATCTTAATGGTTTCTTGTCTAAATTGCTTGGGTCTCACTTTAACAATTCTAACTTTTTTGATAAGCTAGCTCCAATGGCTTTTTGCATGATTCTAATGTTGCCCTTATAATTTTAGCTTGGAAAAAACTTAACCTTAGTTCTTGACATTGACCTTGATTTGAATATTGATAACAAATTATTCTCATAAGCTAGCTCTCATATCAATTTCTTATAATCCAATTTTACTACCAAATTCTCATAAACAGGTTCTAAAATTATCAAATTAATAATGTAGGAATCACTCAAAAGAGAAATATATTCTATTTAATTGATGTGAAATAAAAACAAATTATACAAATCCTATGTAAAATCAAAAATTATCCAATCAAAGTTTTTTAAACGAAAAAGAATACAAGATATATCCAAACAAATAAGCGATTGATAATTATAAATTTCACCACTTGAATGACTCACCTGATTTGTCCAATGTGCAAACACAAGTTCAATAAATTCAAGACATTAGTATGCATTTCTCAAACAGTCGAAACACAATGTACTTTTTGGCACTAAATCACTAGCCATTATGAAACTTGCTATTCATTTGATCATCTAATTATTAGAGATACATAAATTGCAAAATGCATATGGTCCATGCCTTTCGTTAATGAATAAATATCTTGTCATGACTTGTCGGAAACGATAAATGTAATGTTTTTAAGTTCAGTAATTTCGAATCTCCCAACAACACAATTCCCTTCCCTCACTCGAAATTTTGCCACAAGTATATGAACTCGCGTGGAACGCATCCAATAAGGTTCTGACATCAATTAAGGCTCCAAATAAGATAGTCACATGTACAGTTTAGTGCAAGATTAACTATAATAGAATAGAATTTTCCAACTATTTGGTTCAAATTCCTCAATCAAAATGGTAATAGGAATAATTAACCTCACTATCTGTTGAATATTAATTAATTTGTAATAAAACAAGATAAATGACATAAGGCAAAATGTTTACTTGTAATTATCAAAATTAATTTCGTGGAAGGTTATGGTGCATTTCTTTATGAGCATTCTTGACACTTAATGTCTAAACATTTCTTGTAAAGTTTGTAACAGTTATTGGTCATAGAACTCTATTAAGAGGTGTTCTTGATCAGATTTTATATGAGAAGTTACAAGAAACAACCATAAAATATTCTAACTTGGGCATTTTTTATTATTGTACAGAACTTGCTACTTTGTTGTTTGAGAATCTATTGTATCCTAGAAGAGATTGTCATCTTAAATCCAGTTAGCAAGATAGTGGGGGCAATAAATTCTTCAAGTAAAGTGATCGCATACCTTAGATTCTTCTTTTGTAAAACACATTCCCTCATTTGATCATTAGATCATTTGTTCTTTTGTTTTCTTACTAAAAAAGTGTTCTAATTCTTGTTGTTCCTAAGTAGTGTAAGTCTTCAACCTCTTAATATATCAACAATCTTGAAGAGTTTATAGATATAACTATGGAGTCTTCACAAGAGGTTGCTCTCAATGTCATGAATCAAGATTTTGTCAAGTTGGATAAACTTGATGGAACAGGAACAAACTTCAATCATTGGAAAATTAACTTATGTTTTCCCTCATAGCTTTGAAGGTTGCCTATGTGTTAAGTCCGGATCTTCAAACCATCCCACCACCCAAAGATGATGATTCTGAGGACTTAAAAAAGTAGCAAAACCAAATTCGGAGAAGATGAAGTGCTATGTAGAGGTCGCATCCTCAACACTCTCTTAGATTCTCTATACGACTTGTTCACAATAGTGAAAGATCCAAGGGAGATTTGGGCTACTTTGGAGAGGGAATATGCCACTCAAAAGCAAGGGGCGGATAAGTTTCTTATCAAAAAGTATTTTGATTTCAAGTTAAACGATAATTCTTCTCTTATGAATCAAATTCATACTTTGAAAGTAATTCTTACAAAACTTAAAGACTTTGGTGTTGAAATTTCTGATTCTATGTGAGTTGGAGCAATTATTGCCAAGTTGCCTACTTCTTGGAATGATTATCAAAAGAAGTTGCTGCATACTTCTGAAATTTTAACTGTGACTAGTATTTTGAAATGCTTGAGAATTGAAGAAGGTGAAAGGTTATTGCACAAAAAGGAATTTGTTGAAAATAATCTAAAAGTTAATTTAGTAAAAGAGAATAAATGGAATAATAAAAGAAAGAAATCTGAAAATTTTAATTCTAGTGAAAATAAAAAGAAAAATAGAATTTGCTACAACTGTGGTAAAAATGGGCATTATAAGTTTGAGTGTAAGGCCAAAAAGCAACAAAAAGAGAATAATGCTCATAGTACTAACATGGTTGAAAGTGCAGAAATTATGGCTATGGTTACACTTGGTGTGGCAACCGGAATCCACATGATAGCTTTTATTTCTTATAAAGATTGGTGGTACGATTCTAGTGCAGCCATTCATGTGTGCGAAGACAAGGAGCAATTCAAGACTTAAGAAGTTCTTGAAGGACATGAAATGATTGTAGCAAATGGTGTGAAAGCAAAAGTCCATGGAAGGGGTGATGTGCATATTTGCTTCACTTCTGGCAAGAAATTTTTCTCACTAATATGCTTCATGTTCCAAGTATGATGAAGGATCTTGTTTCTGCTGATATTCTCAACAAGAAAGGGTTGAAAGCTGTTCTAGAGTCAAACAATATAATCTTGTCTAAGGATGGTATTTTTGTAGGAAAAGCTTATGCTTGTAATGGTATGTTTAAATTAAGTATCAATGAAATGAACAATGTTTCTATTTATTTGCTTGATTCTTCTTTTGATTTATGGCATGGTATCATAATCAATGTCAAACAATATTTCTATTTAAATTAAGTATCAATGAAATTAAGCTTATGCTTGTGAATCATAAAATTTTAAATTTTATGACTGCAAATGGCCTAATCAACTATAGTGATCATAATGAAATCAAAAGGTGTGAAACATATCAAGCTCAAAATAACTAGATTGCATTTTCCTAAAGTTGAATGAACAACTCAACTTCTTGAATTAATACATTTCGATGTATGTGAATTAAATGGTTTGTTAACAAGAGGTGGTAACAAGTACTTCATCACATTATAGATGATTTTTCAAGATTTGTGTATGTTTACTTGATGAAATCAAAGGATGAAGTTTTTAACTTGTTTAAAACATACAAAACTCTTGTTGAAAACCAATTAGACAAAAGGATCAAAGTTTTGAGAAGTGACAAAGGAGATGAATATCTCTCCAATGAATTCTCAAAATTTTATGAAGAAATTGGCATTGTAAATCAAACTAGTGCGCCATATACTCCACAACAAAACAGATTGGTTGAAAGAAAAATTAGAACTTTACATGATATTATTAATGCCATATTGCTAAGTTCAAATTTGCCAACCAATTTGTGGAGTGAGGCCTTATTGGCTGCATACCATGTTCATAATAGAGTTCCTTCCTTGAAAACTAAAGTGTGTCCTTATGAGTTGTGGAAATGAGGAAAACCAAACTTGTCTTACTTGAGAGTTTGGGTATGTGTGGCCTATTATAGAGTCCCAAACAATAAAAGAGAAAAATTGGGACCTAGAGCACTTAAAAGTGTTCTAGTAGGCTATGATGAAAATTCCAAAGTCGATAAATTTTTTTATGTTGATTCTAATGTAATTGTGGAATCAAGAGATGTGCAGTGTTTTGAGAATCAGTTTCATAAAAACTCACATATGAGAATAGGTATATCACTGGATTCAAACTCTTTCCAAAATCTTGCTTCATCTAGTGAGTCAAAAAGAAATAGATTTGACACTTCCAAGTGGACCAAGGAGGAGTCAAAGACAAAGAAAGGATAAACACATTTCTTCAGATTTTGATTGGTCTTAAACTGGAGTGTTCCTTGTTGAAGGAACTAGGGATTCACTACTAAATAAAATCCTATTTTTCTTTGGTGTAGAGGAAGATCCCAAAACATATAACGAGGCCATGAACTCTAAAGATGTAGCATTTTGGAAAGAAGTCACAAATGATGAGATGGACTCAATATTGTCAAACAATACTTGGGTTCTAGTTGATCTACCCAATGTTCTAAACCAATCGGTTGTAAATGGGTATTTCAAAAGAAATGTGCTACCAATGAAACTATTCTTACATACAAAGCAAGATTAGTGACTAAGGGATTTAGAAAAAAGAAAGGAATAGATTATTTTAACACTTATGCACCATTTCCAAGAATTAATTAGAGTAATTCTAACTTTGTTTTCTACTTTTAATCTTCATGTGCACCAAATGGATATGAAAACAGCCTATCTAAATGGTGACCTAGATAAAGAAGTGTATATGGAACAATCGGAAGGCTTTGTTCTTACTGGAAATGAAATAAATTAAGGTGTGTAAATTGGTTAATCATTATATGGTCTTAAACAAGCTCCTAAACAATGGAATGAAAAATATGAAACAGTTATACTCTCAAATGGATTTAGATACAATAATGTTGATAAGTGCATTTATTCTAAATATGAAAGAGTTAACGACATGCTCATTGTTAGTAATACAACAAATGGCATAATTGAAACTAAAAAGTATCTAACTTTTAAGTTCAAAATGAAAGATCTTGGTAAAGTTGATACTATTTTAGGTATAAACGTTAAGAGACATAGTGGGGGGTTTTGCTCTTACTCAATCACAATATATTGATAAAATTTAGAAGAGTATCAACAATTAAATGTGAAAGTAGCAAGTACTCCTTTAGATCCAAATTTTATGCTAATAATGGTGGTAATCTAATATCTCAGTTTGAATAAGCTAGTGTTATTGGTAGCTTGATGTATGCCATGAGTTGTACAAGACTTGATATTTCTTATGCTATGTGTAGACTAGCTAGATATACCAAGAATCCAAGTAATGAATATTGGAAAGCGGTAACTAGAGTTCTTGGTTATCTCAAGAAAACTAGAGATTTAGAACTCTATTATAACTTTCCTTGTGTTCTTAAAGGATATTTTGATGCTAGCTGGGGTACTAGCATTAGTAATTAAAAACCTACTAGTGGTTGGATCAATCTATTGTGATAGTGAAGCCACTATGTCTAGAGCATTGAACAAAGTGTACAATGGAAAATCTAGACATATTAGTTTGAGACATGCATTTATTAGAGATATGCTAAACAATGATGTTGTCTCCATTGTGTTCGTAAGAACTCATAATAATTTAGCGGATCTGTTGACAAAATTTCTAGCAAGAGATTTGGTGAGTAAGACAACATCCGGAATGAGATTTAAACCTGATAGCAAATTGCATGGTTGTTTGTATTCCAAGGAGTTTAAGGTGTTAACTCAACTTTTTCGTGATGAATCTTATATATGGAGACATGGAATAAGATGGAGAATGAGCCTCATGTTGGTCCCTTGGAGATCCAATACTCCAAGGATTCCAAAAAGGGTTAACGAAAGAAATCTTGACAAGAGACATCGAATATTGTTTGTTGATATATTCTGCTATGTTTTACTAATCTAGTCATATCTCTCGCACTTTAGCTTGAAATGAATTGATTGTAGTGGCATTGGATAGCTAAGATCTAAGGCTAAAACTTTGATGTGTTACAAGTTTTCAGGTTTGGACGAAAGCAAGGTGAAAACGCGTTGTGAATCTGCACGTCGCAACATGCGACTCCCTACGTCGCGCGACGTGGGCAAATTTCCAGATTTTAGTATTTTTGTTTTTTTATGTTTTTCCTCTTTTTTGTTTTAGGCTCTTTCCTAAAGTGTCCCTTAGTTGTTAAGACTCAAGTTTGTGTAATCTTAGCCTAGTTTGTTAGGGTTTTAAAGCTTTCTTGTTTGTAATGTTAGGGTTTGATTGTAAGTCTATTTATAGGCATCTTTCAAAATAGAATAATGGAGACTTTTGAGAATTGAATTTTGTGAAACACTGAGTTGTTTTCTTTTATGTGAGTTGTTTTTCGAAGCAGGGATTTCACTTGCTTTTGGAACTTTTTGGTACATCGTTAATTCACCAAAATTAAATACTTCCCCAAACAACACTAAGCAGTATATGGAAGCGAGATCGTTCCAATAGAGAACAGTTTTATCTTATCTCAATTAGTTATTTTGAAGTAAGGTCACAAAATTGAATTTTTATTAAATAATCAAGAACCAGAAATTAAATCGTCAACAATAATAAATGACAAAATATAAAATTAATCAATTAAATAAGATCTGGCAGACAAATAATTCCACACTAATTAATTATTCATTGTTCACTGATGCACGGACAAATTAATACATTTAAATCAGTAAGTTATAAGTTACCGAGAATCAACTCCGACGTAAATCAATTTCTCCTTAATTAGTCGATAATTGATAAGAATTAACTTAATCAAATATTTCTCTAATCCTAACTCAACCAGCCTCGAATCAGCCAACACCGAATTTAATGTTAAAATAGCAGTAAGATTTAGAAAAACCCAACTCTAATAATTTGTAATCATGATATGCGTATGTCACAATTTATTAACTGATTATGCTCATCTACCTAGATAGTAGCTTCATAACTAATTAATCTTACATACTAAATCTAGTGAAGTAATAGGGTGATAATTGGCTATATGTAAATTAGTTAAAGTTGATCAGGCTTTAAGAAATCTAGATAATTATCGATATCCTCGGAGAACTTTCGGAACTTATAAATGCCAATTTCATAAATACAATTTGGTCTCACGACTACTAATCAATTAGTGCTTCCATACCTTAATGTCGGAAAGATAAACTAATCACTAAATATAATTAAAAACAATCAAAAATATGAAAGAAATAAAACTAATAAAACTGTATTAAACAAAATTGGATGCCGTATGGGCAAACAGTGGTCATGTCTACAACCTTGTAAAAATGGGGAAAAACTGAATAGTGAAGAAGGTTTCTAACCTAATTACTTTCTCCTCTTTAAATAGAAAGAGATACACACTTCCTATTTAAAGAATCCTATCAAGTAACAATTTTCGAAAACAAGTCAAAGAAGTAAAACTCTTTTATTTCCAGATACCAATATCACAAGTGGCTAAGACTATAGCTTGCAAGCCAGTTTCCTAATCTAACTCTTCTTCCAAATTTGTTAAGGACATGAACTCTTAATCTTCCAAAAGTCTTCATTACTTTCCAAACCAATCACAAAGATATATTCTTCACCAAGACTTCTCATTTCTTACGCCAATTCTGCCCAAAAAGCTTCCAAATCCATATTGTTTCCTTCTTATAGCCTAATTCTTCATTCAACCAAAACCTGCAAGAAATTCGTAATTAAATGTAGATTCTATTCAATTAAAGCACCAAAATATTATAAGATAAACCATACATTTAATGTGTATCAAATATCCCCACACTTAGCTTATGCTTGTCCCTAAGCATTCAAAAATAAACTGAATACATTAATCTAAATATTTCACAAGATAGACATTACTCCAAACAAACTGAAATTTCTTCCAATCAACCACGTTCAATTCATTGAAGTAAACATATGCATGGCAATGTCTTCCAAATCAAAACACAGAATTTGAGCAACTCTGCAAGTTCACTCCAAACACTCAAAGATGTGACAGTTTGGGTTCATTCACTCAACCAAATTAAATTTAGAAGTCTTACTATGAATTTCTAAATATGTCAAAAGATAACCATAATATTAAAATCACACATGAATCAACAGGTTTTTGTTAAGGTTGTAATGGGGCTAGGGTAAATAAGGTATAATAAAAAGATGGGTAAAATGGGTTAAAACGTAAAAATAAGGTGTAATATAACTCAATCAAGTATTTCCCTACACTTAGCTTGCAACTAATCTTAAAATTAGACTTTCACAACAACTCAAAGAAATTTCAGCATAATAATTTTTTCATGCTTCTCTTCACAAATTTCTTCTTCTTTTTTTCATTGCTGCTCTATTTTTTTCACACAGATTTGTCATACAACACATATACATTGAGTACTACAATTGTGTTAATATTTTTTTTCCTTTTCTATGCCAAGTGTTGTTTGGGCGAATAGTGGATGTCAACATTTGTCAATTCAACAGAACATATTGAAATAAACTTCTACTTCATTCCGAGAATTAGTCACATAACTTCCTTGTTCAATCAAATGGGGAATAACATCACAACTTACTTAGTTACACACAACTTGGTGTGCCAAAAGAAAGTTAAAAACGTTTTGGGTGAAAATTTGTACTAGTTTAATTACAAAGAAAAGTCAAGGCTCAAACGAATTAACTAAGTGTAAGAGTGAGGGTAAGAATTGAAAACTAAAGTAAAAATGGGTTAATCCTAAGTGCCTTAATAATATTCAAATTCAATCTCAGAATCACGATCAACTATGCACAACAAAGAAAATTTGGTAATTCAACCATATACAATCATTAATCATACAAGAAAATTTTAGTTAAGCACAAACAAAGTGGTCATTACGTGCTTAGGTTCAAACATCACTTTAAAGTAGGTAAAATAAAGCGTAATTTCTATATTCGTCATTCTTGGAGTCATTCAAGAGCATACATATATAAACACAATGAACTAAACAACTTCCATTTCCCATTTCAGTATGTCTAAGCAATGTTGCACAATTGAAACAGTTTAGATTCACAAAACAAATCCAAGTAAACACAATAAACTGAAGATTAAAATATTTTCAATTTTTTCTAATTTTTTCAATTATTATTTTTATTTTTTATTGTTTTAAGAAAACAAAACTAATACTTAAGAAACTGAAAGGAACAATCCTCCCCACACTTAAAAACTTGCATGTCCTCAAGCAAGAGAAGAACACATAACAGACAAGAAAAGAAAAGAAAAATAAGAAAAATAAACACATAATAGGGAATTCGGACAGCCTAAGTCAAGAGAGAAGAGCCTACAGGGGCAAACGGTCTTGGAGAAGTTGAAGAAGAACAGTCTGGGAATTCCTTTCTAACTTCATTCGAACCATGGTGATAGGCAGCTATGAGTCTAATTCCTCGAACCACCATAGCATAAACTACCTGGAACAAAAGCAACTTTATTAGCTTAAAATAAACTTAATGAATAAAGTAAAGAAAATAAATACTTAAAGATTGGGTTGCCTCCCAACTAGCGTCATTATTTTAAGTCCTATACTAGACATGTTTTGCCGAGTCAATAGGTTGGTATAGAAAGGTTGAACTCCTCTACCACTGCAAATTGGTCACATTCATAAAAGGATTCGAGCCTTTGCCTTTTAACTTTAAAAACTTTTCTAGTTTCAATCTTCTTGATTTCAACTATTTCGTTTGGGCAAACAGTGACCACTATAAATAGACCAATCCATTTTGATTTTAATTTTCCACCCAGAAGACACAACTTAGACTAGAAGAGAAGAACTTTGTGACCAACATGAAACTCTCTCTTCCTTAAAAGACGATTGTGGTTCAACTTAGTCCGATCTTTGTACCACGTAGCATTTTTGTATGCCTCCAAACGAATTTCTTCCAATTCCTTCAATTGAAGCTGCCTATCCTCTCCACACTTAGTTTCATCCATGTTCAATTAAAACTCTAGAGAATGTAGTAACATAATGGTATCTTTTATTTCACCATTCTCCAGATCTTTGGCCTTGGTAGCAGTCATACTTCTTTTGATACCAACCTCCAACGTATCCTGAACAAATTCAATTTCAAGATGCTCTTGGACTAAGGACTCATGCACATCAATCGAATTAATATTTTCTATATCAATAGAATATTTCATACATAAAAAATGCTGAAAGTTATAAACTTGTCATTGAATTCACATGTAAGTGTTCCTTTGTCCATATCAATCTTAATTTTTGTAGTTTTCATGAATGGCCTACCCAACAATAATACCGCAGAATTTTTTTCATGAGAATTGCTCATGTCTAACATATAAAAACCAGCTAGGTATATAAAATTATTCACTTTTACCAAAACATTTCAAACACCCTAGTGGGTAGGATAAGGACCTATCAGCTAATTGGATAACAACTTGTGTTTTAGCTAATGGACCTATGTTTAAACCTTGATATGCAGAAAATGGCATGATATTTATTGAAGCACCCAAATCTAACATGCATCTTTCAATTTCCTTATCTTCAATAACACATAGATTAGAAACCATACCTAGGTCCTTTAATTTGGGAGGATGATTTTGTTGAATCACCGTTGAAACATTCTCTTCCACAATGACGTGTTCCTTCTTTGGATATGGAATTTTTCTTGTAAGGAAATCCTTCAGGAATTTGGCGCATTTTTACATCTTCCAATTGCTTCTAGAAATAGCACATTGATTTCAATATTGTTAAAAAATTGTTAAGATGTCATCCAATTCCTCATCCTTTACGTTCCTTTTCGACCTGCCAGGAAATGGGAGAGGAATTTTAATTTCAGAAATTGGTGAATTTGAATTAAATTTTACCTCAAAATTCTGAGACTGCATTGTTTGGTCGAACGACGCTACTGGATCGTCTTGCTTCCCAGCTGCGATCATTGTGGGATGTTCTATTTGTTTCCCACATTTCAGCGTCATTTGGCTTACATTTTTTCGTGGGTTAATCTCTACTTGCGATGGTAACTTCCCTTGATGGCTTGAATCTCGTTGATAGTTTTGGCCAGCAGGGTCATTTGAGTGCTTAACCCACTTATAGCTACTCTAGTTTCCTATTGAAATTTTTGAAACTCCCCCTGATTTTGGACTTGATTATTCTGCATCAAAGTCAGTGAGGTGGCTAGATTACTATCATATCTTCAAGAGGAACTCTAGATCTTGTTGTTATGATGAAACTAGGATTTGTTTGGGCACATGGTGCTAGAATTTGCTGGGTTATCTATTGTTGAGAGGTTGGTTGCTGAGAAGCTGGTTGTTGACCACGATTCCTGTAACTTAAATTAGGGTGGTCTTCCCATTCTGCATTGAAAGTGATGGCATAGGTGTTATATCGATGTGAAAATCCTTCAGCGGCATTAACTTCGGCATCCAACTCATCTTGGGTCACTCGGTATTTATCAATTGCATAGACAGTACTTTTGCCAATTGCACATTTTTTATCTATCTTGGTCACACCCATACCTATTACTAGTCTTTCCACACAAGTGGTTAAAGCTTCCAGCCTACTTTCCATTGAGGAATTGCTAATCTCGCTCACCTATTTGGTCGAATGACGACCTAGCTGATATTGCTGGCAAGACTCACAAGTCTTAGCTATCAAGTTTGTGGCTTGAGCTGTATTGTTATCCATGAATACTCCCCCACTTGCAGTGTCAAGTGTCCTTTTCTTTTTAGGTTGCAATCCTTCATGAAAGTATTCAATCAAAAGCTCATCAGTTATTTGATATTGAGGACAACTGTCACACAAGCTTTTAAATCTAGTACAGTATGTAGTCAATGATTCATCATACTCTTGTTAATCCCTACAATTTCTTTCCAGTCTTAAGAAAATTATGCAAAAAATTATGAAGATCTTCCCCAATAGCTCCATTGAATTTAGGCAATAGATTAAGATAAGATGCTTTCAATTCATAATCAGTTGCAAGCATAGGTAAAATAATGCATGATAGCTTATAATTAATCATTGGGTTAGTGGACTCCCTTAGAGGTTGATCATGCACCGGAGCTTGAATTAGAACTACTGGATTAATTGCAGGGATACATGGACCTTGTGCAGTCTTAAGTAGTGGTGAATTGCAACCAGGAGTTGGAATCACATGTGGTAGATCAGCTATGGATGTTTTTTCAATTGACAAAGCCGGTATTGCGTCTATTCGAGATGCCGTTTGGGCAAACGACGTGTCAGTTTCATAAACAGATTTAGTTCTTTGGCAATTTTTTTGTCTCCTTCTTTAATTTACGAGTTGTCTTTTCAATTTCTGGATCGAAAAACAAATCAGGGTTAAACGATCTAAACATAAACCAAATAGCAAACTATATTAACTAAATTAAAGAAAAGAATTGCCGTTGCCTGGTAACAGTGCCAAAATTTGGTACGTCGTTAATTCACCAAAATTAAATATTTCCCTAAACAACACTAAGAAATATATTGAAGCGAGATCATTGACACAGAGAACAGTGATATCTGATCTCAATTAGTTAATTTGAAGTATGGTCACAAAGAATTGAATTTTTATTAAATAATCAAGAATCAGAAATTAAATCGTCAACAATAATAAATGACAAAATATGAAATTAATCAATTAAAGAAGATCCGAAAGGCAAGTAATTTCATACTAATTAATTATTTATCGTTCATTGATGCAAGGACAAATTAATACATATAAATCAGTTAGTTATAGGCTATCGAGAATCAGCTCCGACGTAACCTAATTTCTCTTTAATTATTCGATAATTAATAAGAATCAGCTTAATCAATTATTTCTCTAATCCTAAAACAACACAACTAGAATCATCCAACACCAGATTTAATGTTAAAATAGCATTAAGATTTAGAAAAACCCAACTCTAATAATTTGTAATCATGATCAGCATGTCACAATTTATTAACCGATTATTCCTATCTACCGAGACAGTAGCTTCACCACTAATTAATCTTACCTACTAAATCCAATGAAGTAATAGGGTATTAATTGGCTCTATCTAAATTAGTTAAAGCTGATTAGGCTTTAAGAAATCTAGATAATTGTCGTTATGCTCGGAGAACGTTCGGAACTTATAAATACAAAGTTTATAAACACAATTTGGTTTCATGACTAGTAATCAATTAGTGCTTCCTTACCTTAATGCCAGAAAGATAAACTACTCACTAAACATAATTAAAAACAATCAAAAATATAAAACTAATAAAACTGTATTAAACAAAATCGGTCGTCATATGGGCAAATGGTGGTCAGGTCTGCAGCCTTCAAAATCTATAAAAATAGGGAAAAACTGAAATAATGAAGAAGGTGTCTGACCTAATTACTTTCTCCTCTTTAAATAGTAAGAGATACACACTTCCTATTTAAAGAATCCTATCAACTAATAATTTCCTAAAACAACTCAAAGAAGTAAAGTTCTTTTGTTTCCAAATACCAATGCCACAAGTGGCTAAGACTATAGCTTGCAAGCCAGTTTCCTAATCTAACTCTTCTTCCAAATCTATTAAGAAAATGAACTCTTAATCTTTTTTAAAAGTCTTTATTACTTTCCAAACCAATTACAAAGATATATTATTCAACAAAACTTCTCATTACTTATGCCAATTCCGCCCAAAAGCTTCTAAATCTATATTCTTTCCTTCTTGCTGCCTAATTCTTCATTCAACCAAAATCTGGAAGAAATCAATAATTAAATGTAGATTCTATTCAATTAAAGCACCAAAAGATTATAAGATAAACCATGCATTTATTGTCTATCACTTTTGTGAGGAGCAACTGTTTAATTGTGCAACAACGCCGATCTACTAAGATAGATCACTCAATCTATTCATCATTAATTCGAAAAGTCCATTTGAGTTAAAATTTTGTGGGTACACATCTAGTTTTGTGAGGTGTGGGATTGGATAGTGTTCGCAAAACCCCTAATCTAAAATCGTTTAGTGATGGTAACCAAACCTCCTTCTAGTATTTTCTATATTGATAGGTTTAAAGGCTAAAAATAAGTCATTAAATGATTGTGAGCTTTTAGTTTGTGTATATCATTCCAAGTAAAATGTGCATATTTTGTTACTCTTAAGTGAGCAAGTTGAACTTTGGTTCTTAATGGATTTATCTTATTGTGTTTTATTGGTTCAACAAATGAAAATTAAGGTAAAAGTCTACTTATCTAATCATAAGAAGTGGTGCCACTTCTAAGAAAAGTTTGGGGTAAATATTTTGTATTTGATTATGAAACTAGGATGATCATATGGCCAGTAATAATTCTAAAATTGTGTGAATAATAAAATGCTACTGATAGGTCATATGTATGATAAGTTTTAACTATGGTTTGAGTATTAGTTTAGGTAATAAGCCACCAATTACTTACTATAGTTTTGTGACTTATTTATACTAAAAGAGAAGTTTAAGATGAAAATCACATTTCTTTATGTATGAAATCAAAAGGTGTTAGTTTGAAGTTATATTACAAACTAAGTGGGGCAATGTTTTGTAATAAAACAAGATAAATGACATAAGGCAAAATGTTTGCTTGTAACTATCAAAATTCATTTCTTTGAAGGTTATGGTGCATTTCTTTATGAGCATTCTTGCCTCTTAATGTCTAAATATTTCTTGTAACGGTTGTAACAGTTATTGGTCATAGAACTCTATTAAGAGGTGTTCTTGATCAGATTTTATAATGAGAAGTTACAAGAAACAACCATAACATATTCTAACTTGCGCATTTTATATTTTTGTACAAACAAACAAAGAAATTGCTACTTTGTTGTTTGAGTATCTATTGTAACCTAAGAGAGATTGCCATCTTAAATCTGGTTAGCAAGATAGTGGGGATAATAAACTCTTCAACGAAGTGATCACACGCCTTAAATTATTCCTTTGTGAAACACATTCCCTCCTTTGATCATTGGATCATTTGTTCTTTTGTTTTCTTACTACAATTAAAAGTGTTCTAGTTCTTGTTGTTCTTAAGTAGTGTCAGTCTCCAACCTCTTATTATATCAGCACTATCACTATGTGTTTATACCATTAACTCCATCATGTTTTGTTGAAGAGTGGAATGGATTTTATTTCTATCATAGGTGTTTGGTTTGCTTATAATGGGTTTCAAATTTTTATTCTCAAAATATTTAAAACAAAAAATCAACATTCTTAATATGCAAAGGGTAATACATTTCCACACTTTAAATATATTTTGCACACACTCAAGTATTTTCATACACTACACACATGTAAGCACAATGCATATCTTTTCTTACATTACACATAATTTACACACACCACACATATTTTACACATACTACACGCATTTATACACATCACGTTTTACATATAAAACACACATTTTTACATACTATATATATTATATATACAACACACATTTTCACACTCTACACATATTTTACACACATTGCCTATATTTTTACATACATTACACATATTTTACATATACTATACATGTTTTCATGCACTACACATATTTTACAAATACTATACATGTTTTCATACACTGTATATTTTACACATCTTACGCACATTCTATACATATTTTACACCTACTACACATATTTTTACATGTTATACGTAATGTTTCTAAATTGTTTGAATTTTCTGATTATGATTTATCTAAAAAATTTATATTAAGTTATTCAACTTAATTTAGTATTAACCATATTTTATTTAATTATGTCAAAAAAAGAAATTTAGTTAGTTTCTTAAATTATTTCATTTGCTAATTATAATTTAATAGTTCAACTATGTTTTCTAGCTATAATCTATTTAGGAGATTTATTTACGTGATTTTGGCCAAAAAAACGTGTGCTATAACTCACAAAATTGGTCATTTTTCAAAATTTATAACTTTTTCTTGTTTTTGACAAAATTCATTAGAAAACATATCGTCATTTGATACAAATGCAAAAAAGGCACAAAAAGGGCCAACGATGACTAATTTTTTAAACTTGTCATTTTTGCCAGAAAAACGTGTGCACTAACTCACAAAAATTCGCCATTTTTCAAAATTTCTAACTTTTCATTTTTTCACACCATTCGTTAGAAAACACATCGTCATTTCAAACGAATGCAAAATTGCACAAAAACAGGCAACGACGACAAATTTTTTAGACTTGCCATTTTTGCAAAAAAAAACTTGTGCTATAATTCACAAAAATTGGTCATTTTCAAAATTTCTAACTTTCCCTTTGTTTCACAGCATTCATTAGATAACGCATCGTCATTAGATATGATTGCAAAAAAGGCACAAAAACGGCCAACAACGACTAATTTTTTAAACTTGCCATTTTTGCAAAAAAAAAACGTGTGCTATAACTCACAAAAATTGGTCGTTTTTCAAAATTTCTAACTTTCCCTTTGTTTCACACCAGTCATTAGAAAACACATCGTCATTAGATGTGATTGCAAAAAAGGCACAAAAACGGACAACGACGACTAATTTTTTAAACTTGCCATTTTGGCCCAAAAAATGTGTGCTATAACTCACAAAATTGGTCATTTTTCAAAATTTATAACTTTTTCTTGTTTTTGACAAAATTCATTAGAAAACATATCGTCATTTGATACAAATGCAAAAAAGGCACAAAAACGGCCAACGATGACTAATTTTTTAAACTTGTCATTTTTGCTAGAAAAACGTGTGCACTAACTCACAAAAATTCGTCATTTTTCAAAATTTCTAACTTTTCATTTTTTCACACCATTCGTTAGAAAACACATCGTCATTTCAAACGAATGCAAAATTGCACAAAAACAGGCAACGACGACAAATTTTTTAGACTTGCCATTTTTGCAAAAAAAACTTGTGCTATAATTCACAAAAATTGGTCATTTTCAAAATTTCTAACTTTCCCTTTGTTTCACAGCATTCATTAGATAACACATCGTCATTAGATATGATTGCAAAAAAGGCACAAAAACGGCCAACAACGACTAATTTTTTAAACTTGCCATTTTTGCAAAAAAAAAAACGTGTGCTATAACTCAAAAAAATTGGTCATTTTTCAAAATTTCTAACTTTCCCTTTGTTTCACACCATTCATTAGAAAACACATCGTCATTTGATATGATTGCAAAAAAGGAACGAAAACGTCCAACGACGACCAAATTTTCAAACTTACCATTTTTGCCAAAAAACTTGTGCTAACTCACAAAAATTGGTCATTTTTCAAAATTTATAACTTTCTCTTGTTTTTTACGCAATTCATTAGAAAACACATCGTCATTTGATACAAATGCAAAAAAGTCACAAAAACGGCCAACGATGACTAATTTTTTAAATTTGCCATTTTTGCCAGAAAAACGTGTGCATTAACTCACAAAAATTGGTCATTTTTCAAAATTTCAAACTTTTCATTTTTTTCACACCGTTCATTAGAAAACACATCGTCATTTCAAATGAATGCAAAAAAGGCACAAAAACAGACAACGATGACCAATTTTTTAGACTTGCCATTTTGCCAAAAAAGCGTGTGCTATAACTCACAAAAATTGGTCATTTTTCAAAATTTCTAACTTCCAATTTTTTTCACACCATTCATTGGAAAACACGTCGTCGTTTGATATGATTGCAAAAAAGGCACAAAAACGGCCAACGACGACCAATTTTTTATACTTGCCATTTTTGCCACAAAAACGTGTGCTATAACTCAAAAAAATTGGTCATTTTTCAAAATTTCAAAATTTCCCTTTGTTTCACACTATTCATTAGAAAAGACATCGTCATTTGATATGATGGCAGAAAAGGCACAAAAAAGGCAAACGGCGATTAATTTTTTAAACTTGCCATTTTTGCCAAAAAAACGTGTGCATTAACTCACAAAAATTGGTCATTTTTCAAAATTTCTGACTTTTCATTTTTTTCACACCATTCATTAGAAAACACATCGTCATTTCAAACGAATGCAAAAAAGGCACAAAACCAGACAACGACGACCAATTTTTTAGACTTGCCATTTTTGCCAAAAAAACGTGTGCTATAACTCACAAAAATTGGTCATTTTCAAAATTTCTAACTTTCAATTTTTTCACACCATTCATTAGAAAACACATCATCATTTGATATGATTGCAAAAAAGGCACAAAAACATCCAACGACGACCAATTTTTTAAACTTGCCATTTTTCCAAAAAAAATGTGTGTTACAACTCACAAAAATAGGTCATTTTTAAAAATTTCTAACTTTCAATTTGTTTACACCATTCATTAGAAAACACATCGTCATTTGATATGATTGCAAAAAGGGTATAAAAACGGCCAACGACGACTAATTTTTTAAACTTTCCATTTTTGCCAAAAAAACGTGTGCTATAACTCACAAAAATTGGTCATTTTTCAAAATGTCTAACTTTTCCTTTGTTTCACACCATTCATTAGAAAACACATCGTCATTAGATGTGATTGCAAAAAAGGCACAAAAACGGACAACGATGACTAATTTTATAAACTTGCCATTTTGGCCAAAAAAACGTGTGCTATAACTCACAAAATTGGTCATTTTTCAAAATTTATAACTTTTTCTTGTTTTTGACACAATTCATTAGAAAACACATCGTCATATGATACAAATGCAAAAAAGGCAAAAAAACGGCCAATGATGACTTATTTTTTAAATTTGCCATTTTTGCCAGAAAAATGTGTGCATTAACTCACAAAATTGGTCATTTTTCAACATTTTTAACTTTTCATTTTTTTCACACCATTCATTAGAAAACACATCGTCATTTCAAACGAATGCAAAAAAGGCACAAAAACAGACAACGACGAGCAATTTTTTAGACTTGCCATTTTTGCCAAAAAAACGTGTGCTATAACTCACAAAAATTGGTCATTTTTCAAACTTTCTAACTTTTCATTTTTTTCACACCATTCATTAGAAAACATCGTCATTTCAAACGAATGCAAAAAAGGCACAAAAACAGACAACGACGACCAATTTTTTAGACTTTCCATTTTTGCCAAAAAAAACGTGTGCTATAGGTAACAAAAATTGGTCAATTTTCAAAATTTCTAACTTCCAATTTTTTTCACACCATTCATTGGAAAACACGTCGTCGTTTGATATGATTGAAAAAAAGGCACAAAAACACCAACGACAACTAATTTTTTAAAATTGCCACTTTTGCAAACAAAACGTGTATTATAACTCACAAAAATTGGTCATTTTTCAAAATTTCTAACTTTCCCTTTGTTTCACACCATTCATTATAAAACACGTCGTTATTAGATGTGATTGCAAAAAAGACACAAAAAGGTCAACGACGACAAATTTTTTAAACTTGCCATTTTTGCCAAAAAAACGTGTGCTTATCTCACAAAAATTAGTCATTTTTCAAAATTTATAACTTTCTCTTTTTTTACACAATTCATTAGAAAACACATCGTCATTAGATACAAATGCAAAAAAGGCACAAAAATGGCCAACGACGACAAATTTTTTAAACTTGCCATTTTGGCCAAAAAAACGTGTGCATTAACTAACAAAAATTGGTCATTTTTCAAAATTTCTAACTTTTCTTTTTTTTTCACTCCATTCATTAGAAAACACATCGTCATTTGATATGAATGCAAAAAAGGCACATAAACAGGAAACGGAGATCAATTTTTTAAACTTTCCAATTTTGCCAAAAAAACGTGTGGTATAACTCACAAAAATTGGTCATTTTTCAAAATTTATAACTTTCTCTTTTTTTACACATTTCATTAGAAAACACATCGTCATTAGATACAAATGCAAAAAAGGCACAAAAACGGTCAAGGACGACTAATTTTTTAAACTTCCCATTTTGCCCAAAAAAACGTGTGCATTAACTCACAAAAATTGGTCATTTTTTAAAATTTATAACTTTCTCTTTTTTTTTACACAATTCATTAGAAAACACATCGTCATTAGATACAAATTCAAAAAAGGCACAAAAACGGTCAACGACGACTAATTTTTTAAACTTGCCATTTTGGCCAAAAAAAGGTGTGCATTAAGTCACAAAAATTGGTCATTTTTCAAAATTTCTAACTTTTCATTTTTTTCACACCATTCATTAGAAAACACATCGTCATTTCAAACGAATGCAAAAAAGGCCCAAAAATAGACAACGACGACCAATTTTTTAGACTCGCCATTTTTGCCAAAAAAACGTGTGCTATAGGTAACAAAAATTGGTCATTTTTCAAAATTTCTAACTTCCAATTTTTTTCACACCATTCATTGGAAAACAAGTCGTCGTTTTATATGATTGCAAAAAAGGCACAAAAACGGCCAACGACGTCTAATTTTTTAAAATTTCCATTTTTACAAACAAAACGTGTTCTATAACTCACAAAAATTGGTCATTTTTCAAAATTTCTAACTTTCGCTTTGTTTCACACCATTCATTAGAAAATACGTCGTCATTAGATATGATTGCAAAAAAGGCACAAAAACGGTCAACGACGACAAATTTTTTAAACTTGCCATTTTTGCCAAAAAAACGTGTGATATAACTCACAAAAATTGGTCATTTTTCAAAATTTATAACTTTCTGTTTTTTTACACAATTCATTAGAAAACACATCGTCATTAGATACAAATGCAAAAAAGGCACAAAAATGGCCAACGACGACAAATTTTTTTTAAAAAAAACGTGTGCATTAACTCACAAAAATTGATCATTTTTCAAAATTTCTAACTTTTAATTTTTTTTCACTCCATTCATTAGAAAACACGTCGTCATTTGATATGAATGCAAAAAAGGCACATAAACAGGAAACAGAGATCTATTTTTTAAACTTGCCATTTTTGCCAAAAAAACGTGTGCAATAACTCAAAAAAATTTGTCATTTTTCAAAATTTATAACTTTCTCATTTTTTTACACAATTCATTAGAAAACACGTCGTCATTAGATGTGATTGCAAAAAAGGCACAAAAACGGTCAAGAACGACTACTTTTTTAAACTTGCCATTTTGCCCAAAAAAACGTGTGCTTTAACTCACAAAAATTGGTCATTTTTTAAAATTTATAACTTTCTCTTTTTTACACAATTCATTAGAAAACACATCGTCATTAGATACAAATTCAAAAAAGGCACAAAAACGGTCAACGACGACTAATTTTTTAAACTTGCCATTTTGCCCAAAAAACGTGTGCTTCTCACAAAAATTGGTCATTTTTCAAAATTTCTAACTTTTTATTTTTTTCATACCATTCATTAGAAAACACATCGTCATTTCAAACGAATGCAAAAAAGGCACAAAAACAGACAACGATGACCAGTTTTTTAGACTTGCCATTTTTGCCAAAAAACGTGTGCTATAGCTAACAAAAATTGGTCATTTTTCAAAATTTCTAACTTCCAATTTTTTTCACAGCATTCATTGGAAAACATATCGTCGTTTGATATGATTGCAAAAAAGGCACAAAAACGGCCAACGACGACCAATTTTTTAAACTTACCATTTTTACCAAAAAAACGTGTGCTATAACTAATTATCCCTCTCTACAATGGATCCTTAAGCATTAATGGCTGCCATAAACCCTAAGCTTCCTGATAAATCGTATAGAGAAGCTGTATCCAAAAATTGGGTAGATAAATTTGACGTCTCATTCCCACCGAACTGTCAAAGCCAGCTCTCCTCCTACAAGGGAGAGCCGGCTCTCATTCTAACAACAGATGAGGAAGACAAGCTTGCTTTGCCATATCAATTCACTCTCATTGGCAAATTCTCCAAAGGTAGGCCATCCATGGTGCTTCTCAGAAAAGAAATTTTGGCCGCCTCCTTTGAAGGTGAATGCTTCCTTGGCCTTCTAGACCACAAACATGTTTTCTTCAAATTTGAGTTGGAGGTTGATTTCCATCGCATGTGGATGCGCCGAAAGTGGGTATTCAATGGCTTTCCGGCGAGAATATTCCGGTGGTCCAATGACTTTCATCCAGAGATTGAATCCTCCACAGCTCCTGTATGGTTAAAGCTGCCACAGCTTCCTCTTCACTTTTTCAACAAAGATACTTTATTCTCCATTGCCTCAGTAGCTGGACTCCCTCTGAAGATTGATCGTGCAACAGCAGCTGCTAGTAAACTCCTCAGACCTAGCGAAGCTAGGATCTGTGTGGAGCTGGACGTCCTCAAGGAGATCCCATCAAGATTGTGGCTAGGGACACGCGATAATGGACGCTGGCAGAACATCGAGGTGGAGGAGCTGCCCCTCTACTGCATCAATTGCCGGAAAATGGGCCACTCAAGTGACAAATGTATTCCCAAAGCTTGAAGTCAGCCGAACCAGCTACTCCTATCAGATCGGGGCCCTGATGCTTCAAGGAAGAATGTGGCAACAAAATGGGTTCCACTCGTGAACAGTGGAAGTGCTGCAATCCTGCCGTCCAACGGAGATCCCCAGCCATCGGTGCAGCTAGAGAGCACCAAAGCAGCAGATCCGGGGCCATCTTCGAATGAGACAGGGCAATCGATAGACCCTTTAATAGATTCTCTAGCCGGAAACACCTCCGGAACAGTAGAGATCCCAGTCCCGATCGAGATTAATATGGAGCCTAGCCCTCAGGATATACAGACGACTCAAATTAAACCTCCAATCTTGCAGCTTCAACCTATGAACAGTACCGGCACTGTTGAGGAACAGCCACAGTTGGTGGTCATGAATAGTGACCTAGCCACCAGTTTAGTCCCACACGATGAGGTCGATAAAGTGGGTTCGATGGTGATTCATGAATCTCCTTCATTGATTCAGCCACCAGCTGAGGGGAGTCCTACTCTTGGTTGTGTATTGCCGACCAAGTCCAACAAAGCTCAGACTTCAAAACAACTCACCCAAGCTACAATCTTCACTTGTGAGGTAAACCCTAAATTGGGGCTCCCTGGTGAGCAAGTAGTGGCTTCGGAGTGCCCTACATCTACTGTCTTGGTAAGCCTTGAAGCTGAATGTTTAAGGCCGATTTCATGTGTGAATCGGAGTGGAGAAATGGCCTCTGTTGTTCAAGGTCTCCAAGAGGAGAGTAATAGGAACTTTGATGCACTGAATATAGAGGTTGAGCAGTACCAAAAGCACCGAATTCATAGAACCAGCTCCGCCTCTAGGCTATCTCAATTGCAGGATATTCCCACAGAGTCAGAGGACGAGGAGGAGGAAGGGGATATATGGGAAGAATGCAGCAACGAAGAGATACCCGAACCAGATAAATTGAATGTCTTCCTTGAAAAAATGGAAAAAAGGCAAAAAACGTCCAAGCTAAGGAAGGGCAAAGAGAAGTGTCTTAGTCCCAAAGCTAACACAACTTCGGATAGGAAGCTTCGGAAACGGAATCCTCTCATGTGCTACTCGGAAGATAAGTTTTGGAATTATGAGTAAGAATTTTTTTTTTTTTTAGCTTGGTTGGTGGCCCCTGACTGCCGGAGTTTGGTCAGCTTGGCCGTTGTCATGTAAAATTATCTTGCTTGGGTGGATTCTAGTATATTAATTGGTGTATTGCCTTGCTATACCTGGTTGTATTTTGAGCCTTTTGTGCTTCAACTATCTTGTGGAACCATGTCATCATGTGGTTTGCTTGAGTGAGAAGTAGGATCATATGAGTTTTGCCTATGGGAGTGGAGTTTTGTGAGAAGCAGGATGTAGGTTTTGCTGACGTTTTAAATGGTAATTTTTGGACTCCTATTGGTAATATAAATAGCTTATGGTGTGTGCAAATATGTTGAGGAGGGGGCTGTAGAACATTGGACAAAGATTTCTAAATGGAAAATGTTTTGCTGCTTGCTGGGATAATTAGCTTAGGTTTTTGGCCTTTTTGATTGTATATAATTCTGTTGGTGAAACCGAGTGTCTCATGAAATCTGTCCTGCTCTAGACCGTGACAGCTTTGGTAAATGGAGGGTTATGGAATGGATCTATCTTCGTCTAATGCTTGAGGTGCTGAGCAATGAGAAGAATCCTTCTATTTTATTCTTCGATTTAAAGTAGGGCTTTCTTCTCTATTGCTCGGTAATTCAGTCAGAATAGTAAGATCATGTAACTTAAATTCAGGTGTAACTCTAACTAGGATATACATGTAATTCTCGATAACCATAGGCTTTGTATACTACCTGAACACATGTAATGGAGTAGTACTCCAATTTTCTCTGTTTTCTCTTTTTGCCTTTTGTAACAGTGCGTTTGGGTATATCCAGCACTGATTTTGTTCATCTATATAAATAGTCTAGTTTTCCTTAAAAAAAAAAAAAAAAAAAAAAAACGTGTGCTATAACTCAAAAAAATTGGTCATTTTTCAAAATTTCTAACTTTTCCTTTGTTTCACACTATTCATTAGAAAACACATCGTCATTAGATTTGATTGCAAAAAAGGCACAAAAACGGCAAACAACGATTAATTTTTTAAACTTGCCATTTTTGCCAAAAAAACGTGTGCTATAACTCAAAACTATTGGTAATTTTTCAAAATTTCTAACTTTCAATTCTTTTCACACCATTCATTAGAAAACACATCGTTATTAGATACAAATGCAAAAAAGGCACAAAAACTGCCAACGACGACTAATTTTTTAAACTTTCTATTTTGGCCAAAAAAACGTGTGCATTACCTCACAAAAATTGGTCATTTTTCAAAATTTCTAACTTTTCATTTTTTTTCACTCCATTCATTAGAAAACACATCGTCATTTGATATGAAAACAAAAAGGCACATAAACAGGAAACGGAGATCTATTTTTTAAACTTGCCATTTTTGCCAAAAAAACGTGTGCTATAAGTCACAAAAATTGGTCATTTTTCAAAATTTATAACTCTTTTTTTTTCACACAATTCATTAGAAAACACATCGTCATTAGATACAAATGCAAGAAAAGCACAAAAACGGTCAACGACGACTAATTTTTTTAAACTTGCCATTTTGCACAAAAAAACGTGTGCTATAGCTAACAAAAATTGGTCATTTTTCAAAATTTCTAACTTCCAATATTTTTCACACCATTCATTGGAAAACACGTCGTCGTTTGATATGATTGCAAAAAAGGCACAAAAATGGCCAACGACGACCAATTTTTTAAACTTGCCATTTTTGCCAAAAAACGTGTGCTATAACTCAAAAAAATTGGTCATTTTTCAAAATTTCCAAATTTCCCTTTGTTTCTCACTATTCATTAGAAAACACATCGTCATTAGATATGATTGCAAAAAAGGCACAAAAACGGCAAACGACGATTAATTTTTTAAACTTGCCATTTTTGCCAAAAAAACGTGTGCTATAACTCAAAAAATTGGTAATTTTTCAAAATTTCTAACTTTCAATTTTTTTCACACAATTCATTAGAAAACACATCGTTATTAGATACAAATGCAAAAAAGGCACAAAAATGGACAACGACGACTAATTTTTTAAACTTGCTATTTTGGCCAAAAAAACGTGTGCATTAACTCACAAAAATTGGTCATTTTTAAAAATTTCTAACTTTTCATTTTTTTTCACTCCATTCATTAGAAAACATATTGTCATTTGATATGAATGCAAAAAGGCACATAAACAGGAAACGGAGATCTATTTTTTAAACTTGCCATTTTTGCCAAAAAAACGTGTGCTATAACTCACTAAAATTGGTCATTTTTCAAAATTTATAACTTTCTCTTGTTTTTCACACAATTCATTAGAAAACAAATCGTCATTAGATACAAATGCAAAAAAGCCACAAAAACGGCCAACGACGACTAATTTTTTAAACTTGCCATTTTGGCCAAAAAAACGTGTGTATTAAGTCACAAAAATTGGTCATTTTTCAAAATTTCTAACTTTTCATTTTTTTCACACCATTATTTAGAAAACACATCGTCATTTAAAACGAATGTAAAAAAGGCACAAAAACAGACAACAACGACCAATTTTTTAGACTCGCCATTTTTGCCAAAAAAACGTGTGTTACTCACAAAAATTGGTCATTTTTTAAAATTTATAACTTTCTCTTTTTTTTTACGAAATTCATTAGAAAACACATCGTCATTAGATACAAATGCAAAAAAGGCACAAAAACTGTCAACGACTGGTGACGAGCTGTCGCGGCTCTCCAATTTAACCCAAATTTACCAAACTAATGTAGTAGCGGCAAGTGGGATCGTATCCAACAGGGAGAGGATATTTGTCAAGAGTTGATACAATGATATAGTAAAAGTGATTAGACAGCACAATACGAGCAAGCAAAGGGAATGAGATACGGGGAAATTAATAGAGAGGAATGTGTTGCCTTAAGGGTGAACAATGTGTATGGACCTTTCTCTTGCTATCACGGACGGACTTGTGTAATCAAATGTGAGAGGACTTTAAACTGCTAGTGGAACGGGATTGATCAACTTGGTAGTTCTCTCAACCCTATCTCACAATACTCTCCGAACTTCCCTTGGTAGGGCAAGTCCTTGGCACGAGTCAGGCTCTCCCAGATCCCTATTCTAAGACAAGAATAATCTTAGACCTTCGCTAAGGATTGACACTAACTGTCAGTGGGTACCGCACAGTTAAGATCGCAAAGTCTCACAGGACCTAAGAACTCACATAAGCCATGTTCACAGTTAGATCATGTTATGGTTGATTAACAATGGAATATTCACACCGACCTCAGTGGATACCGCAGACCTAAATGTGAAGTTAATCTAGAGTGCAAACCATCAAACATAACAAGTGCAGAAATGTAATCATGAAATACACACAGATAAATTCTAACCAAATGTCTCAAACAAGATTGAATCCATATAATTGACCCCTCAAAGCAACACTATAAGTCTAGCCGATCATATTGATCGGCTGATATCCCATGATTTACAAAATAGAGCTTCTAATCCTGATCTAGGGTTTCTCTTTCTGATCTCTCGTTTTCTTCTCTGATTTCTCCTCTCTCTCCCCTCTACCAAAAGCTCATTCCTCCTTGTCTCCAGCTCCTTTTATAGATTTGCCTCACTGCGCAGGTTCCAGGAACCTTCCTTTGTTTGCGGAGATTTCGCCACGTGTATGTACAAATGTAAATCAAAGCAGAAGTGAGGACGCGTGTTTAATGAAAGACTTAACAAGTAAGGAAATTCATCACGTTTCATCAAACACTTAGAGCACGTGAGAAAGACGTGTTAAATGCTTTTGCTTGTGAGCTTAATATGTGTATGCTAAATGCTACTGTGGGAACAAGATTGCGTGAGTGGTGTCTGTGCAAGTGTGCAAGTGAGAAGTGAGAAAAACTATACAAAACGTTAATGAATGAAAATGTATAAAAATGAAAACAAGAAAATGTGCAAGTGTGTGTGGCGGCCGCCGTGTGTGTGTGTGTGTCTGCGGCCGCACCGTGAAGAGTGTGCGTGGTGCGGCCGCAGTGCGATGCGCCCGCACCGAGTAGTGTGTGCTTGTGTTTGTGAGGTGCATTACAATTGTAAGTGTGTGCAGGTGTGGTGTGTTAGTGTGTGTTTGTGAGGTGTGTGCTGAGAGTTTGTGAGGTGCGTGCGTGTGAGGTTATGTGAGTGTGAGTTGTGTGCCGTGACTTTCATGAATTGTGACTTGTGAATAGTGAGTTGAGACTTGAGTGAATAAATGCAACACTTTGTAACTAAATTCGCAGCACTCAAGTCAATCTCCATAACACACAATTGTAATCGATATAGCACACAAGTCACGTAATAGAGCATCGATTCACAAGTTATTCCAGGCAAGAGACTAACAAAATAGAGCAAATAAGTCGGCACAATACCGACTTATCATCCCCCCACACTTGAATTTTTGCTCGTCCCGAGCAAAGTAAAGAAATAAGAAAGCTCTTGTCCATCCCACACATATTCAATCACTCCCAACCTCATCGACAGTCCATTTCCAAGATTTTTGCATGCAACAAGAAAGTTATGAGCAGTGAGTTTACAGTTCATCCAACTTACACAAATTGTCGGGTAAGGTGCAACGAATAAATACCAAATCGTCAGCGTGGAGTGTGTGCTGAGAGTTTCTCATGCTCCCTCACATTGTCTATGCAAAGTACTCAAGTAGACACTCAACAATAATTCTTGCACTACAATCTGTTTGTCCACACACGAACACATAAGCATTAAGAGCTTAACAAATAGTAACATGCACATTGGTGCTTATTTGTATTTGATATTGATGCCGCACTTTGGTGCTTGGCTGCCAGGGTTTTGTGGCTCTTTTTTTCCTTTATTCGCCTGCTGGCTTTTTCTTTCACATTTTCATAATTTCAACAAAATTCGTGTTCGTGTGTGTCTCCAATAGACTATATAACTAAAATGCAAGAATAAGTGTTTACAAGTAGAGAGCACATACAAGTAAAGAAACACAAGCTCTCTCCTATGTCAAAATTTGTGCTGGCGTTTCTATCTTACTTTAACATCGCACTTTGCCCAGCAATTTGTATGCATCAAATGTATACTGTAAAATTTCACAAAAAATTTTCGCATATATCACAAAGGTAAAATTTATAGACTCGCTGATGAGGTTTGGAGTGCGAGTGCGTTTTGGACGTGCGGGTGTGCCAATTGGAGTAAGCCATGGAACAACACAACAAATTTCACAACACAACAACAAACAATACACATTTATCGCAACATGAAAATTTAAAGCACACTCACACTTACAAGGTCAGTGCTAATCACTGACTTGCTCCATCTCTCTACACAACAATCACAAAGAAAACATAAACACACCACCTAAAGTGCTACTAATATAATAAACACCACCTCCTGACCCCACAACATAAAACACACACATAAAGGAAATTTCAAAGAAAACAAAGGCACTAAGCCTCACAGACATAAGCATAAGGCAAAGATCAACAGCCAACATCAGCAAAGATCAACAGCCAACATCCACCAAGACATGCATGTCTACCCCCACACTTGAAATCAACAATGGTCCCCATTGTGGTAAAGGACGGAGTCTACCCAGTTTAAGCATCACGTCGGTCCCGTTCGTGGCGCTCTACTTACCGATAGATTTCCCATTGTGAGGTTCCGATGGTGCCCAGAGATTGTTGGGATTGCTCTGCGGGAGATACTTTGATTCCTTGACTTCTAGCCATCTGCTACAATAAGTAGGGGAAGAATATCGGTTCGCCAATGTTCTTTTGTGCTCGCATATTGGATTGCATGATCGCAAATTTGTGTAGTGTGTATGAAAATATGTAGTGTGTGAAAAATGTAGAGTGTATGAAAATATGTGTAGTATATGAAAATATGTGTAGTATGTGTAAAATATGTGTAATATGTGAAAATGTGTATAATATGTGTGAAAATGTATAGTGTATGTAAAATTGTGTGCAGTATATGAAAATATATGTAGTCTGTGAAAATATGTGTAGTGTGTGAAAATATGTGTAGAGTGTGTAAAATATGTATAGTGTGTGAAAAATATGTATAATATATAAACATACGTGTAGTGAGTATAAAATGTGAGTAGAGTGTATAAAATATATGTAATGTGTAAAAATAAGTGTAGTTATCACCTTTACCTTAATGATATAAGGGTTAATCGAAATTTGTAAGGAAATCAACATAGTAACAATGCAGCGGAAAATATAACAATTATATTATAATTGATTTCCATAGGACCTTTAATGATAATCTATACAAAATATACCTTGAAAGATGCCAGCAAAATCCTTGAGCGATGTTTAATCGACCAACAAGCCGCACAAGTGTCCGGCCTCTAACGGGTAATCCACACGAACTACTTCGGGATCCTCAAAGGAATTGATTTAATATTAGGTTCAATAAGCTAGATCCCTCTAAACAACACCTTAGAATCTAATAAGAAAAACCCTTTTTCTTTTTACGTGATTTCTTATTGAGAGAGTTGTGTTGTCTTTGATCCTAACATTAACCATCTATTTATAATAATACAGCCTTTCCAAAAGGTTGTCTTGTCAAACAAGAAACGATTATTACCAAACTCAATTCACTTTTCAAAAGTGAACAAGAGTATAATAGATGCCATAATTTATCATATAATTATATAAATAAATTTTAACCCAAGAAGTAATTCTATTGTTGTGTGACCCTTTAGGTTCCTAATCACTTGCAATAAATATAAATAATAATCTTTGAATTAAATTGGCTTTTGAACAAAACCAACAAACTCCCACTTGGACTAAAGACAATTTAGTCACGGAGCTTCTAATATAGGATAAATTAAACAACTTTAATTTATCATTAATTCAACAATTAATTCATTTATATTCATAGATCAAGAGCGGCCTCTATCCAAGGCATCATGACCACCCAAGAGTAAGAAAAAGTCAATTGATCGACTTCACCTATCCTTGAACTAGGTACCATGTAGTTATCATCCTTTCACCATCCTATATTCCAATTAGTACAAGAGTAAAGTTTAAGTGCCAACTCTTTATTGTACTAATTATATTTCTTTCTTGTACCGAAATTCAACACCTTGTAAATAAATTTAGAACTTTTCCAAATTTACTTACTAAATATGTGCACTTTGAGTTGAACTTCAACAAGTGGCGTCAGAAAGGAATATACTCTCCCACTCTTAGGAGTGGTGAATCCTATATCGATCATAAACTATCAATCCGTGCTTCTTGTTATATCCAACGTCTACCGCTCGCATATCAAGTTACGGTTATGGGCAAATAGAGTTAAAACATAACATCCACACTAAAGATACTCTTATGATCTCAAGTCAAAGGATCGCTTACACTACTGTCACGTAGAGATTATATCATTGGCACTCAAATAGTTAACGATATAGAAATCTCTAAGCTGATCATTCCAGTGAACACATTCTCCAATGATTCACCTATATATCACTATATATACTAGTCTATCCGCATTAACAACATCCTTGTTATTGTTAATACTATGACCAGGGAAATTTAAGAATATAAATACTTATTCTAAGGACTTTTATCATATTGTATATATATCGACAGTATATATGTTACAAAATGATAAATATGCCATATCTTTATTGCATAAATTACATAATCATTCTTCTATTATGACTCAAAACAATCATCCGTACATGCAATAACTAAATGAGGTGAACATGAACTATCATGTTTTTTTTGAGTGATAATGGGTTTAGTCAATGAATAATTTATTATCCTTTGCAGGAATCTCTGTATCTTTACTTAAATTCTATCAGTGATTACTCTAATCCAAATGAATAAAATTTAGATACATGTTTGGATCATTGCATGAGACCTTGTTCCTCAACTATTGAAGAAACTATTTCTATTCAAACAATCTGTATAGCAACTTCTCAAGCAACATATATACCTTAATTTCTATAATGTAAGAAATATGATTGTTATTAATCTAATTTGAAACATTCCAAATAACAACAGTTTATATTAGGATAAATTATCATATTCAATCTTGATAATGGAATCATCGTTTATAAAGATGAAACTAGAGTATTTCTATAGATAGTATATGAATAATTATAAATTGCATATATTCAAGAATAGGTTCTTACATTCTTCTCAACCTATATAAGCAAAATTCTTGATTACTTCTAGGTGACCTCTCACTGGAATAGATTAAGATATGCTCATATACACTTCTGTATTTTTCAGCGGATGAACATTCTGGGTCATGATATCAAATATACATAAATGATCTTACTTCTTAAGAACACTTTTGTGGCATATATATTTCTTAATAGTCAGTGGATCTTTTGGACACATGTCCTAAGGTAAAATCCCATCAATATATAGGAATGCCAAACACCTTTATAAACAAAGCTGATTCCATGCATGTTAAACGTCGTTTAACATTTTATCAATACATATACAAATATATATATTGACTGTATATGATCAAACAACTTATCAAATCTATCTCTATAGACTTTTCCCAATGCATAAGTTGTTTCTCCAAAAATCTTTAATTGAGAAGGTTTTTCAACAACTACACCTTAACTAATTACAGTAGTTTATGTTTCAATTCTCATTATAATTATGGTCATCTACATATAATATGAGAAAGTACAAATTAATATTGCCACATACATAATCTTTTGTATACCAACATTTCATATTTTGTTTTTTTTTAATTAAATCAAACTTTTTGCTTATCTCTTACATCAACAAACAATATTTGAACTCTTAAAACTATGCTTTTAGTCATAAATGAACTTTAGTAAATAAATTTGCATACTTTGCCTAGGATTTTTTGAATAAAAACCATTAGATTGTATCATATACTAATCGCCTTTGCAAATTATCAACAATGGTAATATCTTAATCGGGTTTAACAACGTAATTGGTGTAAAAAGGTTTTCATCATAGTAAAAAATACTATGATTTTTTATATACCTTTTAGTGACCAATAATTCATTGCTTTCATGGGTAACAAATATATACCAACCATGTTTTTCTTCTTCTTGGAAGACTCACTTTGCACACATTATGGAATTTTATCCCTTTAGGTGCATTGACTAAGGTCTATACCTTTTTGTCATACATGGAATCCATTTTAGATTTTATGGTTCAAAACCACTTTTATATTTCTTATCAAATAAGACTTTTTTATAGATAGTAGGTTTATCATTGTTAATGATAAACACATCATCTTATGTGGATGATACATCCTACTAATCATACAATTTACTTGTGTATTGAGAGCTTCATGTCATACCGCATCACCATGAAGTACAAGCTCTAATTCCATTTTCTTTTCATTACTAAATTATGGTTTAAGAACTTCATCAAGTTCTATATGCTCCCACTTGCCTTTTCTAGAATAAACTATTCTTCTAGAAATATGACATATTTTGAGATAAACATTTTGTGCTCATTGGGATCATAGAAATAATATCCAAAACTTTCTTTTGGACATTCCACAAAATAGTATATATGAAAATTTTGTATCAAACTTATCAGATTTTACCTTTTATAAATTATAGGATACTCCCAAATATTTTGGTTATTTCCTATACCATATCTAATATGAGGTAGAATCGACAGGTTTAAATGGAACATAATTTAAAAGATCAAGTGCAATATTTATGGTATATTCTCAAAACAATTTTGAGAGAATTATATAGCTCATCATTAATCGAATAATATCTAATAAAAATCGATTATTACTTTAATAAAGAAACAAGCTCATTTTATTAAGATAATTATAAATTCTTGACTCAAGTATTCTCTATTTTGATCTAATCAAAATGTTTCAATACTTTTATCAATTTGTTTTTCAACTTCAATTTTATATTCTTTGAACTCTTCAAAGAATTTAGTTATATACTTCAATAAGTACATATATGACTATATTTAATATAATCATTTAAAGTATGAAAAACTTTCTCTAATTACAATTAACATAGGTCTACATACATCAATATGTATTAGACTTAGTAATTCAATAGATCTTTCATCCTTTTAAGTAAAAGGTAAATTGGTTATTTTCTAATAAATAAGAATCACATTTATCAAGTGATTCTAAATAAATATCTTTATGTAATTTGGCTATGCGTTTCTCATTTATATAACCATATCTACAATGTTAGAGAAATAATTATCAATTATTGTTTCTTTGTGTTTATGTTAGAAAAGAAGATTATCCAAATTAAATATATAAAGTTTGTTATCCAATTAACCAACACCTTAAAATATTGTCACAATAAAAAGAACAACATTTATTCTTTTGAATTATTGTAAATCTATTCATGTCAAACATGAAATAGAAATAATATTTTAGTAAGTACTGATAATAACAATCCTTTATATTAAGGATTAATCTTCTAAATAAAGAAAACTCTATATTCCTATGGTTAATGTAACAACTTTTGTTACATTCAATTACCACATATAAGAATACATTTTCTTTACTCAACTTTCTACTTATCCTTAAATCTTGCATATTTATGTAAATATGAGATCCAAATCCGGTATCTAATACCCAAGATTTTATTTATAAGCAGAAACATTTATTTCAATCATAAACATATTTGAAGTAGAAACTTCACCAAGTTTCTTCTGCTTCAAAATCTCAATGAACCTTTTAATTCTAATTCCAATGTCTATCTTAATAGACCATAGTAGAATTTAATACCATATTAACTCTTGTCCTTATTATTTTGTGTTAAGTTTGAGCGCCCTTTAATCGATTTTCCCAAAATCAGGGTCCAATTTTATTTTCTTGGATAACTCAAGTATTAACACAATTTCCTTTTTCTTCTTGATTGAATCATTTGTTGTCTTATTAAGCAATTCAAGCAAATATTTAAATCTCAACTTTGTTCATAACAAAATTGAAAAATCTAATTTTTCAATGAGACTAATCACCTTTAGCACATTAGATGATACTAAAGACTATTTGCCATTTTGCTCTAAATGAGTTCGTAAGAGATATATCATATATCTCAATTTTAACTCTTATATCATACAATTATTTCATCTAATGAAATATTGTAAAAGCATACATATTCACATACAACTATTGTAATTAAGATTCATGAATGCTTTTTAGGATAAGACAATATACATTATCAAAATCATCTTTATGTTTCTGATATGTATCTTTGATTATTCAATCAATATCATCATTAAGAAAAATGTTTTAAGGACAGAAATCAACTTCTCATACCTAAAAACAATTTTTAAGTTGTAAAATTCAATCCATAAAATTTGAGCAATTAATATATTGTCAAACAATATATTATAGATAATTTTCTACAACGGAAAATAAAGACAGTACAATATTTCATATTTATGCAATAGGCAAAACCAAAATAAATAAATATGGACTTATGAAAATTTTTGATTTTGCTTCCACTATTTTATTCAAATCAATATCGCTTAAATTGATCCGAGAATTTTCACAAAATTTTTAGTGGCTAGAATCTAATTTTAATTATTTTAATCTTGAGGCAACTCAACAAATCAAAATAATATCAACAAGTAGGTAACAGCTACCAATTACAACTATTTGTAACTTCTAGATAGTTAGGCCATCAACTCTTGATACACATATCTCATATGTCCCCTAACTCTTTGCCTCAAAAACGTACCAAACGAGCTTTATATCGTTCAACAGACCCATCAGACTTGGTTTTTCTTTTATATACCCATTGAGAACCAACAGCATTTATTGTTGGAGGAAGATAGACAAGATCCCAAGTATCTGTCTTCTGTAATGCAGAAAGTTCTTCTGCCATAGCTTGCTGCCAAAGAGGATCAAGAATAGCCTCTTGATAGGAAGATGGCTCAGACAAATTGTGAATAGAAGTTAAGAAAGGAGAAAAACTATTTGACTAATTAGAATAAACAAAGTCTGGCAATTAAGTGGACTTACAATTATGGTGAGGATAACGAGATGGTGGAGGTGAAGATGCAGAAGGATGATCCACAATCACAGGAGATTCTGGAGAAGTAGTAGGAGCAGAAGAGACATTATCAAAAGAGGTACATGGATCAGCAGATCTACTAGCATCAACCCTGCAAGACTCTGTGTTAGAATTATTTTGCTCATTAATCAGTAAAGGAGACACAGTATCTGAAGTTGCATGAAATGGATCAATGTGGATGATATCTGTCTTTGTAAGAATGTGAGATAGAAGGAATAGAATAAAATGGAATATGTTCAAGAAATACTACATGAAGTGAGACATAGAGTTTTTGTGCACTGGGATTATAACAATGATATCTCTTTTGACATTCACTATAACCAAGAAAAACACAAATTGATGAACGAGAAGATAATTTATTACGTTCTACATGAGGGCCAAGAACAAAACATTTGAGGCAACTCAACAAGCCAAAAGTTTTTGTTAAATCAAGCCCACTATTCAGAGATCTAATCTCATAGCATAAAAGCATTTAAAGTAAAACAACCTTGAGGCAACTCAACAAGTTGCTCTAATAAAAATTTGTTTAAACTATAATAATGGAAGGCAACTAATTATGATTTAATATTTAATTAAGGGATTAATTTACGGTCTCATCATACATACATGTCATATGTAAAAAGTATTTGATCAATTGAACATACAATATGCAATTAAATAAATATATTATTTTATCAAATATAAATCACATATGACATGTTATTCAAATAATCATATTAAATGAATATTTAATATATTTATATCAAATATATAAATCACATATGACACATGTTACTCAAATAATCATATTAAATGAATATACAATAAATTTATATCAAATATAAATTATATATAACACATGTTATTCAAATAATCATATTAAATGAATATATAATAAATTTATATCAAATATAAATTATATATGACACATGTTATTCAAATAATCATATTAAATGAATATACAATAAATTTATATCAAATATAAATTGTATATGACACATGTTATTCAAATAATCATATTAAATGAATATACAATAAATTTATATCAAATATAAGTTGTATATGACATGTTATCAAATAATCATATTAAATGATAAATTCATATCAAATATAAATTACATGTCGTATTATTCAAATAATCTCATTAAATGAAATATAATAAATTTATATCAAATATAAATTACATATGTCATATTATTCAAATAATCACATTAAATGAATATATAATTTTTCTGTCATCAATCTATATGCATATTATTATTAATTATATTAGAAATCATTTAATTGAATTTTTGAAACTTTAATGGGTTAAATTATAGTTTCCAAAACTATAGGACCAACTGATCAGAATAATAATGAAGTTCTGGGGTCATTATTTAATTAAGAAAACTCTTTTCTTAAAACTCCAAATTCTGGTTTCCAAAAATCACGCTTTCAGTGGTTTTTTTTTAATAATAAAACAGATGATGATGTCATCTGACGTCATCATCATCCTTAAAAAACAAAAGCAACGCAGATTCAAATGCTGCTTTCCTTCTTCTTTTTTTTCTTCCCTTTTTTTTTTAATTATAAAAACATATGATGACATCTGACATTATCATCATCTTCACAAAAAGGAAACTGCATATTCAACTTCTGCTTTCCTTTCCCTTTTGTTTTTCGTTTTCTAATCAATCTTCCTTCCTTTTTTTTATTTGAAAATTTTCAAAACAATTTTGAATAAAACAAAATTGTATATTTAACCCCATAATATTTAAAAACGAATTTTTAAATAAATATGTCTCAAATCTATCAATTAAATTCAATATACATACATAAACAATTTATCATTCATGACATGGTATATTATATATAGATAAATCAAATTAGGCTCTGATACCACTGTAAGGAAATCAACATAGTAACAACGCAGCAGAAAATATAACAATTATATAATAATTGATTTCCATAGGACATTTAATGATAATCTATACAAAATATACATTGAGAGATGCCAGCAAAATCCTTGAGCGATGTTTAATCGACCAACAAGTCGCACACGTGTCTGGCCTCTAATGGTAATCCACAATAACTACTTTCGGGATCCTCAAAAGATTGATTTTAACGTTAGGTTAATAAGCTCCCTCTAAACAACACCTTAGAAATCTAATAAGAAAAACCCTTTTTCTTATTTACGTGATTTCTTATTGAGAGAGTTGTGTTGTCTTTGACCTAACATTAACCATCTATTTATAATAATACAGCCTTCCAAAAAGGTTGTCTTGTCAAACAAGAAACGAATTATTACCAAACTCAATTCACTTTCCAAAAGTGAACAAGAGTATAATAGATGCCATAATTATCATATAATTATATAAATCATTTTAACCCAAGAAGTAATTCTATTGTGTGTGACCCTTTAGGTTCCTAATTACTTGGCAATAAATATAAATAATAATCTTAGAATTAAATTGTTTTTTATACAAAACCAACAAAATTGATAGTAGGCAAATTAGTGGGTAATCAAAGTGATTGAATGATAATGATAGAAGTTAACCAAACAATATTTATGGCATTAAGGGTAATGAAACACATACAATATTGTTGATTCCCCTTTACAAAACTCACCTTGATGTAATAAATTAGAATATTTCAAAGAAAAAAAAAAGAAGAAGAAAAGAGTCCAGTGATTTGGTTGTGTTGACTATCTTGTTAACATGTAACGTTTTTATTTTTCATTTTGAATCCTGTCTTGTTAGGACTTGGAAGGAAAAGGTCTCCTACGTGTAAGTTCATTGATTTCCTAGTGAGATGTGTAAACTACCTTGTCACAATGTGTGTAAAAGACTTAGGAAAGAAGTACCTTTGAAATGTTGGAATCATGTGATGACGCATCAATTCGTATCAAACCTTTCCACCTAAATTCATCAATGAGAGTGAAGTATACGATATAACTTTACTCAACTCGATCTACGATCATTGCAGGAATTAAGTGAGAGTTTAAAGAATACAATTTAGAGTACCGCTAGGCGCTAGTCCTTTTAACTTTAAAACTTTAAAAAAAAAAAGGAAAGAAAGAAAGAAACTTTAGCACTTGATAATGTATACTTTCTTCTAAAATGTAGATAATGGGGTCTGAGATGTTTAGGTGAACATGTTACTGTGCAGACTTTGTTTCTCTTTAATTGGAAATAAGTTGATTTGAACTGTACTTTAAACTAAAAGTTAGATATATTATTATAAAAACTCATGTGACTTTGATTCAGGCATAGTTGGTATATTAAATGGATAATAATTGTGCTTTTTACAATTGAATAGAAAATAAAAAGATCGTGAATAGGTTAGAAGGTCTATAAATAAAAACTATTACTAGGATATATAAGTGAATAAATATTGTGTAATTTGAAAAATTATCATTTTGAACTTTAAAAATAGTACTGACTATTTGAATAGTATCAGTATTAAGTTTAAAAGTAACAATTTACACTTTGCAAGTACCATTATTAAATTTAAAAGTAACACTTTTATGTTAAAATGTATCAACCTTAAATTTAAAAGTAGAACTCTAAACTTTACATGTATCAGTATTGTATTTAAAAGTAACATTGTTATATGAAATTGTATTAGTGTTGACTTTAAAAGTAATAATGTCCACTAGTCAAGTATCAATGTTAAAATTAAAAGTAACATGCTTAGATTAAAATATATTAGTCTTAAATTTAAAAGTAATAGTTTTATATTAAAATGTATAAGTGTTGTATTTAAAAGTATTACTGAAAACTTGACAAGTATTTAGTATTGTATTTAAAAGCAACACCGTTATATTGAATTGCATCAGAATTAAGTTTAAAATTAACATTGTCGGTTTGACAAGTATTAGTATTAAATTTAAAAGCAATACTTTTGAATTGAAATGTATCAGTTTTAAGTTTAAAAGTAACACTCTTAAATTGACATATATCAATATTACATTTAAAAGTAACAATCAAAATTTGACAAGTATTACTATTGCATTTAAAAGTAACACTGTTATATTGAATTATATCAATATTGAGTTTAAAAGTAACACTATTATATTTAAATATTTCTGTGTTTACTTTACAATTACAATATTGACTTGAAGAGTATCATTGTTAAATTTAAAAGTAACGCACTTAAATTAAAATGTATCAATCTTAAAATTTAAATGTAATAGTCTTATATTGAAATATATCACTGTTGTATTTAAAGTATCACTATAAACTTGACAAGTATTAGTATTGTATTTACAAAGTAACACTCTTAAAATAAAATGTATTAGACTTAAGTTTAAAAGTAACACTGTTAAATTGTCATATATAAGTATTGTATTTAATTAAAAGTAATACTATTATATTACATTATGTTTGTGTTGAATTTAAAAGTAATACAGTTATATTGAATTGTATCAATATTTTAAAAGAAAACTGTCAATTTTTACAAGTATCAGTGTTAAATTTAAAAGTAATATGCTTATATTGAAATGTACCAATTTTAAATTTAAAAGTAATAGTCTTATATTCAAATGTATCAATATTTTATTTAAAAGTACCACTATAAACGTTGCAAATATCATTATTGTAATTAAAAGTAACACTATTATGTTATCGTAACAGTGTTGAATTTAAAGTAACATTGTCGACTTGACAAGTATCAGTGTTAAAGCTTAAAAATAACACTTTTAGATTGAAATGTATTAGTGTTAAGTTTGAAAGTAATACTCTTATATTGAAATGAATAAATGTTAGATTAATAAGTAACACTTTAAACTTGATAAGTATTGTATTTAAAAGTAACACGCTTAGACTGAATTGTATGAATGTCTTATATTTGGGACTAATTAATATTATATTTAAAAGTAACATTGTTATATTGTGAATCTCATACTTTTAATTTCATTATTTATAATTTTTAACGCTATACGAGTGTTAATTTTAAACCTAGTGTTTATACTTTAAAACTGTAAGAGTGATACTTTATAGATGAGAGATACTTTTTCATGTCGTATTACTACTTTTTGTCACATGAGTATTATTTTTAAATTGTCAAATTATATTTTTTTTTCAATCCACTCAGTGTGCTAGTTTTATAATCGAGAGTGACGTTTTAATGTCATACTACTACTTGTTGTCACATGATTGCTACATTAAACAATTAAGTTATACTTTATGAGGTCACCTACTGCATAAACTTGTAATATGCATTGAAATCACAATTAATTTGTGGTTACATATATGAATTGCTTCACAGAAAACTAGTTGTATTATTATATACAGGAGATATAAAGTGTGAATATGTTACTGTAGTAAAAATTGATTAGTATCGTTTTAATTCTTAATTCTAAAAAAAATTATTTTTATCTATTAAATTAAATTTGCCATATAAATAGATTTCGATTAATTTTTCATCCATCTAATTAACAAACAACAACATTTATCATATGAGATATTTAACGTTTAAAACAACTCCATTTAGATGCATATAGCAAATGCAGAAAATTTTCAAATAGATAGGAAATAAATTAAAAATTATTTATGTGATAAAATTAGAATTCAGAAAAATAATTTTTTTTATTTCAGTTAGCCCAAAGAAATGGTATGATTAGAAATCAAAAAGACAGTTTGGTAATTAATTTCTGCATACATAGATATCTCCCTTTTTTTTGCATTTTCCACGATAAGAGGAAATAATGACTCTTGAGGAAAATAATTAAGTATCCTTTTGACGTAGAATAGGTGAGGATAGACATGACCACGGTTAAAAAAAAAGTGGAAACGGAACCGGCCATTGGGTGGTCAGTTATGGTTACGGTTATGATTTTGGTTGTCTCGATTTCGGTTCTGATTTTTTCAAAGTTCGAGAGATATAAAGAAAATTTTGGCATAAATATTAATTACCATGTACATACAAAATATAACAAAATGAAAAAAAATTACATACAGATTTACAAAATATTAAATAAAGCTATATATTTTATAGTAAAATAAAGTGTTTTTTTTTTCATGTAAGCCTTAACATGTTAGTGTAACAACTATGGTTCATAATCTTATAGTACTAGTTAGACAATAAAAATATTTAAGACAAGTTTAATCCGTGATGAGATTAAAGTCATATATGTTGCATTAGTCAATTCAAGTTAGTTGGAGTAGTAAAATAAAATATATAATTGAAATAGAAATAAATGAAATAGTAATAACTAATAATAATAAATTAAAATAAATAACTAATCATAAGAATTAGGTAGAGAATGGAAAAAATAAATAAATAAAATGAAATTGTTATGAAACATTGAATAGTGGATATCCATTCAATGCAATTCAAAGGCATTAAACTCTAAAGATAACATTTTAATAGAAGTTAAAATGTATGTTATCTTTAGTTAGTTAATATGTTACATATATGATGTAACTATAAATAGGTTTCTTCCTCATGTAATTGTAAGATTTTGAGGACAACATATGAGAAGCATACTAAAGTTTATATGAGAAGAAACGTTTTATGGTTTTCGAAAGAATATATTTACGTCTATCTCTTATTTATTTCTCTTCAACATTTGCGTTAATTTTCTCGTTCCATATTACAATATAGAAGTTTAAATAGAATTTACTACCACATGTATATTACTATTAGTTTAATTTATAATATATTATTAGCACGAAACTCTACCGGCTGAGAGAGACTTTCAAAATAAATCGACTTTTCAAGTAGTATTTCTCTTTTTGTTTTAATTCATTTTTATGGCTAATCTTACAAAACAAGAATTTGTGCCTCTTGATATTTCTAGAAAAAAATTACTTATCATGGATATTGGATGTTGAAATCTATCTTCAATTAATGGGTCTTGGAAATATTATTGTTGAAAATAATGATGCAACAAACCAAGACTGTGCCAAAGTTATGTTATTCCTTCGTCGTCATTTAGATGAAGTATTAAAAACGGAATATCTTATTGTCGAGAATCCGCTTGACCTTTGACATGATCTAGAAGAAAAATTCAAGCACCTAAAGTTAGTTGTGCTTTCAAAAGCCCAGTATGATTGGCTCCTATGACTTCAAGATTTTAAATCTATTAATGACTACAATTCAGCCATGTTCAGAATTACTTCTCGATTGAAATTATGTGGAGAAAATGTTACTGATAATGAAATGTTAGAAAAGATATTTTCTACTTTTCATGCATCGAATATGCTCCTGCAACGGCAATATCGAGAAAAACTATTCATGAGATATTCTAAACTAATTGCATGTCTTCTTCTGGCTGAACAAAATAATGAATTATTATTGAAAAATCATGAATCCCAACCAACTGGTACTAGTCCATTCCCTGAAGCGAATGCGACTCAAACTCAAAACTATGGTCGTGGAAATAACTATTGTAAAGGCCATAGACGTGGACATAGCTGTGATTGTGGACACGGTCATGGCAAAAATATAACTTATAATCAAAATGATTATTACAATGGCAAGAAACAGAATAACCCCAAAAGTGAGTTGATGAAAAGAAAACAGAAGAAAATAAATATGCCGAAAATAAATACTACTGATATGGCATGCAAGGCCATTGGACGCATACCTTTCGTACGGCTAAATATCTTGTCAAACTTTATCAAGTAGCATTCAAAAAGAAATATAAAGGTGTTGAGACAAACTTTATTGATCAAAATAATGATAATGACAATCATGAACATCTTGTCAAATTTTATCAAGCATCATTCAAAAAGAAATATAAAGGTATTGAGACAAACTTTATTGATCAAAATAATGATAATAATAATGATAATGATGATGTTGATATGACAAATCTCAACACAGCAGATTTTTGTGAGCACCCTGAAGATGCAATATGATCATATTAGGTGTAATATGATCATGTAATAAATATTTAACATTATGAATTTTATTATTTTTGTATCTTTTATGTAATTTTTTTTTAGTAATGAAGTTTATGAATTTTATTTATGATTATTAATTAATGTTTACTTATTAATGTTTTTTATGATTTGTTATATTCCTGAAGAAGAAATTGATATATTCTTCTTGAAGAATAAATGAATACCAAATACCTGAGATTAAAAAATAGTGATAATGATATTTGTCGTATTGACAGTGCTACTACGCACACGATACTTAAAAGCGCAAATTATTTTTCTTATTTAAAAATAAGAAAAAATAATGTTAATACCATAAGTGGTAGTGTTAAATTGATAGAAGGCTCCGAAAGAGCCACTATAATTCTCCCTAAAGGAACTAAAATTGCTACAAATAATGCACTATTATCTAAAAAGTGTCAAAGAAATTTATTGAGTTTTAAAGATATTCGTCGAAATGGATATCATATCGAGACCATGAATAAGATAAATGGTGAATTTTTATTAATTACAAATACTATTTCCGGAAGAAAATGTGTATTGGAAAAATCACCATTTTATTCATCTGGTTTATATTATACAAAAATAAGCGCAGTTGAAAGTCATCCCCTAGTAGAATAGAAATCTACAAATCCCAGTAATTTTATAATATGGCATAACCGCATGGGACATCCTAATTCCATTATGATGAGACGGATTATTAAAAATTCAAATGGACATTCAACCTCCTGAAGAGATTGCTCCAGAAGAGCATGCTTCTGAAAAGTTTACTCCTAAAGAGAATGAAATTATAGAAAATCCAATAAATTTTCTCATTACAGGAAAAGTTGAAATCGAAAAGAAATAATTATAGATAATGCTTTTGCATAAAATGTAGCACTTGATATTATGGAAGAAGATAAGGATTAGGAATCTAAATCAGTTGATGAATGTCTTCGAAGAAATGATTGGTCAAAATAGAAAGATTCAATCCAATCTGAATTGGATTCACTCGCAAAACGAAAAGTATTTGGACCTATAGTCCAAACACCAAAAGGAGTAAAGGCAGCAGGATGTATATGGTGCTCGTGCAAAAAAGAAATGAGAAAAATGAAATTGTAAGATGTAAAGCACGACTTTGTAGCCAAAGGATTTACACAAAACCGGGAAATTGATTATGTTGCTGGCGTAGTCGTATAGCCTCACAAACAAATAAATTTTCCTATATGTAAAAATACATAGCAAGTTCAGAGCAAGTGGTCGAACCCATAGAGAGGAGGTTTGTGGTACTAGAATTAGTGGTTCAAGAAAAGACTAGATGTAACAAATGATAAAGATTAAAAACTAGCAACAATGAAAAGTAAAACAAGTAGTAACAAAGAGTAAGTAATGAGTGAATGGAGTTGGGAGAATGCATCCTGGAAATTCAATTATGGCGCAAATGAACTCTCAATCCGAAGATGACTCATACATATGAAGAAGCGACTAATATTCTTTACTGATCCTAGGGGAATTAGTTGCGTGAGAATCTAAATTCAGGTCAGCATGATGACCGCACCCTCGTTTAAACTCCCTGACATCATTACTTTCCCATGTTGAGGCCTAATAATGATGAATGAAACATTGTAACTCCCAATCCTCTGTGGACAACTAAATATCAACAATTCGGCCTAAGAACTTCCCATGATGAGACCTGAAATTAGACTTACTCATCTCCACTAGTTACAGAGAATTTCTCTATACACCAGCCTTAGAATTTCGAAGACTAAAATCAGCATGATGGCCGCATTCTAGAGATCGAACTTTTCAAAATAAGTATAAAGACTTTGTTTCACTTTCATGATTTAAACTCTGTGGGATTATGTTCAAATATTCAATCAAATTTGATATTGACATGATGATCACATACAGCCTTTGATTCATGATTTCCACATATAATTCATAAATAAATAAGATTCATATTCACGTCGGCCAAATGAGTACACAATTCAAGCATTTCAATACACATGAAAGCAAAAAATCAAACATTCATAGTCATGAGCATCATCCTATTATTGAGATTCAATTTCCATAACATCATTTTTAGGATAAACAACAGATCTAGCCACTCATGGTTTCAAAAAACTTGAATTTAGCAATTAAGAGCAGAGAACTAATCATTTTTGTAAAAGATGATAACCAACTGATGAGAGAAACTTCTTCAATTGAATTCCAAAATGATTCGTTCAATTCTTCAATTGAATGATTCCACAAATATCTATGAATTTTTAGATCTAAATTACACACACTAGAGGTGTGTTTTTACCATAAAAATCGGATTGGAATTTTTCCCCAGAATGAAAATCAAAACTGAAATTAAGTGGGAAGTAAAACGTGCTCTAATTTCCCCCTCTCTAACTCTCTCTAAATTTCCTAATTCCTACTATTTATACTAACTAGGAGACTTAACTCCTAAGAAGAATGTTAAAAATTAGCTAATTACAAGATGTACCCCGTTTATTGGAAATTAGAGACTAAAATGTAAAATAACAAACTTAGGATTACAACTTGGACACAAAATAGCTCCAGTAGTTGCACATATCACTAGTCACACTTTCTATCCTCAAGCTGCACTTTGTCATATCAAGTACTTTAACAACCACGCCTTTGAGCCAGAGATTCTATTCCTTCCACAACCTACACATACAAACATCAAACAATCAATACTTAGAAAATTTTACCTCAAAAACAAAAACTACACTGTGCAGCCGCACCATACACCTTTTTTCATGGTGCGGCTGCACCTTTCTTCACGGTGTGACCACAGCGCGGCAGTGAAGCACGGCCACACTATACAACATTTTTCACGATGCAATATTTCGGGTGTTTGGTGCGTGTGTGTGCAAGTGTTGTGCATGTAGTGTGCTTGAGTGTGCCTTAACTTGCATGCATGTGTGTGGTGCTTGTAGTGTGCAGTGAAGTGCAAAGATGTGTAGCAATATGGGTTTGTGCATGCAATAGTGTGCAAGAGTTGTGTGAACATAAGTGCTAGTGAGTGTGCATGGGTGTTGTAGTGATAGGATACAAACTTGTGCAGTAATATGTGCATGAGTGATGATAGGTAAGTGCTAAAATGTACAGGCATATATAAGAATGTGTGGGTGCTGCGCGTGTATGGCTAGTGCTAGGTTGTTGAGTGCGTGTGTGCTGCCGTGTGACGCCTAGCACACGAGTTGTGCTTGAGTGTGCTGTGCTTGCGCGCGTGCTATGGTGTGTGCTAGCTGCCAATGTGCACAAGTGTGTGCAAAGTGTCGTGTATAATGTGTGGGCTATGTGAATGTGTGCAGCATGTATGTATGCAAGTGCTAGGCAGCTACGTGGTAGGAATGGCAATGTGTAAGTGTGCACATGGGTAACTAACTTCTACTAATGTGCATATGTGCAACATATACTAGCGCAAGCGTGCACATTTTCATAACATATAGGCATTAATATTTACAAGATAAACAACAAATATGTGCATCAAATTTAGCATAAAGATGCAAGAAAAACACAAACATGTATGACAAAAGTATAAGATTGGAACATTTCACTTCTCAAGCTTCCAAAATAACAAACTACCATCTTGCAACACAAATATGTCTCTGATGCTATATGAATCTCGGAACACTCAAAAAATGAACTTTGTAGCCCCATATTTTAGCTATCCACAACATTTTGAATCACATAATTCATAGCTTAGACGACAAAGTTATGATTGAAATGCTAAACTGCATTAAGGCTGGAATTTCATGGCATGGCGCGCCTTGCGGTCGCACCGTGTAAACCTTCTCATGCGGATGCACTGTTATTTTCCCTTTCCAGCGCATTGTTCTATTTTTATGCAATATTTGTATGTTTTTGCTTCCAAATTGGACTTTTGGATAAACATAAGAGTTGTAGATCTTTCCATTGTCTTTCCATAGGTTCAATAATTATCAACTTTGAAGGTTGGTAGCTCATGATATTGGCATTCTACCAAACTATAGCAGTAAACTTAACAATCAATTTCAATAAAATTTAGATATTCACCATGCAATTTCACTTTGCCAAACGAAAAAGACACAAAGTCTTATGAGAATTTATCCCTTTACACATTTACGATGCTTTTCAAGCACATTAATTGCAATAAATTTCTCACTAAAAGGAGAACATTAACCATAGAAGAATCACTATATGATGTTAAAACTACTTGGGTAATTTTTATTATTAAATGTAGAACTACTATAATTGTAATATATGAAAAAGAGCGCTCAGCCCTTCTCATGTATAATAGAAAAATTATGCCTTGACTATGAATTTTGTTATGTATATATACCATCTCTAACCAATATTATTATGTCTTATTATGTTTCATGTTTAAATTAAACAACATAGTTTTATTAAAACTAGAGATTAAAAGCATAAATATCACTAAAATCACTTTACAATTACTACACCCAAATGAATCAACCGACGTAGTTTTAATCTAAGACATGATAATACACGATAATTTTGAACAGAAGATCCCATCTCTTTATACCGCAACCTTCTCATGAAATTTCCTCTTACTAACTTTGTAGTTGTGATATATTTTCTTCCTTATGTCCACCTATACTAAGTTAATGTATGCATTGTGATATATTTTCTTCCTTATGTCCACCTATACTAAGTTAATGTATGCACAATTAATCAACAAAATTTTTTTACATGTTAATTAGAATCATTAATGTACATCCATTTCAAAGTACATTAACAATAATAAGCGAAATGACTCAAAAATCTTATCAATTTTGTAACTTATGTGAGATACTTTTCCAAAAAATGTGCACGCTTAACAAGTTAATTATTAGAATTCACATCTACAAGTAGTATGGTAACCGATAGTCCCTTTTATCCTAAATATATAAGTGTCACACTCTTTAAGAAAGACGTAAAATGGCTAAAAAAAATCTTTTTTTTCTCTCTTCTTATAATTTGTTATTTCTTCATTATTTTTGTATAAATAAACAAGAGTCAAAATCAAAAATTGACCAGATAAGCGTAAAAGAAATAAATATCGAAAAGATAAAATTATAAGTGTAATAGAAAACTACACTTATTTTGTAAAGAGAAACAAAATTTAGAACAAAACTTAATTAGGATCAGAGAGTAAATAACAATATGTGAATTGAAGCAAAGAGTTCCATTATGCAAAAAGTTCCATTCGGCGGGTCTATAAATATGGGATGCTAATTGTGTACAACCCAAGAAAATGGATGTTTCAAATCAGCAAAAGCATTTTGTGTTGGTTCATGGTGCAGGTCATGGAGCTTGGTGCTGGTTCAAGCTCAGACCACTGCTAGAGTCTGCTGGCCATAAGGTTACAGCAATTGATCTAACAGCCTCTGGGATCAACCTTACGAACGCAGAAGACGTTCGATCACATTACGAATTTACCCTGCCATTATTGCAAGTCCTTGCTTCGCTTCCTCCCAATGACAAGGTCGTCCTTGTTGGACACAGCCTTGGTGGTTTAAATATAGCTCTGGCTATGGAGAACTATCCTCAGCAGATTGCAGTTGCTGTTTTCTTAAATGCCATTATGCCTGACACTCAGCATGCCCCTTCCTATCCTTTGGATCAGGTAACTAATTAACCATCATTCTTGCTACGGTACAAAATACTACAAAAATAGTATTGACGTAATATATAGTTCATTTAGATCGAAGGGTTCGAAGAATTTTGCAATGGTACATAATTTAAATCGTCTTTTCCTCCTTTTCCTAGGAATTATACATCCACTGATCAACAGTCATTTATATATATAATAGAAAAATTCTTGTGCAAGGGTCTCATGTATGATATAGGAGTTATTCACAATTTCAATGAACAATAAAAATGACAGAAAATTAAAATCATGGTTTCAACTCCTACATACGAGCTTTTGTCTTTATATTAATTGGTCATAACTTGTTATATTAGTTTTTGTTATTTCCAAGCAATTTAATTATGATGCGTTTTCTTTTGGTTGAATTTGAAAAGTATTTTGAGATGCGACAAGCGGTAGATCCAAATTTTCTGAAGGATTCAATTAGCAAACCGTACGTAAGTCCAGAAGGGCCAGAAACATTGCTTTTTATTGGACCTCAGTATTTGGCCGAAATTCTATACCAACTAAGCCCTGTTGAGGTAAGTTAAACTAGAAAATCGATACATTTACTCTGATTCTTACCAAAATTTACACACATTTAATTGTACCTCAAATGATTCAAAGTTTCAAACATTTTGTTGTTCCAGGATCTTGAACTGTGCAAATATCTGCAAAGACCAAGCCCCTTGTTTCAGAACGAACTTTCAAGGAATCCAAATTACACACAAGGAGCTTATGGATCAGTTATTCGAGTCGTGGTTACATCATCTGACGATCTAGGTGTGCCAACATCCTTCCAATCCTGGCAAAATCAAAATTATCCACCGGAAAAGGTGATAGTAATCGAAGGCGCAGACCACATGATTATGATCTCAAAGCCCCAAGAACTCAGTCAAACTCTTCAAACTATCGCCAATACATACGCTTAGACCACACACGCAACGCATGGTTACTTGGAGGAATTGGACCTCCGTTGATCTTCAAATTGTCTTTTACAGAAAAAAATTTCAAACTCTATAGAAAACAATTTCATTTCCAGCTTCAGTCTAATTCTCGTAAGGAACCCAAGTGCAGCCTGGATAATTATAGCTATATCAGCGTTACTGTTACTGTGGTATTTTGATGCTTATTTGTTCTTTGTCAATAATGTGGCTTCGGATCATGAAAAACTCAATGCATGCAACTGTACTATTTAAAGAAAACTATAAATTTAACAATATTTTTTAAATTGATTTCTCTTTTCAATGTCAGAAGAGAGTTCAACATTTCTTATATTTATTACATAAGAAAATAATAAAATAAAGGAAATAATACAATGAAAGAAATATGAGATTTCACTTAATCAGTTACTAATTGTGTGAATGGATGGAAATATAGAATTTCAATCAATCAATTATTAATTGTGTGATTGCAATCAATCATTAACTGTGAAATAAGATTGCAATCACTTAATTTCATAATTACGGAATTTCGTATGGCTTGAATGTTGGAAAAAATTGCTTTTCTTTTTAATTATCTCCATAGAAACAATCTTATTACTCTACAATATCCTCTTCTTGCTCTAATTTTGGAGATGATTATATGAATGATGGTTGAGTTGTGTTAATACTATTTAGCTGCATAGCGTTACTTGTTTGTGCTATAAATTTAAATTTTCCTATGTTAATAAGGTGGATGCTAACTGCCAGGAAGCCAGTTTTTCAATTTGTAACTTATTGTTAACAGTTGATGGGTTCAGCAAGTCATGAACGTCCATTTTGAGATGCTGAATGGAACTATGAAATGCTGCTTCCAGCTGGAATATTATGTGGATATTTGGAAGTTGAACATACAAATTCAATTGCTAGCTGGAGTGGTTGAGTTCATGTGGCCGGCTTTTTTTTTAATTAACAGTCCTTGATTGATATATATAAAGCAAAAGTCGGAGGTGGGCATACCCATGCAATCCGTTACAAAATACGTGAAAGATTGGAGTGATACTCTATTACATGAAGTTCTACCAAATGTGTAAGGGAAGATAGCAAAGCATTATTTTTGACAAGGCCAAAAATAAGACCTTTCTATCTATTGGCTAAACAATCTAAGCCACAAAAGGAATAAATGTAGAGTACTTCCTCTATTTACACAAAATTCAGCAACAGACATGAACCTAGACAAAAATTCGGCAGCATAACATTACTAGTTCAATGTGCCAAAATCTGCAAACAAGACCAAAAACTGTCCAACAAGGTAACATTCCAGTGGACCCACAAAGGTTTAAATGACAAAGGCCAAACTGATGTTAACATCGGTAATCAGGGGCCAGGAAACAGGTAGACACTAATCAAAATCAAAATGGGTATATGAATCAGAGTAATTAAACTCCAGAGCATTCCTTCTTGCCTCTATCTTTTTCTTTTTCCTTGAACTCTGCTTTTTATAGATTTCCTCTTTGGAGTGGGAGCGAAGTTTATACCTTATTGGTTTAACTGGCATTTGAGCTTGGAGATTCTGGCCACTCACTTGCTCCTCAAAGTAAACTAGCATCTTTATGCTCCTCATGTGGCCGGCTTTAATAACAAAACCGTCATAACCTGGCTTTGATGCTAATTTTAGAAGAATCATTGAGAAGATATACATTCTCTCTTAACTCAAGTGAGACAAAAGACTTTTTATTCAAATTACATATAAGACAGTAAATAAAGAATATTTCCTATATAAAAAAGAATACTAGACATGCCTTTCAAAATCTTACCCTCCGCTTGTATTAATTTCAACACAAAACTCTCGGAAAATGAGTTTATATATATATATATATATAATATACATTCTCTCTCAACTCAAGTGAGACAAAAGACTTTTTATTCAAATTACATATAAGACAGTAAATAAAGAATATTTCCTATATCTTTATATTATAAAGAGCGACTTGTGGACAATTTATGCCCCGCTTGCACGGTATCAGCTCTCGGTAGCCATCAGGTGAGTGTTTCCTGTCTCTATGGTTTTGTGGGCCCATGGATTATTGTGGTACCCTTTTCACTTTTCCTATGTGTTTTGTGCGTGTCTTTAACCGGCTTCAGTCTTTTAGTTCCACCCTAAAGCGCGAGTTCCAGCCTTGAAACCTCCACTTCATCTCTTGCTTAGGATCTTTTCTCTACCATCTTTATCTCTCAATTTTCTGGCTGATCTTTCAATTTTCTCATCGCTTGCAACTTCAGCTTAATCTGTCGCTCGAACTTCGCCTTCTCTTTCTTCACACTCACACCCACACTCACACGCACAGCAACTCGAATCAGGTTACCTCTCTCTCTTTGATTTTTAGCTTCTTTTATATTATTATAAAGATATGTTTTACTGTTTTTGTTTATATAATTCACAAAAACAGACACACACGCTCGGAAAATAGATAAGGTCACGAACTTTGTTTGCGAAGCTCACAATTGAATTCTGGGGATTTTTTTTTTTTTGCGTTTTTGTGTTTGGTTTTTTCGTTGTTTATTTATGTTATAATGTCGACAAGAAAAATTTGAGCTTGGCAAATTTGACCTTGGGATTTCTGACCTTTAGTTTCTGCGATTATTTTTGCTTGCTACTCTTCTGCTTCTAGCTGGAATCTCGTTCTTCGTTTTGTTGCTATGATTTTCTGGAATAATTTGAGACAATTTAGTGGGCTAAAGGATTATGGTTTTCGACAGATTTTGGGTACGAGGCTCTTGGATATTACTGAGATTTTATGAGATTTCTGTGATTTTGCTTCCAATTATATTCTTGTGAAAATCCTTACTTTGTTAGATTAAACGGAAAGTTGTTCTTCATTATGTTCCTGTAAAATGATTGGGAATTCGTAGATTGACGTGGGTTTTGCTTGTTTTTCCATTTTTTCTTAGTTTCATTGCGAATTCGGATTTGAACTGAAGATGAAATTTTCTTTTTTTAATTTGGAATATTGAATTTTTGTTATTTGGGCCTTTTGTTTTCTGCCAGGTTTAATTTTTCTATTGTCTATTTACTATGGCTGTGTCTATTTACTGGTAAGAATGTGATGATTGTGGTTGCTTTTGTTTCTTTTGGCTCTTTTCACTGTTCCTTATAAATGAAGGAACAGAATTTCGGTAAAGAAAGATTAAATGTATACCATAGCACAACTGAGGGTGTAGTGGTACCCATTATGGAGATATAAAGCAAGAGATGGAAAATGTAAGTACATTGCCAATCATCAATTGAGAAGAGAGATAAACAAGGATTTCATTTCAGAAAATCATCTTGAAGAAGCAGAAAAATAATCCATGTAGATAGTAGAGAATTAGTATTGCGTAGGGGTTTACTGGATAGTGTGGAGCATCTGAATTGTATATTTGCATAAATATTTGACTTATATTGTTTTCAAATTGTACTCTATAATTAATAAATTATACTAATTCTCTACTTTATTGTTAAATAAGTTAAACGTTTGGCCATCCTCTATAGGTATATTCAACTCTTAGGACACCTGACTATATTGTTCCGGAAATTCTGCTGAAGAAAAGTTATGACATGGACTCTGTTGTATGCTTGAGTAGACAATAATAATCAGAACCATTTGCCATTGTGAACAATGAATTTTGTTAAGCTCTTACTTTATCCAGCATATTTTGTTCACTCTTATTTGAATCAATTTTATTGCTATCCATGTGATCCATTAGATTGACACATGACTTGCCTAATGATATATAATTATTGTTATGCTTATCTCAATGCTTAGAATAAATTAATATATGCTTGACTACTTATTATCTCAATGCTCAGAGTTTTAACTTCTCCATGTTTTGTATGGCAACAACAGTATGTTAAATTAAATTGAGCACACACTCTGAATGTAAAGTTTTACTACCATTGTCATATCAAGTCTAATGTTCTTTTTAAATGTCTTTTTCTTTTTGAATACATTTTTCTCTAAATAGATTTATATTATCACTGTAGTCAGAACATGGTGAGAACACGTGGAGGTCATCAGGGTACAGCTACTGGTACAGGACATCGGTCCAACGACAGGAATGAACAAGGAGGTGACTTCCTTTTCGAAGATGATGCATTCATAGAATTTGAAGGTGTATCTTTTGTTAGTGAAGAAGTCGTTAATTTCTACAAAAACGCCTCCAACAAAACTATATCTGGAGGTAAATGGTGCAACGTATCTGAATTTGTCCATGGTTTTGAATCAATTATAGAAAATTTTATTGCCTTGGGTTGGTCAAAACTTTTGGTCATTTCTAATGACTATTATGAAAAATTAGTAAGGGAGTTTTTCGCTAATATGCGAGAACATGATGGGTGGTTGTATAGTATGGTTAAAGGTGAAAAAATCAGTTTTAATGCCGAATGGATCAACAAACTGTTGGAGTGTCCAAATGTCGGTAGTGACCATTTTGCTCCTACTAAATGGAGTCCTATAATTGTGAAAAATGATTTAAAAGAGTTTTTTCCAAAGTTAGATGAGGTTGGGCTTGGGTTGAAGAACTTGGACATGTCATATTTTACTCCTTCTCATCGAGTATTATATCACATCATTACTAATATTCTTGCCCCAACCCAAGGTCATAAAAATGATATTAGCCATATGAATCTTCACCTTTTTTATGCAATTATGCGAAAAATACCCATAAATTATGGTGCTTTTTTCATAAAATACTTAATGTTTTGTAAGTCAAAGTCACAGCATGGGCTGTGTTTTGGAAGAATAATCACTAGAAGTTTTCATGCATATGAAATTTCATTGGATGTTAAACAGGCTGTTCATCCCACTGCTTTTGACATAATAGATAATGAATGTTTTAGGCGAATGCATATGTTTCATATTGCGAATAAATGGATGTATAAAAAATCCAAAATTCCTAATTATGGTGTTGATATAATCTCGCATATTGGAGAGTATATATATGACGACATAGGTAGAGTTCATATAAGTAGTGATAAGCACGGAGGAGAAAATGAAGCTGGTCCAAGCACTGGTGGAGCTGGTAGGGAGGAAAGAGTGATGGATGTATTGATGCGATTGGAAACAAAATTTGACAAATTGGATAGAAAGGTGGATAGGAAGATGGCAAAAATGAATAAGAAAATCAACCTCTGCTCTGCACAGATGGGCCACATTATGACAAAAAAGCAAATGGCTTCTTTCAAGGCTTTCATAGAGAACAAAGAGGATACGGATAGTGAAGAGAATGATGTAGAGGAGCAAGAGCAAGATGTATAAATTTATTTTTCACTATGTTGGCCCTTCTTCTCCTGATTTGACTATGTTCGTCCTTGTCATTGTTTTTTCATATTTTCTTAGTTTGATTGTGAATTCGCATTTGAACTGAAGATGTAATTTTTTTAAATTTTTATTTTGGATATTGAATGCTTGTTATTTAGGGCTTCTGTTTTATGGAACGTTTCATTTTTCTGTTGTCTATTTAATATAGGTGCGTTTTTTCGCTTTTGAAGTTTGCTGCTTGACTTTTGACAGATTGTCGGGTTTTAAGTTGTCATTGCTCGATTTATGAATCTGGGCTACTGTTATTTTTCGAGATAGTATTAATGTTTGATTTGTTGAATGGCTGGTTGTTGAGAAGTGTGGAGTTAAAAGAGTATGGAAGCACATTTCATAGTTCTGTTATTAAACCATTTTACATGTGTTACTTAAAGTTGAAAGTAGTTTATACTACCTCTCATAAATGGAACTTGTATTAAAAGGTTGTCTACTCACATAAACACACACTTGGATCTCAATCTAGGATCTCAATCTATACATTCACAAGTTCTCCCACAAGTTCATAAATTAATACAGCCAAATATAGTTGTGGGTAGAGCATTGATCATTTATGCATGATGACACAATTCTTTTTTGGCAAAGAGAATGGCCATTTCATTGTATATGATCACACAATTCTTTTTCAACAAAGAAAATGAGCACACACACTTCAAATTTCTTCAAACGTACCCTGTACTTATCTCAAGAATGTATATGAAAAAAATAAAAATGCATGGACAAATGTGTGATACAAAATCTTGTGAGATTCTTTAATTATTCCAAATGTGTACTATATTTATTTCATATGTAATTACTTATACTTATCTCAATAATGTATATAAAAAAAATAAAAATGCATGGACAAATGTGTCATAGAAAATCTTTTGAGATTCTTTAATTATTCCAAATATGTACGATATTTATGAAACGTACCCTATACTTATCTCAAGAATGTATATGAAAAAAATAAAAATGCATGGACAAATGTGTGATAGAAAATCTTGTGAAATTCTTTAATTATTCCAAATGTCTACGATATTTATTTCATATGTAATTATTTATACGTATCTCAATAATGTATATGAAAAAAATAAAAAAGCATGGACAAATGTGTGATAGAAAATCTTGTGAGATTCTTTAATTATTCTAAATGTGTACGATATTAATTTCATATGTAATTATATAAGTATTTTAAATATTTTTTTTTAGATTTTTCCTAAATTAATTAGTATAAATCATTTTTTACAATTGAGAATTGTGGTATTATAATTTTTCACAATGAATTTTTTATAACAAAATACAATAACTCATTCTAAAATGTTAATATTAATATATGCAAACTGTGATTTTATTTGTAAGTAAAATATTTAAAAGGTCCATTTGTGTAGTAATAATATATTTCAATTAACTGTTTTTCGGATTTATTTTAAACTTTTTAAATTTTCTTAAATAACTTTAAATATTATTTACATGTGTGAATTCAAATTTTTCCTAAATTAATTACTTCAATTATGTTTATAAATAACAAAATTTCCTTTGCAAATAATTTTAAATTTATTTAAAAAAAATCTAAAAATTATTGAGAAAAAATTGGGTTCGATATATGTATTTTATAAAAAAAAATCATTAAAAAAATTATATTAACAAACAATTAAAATAATTATATAAGTAAAATATATATATATAATTATTTAAAAAAGTAAAATTTTCACATAAATGTTTGAAAAAAAAATTAATTTATATAAATTTTTTAAAAAAAGAAAAAATTTGGCATCTAGACTGATAAACTCTGGATGAAGCTTGTTCAATCTTCATCGGGACTTATGTCCAGACCTCCGGACATAAGTCCGGATGAACATTAAAAAATTTGTTCATCCGGACTTATGTCCGGAAGTCCGGACGCAAGTCCGGATGAACAAATAGTTCAATCTTCATCCGGACTTATGTCCGGACGCAAGTCCAGATGAAGATTGAACTATTTGTTCATCCGGACGCAAGTCCGGATGAAGCTTAAACCATTTGTTCATCCGGACTTATGTCCGGACATCCGGATGTAGTCCGGATGAACGGATTGTTCAATGTTCATCCGGACTACATCCGGAATTCCAGACATAAGTCCGGATGAATAATTGTTCAAATAATTATCCATTCGGATCAAAATTTACGTCGCCAAATTTTTAATTTTTTTTTATAAAAATATAAATTAATTATATAAATATATTCTATTATATTTAATTTATTATTTTGCTATTTTTTCCCTTTATTTTTTTTTCATATATCCTTATAATTAGAATAATCCCTATTTATAGAAAACTTTTGAAAAAATCTGCTATATTGATAAATCAATCCCACAAAGAGAAATAAAACTAAATATTTTTTAAATTATTAAAAATCGAAAATCAAATCTTTTGAAATATTAATAGTTATGTCAGATGATTCATTCATTAATAGTTATATCAGATGATTCATTCATTAATTGTTATGTCAGAAAGATGATCGATTCATTTTGCTATATCTGCCGTCAATTTTAATTAACTCTGACATCAAATTTTGTATTCAACAAAGTTTTATTATTATGACCAAAATTGCCCTTTAGAGAAGTATCAATTCTTTTACTCTGGTGAAAATAGTATAGTTACAATAGTGTAATTTTCTTTAATTCTCTGCACATGTATTATGTGTACATGTATTAAATGCATTATCTGTATACATATTAAATGCATTCTCTGTACATGTATTAAATGCATTCCCTTTATATCATTTCAATCATCTATCAGAAGTTTACAAATGGTAATTTTTTAATTTTTCATACAAATCTTGACCATACATATCAATATTTGCCTTTTATATTTTATACCAATCTTGACTATATATATCATTCTGTTATGCATAACAAGTAAGGTAAAACGACCACAATTGTGCATCCGGACCTTATGTCCGAACGTCCGGATGAACACTTACAGCCGTCCGGATATCAATTTTTTTAATAAATTCCAATATTTTTTTCCAAACAATTATTTTAATAAATTCGAATATTTTTTTAAACACATCCGGATATGTTTTTTTGTTTTTTTTTATGAATTCGCATTTGCTGAACAAAAAAATTATATTTTTATTTTATTATTATGATTACAGTATTATTTTATTTTGTTAAAAAAATTTATTAAAAATAATTATAATACCGAGACTCATATCCTGTAAAAAACCCTTTTTAGACTAATTATTTTAGGAAAAATTTTAATCACACTTATACAAAAATATTTAAAATAATTACATATAAAACATAAATAAAATTCTTTTATATGAAATTTACAAATTAAAAATCTCGCAATGGAACATATATGAAAGACATAACGTATATAATTATGTTTAGATTAATTATATATATTTATGTTAAATATATACTTACATTAATTTTTTAAAATATTTATATGTTTTAGCAAGTATTTATTTTCAATATAAACTTATATATATTATATGTATGTGTGTGTATATATATATGTATGTGTGTGTGTTTATTTCGGTTATATTTTCTAAAAAAAGTTAATTATAATAATTAATATTCAAATTTTCAATTCAAATTATCCCAAAAAAAAAATTACAAAAAATCCTATTCTAAAAAACTAAGCCCTGGACTGTCTCGCTCGCGCACACACACAAAGACATATATATATATATATATTCTCAGAAGATTTAAAAAAAACATTACCTATTTCGGTTATATTTTTTACAAATAATTAATTATGTTAAAAATTTACTTTTTCTAAATTATTTTATATATAATTTAATTATTTTAGATTTTTCAAATTTGTTTAAATTACTTTAAATATTTTTTATATGTGTGAACTCAAATTTTTCCTAACAACATAATCATATAATTACTACTAATTATGTTTATAAATTACAAAATTTCCTTCCAAATAATTTTATACTTATTTAAAAAAAAATTAAAATTATTCAGAAATAATTAGGATTCATTTATGGATTTTATAAAAAAAACATAAATCATTACTATTAAGGAATATTTAAAATAATTATATAAGTAAAAACATAACATATATGACTATGTTTAGATTAATTATACATATTTATGTTAAATATTTATATGTTATTATATAATTTTATTATATTTAATTTATTATTTTAGTATTTTTTTTATATATCTTTATAATTACAGTACAGTATGCCCTATTCATAGAAAAGTTTTGAAAAACAGTCCTATTTTCATAAATCAATTCTATGAAGAGAGATAAAACTAAGTATCTTTTAAATTATTAAAAATAAAAAAGTAAATCTTTTGAAACATTAATAGTTATGTCAGAAAGATTATTGATTCATTAATTAATTGTTATGTCAGAAAGATGATAAGATTTCTTTTCTATAGCCGTCAATTTTAATTAACCTTGACATAAAATTTTGAATTCAACAAAGTTTTATTATTATGACCAAAACTACCCTTTGAAAAAATATCAATTCTTTTACTTCATGAAAATAATATAGATACAATAGTGTAATTTTCTTAACACTATCTGTACATATATTAAATGCATTCTCTTTATATCATTTCAATCATCTATCACAAGTTTACAAATGATAATATTTCTCATTTTTTTTATGTTTCACACTAATATTGACCATACATATCAATATTCAGCTTTAAATTATTTTACCCATATTTTAATGTTGTTTCCTTGATTATATAATGCATAACAAAGAAGGAAAAACGAGCAGCATTTAGCAATTCCAGCAAGAAAAAAAAAACGGTGTCTTCCATCTTCCTTAGCTCTTCTGTCCTGCAAAGCAATCAATATAGTCCAACAACAAGTCATTTGCAGCTTTTAATTCTCAGAGGTATGTTGCCAAACTTATTAAATTGGCTATACTGCTACGTTATAGTTGCAAATATGTTTTACGTTTTATTTATTGGTTCTGAGTCTTATATGTAGATATAGTAACTTGTGATTCTACAATATATACTAAATTTGTAGAAAAATATATGCATAATAGCTATGAAAGCATGTCTAGCATTTTCTTTGTTAAATCATTGTATATTTATGACTGGTGTGCTTTTTAATCTGCCTTATGTGTTTTTTTTTTATCTAAAACTTATACAACTTAAAAACAAAAAACACACATTTATGCTAAGTAAATTGTCTAAACAGATATACAACCTCTTACTATTCATTTTTTTTTTACTCAAATTCTGTTTAATTGGTGTTTTAACCAATTTTTTAAGCTTCAAAATAATATATTATATAATTAACAAAATACAGACATCTCATACAAGTGGATAAAACTTTTAACTACTTTATACAACAACAATTTTCAAACGATCTTAGTGTCTATAGATTAGTAATACAAAATTACTCATAGTTCTACTACTCGGCAAAGTAGTTCTGTAATAAAGTAGTTCTGTAATTCGTATATAAAAGATGCCTCAAAAAAGAAAGCACGATTCTATTCAACAACGAGTGGATGAAAGACGTGAAAGTCGACGAAGAAGAATTTCTACAACAAATGAACAAAATTGTTCACAGTCAAATATTGACTTATCCATAAAAATATCTGATGGTGGTGCAACTTCACAATTACCATTGGAATCACTAACCTCTGTTGCTATCACTTCTGTGCCACAAACATGCACTGAAAGTTACGAATCCAATACCAGCAGAAATTCATCCACACCTACAACAAAGAAAAAGCAAAGTATGTCATTCTAATACTAGCAAATTTTATATATTTTTTTCTCTAAATTTATAATATATTTACATCATATTTTGTTTTTTTGGCAGGACATTTTGAAAAATCATCAAACATTGATGATCCTTTACAAAATTTGGTCTCAGAACCAAATATTTTGCCAGAAACAACAGAATATAGATATTGTAAAGCAAAAAGATTGCATCTAGAGCCTCCTGCCTTTTGTTGTTCTTCTGGTGAGATCAGATTATTACAAACTCAAATGCCAGCAGAATTGATGTCGCTTTATCTTGAAAATTCACAAGATGCTGCTGAGTTCAAAAATAGTATTCGAAGTTATAACAATATGTTTGCTTTTACATCAATTGGAGCTCATTGCGATAAATCATTAGCAAGGCGAAGCAATGAGATTTATACATACAGAGTGCAAGGACAATTATATCATTTTATTCAGCAATTGACACCTGAAGATGGTCAAAAACCAACTAATGTACAGCTATATTTCTTCGACACAGAACATGAAATGTCGAATCGTCTTTCTATATCTGCTAAGTTCAAAGAAGATCTTGTTTGTAGGCTTACCTCAATGTTGCAGAACAACCCTTATTCTATATTTTTCAGAAGTCTTAATGGGATGGCTCAACTAGATGATTATAAGATCACTTTGAAAGCTGAACCTGACTTGGATCAAAGAGTTTTCAACAAACCAACTACGTCACAGATTGCTGCAATGTGGTCTGAATCAAATAACAGTGAAGAAAATTTGGGTCAGCATATACAAGTATATCCTAAAGATGGTCCAACTCAAATTGTAAAGCATTACTTTGGGTGCTATGATCCAATGCAGTATCCTTTGATATTTCCAAATGGTGAACCCGGTTGGCATCCAGGAATAAAAAGGCTACAATCAAGAGTTGATAGAAACGACTGTTTAGTCACATGTCCAGGAGAGAAAGATTTTGATATAAGAAATTTTGCAGATGGAATAATTTCTATAAATGCTGAAAAAATAGGTATTTATATTAATTACTAGCAATTTTTTAATCATAGTATATATGTATACAAATCTGTCTGTTTGTATGCAAGTTTAAACTTATAGATATTAACTTATATTTTTTCAGGTACAAAAAAAAACAAAGGAAAGAAATGTACAGTTTCATGCAGAGAATATTATTGCTACAAATTACAAATAAGGAATGAAGATACATCATTTCTTCTTCATGTGGGCAGACTTTTGCAACAGTTTGTGGTCGACATGTATATAAAAATAGAAACATCCAGACTTGAGTTTGTTAGATCACCAGATATTCAGAATCGTATGAGAACAGAAATTTATAAAGGTTTATTGGATAGCATCACAAAAGGACATCTTTCTGGTACTGATATAGGCAAACGAGTAATATTACCTGGTTCCTTTATTGGTGGTCCAAGGGATATGCACAAAAGATATATGGCTATGGCATTGGTGCAGCGCTATGGTAAACCTGATTTATTTCTTACTATGACTGCAAATCCAAGTTGGCTTGAGATTCAAAACTACAAATTGTCCTCTGATGAAGCACAAAATAGACCAGACTTAATAGCACGAGTATTCAGAGCAAAACTTGAACTTTTAAAACAAGAACTGTTCAAGAAAAAAATATTTGGAGATGTTGCTGCATATACATATGTCATTGAATTTCAGAAAAGGGGATGACCTCATGCTCATTTTCTCATTATTCTAAAGCATGCTTCAAAGCTCTATTCACCTGAAGCGTATGACAGAATTGTAAGTACTGAATTACCTGATATTAAGATGAATCCATATCTTTATACATTGGTTGCTAAACATATGATGCACGGCCCTTGTGGAGCTCTTGATCCAAATTGTCAGTGTATGAAAAAAGGATATGGTTGTAAAAACCAATATCCAAAAGCATTTTCAGAGAATACAATTCATGGAGAAAATACATATCCAATTTATCGTCGTAGAAATGACAACAGAACTATCAAGGTACGTGGCCATTATCTTGATAACCGTTGGGTAATTCCTCATAATCCATATTTACTTTCAAAATTTAATTGTCATATCAATATTGAAATATGTTCTACAATTCAAGCAGTAAAATACATTTTTAAATATATATACAAAGGACATGATAAAATTTCATATAATCTAACATTGAAAGAAACAAATGATATGATTGATGAAGTAAAAAATTTTCAACAAGCACGGTGGATTTCTCCGCCAGAAGCAATATAGAGAATATTCAAATTTGATATAAATCATATACATCCTGCTGTTATAAGTCTACCAATTCATTTAGAAGATGAACAAAATGTGACATTTCATTCTCAACAATCACTACAGAACATTGCTAATAATCCAAGTTTGAAAAAAACTATGTTAACAGAATTTTTTTATATGAATAAATATGACTCATATGCTCAGAGTTTAAAATGTTTGTATATTCAATTTCCAGAATATTTTACATGGAATGCGCAATCAAAGGAATGGCAGAAGCGAAAACAACGAGAAGTTATTGGCAGAATTCATACTATACACCCATCACAAGGTGAGAGATACTACCTTCGCATGCTTTTAATGCAACGTCATCAACCAACTTCCTTTCAAGATTTAAGGACTGTTGATCAAAAAATTGCAAAGACATATAAAGAAGCTGCTCAAATGTTAGGCCTTCTTCAACAAAATAATAATGCAGAACTTTGTATGGAAGAAGCTATTATGTATATGATGCCAGTTGCTTTGAGCCAACTATTTGCCACGTTACTTATCCACTGTAATCCAGAGAATCCAAGACAATTATGGTTAAGATTTGAAGATTTCCTTTCCCAAGACTATATTCATGATAGAACACTTAGTCAACATATGATCAGAAGAAAAGTACTGCAGATGATTGATGATTGTTTATATTCCATGGGAAGAACATTGCAAGATTTTGATATTATTGATCATCTTACTGAATTCGGAGAAGTTGATTGTTTGACAAAAGAATTACAAGCAGAGAAAAATATTGTTGTTTCAGTTGAAGAGTTGCAATCAGTATACAAGTTAAATTCAGATCAGAAAAAAGCATTTGATACAATCACATATCATATAGATAAGAACATATCAAAGGTATTCTTTATAGACGGTCCTGGTGGTACTGGTAAAACATTTCTATACAAGGCTTTGCTTGCAACTGTAAGATCAAATGGTCATATTGCTCTTGCGACTGCAAGTTCTGGAGTAGCTGCTTCAATTCTTCCAGGAGGACGAACAGCTCATTCCAGATTTAAGATTCCAATCCATGAAGAAACAAACAAATCATGCAACATAAACAAGCAAGGTACGCTTGCTTACTTATTAAGGACCGCAAGATTAATTATTTGGGATGAAGCTACTATGACAAAGCGAACTATCATCGAACAATTTGATCAGATGTTAAGAGATGTCACAGGATGTGATGAATTATTCGGTGGTAAAATTATTGTTTTTGGTGGTGATTTTAGACAAACACTGCCTGTATTCCTAAGGGATCCAAAGAAGACATTATAGATGCAAGCATAGTCATGTCACCACTATGGGATCAGTTTCAAAAGATTAAATTACAACATAATATGAGGGCACAATCAGATGCAGTATTTTCGGAATATCTATTGAGAATTGGGAATGGACTTGAAGAAGTGAATGAAAACAATGAAATTCAGATTCCAAAATCCATGAACATTCCTTTCATTGATGATGTTACATCACTCAATATGTTAATTGATGCAGTTTTTCCAGACTTTCACTGCTTCAGTGATGATATCAATTCCGTTGTCAACAGGGCAATCCTTACAACAAGAAATGATTTTGTTCATGAAATCAATGACATGCTTATAACAAGGTTTCCAGGAGAAGAGATTCTATATCATAGTTATGATGAAGCAATGGATTTATCAAATCAAGTGGATCAAGAGGATTTTTTCCATACACTAATTCCGCAAGGGTTTCCACCTCATCGCCTTACTCTAAAAGAAAATGCTCCAATGATGCTTCTAAGAAATATCAATCCTAGCAAAGGTCTTTCAAATGGCACTCGACTTATATGTAAGGCCTTTCAAAAAAATATTATCCAGGCACAAATTTCTACAGGCTCACACACTGGTAAATCTGTCTTTATTCCACGTATTATGTTAGAATCTTCAAAGAATGATTTTAGCTCTGTGCCATTCAAGAGAACACAATTTCCGGTACGTCTTTGTTTTGCAATGACTATTAATAAAGCTCAAGGACAAACATTGGATTTTGTTGGTATATATCTAAAAGAACCTGTTTTTTCACACGGGCAATTATATGTTGCTCTATCACGAGCAAAAAGTGCATCACATATAAAAATACTTATTAGACCTTTAACACTACTCAGAAACAGTACAAATTTAACAAAAAATGAAGTATATAGTGAGGTTTTAACAACAATAATAGCCAATACTTAAATTAAATATGAATTAACTAACATAAAAAAAATTCAAATTTCAAAATTGGTATTATGTTCAGTTCTTGCTGTTGTTATTATATCTATTTTTACATACCTTTTTTTGTGTATTAATTTTTCTCTTTGTTACATAATTGCAAATGCATTATTGGTTTTTCACCTTATTTCAATGGTTGTTCATAATTATTCAACTTTGTGAGAATTTCATATTTATTTTAATGATTTTTTTTCATAATTAGTCAATAAACTTTTTGTATTATAGTTGAATTCCTTAAATATTATAAAAGAATTTTATACAATTAATTCAACTGTTTATTCTTGGTTAACAATCTTCTTTACATATGTAGAAAAATGGAAAACAAGTGTATACCACTTTCTAACCTGACAGACAAGACTGCAAATTGGGTTTCAAAAGTTATTCTTACTGAGAAAACACCAATTCGCAAAGGTAAAGACAGTGGAGGTTCTTACCAGAGATTTGTGTTCACTGATGTACAGGTATAAGCATATTTTTCGATTATGTACATAATTTTTTTTTTCATATTAATATTTATCATATTTAATATCAAAAATATTACAGCATCATACCATACAAGCTATTGCATATAACGAAGATGTGCACCAACTTGACAAAGCATTGCAGCTATATAAAACGTACTATATTGGCAATGCAATTGTTAAACCAATCATTGGTACATTCCCACGATACAGTTCATCCACTTATCAAATGATACTAAAAAAAAGTGCCTTCATAAAGGAAGTGCAAAAAAGAGATGAACTCTTGGTTGACGACTCATATCTTTTAACCAAATTTGGAGACTTTGATGCCAAGATGGACAACAATGACTTGAAAATCAGTTAAGAACATGCATCTTTATTACTTTTTTTTAATACAATAGAATTATCATATATCATACTTCTTCTAACTATATATATGCATTACATATGATTTTGTAGATATCCTTTGTGCCATTATTCATGTTCTTCCCCCAAGAACAGTACCAGTTAAAAATAGAAGCACTCCAATACAAGAATTTATCATTGTCAATGAAGAGTAATTATTTCTATCTTTTACTATATATACTATATATGATAATTATAAACTATGAAAAAATTAACTCAATCTGAAATTATATATACAGGTGCAGACCAATGATACTTACTTTTTGGGAAGATTTTCTCCAAGTTGAAGCACCCCAAATCATTAATGTTGTTCATGAGATGCCCATTGTTCTTGGGATGAGACTAACAGTAACATCTTTCCATGGTAAGTATTCAAATAATTAATTTACTAAAAATTATTGTTATTAACATACAACTCTCTCTATTTTAGGAATATCTTTGCGCCACAATGTCAAATAGCATGATTTTGTTTGATCCACCATTATCACAAGCAAGACATTTGAAAACATGGTAAACATACATATCACCACTTGATTACAATTGGTTTGTTTCCAAATCATTTCAATATTATTCTTTTGCTAAACGGTGCATTATGAATACAGGTTGGAGACAAATAAAGATCAGGTTCAGAAGATTGTTGCTGAAAAATTATATGAAAAACAACATCAGATTATCAGCAATCCAACTGAAAGTCAAATCCCGTAAAATCAGTCAGCTAATGAACCTCACAGAAACAGTAAGTTTCACACTTTTCCAAATTATTTATAATCTATATATAGATAAAAATATTATTCAAAATAGTATAATGATTTCAATCTGCAGGTTAAATCCTGTTGGATCAAAAGTGAATTCACAATTCCAGAGATAAATAAAAAATTCTATTACCTTGTTTGTCCAATTGGTTTCAAACCAACTGGGGCTGAACTAGAGACTGAATTTACATGCTTATATTGTGGTGCAACTTCACCAGCTCCGCAACCTCAGTAAGATACAAAATAAAAAAAAATATTATTTCTTCATCTTTTGTTCAATCAAATACTTATTCATCATAATAATTCATAAAATTTTTCAGCCTACGTTTTCAAGTTGAAACTTTCAGATGGTTCTGCCAGCTTACAAGCTTCCATAGATCAAAAAAATGCAGAATATTAGTTGGTATGACAGTTGATGAGTTAATTGATATGGAAAAAAAAGGTAAGTTTGTTTATATAGAACTATATCCATATATACTTATCATTTCCACATTAAAATGTTATTCATAATCAATGATTATGTTTTGTTATACAGGATGAGAAGTTAAATTTGGATGCCATCAACAAAAAATTCCAAAACATCAAACTACTCTTTCATTTAAGAGTCAACAGTTTCACAACAAGGATGGGCAAGTTGTAAAATACAATGTAATGGCATGTCTTCCAACTGAAAATGAATCTGCAAAAATTTTACAGTTGACAGGCATAGGCGCATCATCAAAGCTTGCACTAATTGAAAAGCCCCAAGCAAACAACAATCACAATTGAAGATACCGGGTCATCAAGCAATTGAGAGTGCACATCATGCTTTAACAAGCACACCAACAAATATGCCAACAACTACAGACCACAACACAGAAACAACAAAGTCTGCTACACCTATGTTGGCTAAGAGAAGTTTGGAGCAAGCATTTGACAAAGAAAGTAAGCATCAAAAACTGATAAATAAACTTAGTATTAACATATTTTGAAAACTACTCCTCCAATGTATAAAGAATAGGCCTTTCTAAATATCTATCTTTTTGCTTTGTTTTTTAGTTTAACATATCAAGTAAACTTTTGTATATTTTGCTACGACAAGTTATGCCACTACTAAATACCTTTTTGTTATTACTGACAAAATGTGCTTCTACCTATAAACTATTAGGTATGAATTCCAAACCATTTTCCAAAATAATTTCTTGCTGTGGTTATTTTTAGAGCATAAGTGGAAAAATCAATTAGAACCGGATTGACCACACCCAATAATTAATTAAAAGACTTTGAACAACAACAAATTTCAGAGATTAAAATAATAATATCTCAAATTAGTGTAAAGACTACAAAGATTTACACTGCAAACACAAAGAACAGATCTTTGATACTCATATTTTATCGAAATAAAAGCAAAATCTGATTAAGCAACCTACAAAAACGAATAAAAGATAAGATTATTACAACGATGCATAAGATCTGACTGCGGACTGATATACCAACAAATGTAGATACATAAAATAAGATTGTTGGGAAGATTATTGGGACTGGGATGCGACAGGTGAAGCACAGAGAGAGGCTATGAGCATCATTACCCGGTGCAGATGTCAACATGGATGCTTACGATGACGATGCCATAGACAGCAAAGAAGATAAGAGTGTGAACACCAATAGATTTGGCAGCGCTCTTCATACTTCCAAAGTCTAGATTTTCTTTTATATATTAAATTTTGTAGCTTCACTTTTTTTTTGGCCTCCTTCCCTTTCTCTGGCTTTCTTTCCTGAAAAAATATAATAAAATATATTTATTTATATAATTATTTTATATTTTTTTTTCAAAAAATTTTAAAAAAAACTGACCGGACGTCCGGACATAAGTCCGGATGGACATGGAACAATTGTCCATCCGGACTTATGTCCGGACTTCCGGATATAGTCCGGATGAACAATTCATGTTCGGATGTCCGAATGCCAATTTTTTAAAAATTTTTTTAAATAATTTATAAATTAATTATATATTTTTACAATAAATCTGAATATTTTTTTCATCTAGGCATCCGAATATCAATTTGAATTTTTTTTTCCAAACAATTTATTTAATAAATTCGAATTTTTTGTTTCAAACATTTATATTAAAAATTTACTTTTTCTATATAGTTTTATATATATTTTACTTATATACTTACTTTAAATATTTTTTAACATAATTCTTTTGTTTTATTTAACAAGTTAGATTTTTTTTTTCAAACATTTATGTTAAAAATCTATTTCTTCTAAATAATTTTATATGTTATACCGAATATATATAAATATTATATGTGTATATATCTATATATGTGTTCTCCAACGCTTTCAAACCAAAAAAATATCCCAATAAAAAAATTAAAAAAATCCTATACTAAAAAAATAAGCCCCGGGCTACCGCACGTCGTGCGGTTTGCCCTAAACTAGTAAAAAAGAATACTAGACATGCCCTTCAAAATCTTCCCCTCCGCTTGTATTAATTTCAACACAAAACTCTCGGAAAATGAGTTTATATGTATATATATATATATATATATATATGACGTGATACTTGAATTTTTCTATATTTGATACACTAATTAATATTATATATATTTGATACACTAATTTTTGTATAATTGATATGCTAATTTTTTATATTGGATTGATACGTTCGAATTGAAAATTTGATACGATAAAGTGAAAATTTGATACGCTAAAATGAAAAGAGCAATGATATGAGGAGTGAAAAATTAGAGTGAAAACCCAAAGTGACTGACGTGACAGTTATAAAAAGACAAACTAATACCCTAACCAAATGATGAGTGAACCCTAATAGGTAAGGGATTAGTTTGTCTTTTTATACATCCACGTCAGTCACTTTGCGTTTTCACTCTAATTTTTCACTCCCCCAATCATTACTCAAATGAAAATTTGTTACGCTAAAGTGAAAATTTGTTACTCTAAAGTGAAAATGTTGCGTTAAAGTTAAAATTACCCTAAAGTGAAAAATTTGTTATGATAAAGTGAAAATTTGATATTCTAATCTTTTATTCTCGATACGCTATTTTTTGGATTGATACTTTGTTTTGAAAATTAATACTGGATACGCTATTTTTTAGATTGATACTTTATTTTGAAAATTAATACTTGATACGCTAATTTTTGAATTGATACACAGGTACATCATATATATGAACCCGTTTGACAAAAGTATGACCCTAATTTCCAAACAAATCCTTACATATGGTAATTCATAACTAGCACGACTTTTTTTTACTTTCTCCATAAAACCTCCAACATGTTAATTGGATCAGGTTTCAAGCAGTGGCGTTGGGGAGTTTGGCCCACTCCCAAGATTTGAAAATTTGTATTATGTCTCTTTAAAAAATTTAAAATTTTTAATTGAATTCTTTAAAAAATTAGAATTTTGGTCCTCAAAAATTAGAATATAACTTTTACTAACAGTGCTATGTAATTTTGCCCCACTAAGCCATAATTTCTGGATCCACCACTAGTTTTTCAAATGCCATTAAATTTAAATTTTGAATAATGAAGAAAATTTTCCATAAAGATTATCAATAAAATTAACTTGGAATAACAATTACCTAACACTTCTATCAATATATTAGAAATTGTGGTGGGTCTAATACCATTTTGTTAGAAATAATACCAAATAATATGTAGAATTGAATTGATAACTCATAAAAAATATGTGAAGTATAACAATAAGAGAGAAAACACTAAAAATTAATGTGTTTAGTCAATATGACCTACTCCATGGGCAAGAAAAAGGAGAAATTCACTAATTAAATAGGAGTAAAAAAACAACATATATTGTAAACCAAAGAATGTTTCTAAACGGAAAAGAAAACAAGATATGCCCAAACACATCTTTTGTGAAACCATTGATCATTACAAATTTCATCATTTGAATGATTCACATGAATTTATCCAATGTGACAAGATAGGTTCAATACATTCGATCAATACACTGGTACGCATTTGTCAAACACTCGAAATGTTAGTCATCCATTAATATTTAGATTAGACTTTTGACTCTAAATCACTGTTAATCATGAAACTTTTGATCCTTTTGTTCATCTAATTATCAGAGTGAATGTCTTTTCAAGACTTGTCGTAAACGATTCCTCTAATGTTTTAAGTTCAATGATTTCGTTCTTGTTGCAAACTACATTGTCAACACGTGTAAATTACTCACAAAAAGACATTTCAATCATGTTGTTGAGCGTCACTAGTTTGAAAAATTTTATTACGTTCTTTTAAAAAATTTAAAATTTTTAATTAAATTGTTAAAAAATTAAAATTTTATTATTTTAAAAATTAAAATATAACTTTTACTAATATTATTATGTACTTTTGCCTCACAAACCATAATTTTTGTATCTGGTTTCAACATCCCAAAAATGATCTCCTTCCAAATTTTTGTGGTCATAAAAAAACTTCTTCAAGTGCCATTAAATTTAAATTTTGAATCATGAATAAAATTTTCCATAACGATTATCAATAAAATTAACTTGGAATAACAATTACCTAACCCTACTATAAAAATATTAGAAATTGTGGTAGGTCTAATACCATTTTGTTAGGAATAATACCAAATAATATGTAGAATTAAATTGATAACTCAATAAAAATATATGAAGTATAACAATAAGAGAGAAAACACTAAAAATTAATGTGTTTAGTCAATATGACCTACCCCATGGGCAAGAAAAAGGAGAAATTCACTAATTTAAATAGGAGTAAAAAAACAACATATTTTGTAAACCAAAGAATGTTTCTAAATGGAAAAGAAAACAAGATATGTCCATACACATATTTTGTGAAACCATTGATCATTACGAATCTCATCATGTGAATGATTCACGTGATTAATTTATCCAATGTGACAAGATAGGTTCAATAAATTCAACACACTGGTATGCATTTGTCAAACACTCGAAATGTTAATAGTCATCCATTAACATTTAGATTAGACTTGACTCTAAATCACTGTCCATCATGAAACTTTTTATCCATTTGATCATCTAATTATCAGAGTAAATGTCTTTTCATGACTTGTCGTAAACGATTCCTCTTAAGTTCAATGATTTCGTTCATTTCGTAAACTACATTGCGAACATGTGTAAATGACTCAGAAAAAATACCTTTTTCAATCACGTTGTTAAGCGTCGATAATTTGAGTCAGACGTCTTTGTTGCTCGATTGTTCAGAGTGTGATTCGCTTGAGAAGCCATTCTGGTTAATAAAAGTGATTGATTTGAGAAGCCATTCTGTTTTGCATCTATTACACTTTGATGACAAAGAGTATTTTGTCTTCTTGTATAATCAAATTCAAATTGGAGTTTTGGTCTTCAAAAGCCTGGCGGCTTATTTTCCTTGGGCATCTTTATTGGGTTTTTTTGATTAACTATATTAATTCGATCCTTCAAATTGGTATCAGAGCTTGGTTGTTTTGGTGGTCATTGCAACAACGAATATAATTTGTGTTGTTCCCAAACTTACGGGAAAACAAAAATATAATCTTTGGAGAGGTCAGATGGAAACCCATTTAGAAATTTTTGATTTGATTCAATACGTTCAAAAAGAAGTACCTGAAAATGCTCCTGTGGAGAAAGAGGCAAGGAAAAATGGCATTATCTCAAATTTATCAATCCATTGATCAAATAGTTTATCTAAAAACCTCAACAGCCAAAACTGTAAAAAAGGCTTGGGATATTTTGGAAAAGACATACAAATGTGTTAACAAGGTTCAACAGAGTAATTTTATAGTGTTGAAACGGAAGTTTGAGCTTTGCACAATGGAAAAGACTGAATCCATTGAGGAGTATTTTTCTTGTCTGTCACTGATCAGAGACGATATGGAATTAAATAGGCACGTTTTAAAAGATTACGTGTTTGTTGAAAAAGTTCTCGATACACTGCCCATGAAATTTGATTATGTTGTGGCTATAACGCAAGAAACCAAAAATTTATCCACATTGACAGTTGAAGAATTTCAAGGTACATTAATTACACATGAACAGCGCATTAATGGAAAGTTGAATGATCCTGTGGAGAAGGATATTCCGAAGAAGGCATTGCAGGCCCAAACAGATAAATTAAAGAATAACTCCAATGTTGCTGCGACAAATGCTCATGGCCAGAATTTCAGAGGAAGAGGACGTGGTAGAAACAATTACCGAGGTCACGGTAGAGGTAACCAATTTTTTCAGCAAAGAGAAAATAATTGTTTTAATTTTCAACAGTCTAATAATTCCCATAAGAGTAAAATTCAATGCTATAATTGTGGAAAATTTGGCCATTATAAAAAGGATTGTTGGAGTGCAAAATTTGATGTGCATGTCCAAATTGCTGAAACTAATGGGAATGAGAATAAACAAGAGGCTGTTTTATTTTCTACTACTGAATGTGAACAAACAAAGAATAGTAATTGGTTTTTGGATTCTGGCTGTAGTAATCACATGACTGAACAAAAGAGTTACTTTCTAATTTGGATGAATCATTCAAAAGCACAGTTAAATTTTGAAACAATACAGTTGTACATGTTCTTGGAAAAGGAAATATACCCATTACTTTGAAAAATGGGTCGATAAGCTTTATTGGTGACGTGTTCTATGTACCCAATCTTTATCATAATCTGTTGAGTCTTGGACAGCTATTTGAAAGGGGGTATGATCTAAATTTTAAACATGAAACTTGTATGATCAGTGATGCAAGTCTGGGATTAATTGCAAAAGTGAATATGAATCATAGTAGACTGTTTCATATATCTCTGAATTATGGTGATTCATCTTGTTTTAGTTCCACTATTTCTAATGATGCATAGTTATGGCATATGAGAATTGGTCACTTCAATTTTGGTGGTTTTCTCTGTCCAAGAGAAGAGTATGGTTTTGGGGCTGCCTTCACTTGATTTTTCTCCTAGACAGTGTGAATCTTGTATTAAGGGACAAAAAGCATAGACATTCTTTCCAAACAGGCAATGTTTGGAGGGCTAGTCACCTATTAGAGCTTGTTCATTCCGATTTGTGCTCAATGGCGGTACCTTCTAATGGTAGTAATAAGTATTTTATCACTTTTATTGATGATTTTAGCAGAAAATGTTGGGTTTATTTTCTAAAAAAGAAATCTGAAGCTTGTGATACTTTCAAGAGATTCAAGGTGTATATAGAAAAACAAACTGGATTCTACATAAAGACTTTGAGAACTGACAGAGGCACTAAATATATTGTGTGTGATGAATTCTTGACGAATCATGGTATTAAACATCAGATGACAAATAGGTATACTCCTCAACAAAATGATGTGGCAGAGAGAAAAAATAGAACAGTGATGGATTTGGTGAGATCCATGATGGTGGCAAAAAATATGCCAAAGGAATTTTGGGCAGAAGGTGTGTCTTGCGGTGTTTATATTTTGAACAGATGTGGTATGAGGTGTAATCATGGGATGACTCCATACGAGCTTTGGTCTGGTAAGAAACCAAATATTAGTCACTTAAAGGTATTTGGTTGTCTAGCCTATTCTCATGTTCCTGATGCTTTAAGGAAGAAATTGGATGATAAGGCAGAGAAGTGCATATTTGTTGGCTATAGTCTACAGACAAAAGGCTATAGATTGTTTAATCCAAATACAGGAAAGATAATTGTGAGCAGAGATGTTACTTTTGATGAACAGGGAGCATGGAACTGGTCTTCTAAAGAACCAACAATATCAGTTGGTCAACCATCAGTACCTTTAATTATTGAGGAGGAAGAAAATAGACAGCAGACTGTGCAAGTTGAACAACCATCTCGTGATCCTTCATCTTCAAGTGTGCAAATAACTCTTGCATAGTCTAGTCGACCACAATGGCAACGACAATTACCAACTCGATTGCAGGATTATGTTGTGGGTGATAATACTAATGATGATTTATCTGATGAAGATGTTGTGAATTTTGCTTTATTTGCAGATTGTGACCCAATTGACTTTAAGGATGCTGCTCGAGAAGATTTTTGGATACAAGCAATGGGTGAAGAAATTTATGCCATTGAAAAGAATGATACTTGGGAGCTTACAAACCTTATAAGTGGGAAGAAAGCAATTGGAGTGAAGTGGATTTATAAGACAAAATATAAACCTAATGGAGAAGTTGAGAGATACAAAGCGAGACTTGTTGCTAAAGGTTACAAGCAGAAGCCTGGAATTGACTATTTTGAGGTATTTGCTCCTGTTGCTAGACTTGATACATTTCGTTTGATAATTTTTTTATCTGCACAAAATAATTGGAGGATTTATCAAATGGATGTTAAGTCTGCATTTTTGAATGGTGTTCTTGAAGAAGAAGTATATGTTGAGCAATCGGCTGGTTTTGTTAGAAAAGGTCAGGAAAATAAGGTTTAAAGGTTGAAACGGGCTTTATATGGCTTAAAACAATCTCCAAGGGCGTGGTATACTCGCATTGATTCTTTCTTTGTAGATCATGGTTTTCAAAGGTGTCCATATGAGCATACTTTATATGTGAAATCATCTAGTGAGGGTGGTATCAATGATGTTCTTTTGATATGCTTGTATATAGATGATTTGATTTTTACAGGCAATAATCTGGAGATGATTGCTGAATTTAGGGAGGCCATGATTAAACAGTTTGAGATGACCGACTTGGGTCTTATGTCTTATTTCCTTGGGATTGAAGTTTTACAGTCTGATCAAGGCACATTTATCTCCTAGAAAAAATATGCAGGAGATGTATTGAAAAAATTCAAGATGGATGGAGTTAAACCAATATTGACTCCGGCAGAGGAAAATTTGAAGTTGACAAAAAAAGGAACAGGAGGACATATTGACTCCGGCAGAGGAAAATTTGAAGTTGACAAAAGAAGGAACAGGAGGACCTGTAAATCTGACATACGTTAAGAGTATAGTTGGAAGTTTGAGATATTTAACTTCTATAAGACCAGACATTACTTTTAGTGTTGGTTTGATTAGCAGGTTTATGGAAAATCCAAGACAGTCACATTTGCAAGCAGCAAAGAGAATTTTAAGGTACATTAAAGGTACTCAAGGAGATAGAATTCTTTATTCATCTGGTGATCTAGTTGAACTTTTTGGATTCACAGATAGTGATTGGGCTGGTGATATAATTCAACGGAAAAGTACTTCTGGATATGCATTTTTTACTGGTTCAGGTGTGTTTTCTTGGAGTTCAAAGAAACAACAAGTGGTTGCATTATTTACAGCGGAGGCAGAATATATTGCAGCGTCAAACAGTGCTACACAAGCATTGTGGCTAAGGAGAATGCTTGGATTTCTTCAACATAAACAAGATGGTCCGACTATGGTATTTTGTGATAGCAAATTAGCTATTGAATTTGCAAAAAATCTAGTGTTTCATGGACGGAGCAAACACATTGATATCAAGTTTCAGTTTATTCGTGAATTGGTTCGAGATAAAGAGATTGCTATTAACTACTGCAAGTCTGAAGATCAAGTGGCGGACATTTTTACTAAGACATTAAAAATGGAGACCTTTGTGAAGTTGAAGAAGCTTTTGGGGATGACCAAGCATGATGACTTATTTTATGGGAAGCATTTGTAGAATTAAACTAAGTTTTCTAAAACTAGTTTAGGTAAGTTCCTATTTGTTTTGTTTCCTAATTTCTTGTTGACATGAATTATGAAGTTTTTGTTTTATAAATATAAAGTGTAGGGTTTTGGTTTTGTACAACCACCAAAAACAATAGAAAGAAAGGCCGACGCCTTTGTTGCTCGATTGTTCAGAGCGTGATTCCCTTGAGAAGCCATTCTGCTTAATAATGATTGATTTGAGAAGCCATTCTGTTTTGCATCTATTACACTTTGCTGACAAAGAGTATTTTGTCTTCTTGTATAATCAAATTCAAATTGGAGTTTTGGTCTTCAAAAGCCTGTCGGCTTGTTTTCCTTGGGCATCTTTATTGGGTTTTTTTGATTAACTATATTAATTCGATCCTTCATAATATAACTTTTACTAACAATTCTATTTAATTTTGCCCCACAAGTTATGATTTCTGGATCCGCCACTACTGTCAAGTTAATATCCCCAAAAATGATCTCCTTCTAAATTTTTATGTCATAAATACTTTAATTTACCATATTCAATATTTTTAATATCTTTTAATTATCATAAATGCTTCAAATTTATCATATTTTAAAACTTTTAATAAATTCTAATTATCATAAATAGTTCCAATTTAACATATTACAAGATTTTGAATAAATATGAAAATTATGTTTTTCATCAATATTTTCAATTAATCACATTCATACAATTTAAATAAATATGAATTTTAAATTTTATCATATAATATTTATTTTTTTACTTAATTATTATTTTATAGCATACAAAATTAATTCAAAATATGATATGTCATTAATTTTTTAATTCACAATTTTAAGTTTTGAAATAAATTAATTGTGTATTGATAAATATATTTTCTAATTTATTTTAATATGATCGATTTGATATTAAATTAATTAATACTTTATTATATCTCGCGTATTTTAATAAAATTTTATTAAATTATAAACAAAATAATTATTAGCATTATTAAACAATAAGATCTATGATTTTTTTTATAGACGAAAAACTAAGAATTCAATTGAATATTATTTTTTTATAATTTGGTCATTTATTTTGACATAAAATGTGAGATATGCTAATATTTAATTAATATATTTATATTAAATATATTTATGACGTCATCCAGTTCTTGACACCGGTTTGACCGGTCCGACCAATTGACCTCAAACTCAGTAGCTCTACCAGTTCGCACTCCGGTCCGAGTTTTAAAACACTGGTTCTACCACTTTATCTCTTATTATTTTTATAACTCATGTAACATCATTATTCCATAATCACTCATTACCTTCTAACTCATGTAACTTATGTAACTCTCTTGTAATTCTTATTTAGGACATTGTAACTTGCAAGGTACCTCAAACTTACAAATAGAGGCTTATGTGAAAGGAAAAAGATGGTAAATTCTTACTATATTTTCCTATCTTTTCTATCTACCGTTCTTGCATAATCTTGTATTTGTTATCTACATTATCTCCACTACTATAGCCATATTCTATACTTCTAGATATAGTTTTATAGTAGTAGTTGTGACATAATATTATTAACTTATTGCATATATAATATAATATTACAAGTTTTTGTAGCATTTTTATAACACAAAAGACGCTATTAACATTTGTTGAATCTTTTTTTCTATCATTTACAATTAAAATGGTGCAATTTCGTCGCTCACACTAAAAATTTGTGCCAAAATTATCTTTTCATTCAATTTCTTGTGATTTTTTTAGCATAACGAATGAAAGTTATATTGTTTAACAATGATACACGTATATTTTTTGTAAAAAAAAGTACGTAATCTTAAATAAAAGTAATGATTATTTTAATTTAGTGAATATTTTTAATGTGATGATCAATTACATTATATTAAATATGAATGATTTAAAAAAATATGAATGATAATTTTTACAAATTTCCTTAACATTTTCTTTTTTCAATCATGTTTTGTTCTTACTTGAAAGAAACGGAACTCCTACTTCTAAGTTCATTATTTTATTTGAGATAGACATGACCACGGTTCACGAACTGCCGATTCAGAGTTCTACCAAGGGTGGAACTTGAACCGGCCCTTGGCCTCATGGTTATGATTACGGTTCGTGAACCGTCAGTTTACGGTTTCATCACGGTTCCAGTTCCGTCATGGTTCCGGTTCCGGTTTGTTCATGGTTTTTTACGGTTCAAATTTTTTAACATTAAATTTGAAAAAACTAAATACAATATATACAAATTTGATATAATTGAAAAGTAACTTGAATTACCACGTAGATGTAATGATGTATATACGAACTATAATAAAATGAAAAATACTCTATATTTTTTAGGAATTAAATATTCATTACCATTAACATGTTACTAATGGTTGTACCATAATGAATATGAATAATAATTGATATTATTTGAATATTAAACTATGATTTTAATCATGCATTTATATGAATTTATTCATTCATTATAAAAGAACATGTGATAATTCAAGTTAATATGGTTAATCATAAGTAATCTTTTATTTTAATATATTTATAGTTTAATAACCAACCATTAATACTATTAGATAATGAGAAAATTTAATAATTCAATATATTAGTTAATTACCTTTTTCATTCACAAGAAAATCAATATACATGATTCAATGTAAAATACACCATAAGTGATTAAATTTAAGAATCTTACTTCTAAATTAACAATACCAATTAACAAAATAAACAACTAACAATGAGGATTAGATAACGAAGTGAACGAAATGAAATATATTAAAGTAAATAATTGAATAAAATGAAATAATTTAAAAAGTAATAGGAGATTATGAGAGAATATGTGAGAAAATTCAAGATATTTGTATGAAATAATGAAATATAATATATTTGTAAAAGCAAAATAAAAAAAAATTATTATTATTTTTTTTGAGAATCCGCGGTTCGGAACCGCCAGTTCCACGGTTCGAAAAACATTGAACCGGAACTTGCCCGTCATGGCTAGTTCCGGTTCACGGTTTGAGCCCGGCAGGCCCTGGTTCTGATTCTGAGCCAAGCCGGTTCCGGTGTGCCCATGTCTAATTTGGGATGTAAACTACCTTATCACAATGTGTAAATGACTAAGTAAATTAAAAAAGCCTAATGAACCTTTTGTTATGTTCCTTGTTCATTTTATTTTATGAATATACACAGCGTATTTTTAACTCTCATTTTTAAGGTTTACTAATCAATTTATAGGATTTTAATTAAAGATATATACATGGTATTTGTTCATAGAATAAAACATTAAATTTAAGGTTTACTAATCAGTTTATAGGATTTTAGCTAAAGATACGTAGCATTTGTTGATAGAATAAAACAGTGAATGTAACAAAAAATCCTAAACATAAAAAAAGAATCCTTTGAAATGTTGGAATCATTAGTGAAGCATAAATACGTATCAAATAATCCCACCTAATTAAATTCTTCAATTTGACTTTGAGCAAAACAAAAAAAAAAAAAATTCTTCAATTTGAGGAGAGTTTGAAGTATACAATATAAATTTGTCTGTTAGGACAATTAATGATTGCACCAGTTAGATGAGACTTTAAAGGATGGTATTTGAAGTATCACTCCATAAAAGACAAAATAGAAACTTTAACAAGTTATAATGTATACTTTTCTTATAAAAATGTGGATATATGGATTTTGAGTTCTTCCGTATAACATGCTGTGTATGGACTTGTTTCTATTTTATTGAAAATCAGGGAATTTGAACTGCATTTTCTACTAAAGACTTAGATAGGAAATTTCGAGTGTGAATATGTTCTTATAGCAAAAAATTATCTCAGTACCCCTTAACTTTGGATTCATTATCGTTTTCATTCTTAATTAAAAAAACATAACTTATTTTGATTTATTAATTTAAATTTAATTACATAAATAACTTTCTACTAATTATTTTTTATCTATCAAACAAGTAATAATGTTATTTGTAATATGAACATGCAATATTTAAAATTACTGTTTTCATATAAATAGAAAATAAATTAAAAGTCATATATATATATATATATATATATATATATAACAAAATCTAAATTTTATTTTAGTCAAATATATGAAATGATTTGATAAAAAATTTTAGAGACAAAGTTTAAGAGTATAAGTCTTCTGAGTTGATTTCGAGAAAGTTGGATAGTTAAAAAATAGGAAGGAGATAATATCTATGACACTAAACATCCCAATGTTACTTCTGAGATCGATGTGACAACTTTTTGTAGAACTTTTCTTTTTGGTTAAATATAGACATATAGAGGAAATTAGAAAAAAAAAAATGATGGCTGGCGGATGAGTTAATAAACAAATATGTATTAGTTGTTAGAGTTAAAATAATTTGATAGGTCCAATTCGAAATTGATAGAATTTAGGATTAATTACTATTACCACCTATAAGGTCAAATCAAATTACTTAATGAAATTCTACTTGATTGGTCAAATGTATAATAAAAATAAGCCTTACCACAAGTTGATTAACGGAGTACGTAAATTTTTGTTCCAAAATTCCTAAAATATTCATAATAAATTTTAACTATTGGGAGGAAAATGTAATTTTCTTAAACTTTAACTCGAGATTTTTTTTTTTGTCATTTCGCTAGCTACCTTTGTTAACGGAATAATAATATGATGAAACTTGAGGATTCACAGTGTAATTTAACTCAACTACAAGAAAGTAAATGTAATTAATCCTAGAATTTAAAAGATAATAAAAAATATTTAAAATAAAAATATATAAATGGGAGGAGAAGAATAAAATCATAAACATAAGAATTTTTGTTAAATGCAAGTATGACACAGAGATGAGATTCTCTGTCCAAAATTATCCTATATTATTATGTCCAAAACTAAAACTATGTCGTAGAGTTCACTCATCTATTGGTTACGTAATTTTAGTGATATTTATATTTTTAATTCCTAATTTTAGTAAAACTACGTCGTTTTGAACATTAGACAAGATAACATTGGATCAGGTCTCGTACTGCACAATTGCCAAATCCTGGGTTTGTAACTTCTCTCACAACTCACAAGCTATAAAGTTTTTTATTTTTCTCACTCTCTCCCATCTTTAAATTATACTTCATCTTATTTACATTGCAACTACAAATTGAAATATAAAAAGATTTAGGAAGTGAATTCATCACAAACTCTAATTCTTAAATCACAAGCGAATCGTATGGCAATATAATTGCCGAGTTAATTTAATCTTACTAAAAATATAATTTTTAATTAGTTAAATTTAGTTTAATATATCACTAACAATTATGTATGCATGAACTCATGCTTTCTTAGAGAGAATTAAGCTTTGTATTCGAAATAACCTTATGAATATTAAGGTGGAAATTGATTGTAAGGTATTAGAAAATGAATGGATTTAATAAGCCTTCTATTGGAAAATAGATAAAGTGGTGCAAAAAATTAGATTAGCCACCAATATCGTTAATTTATTTTTTCTTCAAAATTTTAAAGAAATTCATTAATTAGCTAACTCTATACATAGCTTTTGTTGGCTGTGACTCAAAATATAAAACTTAACAAATTAAAAACGCCTTTGAATTTTATGGTGAAGAATCATAAACTATCAAATCTTTTCACCTAAATAAACGTTAGTATGAGTTTCAATTATACAACCTACATTCATTTCTAGGACCATCAATCATTCCAGGATGTAAACGAGAGTTGAAAGGATATGACAATGTTTTATAGGACCACTAGATATTTTCCTTAATTAAAGAAACTTTAACACGTTATGTATACTTGTAAAATGAAAACTGAAAATTGTGCCTGATCAGTCCACACACTATTATATAGACTTTGTGTGTGTGTGCGTGTGTTTTTTTTAATTTTTTTGGTTTTATTAAAAATAAAAGGGAATTTGAACTCGAACTTTAACCTATTTATATTTATCGTAAGGGCATTTTTTTATTAATTTATTCACCTGGATGCATATCACATACCTTCTTCTACAATTGGTTTTTGACAATAAATAGATTAAAATTTTGCCATCTTTATAAATGATCATTTTCATGTGAAATGGATTTGTACATGCGACATATACGTGACTTTTACGTATTATTTTTCATTTCAAATATTGATATTTGATATGGAAAAAAATTGATACTGCTAATCAAAATGATACATTTTGTAGTTAATTTTGATCCGTAAAATTTTATTCTTGATATGCGAATAATGCAAAAAATTGATATTTTTTCATGATTTGCAAAAAAATGATACATGATACGCGACAAAATTAATACTTTTTTATGATATTTTTTTGTAGTTTCCAATCACTATCAATGAAATGAATAGTGAGACACATGTAATTAATTAATTGCGAAGATGTCTAAGTAATAGCTGTCAAACAAACACGAATACCAGTATGTTTGATTGGATTCTTAAGTTTAGGTTTTTCATTGATAAACAACTGATGACAATCCTTGGTCAATGTACTTTTAGACAGAATAACAAGTGCAGGTTGACATGCTTTCATACACGGTCTGAAATACACATTTTCCACAAATTTAAATACGAGTTCATCAATAATAATCATCTCAACTATAGCTTTCCTAGAAACTTTATTAATCAAATCTCCATACTAATAAATTAACCTTTACCTCCCTAATTTCTTCATTTTTGGATGAATTGAAAGCTAATTGACTTTGAATTGAAGTTTGGTTAGTATGTTATGGATCTTTGGTAAGTCGGGTTTGCAGCGACTTATATGTTATTATTACTTGAGCCTTTGCATGAAATTCTTGTGAAAATGGTGCTTGATGAATGACTTATGCACGAAATGTTCATAATCTGGTAATTGTGGAAAATGACTAAGTGTTGCGAAAATATTCTACAAATTGATATAATCGTGCATGAATTGCAAGCACACACACACTTGGTCACAATTGCCTCTTAAAGTCTCAAGCACTACATAAATTGTGTGCGCACCCGCACACACTCACGCACAGCCTCACCTTGCACACACTCACGCACACCCGCACACAATTGTATTAAAGATTACAACAACCATCTTGAATCAACTTGGAGAGATAAGGATGAAAGGAGCTAATCAATTCATGGTTGTCAGTCCAAATCATACGAGTAATTTAAGGAGTAATGTTGAGACTCAATCATGTCAAACTGGTAAGTCAGAAGAAGAGCAATTATCTTCATCATTTAAGGCATGTGAAATCCTGTAATTATGGAATTGATTGACTACAATCTTATCTCACAATTAATAGATGATTGCAATCAAGGATTGATTGATTGAATCATATCTTTCCATTCATTGTACTATTTCCTTCATTATATTATTTCTTTATGTAACAATGCTTATAAATATAAGAAGTGTTGAGCTCTCTTCTCACGTTGAAAAGAGAAATCAATTTCAAAAATATTAAAGATTACAACAACCATCTTGAATCAACTTGGAGAGATAAGGATGAAAGGAGCTATAAAGAAACAAATCAATTCATGGTTGTTAGTCCAAATCATACGAGTAATTTAAGGAGTAATGTTGAGACTCAATCATGTCAAAATGGTAAGTTATAAGAAGAGCAATTATCTTCATCATTCAAGGCATGTGAAATCCTGTAATTATGGAATTGATTGACTGCAATCTTATCTCACAATTAATGGATGATTGCAATCAAGGATTGATTGATTAAATCATATCTTTCCATTCATTGTACTATTTCCTTCATTATGTTATTTCTTTATGTATCAATGCTTATAAATATAAGAAGTGTTGAGCTCTCTTCTCACGTTAAAAATAGAAATCAATTTCAAAAATATTGTTCAGTTTCTAGTTTTCTTTATGGTATCAGAGCCTCTTGTGAGATAAGAGAGTTCTATACAAAAACAAAATGGCTTCTACAATTTCCTTGAATGTTGCCAACTTTGTCACACTCAAACTTACCCCAGAAAACTATCCCTTGTGGCATGAACAATTACTCGCCCTTGCAGAAAGTCAAGACATGGTTGAACTCCTCACTGGTGAAAAAGAAAAACCAGTCATGTACAACCAAAACGTTACAACAGAAAAATCTTCAACCAATGAAACAAAAACAGTCTATGAAGAATACCTCAAATGGCGAAAAGAAGATCGCCTCCTAAGTGGGTGGATCATTGGAACACTCACTGAAGAAGCTTTACGCGTTGTTATTGGCCTAGAATCATCACAATCAGTTTGGAATGCATTAAAGGAAGCATATGCTCAAGATTCACAAGAATGGGAATTTACCCTTTGCCAACAACTTACATATCTCAAAAAAGACCCACATCAATCCTTAGCTGAACATTTGAAAAAATTTAAAAGCATTTGTGACAGTCTAGCAGCCATAGGGAGTCCAATACCTGACAAGGCAAAAGTCTATTCTTTACTTGCTAATCTCGGCCAAAAATATGAATCTTTTACAACAGCAATGCTCAAGCCTCCCATGCCATCTTATAATGAAGTTGTGCCACTCCTACAAGGTTTTGAACAATGAAACACATGGGTTGAAGCATCCAACTCACCATCATATGCCTTTTATGGACAACGCAATCAAAATCAACAACGAGCCTACAATAACAACAACAATTGTTAAAACAATCAATTCTCCTCAAAAGGTAGAGGTTTTCAAGCTACTAATAATAATTTTCATGCTGGAAATGATTCACCACAATCACAAAGAGTGACCAGTCACAATCCACGACCACCACCCCCTGGTAAACAAAGAATGACGAGCACAGAACGAGAGATGTACAAAAATGAGCAGTGTCAACTCTGTGGAAGGCTTGGACATATTGCCAAAATCTATTGGAGCCTACAAAACCAACCAGTGACTAGTGAAGATATTCCTCAAGCTCTTGCGGCCCTAACCATTGATACTCAATCCCAGATGTTGAGTGGACAACAGACACAGGAGCTTCAAATCATATGACTGCACATGCAGGTATGTTATAGAATCTCAAAAAATATATTGGTCATGATTCGGTTTTCATTGGCTATGGATCTCCCTTAAAGATAAATGCGATTGGGGACATTTTAGTTTCTGATGGTAAAAATAAATTACTGCTTCGTGATGTCTTACATATACCTCAACTAACTCGAAATTTACTCTCTATTAGTCAGTTAACATCACAATATCCTTTGAACTGTGAATTTACTAACAAATTGTTTTGTATTAAGGAACGAGCAATGGGTTGAATCTTGCTAATGGGTCAGCGTAAGGGAGATCTTTATGTTCTGTCCAAACCAAAGGAAGTACACTTCTCCAATAGACAAACTTCAGGGAATGCAGAGTTGTGGCACCAACATCTTGGACATCCTCAAAAATGAGTTGTTCAATTGCTACGTAATAAGAATTTAATTCATGTTAGTTCAAATAAAAGAGTGGACACTGTTTGTGAGAGTTGCCAATTAGGCAAACTTAGCAAGTTACCATTTAGTTCCTCTCCTTCTTCTAGTATTGGTGTTTTTGAAAAAATTCCTTGTGATATTTGGGGACTGGCTCCTGTTTTATCTCATGGAAAATTTCGATACTATGCTTGTTTTGTGGATGATTACTCTCATTATATTTGGCTGATTCCTCTTCGTGCAAAATCTGAATTTACTGATGTCTACTTAAATTTTGAAAGTTAGGTCCAATGTCAATTTGATAAACACATTAAGATTTTTCATTCTGATGGTGGTGGTGAATTTGTTAATAACAGACTTTCCTTACACTTTCTGCAATAAGGAATTGTTCATCAGCTTTCTTGTCCTCACACTCCAGAACAAACAGGTTTTGTAGAACGTCATCATCGTACTATTAGAGAGCTTAGGATGACCATGATTTTTCATAGTGGAGTACCTAATTTTCTATGGGTTGAGGCTTTTACTCAGTAGCATTTTTAATAAATCGTTTGCCTTCTTCTTCTCTTGCTTTTAATTCTCCATATTTTCATTTATATGGTGCTAATCCTACTTACTCTATTTTATGTGTGTTTAGCATAAGATGTTACCCATATACACGGGACATCAATAATAACAAGTTTGATCCTAAAACAATTTCTTGTGTGTTTGTAGGTTACAGTGATAAGCATAAAGGGTATCGATGTTTTGATCCCAAGTCTCACAGAATGTTTGTATCAAGACATGTTGTGTTTGATGAGAATACATTTCCCTACAAGACAAAAGAATCCATGTCACTTTCTAATGGTTGCATAACAAATTTTCTTGATACTCCACCTTCTGAGACAACAACATTAATGTCTTCATCAAATCTAATGGATTTAACGCATATTCCATTACCATCCCATGTAGCAAGCTTATCACCATCTATGCCAAAACATATCACCTTAGATGTGTCACCTGGATCACCCTCAAATCCAGACCATGGTTCCACTTCCAACAATACTGATATCACTTTCTCATCACAAGCACATGACATGATCACTTCAACCTCTCATACCCTTTGTTGACAATCATTCGGTAAGTATAGATCCTAACACTCCTCCTTATTCTGAACAGGCACAGAGTCCTTATTCTATGGTTACACGAGCTAAACATGGAATCTGCAAGCCTAATCCTCGATATGCATTACTTCTTGTCTGTGGTGACATACCAAGTGAGCCACGGTCCGTCAAAACAGCACTTTAACATGATGGATGGAGAAAAGCGATGCTTGATGAACTTGATGCTTTGCATCAAAATCACACATGGACTTTAGTTCCTCAAGCCGCTCATATGAATGTTGTAGGATCAAAATGGGTTTTTAAAGCCAAACTAAAAGCAGATGGCACACTCGATCAGTTAAAAGCCAGACTGGTTGCAAAAGGTTATTATCAAGTTGATGGTATAGACTACATCGAAACTTTCTCCCCTATTATAAAATCAGGTACTATTCGCTTAGTTCTTAGTTTAGCTATGGTTCGACAATGGGATATCAGACAACTTGATGTTAAAAATGCTTTTCTCCATAGTTATATAAATGAAGATATTTATATGGAGCAACCACCAGGTATGCCTGATCCTCAATTTCCATATCATGTTTGTAAACTTCACAAAGCTCTTTATGGCCTTAAACAGGCATCAAGAGCTTGGTTTGATCGTTTTAGTACTTTTTTGCTCAAACATGGGTTCTTTTGTAGTCTTGCTAATCCTTCTTTATTTATCTTGCACTCATCACATGGCACATTAGTGTTACTTCTTTATGTTGATGATATGTTATTGACGGGATCTAATTCAAAGTTACTTATTGATTTTATTACAATTTTTGCAATCTGAATTTGCTATGAAGTATCTTGGGCCCGTACATCATTTTCTTGGTATAGAGGTTCAGCGGCATAACAACACTCTACATCTTTCACAGACTCACTATGCTTAAACTATTCTTGCCAAAGCTCAGATAATGGATTGCAAACCCAAACGCCATTGGAGTCTAAAACTAAGGGGCTTCGGGATAGCACTCCACTCTCTGATCCTACCGTTTATCGTAGTCTTGTTGGTGCTTTGCAAATTTGACACTTACTAAACCTGATCTTTCTTTTAGTTTTAATTATGTTTCTCAATTTATACAATCCCCAACAGTTGCTAGTATGAAAATGGTTCGCCGTATTTTGCGTTATGTTAAAGGGTCTATTACTTTGGGCATACATCTAACTGGAGATACTACACTTGATCTCTTTGCTTTTTCTGATGTAGACTGGGCAGGTTGTCCTACTACTAGACATTCTACGACGGGATTTTGCACGTTTTTGGGATGTAATATTATCTCTTGGTGTGCCAAGAAACAACCGACAGTTTCCCGCTCCAGTACTGTGGATGAATATCGTGCTATGGCTAACACAACAGCTGAATTAACATGACTCACTTTTATCTTACGCGATCTTCAAATTCCACACAATTGGCCACCAATACTCTTTTGTGATAACTTGAGTGCATTATACATGACCGTCAATCCTGTTTTCCATGCTCGTAGCAAACACATTGAATTGGATTATCATTTTGTTCGTGAGAGAGTTTCAATGGGACTCCTTATTACTCAACATGTCTCTTCTACCTCCCAACTTGCGGATATCTTTACAAAACCATTATGTAAGACCACTCTACTTCATCTCCGCTGCAACTGTGGCTCCAACCTCGACATATTTTGAGGGAAGGTATTAAAGATTACAACAACCATCTTATATCAACTTGGAGAGATAAGGATGAAAGGAGCTATAAGGAAACAAATCAATTCATGGTTGTCAGTCCAAATCATACGAGTAATTTAAGGAGTAATGTTGAGACTCAATCATGTCAAAATGGTAAGTCAGAAGAAGAGCAATTATCTTCATCATTCAAGGCATGTGAAATCCTGTAATTATGGAATTGATTGACTGCAATCTTATCTCACAATTAATGGATGATTTCAATCAAGGATTGATTGATTGAATCATATCTTTCCATTTATTGTACTATTTCCTTCATCATGTTATTTCTTTATGTAACAATGCTTATAAATATAAGAAGTGTTGAGCTCTCTTCTCACGTTGAAAAGAGAAATCAATTTCAAAAATATTGTTCAGTTTCTAGTTTTCTTTAACTTGCACATAGCTTCATGCACTCACACACGGGCACTATACTCATGCATTTCACTTCCCACCTACTGGACAGTTAGCATGCACGGCAACACAAACTACGCAATCACAAGGCAAAAAACTTGGCACACACAAGTGAACAAGCACAAATACAGCCACTCAATATTTCACCAAATGTTTGATGAATTTCATTCTTAATGCTTAAGCAATGTATTTAACACATGACAAACACGTGACCTCAGTACATCTGATAATTGGTCTTGCAGGACACATAGAAAAATCTCTCAACGGAAGAAGGCGATCAACTCTCCTGATTATGGCACATCAAGGCATGAAGGGTATAAATATAATCAGAAGAGAAGGATCAAAGGAGAGGAGGGCGGGCGCACAAGAAAACACACACAAGAGGGAGAAATTAGGGTTCTTAGAGTTAGGCTAGATTAGGATTTCCTCTCTCTTTTCTCTCTCCAACATCATATTGTCTTGAGGTTCAGCTTGTACAGATCTTAACTTGTTGAGACATTTGAATTGAATTGATCTGTGTTCATTATTTTTCTGTTCAATGCATGTTTAATTTCAGTGGGTTTATGTTATAGTATCTAAATCCAGAGCCGATCTGCGGTGCCTACTGAGATCACTTTGGATCTACCGAAGAGACTTTGATTTAACATGAATTGAATCTGAAAATATTCCTTGCATGAGTCTTAAGATCTGATTGTTTTGTGATTTCACTTGTGCGGTGCCCACTGACAATTGAGATCAATTTCATAGAAACGACTTAAGATTATTTTGGTAGAACGATTTGAACACTTGAATTGGTTAGCTGCCCTGCCAAGGGATGACTAAGAATTGAACTAGAATTGCTGTACAGAATAGTGATCTGGGCTTTTAATTTGTGCCAATGACTTGCCCCTCCTGGGGAAGTTTGAGGAGTAAGTGGATTGGGGTTGAGAGAACTGTCCGGTTGGTTAATACCTTGAAGCTAGCAGTAAGTCCCCTCATGCATGTACACTAGTCGATGATATTAAGAAGATATATGTACTGGTTGATACCTTTCAAGGTAGTATTTCATTTTCTTATTTGAACACTAACATTTTGCATTCATTCTGTTTTGCATTTGTACTGTTTGCTTTTGTCTGCATTCATTCTCAGTTTGCATCCATTCTTTCTGGACTTGTTTTCTTTCTTGCATCTCACGAGCCAAGTGAACATATGGTCTCTTGACAGCCAACCCTTCTCTGTGGATCGATCCCTCTTACCGCTACTATAGTAGTATTTTGGTAAAATTGGTGAGCCTATGACAGCTCGCACCAATCTTTTTGAGTAACCACTAAAACAAGAATTTATCATTTTTAAGTCCAGTTTACTTTTATTAGACCCAAAAGTCCTTTTCTTAGTTGAACATTTTTGAATATACAAGTATTTTAAACTAAGTTTTTAACAAATTTAAAGTCTATAAGAGGCTTTGGTAATTACTTTAAGTGGAGCTCTATTAATTATATATGATGTAGTTTTTAGCGTTTCTCTCTAGAGTAATGTTAATAAGGAAGTATGACTTATCATACCCCTTATTATATCTTTAGGTATACTTATTTCTCTGTGAATAATAATATTCATAATGGGTGAACTTGGTATAGTGTACTGTATGATAACAAAAAATTTGTCTAGAAATATAGTAAGTGATCCTAGATGTCGTTCACATGAACCGCCATATTTGTCAAAGTATGTACCACTAATGTTAGATCTATTGCTTTTGATATTTTTGTTGAATAAGTTCTCAATTTTAACCTTATAAATTTTTTAACACATCTATCGACTGTAACTTTTAATGAATGAGATATGTGTATTTATATATGTATGTACAACCATATTTAAAAAAAAAATTATCTATGAACATTATAAATATTGTTGACTATTCTCCACAAATAAACTGTATTTATAAGTTTTAAAATATCCAAAGTCCTGTTGGCTTTATATCTCTTTTGATTGATTTGTTTTCCTTACTAACGTGTTCTTAATTGTAGGAAGTCTTTAAATAAAGCAATATGAAGTACAAAAGTTTATTGTATCTTGACAAAGTATCAAATCTAAATAATTTAGAATAATGAGACAAACCAATTTTTTTTTTTTATTTCTAACTGAACAAATAATAACTATAATTTTTCAAAATAGAAATAAAATCAAATATTGTTTAAAAAAAGTAAATAAATGTCTCATTAAAATCCAAATAAAATCTAATGTTTAACAATCATCTAAATTTCTTATTTCCTCAACTTGAACTATCTTGTTGTCATCCCATATAGATATATCTTTTAACATTATTTAGCTTTCAACGATTCAAGTAATATTGCATAAATACACTGATGTGAGTTTTCATATCGAATCTATCCATCATGTCCGTTAGTTTTATGAAACAACTCAAATCACATGGGTAAATTGCATATGTACAAATCATCGATATGTAATCAGCCAATTTCATAAAACTGAAAACTCTTAATCCTAATAATACTAAAATATAATCAGAAATCGAAAAATAACTAGATTCTCAATGATTCAACATGAATGTTTATCTGAAATCACTTGTTAGAAATAATTATTGGTGAAAACTATTACCGAAATTCCAAATTCAGCAACATTTGTGCCAAATTACTAAGAATCAACTGCAGATAAAGTGGAAGTATAGATAAATCCATAGATTCAAATAAATCTCTAACTCTATGTGGTTTTAGCTTCCACATCTACACAGTTTATTCTAGAGATGGCAAACGAGCAAGTAGTAGACAATTATTAAACAGATTTGGAAAAATTGGCAAATACTCGTTCATACCCGTTTTGTTGATTGATAAAAATGTTCGAGTAAATTATGAATTTGCAGGCACTCGTGAGTACCCTTATTGACTAATTTGTGGGTACTTGTATTGATTTATATAAATCTACCATCAAATATCCAACACATACTCTTTTTTAATTTTTATTTATTTTCTTTTATTTGTCTTTTGTTTTCCCTTTTTTTTTCTTTTTTTTCCTTTTTAGATAAGTGTCCATTCAATTTCTATTTATCCAAAACATATTTCTTTTCATTTTCCTTTTTTTTTCTTTTTTCCCTTTTTTTTCTTTATTTTCGTTTCTTTCTCCTTTTTTTTCCTTTTTAAATAAGTGTTCTAATGTTCAACTTTAGTGAACCATTTGTCAATTGTCATCTCCAATGAACAATAATATCCAAATGAAAAAAAATGGTATTTTGATAATATTTTTTGTAAAAATAATAAGTTCTTTTAGAGTAAACTTTCTTACATCCAAATTAATGTGTATTGTGTTCAAGAGAGGAGAAAAAAAAGAAAAATAGAGAGAGATTTGAAAAGGATCAATAGGTACCATTATTAAGTAATTTTTGGTTATATATATGTACCCATATTTGGTTACACTGTAGTTACAAAAAATTTCAACATTGTAATTTATATAACACTAGTAGTAATCTAATGGTAGAATTGTGCTCTATTATTATTTTTGCTTGATTTCGATTCTTACTGGTGCATTAAAATCCTTGCAATATTTGTCTTTTTTTTTTCTTATTTCATATAGTACTAGTGGTCAAATGGTAAATTAGTATTCTACCATTATATATATATGATTGAAATGCATTAAAATCCTTTCACCACCTATATATGTTTCTATTTTGTTTTCTATTCATATAACACTAGTGGTCTAATGGGCATTAGAAACCACTTTTCTCTTCTTTTTTTTTTTCACAAAAGATTGGTATATACCTTATTTCAATTCCTGTTGGTGCATTAGAAAACACTTTTCTCTTTTTTTTTTCACAAAAGATTAATATACACCTTATTTCTCCTGTTGGTGCATTAGAAAACACTTTTCTCTTCTTTTTTTTTTTGTTTTTTCATAAAAGAATTAATGATAGTAGTTTAGGGTATCCGTTGGTGCATTAGAAACACTTTTTTCTTTCTTTTTTTCACAAAAGAATTAATGAGAGTAGTTTAGTGTACCCGTTTATAGCAGGTACCTATGGGTATCTTCATACCCATCTACATATTACTCGTAATCCTTATTACCCTACCGAATAATATCCACAATTAAAATTTTGCGGATTTGGATGGGTTAAATTTTGGGCGAACAATTAGCGGATAATGGGTGTGGGTATTTTTGCCAACTCTATTTTATTTAGAGAATTTCTTTAGTTTTCTCTATATACTTCTCTAGTGATGGAATACCAGAGAAAAAAAAAATTACGTGCGATTTAGAATCATAACATTTATATATAGATGGCTAAACCTATCGTCTTTTTGTATTTTTATTTGATGCCATCATAAAAATTGAAATTACTCTGAAATTTTTACATATTACATGCCCACAACTTATTAGATACATTAAAATCTAAATACCAAAATTTAATTGATCACTTAAATTAAAATTAATTTTTATGACAATTGGCAATACATAGTTATTTCACATACACAATCAATCGTTGACTAATGATCCAACAGCTATATTTTAAGTTACAAGAAAGCAACACCCAAGGATTCGATATAGAAAAATACTACATGATAATAAATATAAATTTTTGTTGATAAACAAAATACTCAAAAACGACACTTTTGGTTCTATTTGCGATAATTCATTGATATTCTCATATTTGTTCGTATACTACCCATGCCTATTACTATATCTACTTGAATGTGTCTACGGAAAAAATTTACTGAGTTTGGACATGTTAATTTGCAGGCAAGTTATAAATACGAGTATTTTTGTCAACTTTATCCCTCTATTTATGAGAAAATCCTTGTTTAAGAACCCTTTCTATTATTTTTTCCTAGGCGAATTGAGTATCCCCTCTCTTTGTTTCAATTTAATTTTGTTTTTTAGCAAGTAGACATTAATCGTTAAATACCACATGCAATTGACATTGAAAGAATGTGGATACTCTATTAGTACCCAACAAATTGCAAAATCTAAAATAAAAGTGTATTTAATGAAATAGAGAAAGTATGTAGCTATTGTCTGGTTCACATTTTCATGCCATGCCAAATTATTTAAGAAATATGCAGTTTTCATTTCAAAGTTTAGCTTAGTTACCAAATTAGTGTTTAATCTTTTTTCTAACAAATTTGATTTTCAATATTTGTAATTTTAAACGTACAAAATAATTGTCCATCCATAGGAAATGGACATGAGCATTTATAAAAAAAAAAAAAAAAAAAAAAAACTAGCCTCTCAATTGCAAATATAATGCTTGTTCTCACTTATAAGAAACAAGAGTGTATTTAATGTATTTAGGGGTGCTTGGAATAGGGTAATAGAATAACGTAATAGGAATCAATACTTAATCATTACCATTATTAGTACTTGGTTGAAAAAAAAGTACACATCAGCCAGAATAAAAATTCCATAACTGTGTTTTTGATTAATTACCCCTTCCCCTATAATCAAACTCCTCAATCATTCCCTTTTCTTTCTTTACCAAAAAAACTCACTACTTTTTTTTTCACATACTAAATATTTTGTCACACACTATATATATTTTGCACACAACTTACACATTTTCATATATTACACATGTTTTATACATACTACACATATTTTAACATACCACTCGTATTTTACACACTACACACATTTTTATACATTATACTTGATTTACACATACTACACATATTTTCACACACTACATGTATTTTACACATAGCACACACATTTTCACACACTACACATGTTTTACACGTGTTACATATATTTTCACATATTACACATATTTTACACATATTTTCACACACATTTTTTAGATACTACACACATTTTCACACACTATATTATTTTCACACACATTATACATATTTGCACATACTTCACTCTTTTTCACATAATACGCATTTTTCACACACTACTTATATTTATAGATACTACACACAATTTCACATATTACACATTTTTTGCACACTACATATTTTTATATACTACACATACTATTATCTTTCACCCACCACACATCTTTATACAACCCATAGGAGAGAAATTTTGAAATATTGTGTGAAATTGTTAGAGATGTTGGGGTGAGATTGGAATTTTGACTGATTGTCGGTACTAAAATGTAATCAATCACAATAATACCTATTCTAAAATTTGAACAAAACATTAATAATACAATTATGATGCCCATTGTGATTGACCCCTCAATTAAAGTCATTGTGATTGACATTGAGAAATTTATACAACCAATTACAGTTACGGTATTAACAAAAAAGTAATTGAATCCCACTAAATTTTAACGTCACTAATCCAAAATAGAACAAAACACGTTGTTTAACTTTGCTCTCACAAAATGACAACAATTACCGTGTGAAAAAAAAAATCAAACAACATTGCTTTCACAAATTGAAATTGCTACACGTGTAAATAAAAGTTTGCTATTCACGATGTTCTTCGATAGTAGTGTCGTAACTGTTTATTTACTTTTTATCAACTCTCTGCAAGTCTCTGTGTTTCAAACCCTGCTAAGAAATCAATCTTTAGTCTCATTTGCTCTTCTCCTGATCAATTCAAAACTTTATTTCTTTTCATCTTTTAGCCATTTTTAAAAATTCTACCAAAACCCTCGTATGGCTGCAAGTATTGATCCTATGATAGTTGGAAGAGTTATTGGTGATGTGGTCGATGTCTCTATACCAACAGTGATTATGTCTGTTTCTTTTAACAACAAACATGTTACTAATGGTTGTGATATCAAACCATCAATTGCATCTTGTACCCCTGGAGTCACCATTGCTGGTGATGCTGATCAATACTATACTATGGTCAATATACTATTTTTTTTTCCTCAATCTGTTTTTAACAATAATTTTATTTTCTTCAATTTAGGAATTTTAATCACATGTATGTTTCTCTAAATATTTTTATGGAATTATAAATAAATTTATATTTTGTCCAAATTTGCAAATGCATGCTGATTATCTGTTAAGATTAATAAATTTTCTCTAATTACTTATGTTTAGATAATGATAGATCCTGATACTCCGAGCCCTAGTGAGCCTTCGCTGCGCGAATGGGTGCATTGGTAAGCCTTTCAAGAGGGCAGATCAAGTTTTTCCCTTTTTTCTTTTATATAAAACTACAATTTTCCATTTTCTTGTAGGGGTGCATTGACAGAATTTGTTTTCTTGACAACTAGAGGTGAATATAATTTGGTTTTTTCTTGTATTTGTGAAATTCAGGATTGTAACCGACATTCCTGGTTGTTCTAATATTTCTCAAGGTAAAATTTTTTATATTTACTATTACAAATAAATTCATTGATGTGTGTGACCTGACAAATAAGAAATTTATATATATATTTTTTGAAAAAGCATGCACAAATGCAATAAATTGATGGTTGTTGATTGTCATCCATTTATTTGAGGTTTTTCTTATTCCAATAGAGTTCTAGTTCCGACATGTTCATATAAAAAATAATGTTCGAAAATTTTCATTATTGGCAAGATATCCTTCAGAAATTACTTTGATATCTTCTCTTGATTAATTTGAAAGGTAATTAAAGATATTAAAGACACTAATTACATGGGAGGTTAGATGGTAATTTTTTTTCAAGGAAAAGCATTTATTGCAATTTAATGGTATATTAAAATCACAATTTAACCCATTACCATTTCTTCATAAAACTATTTTCTTACTCAGATGAGATGTTAGTTTGGAAACATACGTTCAAACTCCTACTAATACAAATTAATTTTGGGATAAATGACTGAAAAACAAAGTTATTGAAACTTGAACTTTCCACACCAAGTGAATTTCCACCACTTAATTTCTTCATTTGAGGATTGGTTATGTTTTGATTCTATTTTTTAAAAAGTTATATATTGACCTATAATTTGAATTTTGCCATGGAAACAGTAATCAACTAATTTTTTATCCACATAATTACTAGTTTTGTTTGTCATGTGTGCGTACTTGATGAACTAAGGGTTAGTCTATGATAATCAAATGAAATAACATTATCGAGATGGGATCATCTTTTTATTAATATTATATTTTTAGTCCCTATTTTTAGTGAAACTATATCGTTTTAAATATTAAATAGTATAAGATATGATAATATTGAACACACGATCTCTTTTCTCACAAAAAAGATTGATGCAAAAATTGAAAAAAAAATGAGGACCTAAATACATTATTAGAAAACTATATTTATAAAAAAATGAAATACATTATGCGACAAAGAACAAAATTCTTAGATAAAATATATGTGTCATAGAAATTACAAGAATGCATTCGTGTCTATTAAATTTTGCATAAAGTGATTCTGGAATTATAACTTTTTTTCATAAAGATAATGGAGTTAGAATAAAAATTTCTTTTTATGTAGCATTGGTATATATGAGATTAAATAAATTAACTAACTAACGTGCTTCTTGCAGGGAAAGAAATTTTGTCGTATACGCCCCCTCATCCAACACTTGGCATTCATCGCTATATAATGGTCTTATTTGAGCAAAATGCGCCACTTGGATTTTTGGCGCCCCCAATGTCGCGTGCTCGTTTTTGTACTCGTGCATTTGCTCAACATTTTAATCTTGGAATCCCTGTCTCAATTGTTTATTTTAATGCCCAACGTGAACCTAGGGGCGGAAGGCGTTGAATTCATCGTAAAGCTGATTAACCCTTTCAAGGGTTTCTTGTTCACTTTTACTTTTGTTTGTTATGAAATACTCCCTCTATTCTTTTATAAGTGTCATTTTAGTTAATATTTTGTATTCTTAAATAAGTGTTATTTCATAAATTTCAATACAAAAATTTAAAAATTTCATTTTTAGCCTTTATTCAATTTAGGTAGTATTTAATGACATTATTAAATTCACTTTTCAAATGACTATTAACAATACATTGAGGTGAGCACGGTTCGATTTTTCAGTGATTCTGTTAATTTAGTTCGGTTTGTTCGATTTTTCCTTTTCTAAAAATCCTGACCGAATCGAAAAGCGAATTCGAATTAGTTCGATTGTTCGGTTTTGGACTGAATTTGTTTTTTTTTTATTTAAAGAAATATTTGTAAAAAAAATAATTAATGACTAAATAATTAATTTTATTCCTAATAATTTTTTTTAAAGATGAAAAGAAAAGAAAAGAAAAGATGTTACAATCAAATAAGGCGACCATTTTCACTCTGAATAAACGAAAAGATGAAAAGAAAAGTAGGAAATTAGGTTTGTTCTTTATTTTTTAGTTACGTATCAAATGGGCTAAAAGTATTAAAAGCCCACTTATAGTTAGAAACCTATTAAATGAACTTAAGGAAGGATGGACCATATTTTCATTTTGATCAGCCCAAATATAATTACATAAACTCAATATGTAAATCCACACTATATTTGGTTATTCGGTTTGAAATCGAAAATCGAATAAAAACCGAATTAAATTTGATTTTTTCGGTTAATCGAATTCAATATTTTAAAACCGAAACCGAATATTTGAATTCGATTCGGTTGAAAACCAAACCGAAAACCAAAAAACCGAATTAAATTCGGTTCGGTCGGATTTTTTAGTTTTTTGGTTTTTTGCTCACTTCTAACAATACATACAAGAGTATTAAATTAAGACTCTTCATTAATCGATAAAAGATGACTGAAAATATAATTAAGGGTAAATTAGATAATTTATATATTTCTTAATTTGTGTGTCATTAGCTAGAATAACATTTAAAAAAGAACTGAGGGAGTATATTGACAACAAAATATAATTTGATTTGCTTTATTGGGAAACATATCTCTTTTGTTTTTTTTATTTTCTAGAATATTATGGATAGTTTGCATTTACATATTTATATAGTTACTTTAGAAAAAATTTTAGTCCTATAATTTATCGCCGTAGATAGCAAAATAAAATCATGTATAACAAGTAGAATAGTTATTTGAGCGAATAAAATTTGACCTATAAATAATTGAAGAAACATTAAACAAGTTAGCATCTCGAGTTTATAAAGTAAAAACGTATTTGACAACTAGAATAAGTTTATTATACAACTCATATGAATTAATTAGTTCTATGAGTGAAGCCAAGAGCTATGTTAGTAACATATTGTATAACTAGTTGGATCTCATTATTTGATCATAAACTCATTACTTGCACCTAAACCGTAAAAAGTTTTAGACTTAAAGAACATGAAATAATAATCAAGGTTTAAATAGAGTATTTTGAAATAACAATAAGTATTACTAATTATCTTATGGTTATTTCCAAATAAATAAATTCTTTAAGAAAAGATGTAGTTTTCGTCTTCAAAGTTTAGTTTAATTACCAACTAGTGGTTAATCCTTTTTAAAACAAATTTGATTTTCAATATTTGTAATTAGAAATACACAAAATAATTGTCCATTCTTAAGAATTGGTTAGAGCATTTATCAAAAAAGATCTAGGATCTTAATTATAAATATAATACATGTTCTCACTTATAGAAACAAAAGTGCATTTAATGTATTTAGTTATAGTTAGATTCTTGAAATACCAGTTAGTAATTATATTAACAAAAAAGTAAATGAATCCCACTGAATTTTAACATCACTAATCCAAAGTAGAATAAAACACTTGTTTAACTTTCCTCTCACAAAATAACAGTACTCACCATGTCAAAAAAATCAAATAACTTTACTCTCACAAAATGAAATAGTTACACGTGTCAAAAAACCAAATAAAGGTTTGATGTTGACGATGTTCTTCGGTACTGATGTCAATCGTATTTATTAACTTTTTTTATCACTCTCCAAGTAGTATGGGTTTCAAACTCTATTAAGAAATCAATTTGTAATCTTCTTCACCTCTCTTCTAGTCACTACGAAACTTCATTTTTTTTCTTCTTTTAGTAATTTTTTAAAATTCTACCAATACCTTAAATGGCTGCAAATACTTGTCCTTTGATAGTTGGCAGAGTTATCAGTGATGTAGTCGATGTATATGTATCAATAGTTAACATATATATTTCTTTAAACAACAAATATGTTAACAAGGTTGTAATATCAAACCATCAATTGTAGCTTTTACTCCTGGAGTCACCTGGTGATGCTGCTAATACTATACTATGGTCAACATATATACTCTCTCTTTCTATATCTCTTTTTAAAAATATTTAACTTTTTTTCTATTTAGAAATTTTAATCACGTGTTTTTTTTTCCATATATTTTTATAAAATTATAAAGTAATTTTAATAATATCCAAATTTGCAAATGCATGTCGATTATTTGTTAAAATTAATATTTTTCCTGTAATTACTTGTTTGTGGATAATGATCGATCTTACTCAAAATTCTAGCGAGCGTTCCCTATGCCAATGGGTGTACTAGTAAGACTTTAAGAAGGTTTGAGAAAAATTTTCTTTTTTTTAATATAAAACAACAATTTTCCATTTTCTTACAGGGATGCATTGAAAGAATCTTGTTTTTCTTGATAGTTAAAGGTGAATATAATTTGTTTTTATTCTTATGTTTGGTAATTTCAGGGTTGTAACAACATTCCTAGTTCCTCCATTTTCTCAAAGTAAAATTTTTAATTTTTGTTATTACAATTAAATTTATTGATGTTTGTGACCCAGCAAATGAGAGATTTGTTAATAAATGAAATTTTAAGAAAAGCATGCATGAATGCAAGAAATTGATGCATGGTTGTAGATTATCATTGATTTATTTGAGGTCTTTCTTTAATTCAAATTGAGTTATAATTATGTCATGTTCGTATAAGAACAATTTTTAAAACTTTTCATCATTTAACAATATATCCTTCACAAATCACTTTGTATCTTCTCTTGATTGATTGATTTCATAAGCTATTCAAGATATTAAAGACACTAACTACAATGGAGTTTTGTTGGGTTTTTTTTTTTTTTTCCAGAAAAGTGTTTATTGCAATTTGATGGTGTATTGAAGCCACACTTAAACTCATTATCATTTCTTGATAAAACGATTTTCTTAGTGACAATGAGATGTTGGTGGAATCATACGAAACACTCCTACTAATACAAATTAAATTTGGGATAAATGAAATCAATTCTCTTATGGTTATTTCCAAATAAATAAATTCTTTAAAAAACGATGTAGTTTTCGTTATAAAATTTTAGTTTAATTACAAAACTAGTGGTTAATCATTTTTTGAATAGATTTGATTTTCAATAATTGTAATTAGAAATACACAAAATAATTGTCCATTCATAAGAAGTGGATGTGATTGTTTATAAAAAAGAATCTAGTATCTCAATTGCAAATATAATAAATGTTCTCACTTATAGAAACAAAAGTGCATTTAATGTATTTAGTTATAGTTCGATTCTTGTAATGCCAATTATAGTTATTATATTAACACAAAAGTAAATGAGTCCCACTGAATTTTAACATAGAATAAAACACTTGTTTAACTTTTCTCTCACAAAAATCAAATAATTTTGCTCTCACAAAATGAAATTGTTGCTCATGTCAAAAACCCAAAAAAAATGTTTGATGTTGACGATGATTTTCACTACTGATGACAGTCGTATTTATTAACTTTTTTATCACTCAACAAGTATTATAGGTTTCAAACTCTGTAAAGAAATCAGTTAGCAGTCTTCTTCATCACTTTTCTACTCACTTCAAAACTTTATTTCTTTTCTTCTTTTAGTCATTTTTTAAAATTCTACCAATATCTTAGATGGCTGCAAATACTGATCCTTCGATAGTTTGCAGTGCTATCGGTGATGTAGTCGATGTATCTATATCAACAATTAACATATTTATTTCTTTTAGCAACAAACATGTTACCAATAGTTGTAATATCAAACCATCAATTGCAGCTTGTACTCCTGGAATCATTTGGCCATGCTGTTAATACTATACTATGGTCAATATATATACTCTCTTTTTTCTCTATCTCTTTTTAAAAATTATTTCACTTTTTTTCCTTTTAGGAATTTTAACGAGCGTTCCCTGTGCGAATAGGTGCACTGATAAGCCTTTCAAGAGGTTTGGGCAAATTTTTTTTTTAATATAAAACAAAAATTTTCCTTTTTCTTTTAAGGGATGCATTGAAATAATTTAATTTTTTTCTTATGTTTGTGAATTTCAGGATTATAACGACATTCCTAGTTGCTCCATATTTCTCAAAGTAAATTTTTTAATCTTTATTGTTACAAATAAATTAATTGATGTGTGTGACCCAACAAATAATAGATTTGTTGATAAATGAAATTTTAATAAAAGCATGCACGAATGCCAAAAAAAAAAAAAGATGGTTGTAAATTGTCATTCATTTATTTGAGGTCTTTCATTAATTCAAATTGAGTTCTAATTATGTCATGTTCGTATAGGAACAATGTTTCAAAATTTTCATCATTTAACAACATATCCTTCACAAATCACTTTTTGTATCTTCTCTTGATTGATTGACTTAATAAGCTATTCAAGATATTAAAGGCACTAAATACAATGGAGTTTTGATGGTATTTTTCTTAAAGAAAAAGTGTTTATTGCAATTTGATGGTATATTGAAGCCACAATTTAACTCATTATCATTTGTTGATAAAAAGATTTCCTTAGTTACAATGAGATGTTGGCGGAATAACACAATACACTCATACTAATACAAATTAATTTTGGGATAAATGAAATTAATTTTCTTATTGTTATTTGCAAATACATAAATTCTTTGAGAAAAGATGTAGTTTTCATCCTCAAAGTTAAGTTTAATTATCAAACTAGTGGTTAATCCTTTTTGAAACAGATTTGATTTCAATATTTGTAATTAGAAATACACAAAATAATTGTCCATTCATAAGAAGTGGACGTGAGCACTTATAAAAAAAGGATCTAGGGTCTCAATTGCAAATATAATACTATAAAAAAAAAGATCTAGGATCTCAATTGCAATTATAATACATGTTCTCACTTATAAAAACAAAAGTGCATTTAATGTATTTAATTATGGGAGAATTTGTATTAAGGGCGCGTCTCATGCTCTTATTATTAAATGGAGTATAACTTTAATGTATTTATTATTAAGGGCGTCAAAATAACTTTATTATATTTTATACTTAATGAAAGTCTTTAGTACTCTTCTTATCAATTATAAGAAAGATTATGTTAAATACATAAATTTTTATCTTTTACTATCCAATCTTTCATTAGTTATTTTTAATAATTTTTTGTGAATAAAATTTGATAGTAACTTAACTCATTATCAAACTATTTTAAATAATAAAATATACTTATCATCAAAATCTTTTAATTTTTAAGATTTTTTGTAATGTCTTAAATAACAAAATATAATCATTGTCAAAATCTTTCAAAACGTTAATTTTTCTTGTCATGAATATTTTTATTATTAAATTATCTTAAATCATAAATATTTTTTCATGAATATATTTAAAATTTAAAAAATGATTAAATAACACAACACCGAAAAATACAACGACTTTAAAATTAAAAATTAATAATAAATAATTGTACGTGCTTACGTGTTTATCAAATGATTATACCAATAGAGGCAGGTTCATTGAAAATATACCAAAAAACTTAAAATTTATTAAAATTAATTATGCTTTGTGATATTTAGTTTGACAAATTCTTGTGTATTTTTTAAAACTTAATTTTACAATATAACATAATTTAATAATGATTAAAATTTACATGAAAGTTTATGGATAACAATTAAGTAAAATTAATATTAAAATTTATTGATAACACTTGTGAAACAGTAAATGATAAAATAGTTTATGATTAGATTAATGTGTTTCAGTAATAAAAGAATAAAAGAAGTAACTTAGTATGAAAATTTATTGATTACAATCATAAAACAGTAATTGATAAAGAATTTTAAGATATTGTTAATGATTAGATCGATATATTTTAGTAATAAAAAGATAAAGAAAATAAATGTTTTGATCTTGATGAATTGTTTAATTGATGAAAAGGATAATAAAGTCATTGGTTAATTATTTAAACTAATATAGATATTTTAACGCCCTTAATAATAAATACATTAAAGTTGCGCCCCATTTAATAATAAAGACATGAGGCGGCTTAATACAAATTCTCCCTTTAATTATTGTTAGACTCTTGTAATACCAGTTATAATTATTATATTAACAAAAAAGTAAATGAATCCCACTGAATTTTAACATCGCTAATCCAACGTAGAATAAAACTCTTGTTTAACTTTGCTCTCACGAAATGACAATACTCACCGTGTAAAAAAAATCAAATAACTTTGCTCTCACAAAATGAAATTGTTACGTGTGTCAAAAAACCAAAAAAATGTTTGATGTTGATGATATTCTTCGGTAGTGGTACTAGTAGTATTTATTAACTTTTTTATTATTCTCCAAGTAGTGTGGGTTTCAAAATCCGTTAAGAAATCAATTAGCAGTCTTCTTCATCACTTTTCTACTCGCTTCAAAACTTTATTTCTTTTCTTCTTTTAGTAATTTTTTAAAATTCTACCAATCACTTAGATGGCTGCAAATACTGATCCTTCGATAGTTGACAGAATTATCAGTGTTGTAGTCGAGGTATCTGTATCAACAGTTAATATATTTATTAATTTTAACAACAAACATGTTACCAATGGTTGTAACATCAAACTATCAATTGCGGCTTGTACTCCTGAAGTCATTTGGCAATTCTGTTATACTATACTATGGTCAATATATATACTCTCTTTTTTCTATATCTCTTTTTAACAATTATTTTCCTTTTCCTTTTAGGAATTTTAATCACATGTATTTTTATCCAAATATTTTTATAAAATTATAAAGAGACGAACCAATTACAAGACTAATCTCAGGCCAAAGAACTGAGATTAGCTAAGAAATTAGCTTAAAACCGAACTTCTTGGCCAAAAAACTCAAGTCGCAAAACGGCACTGTAAGGGGGCGTTTTGGTCCATCTTTTGTGATATTCGCCATTTCTGTTCTCAGAACGGTGTTTTTTTGGGTCGAAAGTGACTTCTATATCTTAAAGTTAGCCTAATACGGTTTTATTTTTCTAGAAATCTTGCGTTTTCTCGAAAATAATGTTTTTAAGCGGAAAATACATTTTTTTTGGCCAAAAAGGAAAAAATTCAAAAAAATGTGCCTATAAGTGAAACTTTAGTCGAGTCTTTTTGCAAAACCGCTATTTCCAGATTAAAAGTAAACTTTGGGGCCACAAAACTCAAGCGCAAAACCACACCGTACAGGGGTGTTTTCGTCCATCTTTTGTACTGTATGCCGTTTTTGTTCTCATAATTGTCCATTAATAAGAAGTGGACGTGGGCTTTATAAGGATCTAGGATCTCAATTGAAAATATAATGCTATCAAAAAGGATCTAAGATCTCAATTGCAAATATAATACATGTTCTCACTTATAGAAATAAAAGTGTACTTAATGTATTTAGTTATAGTTAGATTCTTGTAATACTAGTCATATTTATTATATTAGCAAAAAACTAAATGAATCCCATTGAATTTTAACATCACTACTAATCAAAAGTAGAATAAAACACTTGATTAACTTTGCTCTCACAAAATGACAATATTCACCGTGTCAAAAAAATCATATAATTTTGCTCTCACAAAATGAAATTGTTATGTATGTCAAAAAATCAAATAAAGGTTTGACGTTGACAATGTTCTTCGGTGGTGGTGTCATTTGTATTTATTAACTTTTTATCACTCTCCAAGTAGTATGGGTTTCAAACTCTATTAAGAAATCAATTTGTAATCTTCTTCACCTCTCTTCTAATCACTTCGAAACGTCATTTTTTTTCTTCTTTTTGTAATTTTTAAAAATTCTACCAATACCTTAGATGGCTGCAAATACTTGTCCTTTGATAGTTGGCAGAGTTATCGGTGATGTACTCGATGTATCTGTATCAATAGTTAACATATCTATTTCATATTACCAATGGTTGTAGTATCAAAATATCAATTGCAGCTTCTACTCCTGAAGTCATTTGGCGATATTATTAATACTATACTATAGTCAATATACACTCTCTTTTTAATAATTATTTTCTTTTTTCCGTTTAGGAATTTTAATCACATGTATTTTTCTCCAAAATATTTTATAAAATTATAAATAATTTTTTATAATGTACAAATTTACAAATGCACGTCAATTATTTGTTAAGATTAATATTTTTCCTATAATTAAGTATTTGTAGATAACGATCGATCTTACTTCAAATTTTAGCGAGGGTTCCCTGTGTGAATGGGTGCATTGGTAAGCCGTTCAAGAGGTTTGAGCAAATTTTTCTTTTTTTTAATAGAAAAGAACAATTTTCCATTTTCTTATAGGGTGTATTGAAAGAATTTTATTTTTCTTGATAGTTAGAGGTTAATATAATTTGATTTTTCTCTTATGTTTGTGAATTTCAGAGTTGTAATTACATTCCTAGTTGCTCCATATTTCTCAAAGTAAAATTTTTAATTTTTATTGTTACAAATAAATTTATTGATGTGTGTGACCCAACAAAAGAGAGATTTGTTGATAAATGAAATTTTAAGAAAAGCATGCACAAATGCAAGAAATTGATGGTTGTAGATTGTCATTCATTAATTTGAGGTCTTTCTTTATTTCAAATTGAGCTCTAATTATGTCATACTCGTATAAATATTCGTATAAGAACAGTGTTTGGAAATTTTCATCCTTTAACAATATATCCTTCACAAATCAATTTTTGTATCTTCTCTTGATTGATTAATTGATTCCATAAGCTATTCAAGTTATTAAAGGCACTAACTACAATGGAGTTTTGGTGTTATTTTTTTTCAAGACAAAGTGTTTATTGCAAATATTGAAGCCACAATTTAACTCATTATCATTTCTTGATAAAATGATTTTCTTAGTGACGATGAGATGTTGGCGGAAATCATACAATATAATCCTACTATTACAAATTAATTTTGGAATAAATGAAATCAATTCTCTTGAGGATTAGTAATATTAGTGATATACTACAATTTTATTTTAATTGGTAAAAATTGTATAGCGAAAAGATAGAATCAATTTTAAGAATGTGGATTGCAAAAATTACCCTCATTTGATTATGTTAATTTTTTATTAGCTAACTCAATCGAATAACTACTTTTCTCTAACCCCAAAACTCTTTCTCTCTCTAAAAATCTCTATTTTTTCTTCAACCTATTAAAAATTAAATTAAATTGTTTGCAAATGAAAACAACCCTTTGAAAATTGTTTCATCTAAAAGAAAAAAAATTAAACATAGCAAACTGAGGGGTTTTTTAGGTTTATTATAGTTATTTTCTTCAAAAATAATTGGTCAAATTAAAATGATTTAAATCATTTGAGATCAATTTCATAATTTAATTTAAAATTAAGTTACAAAAGTTTTGAGAAGAGAAATAGAGAATTTTAAAGAGAAAGAGTTTTGGGTTCGAAAAAAATAGTTATTCTATTGACTTAACTAATGGAAAATAAATTTAATCAAATGATAGTAATTTGGACAATCAAAATTCATAAGAATTTATTCTATGTTTTGGCAATTCTATGTTTTGGCAAAACATAAATGTCAAGGGAGATAAAGTGTTAAAATTAATATTTTAAGGGGTGTTTAGCAATCCAACCATAGTTTAACATTTTTTATTTTAGCAATGAACTATAAAATAGGCAATATAAGTTAGTTAATACAGAGTTTATCAAACATGCACAGAAATGTAAAAAATAATACCTAATAGGAGAAAGAACAATTGTTTGTAAGTGTTGCACAAGATTATAGTTGGAATAGAAAGCCAATCTGGTAAAAATAATAATAAAATAAAAATAAAAAGGAGTGAAGCATACTGAAATTACTGCAATAGTTTAAATATTCATGTACCTGCTCAATAAGCATGATCACGGTTTCGGAACTGCTGGCTCCCAGTTCCGTCCCGGTTCCGGTTCCGGTTCCGTCCAGGTTCCAATTCCAGTTTTGTTCAAATTCCATTTTTTTTTCGATTTTTAGTTTCAAATTTCGATTGTAGTCCCACTTTTAAATTTGATTTCTATTGAAATAATGATTAAACTATTAATTGAAACTCAAATAATACAACATAATAATATAATTAGAATAATAATAGTTACAATTGAACTTAATTAATATATAGTTTTTAGATAATAGAACTAGGAAGAATTAGATAAATGAGATTCAACATTCAAGGATATAAAAATAATAAGAATATTTGAATATTTGAATTATTAATTAGAATTCAACTAGTATAATATAATAACATAATTAGAATAGTAGTTAAAATTAAACTAATATATGAATTTTTTAGAATAATAGAATTATGAATATTAGATAAGTGAGAAAGAAAGATATAGAAAGAATAAGAGTATTTAGAGAATGATCGAACTATTAATTGGAATTTAAATAGTATATTAGCATAATATAATAATAGAATTACAAAAAACCTCCCTGTGGTTTACCGACTTTTTAAGTTACCTCCCTGGATTATAAAAATCTACAATTTACTTCCTTGTGGTTTGGACTAAAGTGAAAAATGACGGAAACATGATAAAGTAACTACAGAAACTGAAATTCCTAAAATACCCTAATCATCATCTTCTTCAATCATCAATTTACAACTACTCCATTCTCTCTTCCTCCAATCTGCAACTCATAACCACAAAATCGAGTTTAAATCGTAGATTGTTGGCACTTTTTTTTTTTTTTAAAGAAACAAGGAGGCTGCAATTCAACCATTTACTGGAGAAAACTTTGAGTACATGAGCAGGATCCTTACGACAAAATAAAGAAAAATAACCAACAGTAGCAAACTTAAAGCACAACCAAAAACAGTGATAGACTACTGCCTCTTTTCATCAAAAGGTTCAGGCCTCTTCAATCAAATGATCCTCAGACAAGTTCGTACAATATTGCAAGGTACGACACCAATCTGTTTCCAACCAAAACAGAAACCAAGCATCCTCACTTCCAACCAAGTAATCCCAAAGAATAGAAAATTATCCAAATTTGACAAATAAATCATAACCAAATCCAGAGTTTCTTGTTCAATCAGAGCATCAATAGCAATCAGCAACAATAACAGCAAAATTATCCAAATTTTACAGAGCATGTGAAATCTAGACCTGTGAATCGTGGCATCCTGAAGACTTGGTACAGTCATTGAGAGCTCGATGCTCCTCATTTTTCCGTTCATCCTTATGCTCAGGAGAAGAAGCTCAGGCTGTTCTAGTCCTCCGGAATTGAAACTGGCCCCCGATCTACAGTAAAACCCGATCTAGGAGCTGGACTGTATGTGTCCAATCTCTCTGATTTGGAAGCCAGTAGCAGTTTCTTCACGACCTCAGGCTTTGAAGCTCCCGATTTCCAAAATATCTACACCGACATGAAACGGCCATGACCCTTCCTCGAGCAACAACAGCGAAATTAGCTTTTGGGTCTTGTTGATCGACCCCGTTGAAGATCTGGTCTTGAAGAACACGATCGGGTCTTGAATTAAGATCTTGAAGACTCTTGTCTTTGAAGCACGATCTGAAATCAGCAACCACGATATGCTTTCGGGTCTTGAATCGCCCCCGTTGAGGCGAGCTCTTCACGATGAAAACTCCACAATCTGGCGAGATGAGGTGGAGACGACGAGATCAGTCAACAAGGGTAGATTTGTCTTATCAATAATTATTTTTTGGTTAAATAATAAATTTTCTCTATCACACTTAGTTTGTAAGCGCGTGAACGTTAAGTGAATGAAATTCCGTTACTTTTCAAAAAAACCCAAAGCACAGGGAGGCGGAGTGTAGGTTTTACTAAGTCAGGGAGGTAACTTAAAATATCGCCTAACCACAAGGAGGTATTTTGTAATTTACCCTAATATAAATTAGAAAATTAAGTTGATACATAATATAATTGGATTAATAGTTGAAATCAAACTAATATATGGATGTTTTAGAAAAATAGAATTATGAAGGATTAGATAAGTGAGAAAGAAAAATATATAAATGATAAGAGTATTGAAAGAATGATTGAACAATATAATAATATAATTAAAATAATTAATTAAAAAATTGATACCCTAAACCTTAAACTATAAACATTAAAATTTACAACATAAATATTAGAAAACTAAGAAATTATGTGATGAAAATGAAGTGGTATTATAGACATATTTATATAAAAAAGTTTTTTTTTGGCCAATTCCGGCAGTTCCGGAACCGCCGGTTCCGATTCCGGTTCCACAAAATTTGGAATCGGAACCGAACCGTCCATGGACTGTTTGATTCAGATTTCGGTTTGTGGGGCCCAAGGTTCCGGTTCCAGAACCGGCCATTTGGCCATCTGTACTGCTCAAGTGAAAATTGGTAAAAGCTAAATTGTAGAAGACGACATACCCCTGATTCAAATGCGATAAGACAAGTAATATAATATTAGGGTCAGAATAGTTGTTGGACCAAGTAAATATTTCTATATGAAAAATGGTCTTGTCTTATGGAAAAAAAAAGGAGACATTTTTTTTTCTTTTTGTCCTTAAAGATATTTTGTGGGTAATGGATCTTCTATATCACTTTTGTGTATCACTTTCTATATCACTCTATAAGATTTTGACACGTGTAGAATCACCTATCCCTTAAAGCTCACTACTCACTTAGATAAGGTTTTATTATTATCTAAAAGTATAAGTATCACATTTATAGAGAATTATACACCAAATGATTCAAAAGAACCAACGTTTATTTTGTGTCTGGCCTTAAATGTGACACACCAAATGATTTAGAAGATCCAAAGCATATTTTGTGACTGACCTTAAATGTGATACACCAAATGATTCAGAAGATCCAAAGCTTATTTTGTGATTGACCTTTAAGGGTTTTGGATCTGGCTTTGGATCTTCTATGTCATTTGGTGTATGTATCACTCTCTATAAATGTGATAATTAGACTTCTAGATAATACTAAAACTATATGCAGTGACTAGTGAACTTTAAGGGATAATTGATTATACACCGTGTGAAAATCTTATAAAGTAATAAGTTGATACACTTGTATGTAACTCTCTATAAATGCGACAATTGGACTTCTAGACAATGCTAAAACCCTATCTAGTGACTAGTAATTAGAGTTTTGAATCTTCTGTATTATTTAGTGTATAAAAAGATTCATTGCCTTTAATTAGGTCCTAAGATTAGACCCTAATATTTACTTCAGCACAATTGATTACAAAAATGAGACAATCCAGTGACTAGTAATTAGAGTTTTGAATCTTGTGTATCATTTAGTGTATAAATGGACCCATTGCCTCTAAATTAGGTCATAAGATTAGACCCTAATATTTACTTCAGCACAATTGATTCAAAAAATGAGACAATTATCGGACACATCAAACATTTACCATGGTCCAACAAAATTAAATTCTCCTCTTCTTATATTACTCGTGTACCTATGTCTTCAAGTTGCCCTAACCAGTAATTTTACGTCCAATGTGTAAATTCAGTGAGAAACTGATAAAGCAATTTCCGCATACAAAGTGGTGATTTTATGACACATAATATCAACATCTTGCAAGCTAACAAATTTTTAACGCATTAGATTGTTAAAATGCTCAAAAGTTTTCAAGCAATATCAATAAAACTATTAATAAAAAAATGCAGAGGTCAGCGTTCTTTTTGCTTTGCTAATAGCGGTTCTTGTTTAATGGAAAGTGAATAATAAAATGAACAGTATACAAACATATGTGTCAAGCACAAAAACAGAATTCGGAAAGCCAGAACACAGGTCATATTGGCTTGCATACCATCAAGTATTCATGGCTTTAACTGCCCTAAGCAGCTGAATTGTGAAGTTGTCATTATTGTCAAGTCAATAGAACTTCAGTAGGAAATGTTTTTGACTTACGGGGCAAAAGTTAACTTAAGAATCCACTCTTCATCTTGGCACAACATGAACACTAAAACATACCTATCATTGGCAGGAGTAAATATTTTAACAAAAAAGAGATACTTCCGGAGTTTTTTGGAATGCCTCGGAAACTCAATGCGGTTGCAAAAATTTTCATCTTTTTTTTTTTCTTCCATCGGACAGAATGTTTTAGGGACTATTGGAAATCCTAAATTCGTATTTCCACCGAACAAGTTTATAGTAGATTCATTCGCTGGCTTAAACAAGACCTCTTTGCTTGAAGACATCGAACATTGCTGCACCAATTTTCGCTGGAGACTCTACAACAGTAACTCCAGCTTCCTTGAGGGTCTTGATTTTGTCCTGCGCGGTACCCTTTCCACCTGATACTATGGCTGCATAATCGAAAAGAAGCTAACTTAATGCAACAGATTCCTCTCAATAAAACCACTGAAAAAATAAACATACATAGTTCATGCATAACAAGTTTAACATTTTATGAAATTGACACTGTAATTCATGCCTAATGGTTTACAGTTGCGCAGCTTGGCCAATGAGCAGAAAACGTTATAGCTTCCATAAAATTTTGTTAGAGAATCTTGTCGTAAAACTTGGGTTTCAACCACATGCTATTCTTATTTCAGCTAGAATAATATCACATTCTTTCGCCACTAAATTATTATTGCTAGTAAATACACAACAGTTATCACTACAGCATTTGGCATTTGGCAGCCAGCACAGGCACAAAATTTTGAAAATATAATTTTTAATGATTTTAAACACGTATCACATTCTTATCTATCTATACATATATATATGTTTGTACTGGAGTATTACTAATAGAAGGATAGCAAAATCCCACAAGGTGAATATACATGGAAATTTTCAGTCAGATATAGCACATTAAGGATTATACATCTATCAATAAACATACCATTCCCTCGATAACACCCTGGTAATGTTACTCATTCCATCTCATCAGTTCTCAAATGTCACTGAGCATTTCTGAAGTTATATGCACGGTATTAAAAGATTAATCAACAAAAAATATTGGCACAACATGACAATTCACCTTATTTTATATCTACAATTCCTGTTTCTTAATCAGGACTTAGATCTAGAATGCGTATTTTCACAGGAAACGTAAAATTGACATCACCAGTTCCTGATCATGTACTAGTTTTCTTCAACACACCAATAATCCTAAACAGGTCCCTGACTAAACAAATAAAAGACTTTCTTTTTATCTAGAATTCCTATTTTCACACAGGAAATGTAAAACGGACACCAACAGTTCTTGATCATGTACTGGTTTTCTTCAATACACCATTATCATAAACACGTCCCTAACTAAACAAATAAAAAACTCTGATTTTAAAGAAGAGGTTAACCAATAAACCATAACGGATTAACCAGGCAGGCCATGCTGACTGTGTTTGCTTAGAGTATAATTTATTTCCCAAATGCATAAATGCAAGACAGGATAAACTCCAAAACTGGCTTTTTGCAAACACTATTTTCAGATTTAGGGAAAAAAACAAAAGAAAAAGAAAAACTAATCAATCTTCACAAATTGTTCTTTTCCATTCTTTACACTCTACATAAATTGTAGACACAGAGGTTTGGAAAAGAAACCTTATATACATATAAGCTCTCTTTTCTCCAGGCTCGCCAAAAAAATCTTCCTATTCTTTAATTGTATCAACAAAAACCACAAAATTTGGGTGATAATGCCAAGGGTGGATGGAGAGCAGCAAGGGATTTCAGAAACGAGAACTAAAACAGGAAAACACAAAATTCTTTTAAAAATGAACAGGAACCAGTCAAGCAGAGCAACACAAATTCTCAGATGATGAAACATTTAGCCACAACAATAAATGACTCCAAAGAATAACCAACCAAACTAGTCCAACCGAAAAAGGCGTTCGTGTAACAAGAATGTCCTGCATATAAAACCTCTTCTAGCCACATTAGCCATAGATAAGCCCATAGGCATAACAATGAACTAGCCAAGAAACGTTGTTCTTAGCCAATATAAATTAGAAGACAATATTTACTGGGCTTGATCCTTGTTCCCCATATATAAATAAAAGTCCTGTTCACGAACTTATCACAATATGATTACGTGATTTCAGGATAGACGCTTCAAACATATCAAAAATGTATAATCCCACAGCACCAAGAATTGTTGTTAGAAACCATTTTACATATCATTCAGGACCAACATGCAATACAGATAGCACATGATTTTACATTGTTATTTAGGTCCGACATGCAATAGGAATAACACATGAAGAAATCATTTTAAAATTGAAAGAGGAAATTATAGATGAAAGCTATAATTTATATATGAAACTCGAGATAAAAGTTAAAACAAATCGAATAACTTTGGCAAGAAAATCAAAGGGGTGCTAAACTTGAAATAAAAGATAAAAGGAATGTTTTACATGACAATTAGCTTATATATGAAACTTGAAATATTCACATGCACATCCATGACTGTGAAGAGAGCAATGAGGAAAACTAGTATAATTCACTTCATCTATAAGTAAAGGGATGCTAAACTTGAAACAAAAGATAAAACAAATGTTTTACATGACAATTAGCTTATATATGAAAATTGAAATACTCCATCTCTACCTTCACATGCACATCCATGACTGTGAAGAGAGCAATGAGGAAAACTAGTATAATTTACTTCATCTATAAGTAAAGGCATGCTAAACTTGAAATAAAAGATAAAACAAATGTTTTACATGACAATTAGCTTATATATGAAACTTGAAATATTCCATCTCTACCTTCACATGCACATCCATGACTGTGAAGAGAGCAATGTGGAAAACTATTATAATTTACTTCATGTACGAGTAAGACGTTAAACAGGGAACACTGTCGCACATTTATGCCTTTTACCACACAAGAAGTAATTAAATTCATGTTGCAACGCCAACAAATAGAACTAAACAGTTCAGCCTTGATAGACATTTTACTTAATCCTAGTACTCTGCCATCTAAAGAGGTAGTACAATTCGAACTAGAGTTAGTGCACTAACCCAAAAATATACACATAAAAGTGAGTTAAAAAGACTTGTTCTAACAAGAATTAAGTAACTCACCAGCAAAAGCATATTTCTAACAAAAAGGTATTAAATAAATTCAACAGCCCAAGCATATACATAAAAAGATACCTCCAGCATGACCCATTCGGCGACCAGGTGGTGCAGTGAGTCCAGCGATAAAAGCAACAACAGGTTTTTCAGTCCCACTTTCCTGTTTCAATTAAATGTAGATAAGATTCAAAACCTTGTTGACCTTCAAACACTACAAAAGCATGAAATTTACATACAGGGACTAGTAAGAATCTGAAGTTAATCATTCACTGGAGATTTTAACTTCAAATTCCTCACAAATCGTAGCAGACTAGGAGGTTATGCAGAACTACTTGAGATGAAGAAACTGTCAAGCAGGAGCCAACATACTTTTCTATTCTCCTATAAGCAGAGGTTTGAGTTTTTCCCTACCCAGCCCAGCCACTAATACTTGCTATTCTTGCTATTACACATTGTTGACATGTTGGTTTCACACTGATGAAAAATGATCCCAGACATAATGCTCTTATCATAGTTCTCAAGTTTATCGATATTCCATAGACAAGCAGAGAAAACTCAGAAAAGAAAGGCACAAACCAACCTTCAACAAACTGGGGCAGTGAAGAAAAGCTGAATTATGAAAATAACAAATATCAAAGTGTGAATTGTTTTTAGATGGAGTGACAAGTTGTTTAAGCTACTGCTACGAGAAATGCCTAATGAGCATTGTTATCATAAAATTGACTCCTAGCAGTTGTGGAAATGTTTTACTTTGAACTCAGGGATTGCAATAAGTTCAAGATTACAATTTATCCTAAAAACCAAATCCCAGTCTTAAAAAACAACCTGCTACAAACTACAAATTTGTTATTCAACTCAGTAACACTCCACCTACTAACAAACAGTGCATCCACAGATTGACATGCAATCACTTCCCATTTTGGAATTTTTTCTTCTAAATAATGCTCAGTTATTCTTTCCTTTTGGTGTTCTATTGTTTACTAAAATCATTTAGTAATCATCATCTGAGATTTTTAAACCTTGTGGCCATAGGAGCAATGTGGCTAGAGTATCAAAGTATAAGCATTACATATGTCTCAGTGAAAGATTTTTCTGATACAAGTTTTACTCATATCACAATTCTCTTAAGACCAGAACAAGGATTTTAGCAGTTCACTGGTAGAGAGTTTACAAATGTAGGTATCATGATAATAGCAGCTGGATGCCCATTAAAAACTGGTTCCCAAGGCAAAAGAATTACTACAATCCAAAGACAATGGAGAAGAAGCTCAAGCAGTTAGAAGGGGAAGAAGAGAATAAATAAACAATGCTCATAATTTGCATCTCGTGCATACTGCAGATACACCATGTCAGCAAAGCCAAGGTGCCCAGTACTTAAACCAATTTACATGGCACAAGAATTAAGCGGTGTTGGTTTCAACTAGAACCACAAGTCACCACCACTGACCGGATAATCCAGGTAGTGTGGTTTCAACTTGAACCAAAAGTCAACCAACCACCAGACAAAAGTACTTAAATGTAATAAAACCATCACCCATGACCCATCTGCTGTGAAAGAAAACATCATCAAAATACCACTGGTCAATCAATGAAAGATAATTTCAGCTATAAAACAATCACTGAGTAACTGAAAAGCAAGATGCCATGAGATGCAACATTAACTACAGAAACAGGCAAGTCCGTTCAGATAATCATGCTGTAACTTGTCAGATTTATTCAAATTTCATTGTGCATATATGTTAATACCTGTCAATTGTCACATGGTTAATTAATGACACTTAAAGAATTCACCGAACAACTAATATCAATCATGTAAGAGATCTAGAGCAAATCCAAAAATATAAAAGCATTCAACAAATTGAAGGCCTACAATCTCCATATATCAAGCAAAGCCAAAAACAAACATCAATTCACCTTTATGAAGGCCGCAGCATCCTCTTCCGCTGTACCACCAATTTCTCCAATAAGAACAATACCTGAAACATAAAATGCACTCATTACTATATCCACAGCACTCCCATATGTTTACCAGCTTCAAACTACTTTCTCTTTTATACTTTTGTTGGCTTCTTGGAAAAGAAAAAGTAGTAAATCAGCCAGACAGATATTATGCAAAACAATGGCAGTATCTTCATCTCTATACCAGACACTATAAACATTGCCTCCAATTCATTTGACTTTGGTACTCAACTCAACTTAACAAGCTTTTAGCAGAGACTGGAGGACCAAAAAAAACTAAAGCAAGCTTAAAAAGGTTATGTCATCAATAGCTGCTCATTTTAAGTCAGATTAATGAATATTTAATAGTTCAATTTTTCTAACAAAAGACTTGGCTAATCTTAAATCATATAGATTCAAGCAAAAGGTGTTCTCTATAATCATAGATGGGCTGCACTCCTTAAAGCAGTATTTTAGCATAAAAAATCTTAACAAAGTTTCAAAGCATATAAAGCAAATGAAAAACATTATTGTCGGTAGATAAAGAGTTCTACAGAGTATCATAAATAGTACTTTTCTTTCTTCATATAAGTATGACTCTGATATTCTATTAAACGCCGCTAAAGACCAAAACTCACTTGAGAGATGCTCTAGTATAGGACAAAAATTCAGAAAAACTAGCTAAACCAAATTTCTTGTTAACAAACAAAAATTAAGACTTTAAGTAAGCCAGCCTACTAAAATGGTCATCCTCTTTTCAGATGCAGAATAATCCCTTCTCTGTTTACTTGACAGATTTTGACCTCCAAAGATTATGAAGAAAAAAAAAATAGAAAGCAGGAGAACTGGAGCTCAAATCAACAAAATTAGCAGGTATGTACAGTTTCAGCTATACTGTAACTGCAGTCAATGTTCACACAGAAGTATCAATTCTCAAAACACAAACGACTGTCAATCAATCACAATTACATTTTCAGAAAATTTTCCTGTTAAACACCAATATTGTCACAGTTTCCACCATGGCATCATTTTATAGTTGGGCCCTCGACTTCACATGTTGCATGGTTGTGATAGAGGAATAACAAATACATCATAAGAAGCCCGACTGATGCCCGTCTAACCAAAATTTTAACTGATTTACCCTTTAAAGAAGGGGTCATTAAACAGGAATATCTTGAATTCATTATTTAGTGCATAGATAATATTAATTTTAGTGATGCAAGGTCAAAAGAATCCTATGCAAATGTCAACTTTGAACTGTCAACTGACACCAAACTTATTCTGAAAGAAATTTTACCTTCTGTCTGTGGATCAGTCACAAATTTCTCTAAGCAATCAACAAAATTGGTGCCATTGAAAGGATCACCACCAATACCAACACAAGTAGACTGCCCAAGACCAACAGCAGTTGTTTGGAAAACCTAAAATTACAGAACATACCAAGTTATGTAGATGTTGTCAACATGTTATACACACTAAAGTAAACAGATGCTTCCAGGACATAATCCAAAACAACACAAAAGTCATAACTGATACCAAAGTATTTGGTGTTAAATTACGGTCACTGCATCAAGTCCCTAATATTATAGTTCTATCACAATATCAGTTGCCATCACCAAAACCACTACATCTGATTATGAGACATACTTTCAGAATTTCATAACATATAATTTGTTAAGAATACTTAACAGTTAGAATTTGCATGACAAAATTGGTCAAACAGACATAAAATTAGCCTTGTATAATGTGAATGCTGATGTTCATTTCAGTATGCTGGTTGAAACTCACATTGTTCGGTGTTGAAATTAACAAGCCATCCATCACAAAATCACTGAATAAGATATACAAGAAACAGACAACTAATCAAGGGGTTCAAGATTAGACAGACTTTACCGGTGTTTTTTGCCCAGCATTAAATTCATGTGCATGAATTTCCATAAAAAACTAAAACAAGTATAAATGCCTGCTCTGAATCAAATGCTTTGTAAACAAAGAAGGAAGTCTGTCTCTTGAGCATGTCAATCCAACGCTTCTAAGGGGCCAAGATTGAACTTTTCAGTAGATTACACCCAGGTTTTCTGGTCATCCTCAGATATTTTGTAATACTTACTACATTTCTCTTCTATACGTTTCTATTTTGATCCATATTTGTTGTGCCAACTTCTTACTCTTTTCCTTTTTCTTCTCTTTCAACATTTTTGAATGACTACGCCCAAAAGAAAAGATAATTTGAAAATGCAAGTACATAGCACAAATGCAACAGAGCAAAAATAGGTTGACTTCATAGAATTCCACAGGATCGCCTACCAGGTTCATATAGTGAAAAATGACTGGAAATATCACATTTAACTTGTAAGGAATGACTCCAAATGACAGTACCAAATCCAGAGAAGTAAGCTCACCGCTTCATAAGTCAGAGTACCAGATCTAGAGACAATCCCAACACGTCCAGGTTTATGAATGTATCCTGGCATGATACCAATTTTGCATTCTCCTGGCTTAATAATACCTGGACAATTTGGTCCAATAAGCCGTGTTTTTGATTGCTTCTTAAGAGCAGCCTTCACCCGTACCTGCCATTTGCAATGATGAAGTTTAAGCTTTAAAAAAAAGCAAACAAAAATCGGAGAAATGGGTACTAGTAAAGGCAAACAATACTTAAGGATGAAAAGTACACCAAGTTTTAAACTGATAAATGGATAAAGTAACCCAAATATATGTTTAAGGCTGAAGAGCTGCAGGGGGAGGGGGAACTCAATAGAAGCCCATATAGGTATGAGAAGTTGACGCAGGATCCTAACCAATGTGGTATTCCAAGTTGACAGAAAGGGACATTAGTCTATTTCTTACTATGTTATCAGGATTGGGTCCTAAAGGCAGGATATAGGGCAATCCAAGTAGATTTTATGTCAAGCCTTCACCACCCCATCATACCTTTAAAGAATCAAGGCTGTCATCCATCCTATCCAATTGACAAATATTGGAATAAAGCCCAACCAAGTAGCCCATGATAAACATTATAAAAACACAATACTTAATGATTCACTTCTTATAGAACTGTTCATGTTATGGTGAGTCTTTGAACTATGTGCTCTATCTTTCTTCTTCAATTCCACTTATGTCATTACCTCATAATGGCCTAGGCCTCATGCTAATTTCCATCATCTTTCTAACTGCCGACTAACAACTAAACCTCTCAATAGTCAAAAACTGCTCGATCTAGAAAACCATGTTGATGCAGTTTGGACCTATGATGACTGCAAGAAACTATAGAATGCCCAAGATTTTGTTGTTGACAATTATTCAGTCCTAAATATGCAGTGTCCTAAGAAAGATGACCAGGAAATCCTATGCTAAGGCGATCAGATAACTAGAGCAACTAACAATGACCTATATTCTATGGGAGAGATAGTCCAAAAGGTTAAAACAAACCAGTACTTCATAGTACATGCTTGGTAAAAGACCACAGGACATTGAAGTTAAGAATTCCATAACTAAGCAGTGCTTAAGTAGTAACAATGAAAATCACATCCTAAATCATACATGACAATTCTCTATGAAATCATCTCTTAGCATTCTCAATCAGAACATCTCTTCAACTTATATTTCAGAAAAGAAGCCTTAGTCCTGATTCAGTAGCCAGGAGAACCATTATCTTATGAAATATATAAAGCAGACCCTCACTACTCTTAGAATTTGTTTGCTCTTATCCCAATAGACTGGGCAGAAAGCTCTCCATCTGCTAAATGTTGTCCATCACATCTTAGCTATTAACTGAATATATCAACAAACTGTAGACCAATCACAATCTATTTTATATAGCAGTAAATTTCCTTTACCATTTCATTTCCCTTCTTTTTCATGGTCAATAGGCACGTTCTTCAAACATTTGATGCAACATATAATATGGTAGCATCTTACCCCTAGAATATAAAGCCACCCAAGGTCAAACATCCTGTTTTTTTTTTCATGCTTGAAATAAATTAAAGTTTACTAGTAATTATTTTTCAGCTTACCATATCATGCTGCGGTATCCCCTCTGTTATGCACACAACCAAATCAAGTTCAGCCTCCATTGCCTCCATGATGGCTGCTGCAGCAAAAGGTGGGGGAACGTAAATTACTGTTGCATTGGCCTTTGTTTCAGCTTTAGCTTCTGCAACAGAGTTAAAAACTGGAAGTCCCAAGTGTTCAGTTCCGCCCTTTTTTGGGGTAACCCCTCCAACCTAATCAATCATATGAGAGAAAATGTGAAAAGAGCAGCACAAAAAAAAAACACAAATTTTTACCATTACTATCAATAAGCAACAGAAAATAGTAAAACAGCTCAAGAGAACAAGTCAATGAGCCTTGAGGACAATAATGTTCATTTTTAGCTTCATTGAAGTTGAAGAAAAACAACTGATTACCTCCCATAATATTTTTAGCAAAAGATAGCATTTTTAACTATAGTATGCCTACTCATTCTCCTTCCTGTCAACTGCTTATGTATAACCATCTAGCACACTCATTTCCACTTATAACTATTTAACTTTATTTCTAATCTCTCACAACAGGACCAACATAGGTCCCTTAGAATTCTGTCTTATTAATTATAGAAATCCAAAATGGGCAACTCACAATAATTCCATAACAGTGCCTCAATGAAAATTAAACATCAATTACCAAGTCTAAAATCACATGCCCATTATTAATCCTTTTTTTCTTTACTTTTCTGTTTTGCCCAATGAGTGCTCAAAAGAATTTAAACAGCCTACATACCCATGAACTTTACATGCACAGAAATAACTCCAACCAAAAAAAGCCGTACAGCAAAACAAGCACAAAAAACAACAAGAGTTCGAAATTGCAACACAATTCCAGAATCTTTTCATCTATCGAACAATAACCCAATTTTTGAAATGGGTCAAATTTACATGCACAGAAATAACTCCAACCCAAAATAAAGGCGAAAAGAACAACGTACAACAAAATAAGCACAAAGTACAAAAAAGTTCAAAATTGCAACACAATTCCAGAATCATTTCATCGATCCAACAATAACACAATTTAGAAATGCACAAACAATATATCAAATCACCATTTTAGTTCCGTATTCGATGGCCTGTTCAGTATGAAAGGTGCCGTTTTTGCCGGTGATGCCCTGACAAATGACACGAGTGTTCTTGTCAACGAACACCCCCGGCGGCGGCGGCGGCGATCCGAAGTGGCGGGTTTGCTGTAATTTCCCATTAGGGTTTTGCTGCAGCAGCTTCGATGTCAAGTTTCCCAGGAGTGATCTCGTTGCTTGACGAGCCATCGCAGACACTGCGTGTTTTTGTGTGTGCGTGTGTTTAATTTTCAGCGAATTTTTCACGTATGGCAATACTAATAATAAAGGGAATATATATCATATATATGAATGGGTTCCGCTTTAATTTGAAGAAAAAAAAATTTATTAAGTCATGGGGTTTTAGGGTGAAATGGCACTTAAGTTTCCTAAATAAAAGAAGGGAAATTTTAATTTAGTTCATTACTTAAAATTTTGGTACGTTAAATCGTTACTTTTTTGTTCTACACCTCAAAGAGTCCAAATGAATAAATTAACATTAAGAAATTCAATTATTCAAAGTCGATTTTAATAAAATTGTGTCAAAAGTCGACTTTAAAATTGACTTTTAAAATGATATAGTTTTAATTGATTTTTATTAGATCCTTGGGTGCCAAAAAATAAAAGAGATCAAACTGTTAACATGTTCACACAACTCTTTTCAAATACGTATTTTGATTTAAAGTGATAAAAAAGTGATTGAACTTCTTAAATGAATGCATTTTGGTCACTTCGTCATTTTATTAAAACTATTAAATTAGAGAAACAAAAATGTCAAAACATAATATTAGTTCTCTACAACTCATTTCACCATTTAGTGCCCCCACCCTTGCCTTCTTTTAATACCTTCTGTTGCCACTATTGACGTCGAAAATCTCAAACAAAAAAACAAAAATAAATATATGAACTTTGATGAGTAAAATGAATGAAATTCAAAGAACAAATCAATCAATTCCACAACAATGATATAGCTATTTAAGAAATGAAATCCACCAAACAAATACAACAATCCCATGGATTGAATTAATTAAAACTCAACACAACAAAATTTGCTCCAAGAAAACACAAGCCATAAGACTTAAAAGGAAATAACAAGCATTAAAATTTGATTGCACAACAAGAGAAAATAACCTTTTGGTTTAAAAGATAGCAAAACAAAAGCTGTACCCGTAAAGTACGTAAAAATTAGAGGCATAATTTTTTTGCTGCAATGATGAACAAGGAATTTATGACTTTGATGAAATACAACACCCACAAGGAAAATTCTACGACAACCTTTGTTTTTGTACACAAAGCTCTAATCCTTAACTGAAATTAAAATATTAAATCTATCCAATCATATGCAATTGTTAGAATATTCAGATGGCCTATAATACTTCTAATAACCTGAAGCCTTTGATAACAGAAGTGGCCTCCGCAATGGTTGCGAAAGATGGTGCTGACCATAGTTTTGGAGGATTGCCGTGGGACTAGTAACGAAGCAATGGTTGGTGTGGGCGACTCAAAGAAGGAATCTTCTTCTTGATTTTCATGGAGAGGGTTGCTAACGTATTTCTTGGTGGAGATGGGGTACTGGTGGTCGATGGATAGACTGGGGGTGCTAGCTTGGTGGATACAGGGAAGAAAAAATCGACAAAAATGGTTGATCTTTTAGAAGATTTTTTCTTGATGATATTTTCGGTTTCGGACAAAAAAATTCAGGGGCTTATTTATAGGCAACAAGAATTATATCAATGAAAGTTTCAAAAATTAAAATAATTGGTACTTAGTACTTTTGGTTCAAATCTGAAAGTTCAATTTGGAACATGTCCCAAATTTGAATTTTATTTATCCTAACTAAGTTTATCTCACAAGTTGCTTAAGGTAATTAAAAGCTAACTATTTTTATTCTGCATAAAACTACTCCTTAGTAATTATTTAAAGGCCATTAATTATATGACACAATTATTCATGCCTTTGAACTCACTTAATGTCGCTTAAAACATCCATAATTGCAAATCATACTTTCTTCCTGCTCATTATTGACAAAGCATGGCTTCTCCTCATTTCTCTTCTGATGAGTATCGAAAATCTCACGTCGTCGCAGTATCGCTGACAGGTCTTCTGGTCGTCCGGAACGCCGAATACCTGTAAAGAATCCCCAGAATTGTTCCTAGGGAGTAAACTCCGAAGCTTAAGTCAGTTATGAGCCTTAAGTGTTTATCAATATATAATTGAGAGTACCAATATTGAATCCCCTTCCTCAGTGAAGGAGGGGTTGTATTTATAGAATACATACCTGAATTAGAGTTGTAGTGAAACTCTAGTAACATACCTTGAAGAAGGGTTCGTAACGTAAGAGTTGTAGTAGAATTTTAACTCTTAGCATACATACAAGATAAGGATATTAGCTGAAAAGGAGTTGGGACTCTTTTGAGTTGTGAAATACTTGGCGTATCATGAGTCTATTGAGGTATTATACTCGTAATCAAAATTCAACCTTCATCAATAGCCCCTCAGGTCGAAGTGTAGTTATCCATTCCGAACTGAACAATATTTTGGTATAATACCGATCTGATAAGTACATGTTCACCACTTTGAGTCTCGCGCCCAAGAAACACGCTTGCATGTTCCTAACCATGACTTATCCCATTTGACGTTTCGGCTGCACATTCTCCAACACAGCTGTCACGTCTTTTTGAATTCCCACACCCTTCACCTATAAATAGAGTGTTTCAAGACTCATTTGCTACTTTCATCCTTTCAAGATCTCTACTTCTAGCTCGGCTTCCAGCAATCTCTCAAATCGCCTTTCTACTTTGAGCTTCGAGTTTCCGTAGAGTTCCAAACTCAGCCATCCTAGGTCATCACCGCCTCTTCTCTCACAAGTAAGTTATGTCCAATTCAGAACATTCTAATTCTTCTTCTGAAATTAGGTCTGACAATAATTTAGGTCAAGAATCACCTGCACACGAACCTTCATCTTTTAGTAGCGATTATTCCAATTTTGATTCTAGTTCATCCGATAGTTCTCATAATCAACCCAATTTAGCCAAGGTCTTAAAAACTACCAAGAAGTATCGCTTAGTTCAACTAGGGAAGGAAGACATGGAAGGAACTTCAAATCCTGTAGAATTAAATAACTCAACCCGAATAGAGGATTTGAATGACTTAGATCATTTGGTCACCCACGCTATTCCATTAGCGGTGGAATTCCCCGAAGATAACCCCTCAACTAGCCGACCAGCAGATGAAAAACCCCAATAATCAAATTCGACCAAGAAAACTGTGGATAAATTAGAAACTTTAAATTCGACCACAACTGCCTCTTCCTTAGTCAGTATCACCGAGGACTTCCACATCAGCCCCCAAATCAAAATTAGGGTACTTGGAGAGTCAGATGTAGCTAGCCAACTTCCAGAAGGCTTTGTAAGTATATTTGTAGAACAACTTAGGACCGGACTGAGATTTCCTCTATCTCAGTTCGTCAAAGATGTCCTCACTGATTACATGATCAGCCTAACCCAATTAACTCCAAACGCGATCAGAATTCTGGTCGGGTTTGAGTTATTCTTCAAATACATGGACTATAAATGTTCTGTACCATACTTTAGGTACTTTTTTTGCCTAAAGTTTTCTGGAAAAGACCCAGGCTGGTTCTATTTCACCTGCCGATCTAGAAAATAACAGCTTTTGAGTGGAAAACTCAGTTCCATTCACGAATAAAAAGACAAATTTTTCTATCTTAATTTTAGTTATTTAGACTTAGAGTGGTATTGGAAGGATGCTGGTTGCATTTCCGATCCAATCTCGATGAAGAAACTCCCTAAGGAGCTTGCTGAGAAACTTGAGATCGAGAAGCGAGTTCTGAATACCAACGTCTTTCCTGAAAGGGTGTTGGTAAATTCCAAAATGAGTCCAGCAATTCTTCCATCAGACCACAAGGACCATGAAGGAAATGGGAATAAACTCTTATCTTTCTTTCATGCCTTCTCCTGAACGGTTTATGTTTTTCTAATTGACCTTTATGTTTTTTGTAGTGATCAATATTGAAGACCTCTTCGAAGATATTCCCGACCCCATAGTTCAGGAGGATGGAGCTCGTATAGAAGTTCCTACTGGGGAAGCCCCTACCGATGAGGTGAAGATGGAAGTTAAAAATTCCAAACCATCTTCCTCATCGGTAAAAGGAAAGGGAAAGAAACCTCCTCTAGGGTCTGGAAAACCCTCTAAGAAGATGACGAAGACAGTCGAGAAGAGGAAGACAGAGAGCTCTACAGACGAGGCTTAGAAGAAGGCCGATTTGCTGAGTTCGAAGTTGACGAGGTCGAGATGTCTGGCCCTTCACTTCTTAGGGACGTCTTCATTCCTTTTTCAAAAGAACTAGAGGGTGAAGCTTCCTACCCTCTGCACTCTTTCCGCCCCGACGTGAAGATGGGCTTTAATGACGGGCTCACCGTGGAAACGACACCTAATTTTATCTACAACTGCATTCCTTGTCGGGACAGGAAGATGATGAGGAGGACTACTGCTTCTTCTCTTCACGAACATCTTGCACTCGGCATTGCTCAAGTGCTTAATTGTGTTGCAGCTATATATACACAATCGGTATTTTTACTTACTATATTGTTTTTAACCATTCTGCAGGTCATGTGATTAGCGTCTGAGGTCATCGACCGTAGTGAAGTTCAGAGGGGTTGGATAAGCTATCTATTGATAAGGATGCCCTTGTGGAGGAAGTCAAAACTCTTTCCTCTTCGTTGGATGCTGAAAAGAAAAAAGCATCCGAACTGAAACAAGAGAACGAGCTTCTCCAGGATGACCTGAAAGCTGTTAGAGCTTCTAACGATGAGCTGACTGCTCGATTACTTTCTGTGGAAGCTCGAGTAGCTGTTTGACAGGGGAAGGCTCTTCTCAGTTGATTTCCAATTTCTTGTCATTAGAAGAGGCAAGAAAGATGCTGGTTCTCTTGCGAGCTGGAGTGCTTTTTTCAACCAAAGCCACAGTTGTTTCAGATAATATCTTCTCATGTTGGTGATGTTCCACATTCTCGGGATGGTTTGTCTATCCAGAGTTTTCAACTTGTAACTTCCTGCCCCTCCGACCTGATCAACCCTATACGGTCCTTCCCAGTTAGGATCAAGTTTCCTGAGGCCTTCTACTCGACTTGCTTTGTTCTTTCGCAGAACCAAATCCCCAGGTTGAAACTGAGTTTTTCTGACTCGCCAATCATAATAACGAGCTATATCAGCTTTATACTTAGCCTCTGCGAGGTATGCCATCTCTTGTTTTTCCTCCAGCAAGTCCAAGCTTAATCGCAGCTCTTCGGAATTTTTATCCGAAACATAGTGGATTGTCATTGGGCTTGGGAGTCCGATCTCAGCAGGGATTACAACTTCAGAACCATAAGCTAAGCTGAATGGAGTTTCTCGGGTTGCCGTTCTTAGGGTAGTTCGGTACGTCCATAGAACATTTGGCAGTTCTTCGACCCAATCTCCCTTAAATTTCTCTAGCCTTGTCTTCAAACCTTGAACAATTATTCTGTTAGTGACCTCAATTTGCCCATTCGCTTGTGGATGCGCTACTGACATAAAATGTTGTCTTATATTCAGCTCTTCACACCAGCTTCTAAACGGATCACTTGCGAATTTCGTGCATTATCAGATATGATCGTGTTCGGTATCCCAAACCTGCACACTATCTGCCACCAGACAAACTTAATCATACTTCTTCCAGAAATTTGCACAAGTGGTTCAGCTTCTACCCACTTAGTGAAGTAGTCAATAGCTACTACCAAGTGTTTTAGCCGTCTAGGAGCCTTGAGAAATGGTCCAGTAATGTCAATTTCCCATTGAGCAAACGGCCATAGACTCTGGATAGTGATAATCTCGATCTGTGGGACATGTTTGACAACGGCGTGGATCTGACATTTAGGGCATTTTTGCACCATTTCATGAGAATCTGCGCTCATCGTAGGCCAGTAATATCCTTATCGCATTGCCTTTTTAGCCAACATGCGTGCTCTGACGTGACTCCCACATGAGCCAAGGTGGATTTCTTTCAAAACATACATCGCCTGTTTTGATCCTATGCAATGCAATCAAGGCATGAGATAACATTTTTTAAACAAAATCCTATTTTGTATTGCGTACCTGGCTGATCGCAAGACCAATTTCCGAGCTGAAGCTTTATCTTGTGGTAATTCTCCAGTTGTTAAAAATTTAACAATCAGAGTCATCCAAGTGTCTCCCACATCTTCAACCAATAAAACTTACAGCTCTTCAATGCTCTGAGTTGGCAAGACCTCAACCAAAACCTTCTTTGTGAGGTGAACATGAGCTGATGATGCCAACTTACTGAGTGCATCTACTTGTTTGTTCTGTGCTCGGGGTACTCGTTTGATCAAAAACTGTTGAAATTTTTTCTTGAGGTCTTTAGTTTTTTCCAAATACTTCTTCATATTCAGATCTCGGGCCTCATACCCCCAGTTACTGGTTTACGATGAATTGAGAATCGCTGTAAACTTGTAACCTTTTTGCACCCATTTGAGAGGCTAACTTAATCCCAGTTATTAGTGCCTCATATTCTGCTTCGTTATTTGTTGCCTTGAATTCAAAATGTAAAACATATGTGAATTCTTGTCGATTGGGGTTTGTTAAGATTAAACCGGCTCCTGATCCGTCTTCACTTGATGCTCCATCTACAAATAATACCCAAAACCTTCTTTTTCTCTGCAAGGGTTTCTCAGAACATCTTCTCTTAAAAGATCATCTTCTGTGACAGAAACTTCTGCTATGAAATCAGCAAGTGTTTCTGCAAGGGTTTCTCAGAACATCTTCTCTTAAAAGATCATCTTCTGTGACAGAAACTTCTGCTATGAAATCAGCAAGTACCTGAACTTTTATTGCTGTCCAAGGTGAGAATGTGATGTCATATTCTCCCAACTCGAACGCCCATTTCATAAACCTTCATGAAGAATCGATTTTTTGCAGAACTTGCCTTAGCGGTTTATCAGTTAAGACATGAATTTCATGTGCTTGAAAGTACGATTTTAATCTTCTCGAGGCATTAATGAGTGCAAGTGCCAACTTTTCCACCGTTGGATATCTCTGTTCGGCCCCTTGCAAAGTACGACTTGTGTAATACACTGGTTTTTGTGTTCCTTGATCGTTTTGACCAGAACTGCACTAGCAGTTGCGTCACTTCCCGCTAAGTACAGATATAAGATTTCTCCATGAACTGGGGTGGATAACACTTGTACTTCTGACAAATACTTTTTTAGATCATTGAATGATTTATCGCAGCTCGCATCCCACTCAAAATTTTTTGCTTTCCTTAATGCTTTAAAGAAAGGTAAGCTGCGATCGGCAGATCTCGATAAGAAACAATTTAACGCAGCTAAACGACCTGTGAGCCTCTGAACATCATTCAAACTTTGAGTTTCATATTCAAAATTGCTTTAATCTTTTCCAGATTTGCCGCAATTCCTTGTTTTGAGACCATTGGCCAAGAAATTTTCCTGATCCAACTCCAAACGTGCACTTCTTTGGATTTAACTTAAGACAAGTTTCTCGCAATTTCTCCAAAGTCTCTCTCACGTCATCCAAGAAAGTTTCTATCTTTCTGATCTTAATGAGCATATCATTTCTATATTTCTCCCAATCTGATCAGAAAATATTTTATCCATCAATCACTGGTATGTAGCACCGATGTTCTTCAATCCGAAAGGCATTTTTATGTAACAAAACACGCCCTTCTCTGTTATGAAAGCTGTCTTTTCCGCATCGTCTTCATCCATCTGAATCTGATGGTATCCCTTATAAGTATCTAGAAAAAATAAGACCTCAAAATCGGAGGTCGCATCCACCTTCTGATCAATTATTGGTAGGGGATAACAATTCTTTGGGCAAGCTTTGTTCAGGTTTGTGTAATCTATGCACATTTGTTAGAGAAGTATCTGGTTTCAGAACCATTACAGGGTTAGCAAGCCAGGTCGGATAGAATACCCCCTTATTATCTTTGCACCTAAAAGATATAGCCCGATTACGATCTGGCGCATACTTCCTTTTCTTTTGTCTAACTACTTGAGCAGACTTTTCAATGTTCAACTTATGAACCATCAGGTCGGTAGATACTCCTTTCATGTCATCTGGGCTCCACGCAAAAACATCTTTGAATTCTAACAAGAGATTTGTCAACGACCTTTTAATTCCCACGGGCAATGATGAACCAATGAGAACTGTCTTGTCTGCTTTAAATTCATCTAAAGAAACAACTTCTACCTTTTATGTTAACATCACAGGTTCAGTTCGATTTTCTATTCCTACGTAATTTACATTCTCTGCTTGCTTCTTCTTGTTTCCTTTTAAAGCAATCATATGGCATTCTCTTGCCAACTTCTGATTACCTCGTTGATGAGGGTTGAATTTTACTATAAGTATAATACCTCAGAAATAGACTCCTGATATAACAAGTACTCTTCGGCTCATAGGAGTCCAACTCCTTTTCAGCTATTATTTCTATTTCACATGTAAAGAGTTACAATCCTATTACAACTTTTACATAAACCCTTCTCCAAGGTATGTTATTAGAGTTTCAATACAACTCTAATTCAGGTATGTATTCTATAAATACAACCCCTCCCTCACTTGGGAAGGGGATTCGATATTCACTCTCTTATTGACATATCGATATTTATGTTTAAGGTTCATTACTGACTTAGGCATCGGAGTATTCTCCCTGGGAACTATCCCGGGGACTTTTGCAGGTGTTCAGAGCTCTTTGACGATCTGAAGACCTGCCGGACGACGTGAGTTAGTTTGAGACTCATCACTCGTATTGTTGCAATTCCAGCTTCTGTAGGAAATTTCATAACAAGGTGGTATGGAGACCAGATAGCCTTTAATTGCACCATGGCAGGTCGTCCAAGAATAACATTATACAGAGACGTGACATTAAAGACTGTGAACTCAACATAGATGAGTCTTTCCTTGGGATATTCTCCCAATGTCACTGGCAGGTTTATCGTTCCGATTGGCATCGAAATTTCTCTTGAAAAGCCGATAAGGTGTGAATGACAAGATTTTAACTGTTTCTCGTCAATACCTATTTTTTGGCAAGTTTCGTAATAGAGAATATCGGTCGAATTGCCGTCGTCTGCATATATTCTATGGACTTCCTTGTTAGCAATGATTGCTTTAATCAGCAATGCATCGACATGTAGGAATCTGGTCGGTACTGCATCTTCTTCTAAAAAAGTGATAGTATCTATTGGCTTAAACTATTTATGAACTGGCTCTTGATCTAGAATTCCTCTGTTCTTCGATTTTTTGGAGGTCATTGAATCCCCATCATAGGGTCCCCCGATAATAGTGTGGATGACTCTCGTGATGTTTCTATCTGCGTTGGGATTCTTATCATTACCATTATCTTTTCTCCTTTTTTCATTATGAAGATCTGGATCTTTCTTATCTTCAGGTCGGTTTGATGAATTCCTAGCTCTAGCGAATTCTTTCAAATGACCGTTCTGAATCAGTTCCTCAATATACTTTCTGAGGTCTTTGCAATGCTCGGTATCGTGGCCATGTTGATTATGAAATCGGTAAAAGAACTTCTTATTCCTTTTGTTGTTCGGACCTGTCATCCGTTGTGGATATCTCACATTTCCTCGGTTCTCCAAGTTAGCAAGTACGTCGGTTCTCATTTTATTCAGTAAAGTGTAATTCTTGTCTTCTCCAGTTGCAGACGAGTTAAATTACACTTTATAGAATTTTTGCTTCCGATTTCCTCCACCGGATGCTTTGGCCTTTTCTTCTTTCTTCTTTTCAGGTCCTTTTTCATTATCTCGTTTTTGTTTATCTGCATCTTCACCTTTTGCGAATTTTTGACCTCGCTTCATCATGTCATGTCTTCGACACTAATAGGAGGATCTATTACAAAATCTTTGTACAATTTTCCAGGTCGTAAACCATTAGTAAAAGCTCCAATGACCACTTCTTCCGATCTGTGCCCCACTTCCAAACTTTCGTTTATGAATCTTTCAATGTATTGAGTTAACGACTCCGAATCTCCTTGCTTCACGTTGAGTAACTCAACACTTGTTTTCACAAACTTCTGTCTTTGCACAAATCTACTTTTAAAAGCTGCTTTGATGTCACTGAACTTATGAAATGCCTTAGGCTTAAGGTTGTCATACCACAATCGGGTAGTTCCCATCTTGATTCTGAGGGTCAGAACCTCTTCTATCCTGAGCAGGAGTTCTGGTGGATGAACTCGCAGGGTCTTCTCTCAGAGGAGGATTATTCTCCTCCTGATGCTCAGAAGCCAGAGAATTTCGAACCAACTGTTTGTCACGTTTTGCCAATTGCAAATGAGTGGTTAGCATGTTGTCTTCTGCCCCACGGTGGGCGCCAATTGATGAGTATCGAAAATCTCACAGTATCGCTGACAGGTCTTCTGGTCTTTCGGAACGCCGAATCCCTGCAAAGAATCCCTGGGATTGTTCCCAGGGAGTAAACTCTGAAACTTAAGTCAGTTACAAGCCTTAAGTGGTTATCAATATGTAATTGAGAGTACCAATATTGAATCCCCTTCCTCAGTGAGGGAGGGGTTGTATTTGTAGAATACATACCTGAATTAGAGTTGTAATAAAACTCTAGTAACATACCTTGAAGAAAGGTTCGTAACGTAAGAATTGTATTAGAATTGTAACTCATAGCATACATACAAGATAAGGATAATAGCTGAAAAGGAGTTGGGACTCTTTTGAGCTGTGAAATACTTGGCGTATCATGAGTCTATTGAGGTATTATACTCGTAATCAAAATTCAACCTTCATCATCTTCATACCTTCTTACTTCGCATAATTTATGTGTTGTTTGGACAGAATGTAAACCAAACGGTTGTCTTTCTCTTGAGTGTGAAAACTCATCATACCTTCAATAAGAGTATTTAATGCTACCTTAGCTGTTCTTGCACGGACTCTTGTCATTGGGCCTCCTAAACTTTGTAATGGATTATTGGACAGCAAGCTTATTTGTGTCATTAAAAGTGTTCTAACATCTTTTCTATAATGAAATATTTTAGTTCACATTTTTTTGGACAAACTGCCTAGATGGTCATTCAACTCTTTTCAAATCCATCTTTTGGTTATTAAATTTTTACAATAGCCAGTAGGGTCACTAAATTCCTTAAATGTATGTTTTCACGGCATTCCGTCCAACTCCTCCATCTTTGCAAACGGAAACATATTTTTCAAGGGTAAATTTGTCTAAATACCACAAAATTGAGGGACAAAATCATCAAATCACCAACTGCATACGTCGTCTTCTTTTCCATTCCTCTATCGATTTGTTCTTCCTCTTTGCCCAAAGAAAAAACAAATCCTTCCTTAGATAATTAAGAGGCATTTTTTAATTTTCTTACACTATTTTTCCATCAATAAAAATCAGATTAGTTTTGATGTTAAATACTTAGATTCAATTCGTAGAATTGATCTTGTTTGAGAGAGAGTTGAGAAACTTCTTTAAGTTCTTTGCTTGAGAACAAGTCCAATCCATTCTAATTCAAGTGATTCTTGTTTTAGATTGTTTTGGTGTGTTCTTAAGACTAGTTCTTAAGGATTCTTATTCCATCCTCTAATATTATTTGTTCTAATTTACAGATTCAATTAATCCTAATTTTCACTTTGTTTCCCTCCATTATGAAAATTAATCTCGGTAAATAATTTTATATAGTATGTATTTTATTTTTATTTTATGGTATATATTTTGTAAATGATTACTGTATTATGAAGTCAATATCTGATAAATACTATTCAAAGGAAATCAATATTGCGTCTCTTGATATTTATTGCAATAATATTTAATTATGATATAAATGTGTATTTCTCCTATGCATTTATTTTGATTCTTTTTAGTGTACAAATCAACTTTGCAATATATATGTATCTATTTCTGGAGCTATTGACTAATTCATATTGTATTAAAGAAAAACAGTTCATTCCAACAATAATACAAAATGTCTCTTTCTCTCACAATGGCCAACAAGAAACTATATGTTGAAAATCAATTTCAAAAAGTCCAATATTTCCAAACTTAAAAAAAATAGAGCAAAACGTAAAAATAAAAGTTGCTTAATATTTTGGTTTTTGTAAAAATAAAAGTTGATAATGAAACTTTGCTTACTCATGATGTCAATGAGCTTAAAGATTTTTCAAGGTATTTCCAATACAATGCTAAAGGAGTTCGTTTCTTCAAAAGCCAATAATATTGATTCCCAAGGCATAGAATAGATAAAAGATGCAAGATGAAGCTAGTTGGAGGCAGAAAATAAAGAAAGTAAAAAAGAAAATTATATTGGCAATGCATTTTGCCCAACTTCTTGTTTTTACATTGTTCGGATTTTTTGTGATGTGTTGCTACAAAGGTTCACTTGGATTTTATTTGGAGGCTCAAAGGTACATGAAATGGAGTCTAATCTAGGCAAAACCAAGGCATGAAAGTTTAGGGGTCACGCTTTAGCTTGCAAAACTAAACTGGTCAAAGTTGATTAAACCTTAGTTAACAATTGTGGGTTGTTTAAGGGCAAAACTTCTTGATCTAGTTCCAAGCTATTTTGGGGGTTTAAAATTAGTCAAAACTCCATTAAAATAACCCTTGAATAATGTGGAATGCATGAAGATAAAGGCTATTCTTGGTACAATTTATTTTACTACCATTAGTTCCAAGACAAGTTTTAATTAAACTTTTAAGTTTCCTAAACTTTACATAACTGCTTTCTTGTTTTATCTAACATTTAGATTATGCTTTCCTACCTATTTATATATTGTAAAACATCCAAAACATTCAAAATATGACTTAATCAAATTGTGAGAGTTTCTCTCTTAGTTCCTTATGAACTTCTTGAACTTATCAAGCTTTTGGCTTGCGGCGTTCACCACTTAACTTATCAATTAAATAATTACCTTTGAGTGTGGTATCTTCTACCGATTTTTAGGCTCATGTTTGTTAAGTATTGGGTTAAGAAATATCCGTCCTAACAACTGCTGTAGAAACAACCCTACGATGTCTAATCGATCGAGTGTCTTATCCCTTCGTGGTTCGATCCTCATCATTTGGTATCAGAACTAGTTTCTAGTCCAAGTTTGTATATTCTTTTTTTATTTCATTTTTTTCTCTTTTTTGAAGGATTCTTGAAGTCTTGGATCATAGTAGTAGTGGGTCTTGTCATCTAAGTATTGAGTGTCAACCATTCCATGGCAAGGTTCTCTATCATTTGGGTAGGATTCCTACTTATGAATTTTTGAGTTTAAGATATATTATTTTTTTATCTTTTCTTACTTTATTTCATGCTAGACTCTATATTTAAGAAAAAAATAGAAAAAAACAAAAAAAAAAGAAAAATCCTCGAAAAACAAAAAGAAAAAAAAGAAGAAAACAAAAAAAGAAAACAAAGGATCCAAAAAAAAAGTATAGAAAAAATGTTTAGTTTGGAAATTTTGGATTTCTTAGTCATTGTTCATTGTGAAAGTTTAAAATCATTATCTCTTGTTCTTTGTTCTATTTTTTAAGTCTTAAATTATTGTCTCTTGCCTATTGATCTAGTATTCAAGATTTGAATCTTTGCTTCTTGTTCATTGAACTTGTGTGAAATCTTGATGTTTATCTTGTGAAAAAATTTTGCCCAAATTTTAAGTAGTTCATGTTATTAGGATTTTGGAGTATAAATACATTCCTTGTGATCTTCATTATGTCCTTGTCATTATTATCCTTTCTCTCATTCCAAAAGTTAACGTCTTGGTGAGTTGCCACAATATAGAAGTCTTAATTTTGTTTGAGTAGTTTGATAAGAACAAAGAGAAAATTATTGAATGGAACAAGGCTTGAGTAGTGAGATTCTTAAAGAGTAAAAGTTATATTGAGTGTTAAACACAATAGAGTGTGGTATAGCTTGAATGAAATACGTGAGGGAGTGCTTGTAAGGTCCTATACTTGTTTTACAGATTTTGAAAACGTGTCACTATATCAAAGATTCAATCTAATCAAGAAGGCTCCAAAAAAACCATTCCAAATTATCAAGTGCAAGTTTTAATGGGTGAAATAAGAAAGATTATGAAAACTGAATTTAATTCTATCAAGTAAATACTGAATAAGTTTGAAGAAAGGTCACCAAGGAGACAGTCACAAAGTGGTCCAATTCCAAGTAAAATGAGCAGCTTTCAATCGAGGGAAGGAAAGCTTAGAGGTAGTGGTAGTTCTTATTGGAATAACTCTAAATGCGTTGTTCTTTTCTTTGTGTGTTTCTATCTAAAATGTCTTAGCAAGCATTTGGAGAAAAATGATTTTTTTTGGGTTCTTGGAACAACAAAGAATGTAAAAGAAGAGTGTGTGATTGCTGCACTAGCACGCCGTATTACTAGTTTGAAAAATTAGCCATGTCGTTTAAACCATTTCCCCAACTTAAGTTCGGGAGTGATATAGTCAAGCTTTAATTTATTTGGTTTCCTATCTTATTGCTACAATCATCCAAATGTTGAGATGAAAGTGGTTCCTGAATCTTGCTTTTCTATGTTGGAGCAAGATTCCACAATTGGTGAGCAAGGAGATCACTAATTAAACTTAAAGAGGAATACCTTTCGCCTAGGCAGCCAATCAATAATACACATCACGTAGGCAATCTGCCTAGGTGATTTTTCAGAGTTGTGCTTTATCTAGGCGATCAGCCTAGGCGCACACTTAGAACCTTTTTTCCTCTTCAACCTTTGGCCCCCTTTTCTCTTGGGTCCATCTAGGTATGTAAAGGTAATTTCAATTCATGAACTCTAAGCCTATGATACCTTATAATCTCAATCCTGACCAACCAACCTATTAATCCACATATAGGATTTAAGGTTTTCACAATTCGTACATGAAGAGAGTTGAAATCTATAATGAGAAAGCGATATGTTCCTGTTCATTACCAAAGAGAGCTCAATCAAAAATTGTAAACTTTGTCTCAAGGCCGTATGACTTGTGAGGAATATTACAAGGAAATGGAGATGTTGATAATCATGATGAACATTGAAGAAGATCCGAAAACCACCATGCAAAGGTTTCTTTGTGGGATGAACCCTACATTGGCTCGTAAAGTAGACTTGCAACAATATCTTGATTTGAATGAGTTGCTACAAAAAGCAATAAATATCGAGAGGCACCAGAAGGAAAAGAGGAGTAGTGATTATTCTAATTCAACTTGGAAAAGAGATTTCAAGTTAAGTGTACCTCAAGCTTTCAAACAAAAAGCAAATTCTTTGTTTTCAACAACTAAAACCAAAATCAAGCAGCTATATATTCAACCTAATTCAATTTTCAAAAACACTCCAAAGTAAAAAATGAGACAAAAGGACATACAATACTTCAAGTGCAAAGGATTCGGGCACTATCAAATGATTATCCAACTAAAAACTCATGATTATTAAAGACAATGGCGACATTGAGAGTGACCATCAAAGGATGAATGTGCTGGAATACCACATTTAGAGATGTGTATTATTAGTGATGAAGACACATCCACAATGTGTGAAGAATTTAGTAAACTCTGATTAGTTTTACAAAGATTGTTGAATGCACAACCACAACATGATGAAAATGAAGTTTAGATGGAAAACATTTTTCACAATCAATGCAAAATTCAAAGAAATATTTACAACATAATCATTGGTAGTAGAAGTTGTACCTATGTGGCTAGTGTATTGTTGGTTCAAAAAGTAAGCCTAACATGCATCAAGTATCCGAAATTGTACAAGTTGCAATAGTTAACTCAAAGTGGCGAGATTAGGGTTAACAAACAAGTGCGATGTGGTACCAATAGAGGCAACTCACTTTTTATTAGGAAAACCTTGGCAATATAACAGAGATATGGTTTATCATGTTAAGATAATTTACTTATAATTGTTTGAAGGTGATTTTATCATTGAAGTCATGAAAGATCTTTAATGATCAAACTACAATTGTTAAAGTTTGGACTGAGATGAGGGAGTTCGATGCAAAACAAGAGCTTGAGAAGCGACTTGATGTAACTAGCATAAGTCAAACTTCTAGTGTAGGCCAAGAGTTAGTTCCTAAGAAACAAGTTATTTTTAGTCAAAAAGTGAGATTAAGAGAGCAATAGATGATAGGCAATCACTGTATTTAATGATCCGAAAGGATGTACATATCATTGATAGTGATAACCTTAAAGATTTTCCTAGTGTTATCTTATCTCTTTTGCAAGAATATAGTGGCGTATTTTCAGAAGAGATACCAGATGGTTTGCCACCTATTCAATGGATTGAACATCAAATTTATTTCATTCCAAGAGGTTCAATTCCAAATAAGCCAGTCTATAGAGCAAATCCCGATAAGACAAAGGAGATTCAAAGGCAAGTGTATAAACTCCTTACCAAAGATATTGTATACGAATCTCTAAGTTCTTGTTTTGTTCTTGTTATTTTAGTTCCAAAGAAATATGAGTCTTGGCATATGTATATTGATCGTAGAGCCATTAATAAAATTACAATTAAGTATAGACATCATATCCCTAGGTTAGATGATATACTTTATGAGTTGCATAGTTTTAAAATATTTACCAAGATCGATTTTAAAAGTAGATACTACTAAATTCGTATAAAAGAAGGAGATGAATGAAAAATTGCATTTAAAACAAAAATTTGGATTGTATGAATGGTTATGCCTTTTGAAATAAATAATGCACCTAATATTTACATGAGGTTAATGAATCATATTTTCATCATTTTATTGGTCAGTTTTTGGTAGTATATTTTGATAATATTCTCGTTACAATAAATTATTAGATGATTATGTTTTATATATTAAGAATATATTTACTATTTTGCGTGAAAATCAATTATATTCTAACCTTAAAAAGTGTTCTTTTTGTTTAAAATTAATTATCTTTTTAGGGGATATTGTTACATCTAATGGCATAAAAGTTGATAAGTCAAAAGTCAAGGCAATTAGTGAATGACCAAGACCTCAAAGTATTAGTGATGTTGGGAGTTTTCATAGTCTTGCAAGCTTTCCTAGAAGGTTTGTTAAGGATTTTAGTTCTATTGTTGCACCTTTGAATGAACTTGTTAAGAAGAACGTGACTTTTGTTTAGAAAGATAAACATGAAAAGGCCTTTAACATGCTGAAGGATAAATTGACTCATGCTCCAATACTTGCTTTGCTTGATTTTAATAACCTTTTGAAATTCAATGTCATGGATTGGTATTAGTGCTATTTTGATGCATTAAAATAGATCCGTGACATATTTTAGTAAAAATTTTAATGGAAAAACTTTGAAGTATGCAACTTATGATAAGGAGTTGTATGCTTTGGTAAGGCTATTAAACATTTGGCAGCATTGCTTTTGTACGAGGATTTTATCATCCATTTGGACTATGAGAGTTTCAAGTTTCTAAATCTCAAGGTAAATTGAGCAAACATTGTGCTAAGTGAGTTGAGTTAATTAAGATATTTCTATATGTTATCAAATACAAGACTGGCAAGGATAACGTTGTGACCGACACATTGTCAATGAGGTATTTGTTATTTACTTATTTGCTTGTTAAACTCATGGTTTTGATTTAATTAAGAGTTTGTATGTTGAAGAAGTTGATTTCAAAAGTGTATATGACCAATATGTGCATAAGTCGTATGGTGACTATTACATGCATGATGAATTCTTGTTTAAGAAAAATAAATTGTGCATTCTACTTTGTTTCATACGTGAATTAATTGTTAAAAAAACCCATGATGAAGTGTAAATTGGACATTTTGGTGTTGCTAAGACATATAACATATTGCATGAGCACTTTTATTGGTCTAATATGTTAAAATATGTTAAAAGTGTTTGTGATAAATGCATTACATGTAAGCAAGCAAAATCGAAAATTATGCCTCATGATTTATATACTCTCTTACTAATACCTAGTCATCTTTTGGTTGATATTCTATAAATTTTGTGCTTTCCTTGCATCACGTTCTGGTAAATATAGCATTTTTGTTTTTGTTGATAGGTTTAATAAGATGTCACATTTTATTGCATTTTCTAAAACCAATTATGCTCAACATATTGCTGACTTGTTTTCCAATGAGATTGTGAGATTGCTTGGAATTGCTATTAGTATTGTGAGTATTGAGATGTTAAATTCTTAAGTCACTTTTGATGTACTTTATAGAACAAGTTAGGTATAAAGCTTTTGTTTCCTACTATTGCACATCCATAAACATATGCCCAAATCGAAGAAGTTAATAGGATTTTGTCTTTTTTACTTTATGTAATAATTCAAAAGAATTTGAAGAATTGGGAGTCATGTTTACCTCTTATTGCTCACCATTTGAGGTTGTCTATAGTTTTAATCCTTCTAGTCCTTTAGATATTTTTTCTTTTCCTAATTATAAGTTTATTTATCGAGAAGGAAAAAGAAAAGTAAATTTTATGAAGGAATTGCATGAGAATATGCAAAAATCAAATTGAAAGGCGTAATGAGCAAATTACAAATCAAATCAATAGAGGTCGATGTCAAGTTGTGTTCGAACCTGGTAATTGGTTTTAGGTATACTTGAGGAAAGAAAAGTTTCCTGAAAGAGGAAATCAAAATTGCATCCTCATGGAGATAGGTCAGTCTGAGTCTTAGAAAAGATTAATGATAATGCTTATCGCATTGAATTACCTAGTGATTTGGACAATAGTTCTTCTATTTTTAATGTTGTTTATCTTTCTTTGTTTAATCTAGGTGATTCAAGGGCGAATCCTTTCGAGGAAGGTGAATGATACTAATCTGGTTAAAGAAGAAAATACTAGTGAGAATAGGATTAGCTTAAGTAATACTTTGGATAACTTTAGCACCCGATGGCAAGGTCATTGACTAAAAGAATTAAAGCCACTTTGAATAGATTGCTCAACAAGGCCATTGAAGGGTTCGAGGAAGAGTTTATTATCCCAACATCTTCATAAGGAGTTATTTAGAACATCTTTGCAATCACCATCCACGAAGATGTTGCTTAGAATTCGGCAGTGGAACTCAAAGAGTTGAAGTTGGCTTAGCGAATCCTACATCGCGACAGCTACAGCCTTGCGTTGCCATGTGTGCATGCATCTCGATATCCACACGCCTTACATTGTGTCATCACCTACTAGTTCAAGATCTTTGAATTTCATAAATTCAACATCACAATGTCCACCGACTCTACGTCGCGATGTAGAGCGATTTTAGCATTCTTTTTATTTTTTCATTGTTTTTCATTTTTTAGGGCTTAGGTTGTGTTTTGAAGTTTGTGAATAATTGGGCTTTAATTTTCATTACTATGTTGTAATTCACGTGGCTAAAATTATCTTGGATGATAATGGCATGTGTTTTAGGATTTTTAGGATAAGTTGGACAAATAAGGGGGATTATTTAATGAAGAGAAGTTAAGTCAAGTATCCGTGAGAGCTTAACCAAGGGTAAACATTAGGAAACTACAAGTCAAATCGGATTTGGCTTATTAAAAAAAGGCAACCATTATTAGAGTCTAACTTCCTACCCTGTTAGCCGAAGAAAGTATTTAACCTAGCTGAATTCTTGTAGGTTTAGATTTATTTTAGGTCAAGAAAACTTTTAGGGCTTGTTTGGTTGGCAGGGAATCTGAGTTGGGAAGGTAATCTTTTTTCAAATTACCATATTTTTGAGTTTGTTTTAAACTGGGACAGTAATCATTTTTTTATTATTAAATTCCTGTCTTTGTTTCGTCTTGAAAAAATAAAAAGAATTCTGAATCAAGGAAAAAGAAGTGCAAGATTTTAGGATTATTAATCCTCTTTAAAAGTTAGCATTGTGATTATTTTCCTGATGATTTTAACTATGTGACTCTTTTTTATATTTACTATTTATATTTTGAGTTTCATATGTTTCTTATGGTAAATTATAATTCATTTGGTCAAATAATTTCATACCTTTATTTTTTAGTTTGATATTTTTTTTATTGAATTTCCTACTTAACTGAAATTCAAATTTTAGTAGTTTTTAAATTTCTTTATATTGACTTTTATAAAGATAATTCAATGTAAATAGCTAAAAATAAATAGATGGATGGTATGTTATATTTTCTTACTTTATTTTTTATTAAAATTATTAACATTATGGGTGTTTTATATTTTTTTTAAAAAAACTCATAATTGTATTTATGTTTCTTTAGACTTTTTCTTTCATCTTTTTACTTAATTAGTTTTCATACATTTCATATCTCCAATACTTATTGTTTAATAAATCTTGGCTATTTTTATTATATTAATTTGTAAATTTATTTTCCATTTATTTAATCAACTATTTTTTTAGTAATATTAACAAATAAAATTTTTATTTTAATACTTTTTTATAAGATGCAATTAATAGATTAATTATTTAATTAAATTAAAAATGATAACTTTTATAACGATGAAAATATAAAACATAATATTAAAATATTTATCATAAGGTAAAAAGATATAATTAAGTTTCATAATATGATTTAGATTAAAACTATATAAATAGCGATGTATAAGTATAATATACAAATAGAATTCAAAGAACATTATTTGGTTCAATAATTTAAATCAAATAAAAAAATAAGAATTATACTAACTTTTCTGACAATATATCCAAACACAAGCTAAATATCCAAATTCCTCATAATTAATTACCTAAAAATCATATGATTATAAAAATAAATATTCATTTTTCTCAAAATTAAAATTCCAAGAATCACATTCCTATTAAATTTACTTCACAAGAAATGTGTAAACACATATAAAATATTCATAGTAAGTCATGAAAACAAATATTCATAGAATCTTTTAATTATTTTTTAGTTTGTATTTGAATCATTTTATCTTTTGTATTTAAGTCATTTTTCATGTATATTTGAATTCTCTTTTTAAAATTCGATTGTCGCTTTTAAAATCTAGAAAAAAAAAAACTTCCTTGGAGAAGAAAGTTTGAATGTATAGAAAATATTAATTGTATATTTTACCAAATAATTTAGATATCAGCCTTAATATTTATTGTCATTTTATTCAATCTTAAAAACAAATTTAAAGTGAAAATCACAACATTAGAGACATATAATCATGTTTTCTAGTGAAACACCTATTTCACTATTTAAATATATGTTAATAAAATGAATGAGAAAAGCAAATTTCTTACTGCTGAAGAAGAACAAAGAAAACTACTAAAAAATAGAAAAAAAATAAAAGAAATTTTTAGTGAAAATGTATGTTTCTCAAAATATATATGTGCAAATTATAATTTTCAAATTTCTTATTATTTATTATCAAATATTATAACTTATTTTAGTGACTGCCCATATTTTAAAAAATATCACAATTTGAAAATAAAAAAAAAACAAAATTTAGATTTAATCACATTTTACCCCCCTTAAACTTTTGCAGAGAATATTTCTTATGAGGGAAAACAAAATTTAGATTTAATCATGCTTTATCCCCTTACACGTTGCATAGAATATTTGTTATGAGGGATATTTAAGGCAAGTGATTGCCAATCTACATAGTAGTAAAGTTTATATTTTTGAATTAAGTGTATATTTCTAGATGATTTACTTGTTTCATTAAGAAATTTTTGCAATGGGAAAGCACTACTTGATAGACTTTAGAAAATTATATTGCAATAAGTTGTAATGAATGAAAACCTTGGGAAAGCACATTAGAATTGTATTACAGTAGAAAACACTACTCCATAGACTTAGGGGAATTATATTGTAATAGGAAAACACTAGTTGAAATATGTTAAAATATTAGCTTGTTGTTGATATATTACCGAAATATTGCTTTTAAATAAATAAATAAATAATAATGTGATTTTTTTTATTCTTCCACAAACACGAAAGTCGCAGTATGAGATTGCAACTTCTAAAGTCGCAGTTTCAAAATTGGGATTTCTTAGTTTTATTAATTTATTTAAAATTCAATTAAAACACAAATGGATGATTTCTTTGTTTTATTTTTTTTAAAATTTAATTAAAACAAAAATTGATGATTTCTTTGTTTTTTTTTAAATTCAGTTAAAACACAAATTGATCAATTTTTTGTTTTATTAATTTTTTAAAATAATTAAAACACAAATTGATGATAATTTATTTGAACTATAAATTTTTTTATTGTTGTCTACAATTTGTTTTTTTAACACAAAGATATTAATTTTGCAATTTGAACATATCTGTATCTTTACCAAAAGAAGTCTCAATTCCAAATTTATGACTTTATTTTAAAAAAAAGCATCCATTCCAAATTTATGACTTTATTTAGAAAAAAAAAATCAATTGAAACAATTATATTAAAATATTAACAACTTAATTATATTTTATTATTGCCACGGAAACATATTTGTTTTCTACATAATAAAGATATAATTTATAATTAGATTATATCCATATCTTTTCATAATTAATGCAAAATGAATACATAAGATTTAAAAAAAAAAAAATCAATAACTTCTGTGCATAGTAAGTGGATTATTACATATCTTATTAGTAGTATTTTACTTTTTGAAGTTTTTTTAAATATGTTATATTTACCTAATTTCTTTCCTACTTTGTAGAAAATGTTTTCTTTTAAATATCTACTACTAATTTTATACGTTAGTCTAAGAGAGACCAAGGCAAAAGACTCTAAATTTGATATTATCTTTCTTACAAAACCAAGCCAAAAGGCTCTAAATTTTATATTAGGTTTATCAAAGAAGTCATTTATGTCGAGTTGTTATTTTTCTTTTCTCTTCTTTTTTTAAATTTACAAGAGAAGACACAATTTTGTAGAAGAATAATAAAATTGACATTATTTTTTTAATTTGTTTTTCTTTTAGCAATATTTTCGTAGATAAACCAAAATTATTATTGGAGTGGTAAAACTTTAGTATTAGAAATAAATACCTTAATTATCAACTTTAAGAAAACACCATTTTTTTTTTCACTTTGCAAACCACCCCTTGATGGGTGGAAGGGATGCCCGCTCTAAATTTATTAATATATCAAAAACTTGAGCAAAATATACAAAGAATTAAATAGCATTATTTTCTCAATTAAAGTTTTGAAGTACTATATGAAGATAACCCTCCAACTAAATTTTGAGTATATATTATATAACTAGTTGGTAATCACCGCGCGTTGCGCGGTGTAATTATATGTTATTTTCCGTTATAATTTTAATTCAGTATAACAGGTATAAGTAATATAATATTTATTGCATAATACATGTACTAAAATTTACGGCTAGTATTTCCGTAAACCTATCTATAACTTTACTCGCTATACATGTCTATACATATTTAAACATTTCCATAAGATACATGGTTGCCAATACTTGTACACATACTTATACATATACATATATGAGTGTGTACTATATGCACTTTTGTATACTTGCATATATTAGACTTATTTTTACAATATAGATTTGTACACATTTTGCACATAATGTGCACACTACGTATATAAATATACTATATACGTTCTCACACGTAATAAATATTTGCAAATTCTTCTTACACCTGCACACATTACAATGTACATGTGTTTCATACTACACATATTATACATATTAATACACACAATTATACATACTACGCATACATGTAGACACTGAACATATTTTCATATATTAGCACATATTTAATTATTTACCACACTATAATTTTTTACTTATTTTCCACATATTTTTTACGCTGCATATATTGCACATAATATTTACACACACACTTTAAATATTTGCACATTTTTTTTCACATTTTAACACATTTCATATGTACACATATTTACACATACTTCTACACACACTTATTCATAATCCACATATTTTTATACAGTATACATACTTTCATACATTTTACACATATTTTCATATACTATACATTTATGCATATTTTTTCACAATATAAATATTTACACATAATATACAGTTTTTGAAATACTATATTTGTATACATACTCGCCTATTTTCATATGCTACAGAGATTTATATATAATTCATACATTTTAATAAACTATTGATATGAACACATGTACACATACTGCACATATTTGCACACAGTATACATGTTTACACATTGTATACATATTTTACTGACTACACAAACATATACATATTACACTTATTTCTCCTACACTATACATATTTACACATATCTACACATATAACACACATTTTTCACACACTATACGTTTTTATACATACTGCACATACTTTTTTACACTACATATTTACACATACTATACGTATTTTCACACACGATACATATTTGCACATAATTTATACATTTTCAAATATTGTACATATTTCAATAGTTGTCAATACATATACACACACTTAATACATATTACATGCATTATCAGACACTATGAATATTTCTATGCATTAAATTTATTTACACATATTATAGATATTTCATCCATTATACATATGTACAAGGGTATGAAATAAATATACTTTACTGTCCAGTACAATAAGAAAATACGTATCAACAGATTAATTTTCATAAAATATGTATCAACAGAGTAATTTCCATGGATCCAACTCGTATATGTTATATTATTGGTTTTTTTTAGATGAGTTAAGGAATTATAAAAAAAGTCGGGGGAAAAACAAATCCAGTGAAGTTTAATTTATTTCAAGATTTGCACCAAATGTTTTAATTACCATGTATAGGTTGCACCAAGTGTTTATATATATGGGAATGATTTAATAATTTGTCATCCTAATAATTAAACTCGAAACAGTGAAAAGAAATTAGATGCATTTAGAATAGTTGTGGATAACTAATTTGCAAAAGCGATTTAGTTTTATATGTCAAATACTCTTTTTCCCTATTTTTTTAACATAAATTAAAAAATATATATCCGCGTGAGCAAAATGCGATGCCGGCTATGTCCGTCACACCGTTACAAATTGAAGCGAGAAAAGAAAATTTAGAGTGCTAATCCATTACATGCGATTAGACTAAAATTAAGAAACGACATTTAGAGAAAAACTAATTCGGATAGTAAAATTTCATGTCCCCCAAATACACGTAATAATCCATACCAGTGAATCTATGATTGCTTTTGAGCTGGATGCAAGTCCAGAATCACAATGCTAAAGGACCAAGTCTTCCTTATTATCCTGTGTAGCCCTCAAAAATATTTTGTATAAACAAAATATGCAGACATTATAGTGACATTGCCGGACAAATATAATCTTCTCATTTGAGTGCCAAAATTAGATTCGACCAATCAAAGGTAAGCAATTAAGTTGCCAAAACTGGTTAACATTCCACCTTATAAACACATTAGTTTCGGACCTAACAAACTGCAAGATAGTATCCAGGATCAAACAAGCAATACCATATTCACCCAACAAAACTGGAGTTGCTAGAATAAGCAAAACAAAGCTGCCATATTTTTCATCACACGTGTAAGCCAGAGCTAGTTTATCAAATCCACCATGTTAATTCCTGACCTAAACTCATAATCAGAACATGCTTGCACCAGCCAGCTTAACTCCAAAACACTCAAAGAGCAAATGAGCAAATCTGGTTCAGCAAAATATCAGCACTTTCGACAACTAAAAAGATTCGAAAAAGCAACAGAAAAGCCTGGTTTCCAATATTTATTGTTGAAGAGAGTTTCAGCAGCCCAGCAAATGTACATACTATCCCGAAAAGGCAGAGAAATCACTAACACGGAATAAACCGGGCAGACTTGCTCAAAATGTCGCAAACTAAAACTTTGTCTATGGAAGGAATTGCAACAAAAACTATGCAACATAGAGTACAAAATAAAAATACTTATAAACTGTTTGTTGAAATACGGAATGACTGAAATGTTCAAAGGAGAATAGTTTTCTATTAGGAAATGTGACTTGGGGAAACAGTGATTCGAAACTCACATTTCCTAATAGAATCATTGATGCAAGGCCGAAACTGTCATTGAAGGATAATCATTACAAGAAATTGGGTTAACAATGGGGTCAATCTTGATATATTATTTTCCTGCATCAACAGTTTGTATTAGGAAGTCAAGCAATGGCATTACAGCTAATTTGAAATAAAACTCGCAAAGAGAATGAACAAATCAAGTCAAACCATTTCATTTTTATTTGATTTTAACGAACCATTTGAGAATGGTGTTTTTAGCACGAAAGTTACAATGTATTCTGACTTCCTATAGTATCTATTGAATGACAATGGTAACTGTAGAATGAACTGGAAATGAAATCAAAGTTAATATGAATGCACAGAAGATAAAATATTCTCCCTACCCAACTCAGTAACCAAAATTCCATAATCTGCAACAGAAAGCGATGAAAGGATGCCCTCATGGTGCTTAAGATTCTCAGGTATCAAGAATAACATTCTGATTAACACAGGAGAAAAGGAATGCACCGATTCTGGCTATAATTTACACATCACTCTTTGCTAACTTCTTCTCTAAACTAACGGAACTCATCGTGGTATGCAAATTCATCATCGTCGTCATCATTGAATATGGCACTGTAGAATACATATGGATTATCAATCATTTCTGTCAATGTCAGAAGTCCATCTTTATCTGAATCAGCCTGCAGAGAAAATTTCGGAGCATTCAACATTCTCTTCCCCATCAATTACAACTCATGATCAGCTGAAAACAAAATTAGTACCCAGAAGAAGAGAGTAATATTGCACAGGCAAGGGCAACCCCTGTTCAAATTTAATTCCACTTTTATCAAGAACAACAAAAAAACCTATTCAGAAAGGAAAACCTAAGGAAAACAACAAGATGAGCAAAATGTAATCTTTCAAGTTGATCCTTAGTCCTAAGAAAGTAGATCCTATGAAAATCGAGTGTTTCTCTTCGCTTCATATATCACGGTTCACATAACAAACGGTTTAGTATTTAATTCTTATGATTGGCACCAAAAATTATTGATTTATTTTACCATATCGAAAAACAGTGCAATGAAAAAGTGGCTCCATTCTTTACACAAAAGTTTCCCACTTGAATAGCAACTACAGCCCAAAGAATAAAACTCGATCATACATCCTCCCTTCTCCATATAAGGCCTAGAACTACAAGTGACAGTATCCAGGAGCAGTTTTAAATAAGTTACTTTTGTCCATGATTTCCCTCCAGGGGCTCACTAAGTTTTGAGCTCAACAGACTTCTCAGATGATAGAACAATCCATACAATAGCAGACCTACACAAAAGGGCGAGTCCAAGAGAATATCAAAGACAAAGACTCAATTATACACTTAATTGCACTAAACTGCAATTAAGGGAACGTAGAGAAAGAAAATAACAAAGTAACAGAAGAAACATAAAAAAATCAGGATCCCATTTCTTAACAAGCCACAAATAGCAAATTTTTAAAACCGTGCATTGAAATAAAAGATGCTAGAAGCCCACAAAAGCGCCAAAGAGTTCAAAAGTAACAGTAATATTTAAAAAAAAAAAAAAAAAAAACAGGTTAGGGCCTATTCTATGTGCTTAAAATCAGCAGATCAAACATTTCCTTTTAAAGCTAAATATGTTTCAAGGTGTTCTTGTTTGATTCTGACTTCTGCTTTTAGCCTATTGAAATGAAAAATGTTCATTTTTATACAAGTGCTTCATGCTTTTTAAAACTTTTAAAAGAAGAAATGCTTTCAATGCTTAGAACAGCATTTTCAACAACCAGTTTTAACATAATCATCTTATAAAAGCTGGCCCTGCGAAGATAAGCAATTCAATCTGCCACATAAAAAAAAATTAGATGAAGCTGCAATGCTTTTTGGCTACATGCTTTATCCTTACTTTTCTGAAAACTTTAATTGAGGAGAACCTATAAAACAAATAAAATAGATCCTAAAATAATGTAATCATTACCTGTTGTATGATGTAATCTGCTTGTTCTTTAGCATAATAATGCTCTGACGGATGAAGTTTTCCAATTATAGGCAGCAATTCCACATCAGACAAGAACCTGCAGCATATTTTTGAGGTTATAGACTACTAATGGAAGCCTTCAATGAAAGAAAACCACATTACAACTCTTCACAGGGAATTTAGATCATCACCCATCGCCATCCTTGTCAAGCTGGGCAAACAACTTCCTAGCCGGGGCTTCTCGCGAGTCATCAGAGTCATGTTTGGAACTACGATCCTCTTCATCATAGTTCCTTACCATGTCAAAAAAACCATGGGAAAACTCTTTGAAGCTGACCTTACCATCTTTATCAGTATCTCTTTCTCTGAAATAGTTAAAGAAGGGAGAGAGGAACGGTCAGTTAAAGTAAGATAATAGTTACAATATCACTGAAACAGAATCTACTAACTAAGCAGGAAAACAAAAAGTAACCAGTTCAAGAAATTAAAGAACATTTCTTAAAATTAGGCAGGAGGAGAAACTAAAAATTATCGTAAACCTGAAATGGCAGGTGTAAGAATACCATCACCGATCACCATACAAGCACCTGAAATGGCTATTATTCTATTATCTTAATAATGAATGGCGGGTTAATTTAAAAACCCAACAATAAACCAGTAGTCACAACATTTATCACAAATATCATATGCATATATTCACATTTCCATACTTCTAAACTTACTTGCTGGAATTGTTGGTGATGGCACAAATGCTGGTGAGCCATCGAACTGTGGTGAAGGAAAGGGGGGGCGAGATGAAGGAATTAAATGCCATCTACCTAGCAGGTAAAAAGAAAGATAAAATAAATATTCTCTCTTTCGTTTTCTCTGGAATTAGACAGAAATGGAAATTGTTTGAGTCTTGCAAGAGAGTAAGGCCATTGCACTACAACATTTCCCTAGAGCAAAGCAATAGAAGAGGTTATTTTCGATTTAACTCACTTTTCGCTAGATTTTTTATGAGGATGATGATGATATGCTCCAGGTCGAGGAGAAAGTTTGCCAAATCTGTTTCTTTTCCAGTGATTATCATGGAATGAGGCTGATGGTGAAGAAGCAGAACCATTTATCTGTTTCCTGAAAGGATGTCCGGTAGAGAGTGCAATTGAGTATTTGTGCTCATTGGCGACTGCAAAATGAAACATAGCATCAAATTGTTTTCCCTTTTCTTGAGTTAATGATGAAAAATGCAGGATCTATTTTGTAATATGTTGATAAGTATATATGTATAGCGGAATGCTTTGGAATGAGCTGCCGAAGTAAAGAACTTCGCGACTATTTTGGCTATTGATGGGAGGAATTGATGTTGGATTAAGACAAGAATCTATAACATTGCATCATTACTTTGCCATGTAACTAACTCATTTAGAAATATCCATGAACACACATGCCAGCGTGGTTTGCAGCTAAATGTAGAATTTTGTATTTTCTTGTCCACTACACGAAAACAAACTTATTAATCTATCAATGATACTCCAAGTATGATTAGAATTGACTCAAAAACAAACATCATCTGAGATACTGCGCAAATTCAGGAGAAAATATACTCAACAAAAAGGGAACCATTACCTACAGATCCTTGAACTTGAAATGCACTGACAACTATTAAAATATTCAGCAACGCGAAAGCCAAAAGCATCGCCATTTCTGATTGCCCTCGAGAATTGAACAAAGCTCAAACATCAAGATCCTTCTTTTTTTTCACCGAATAAGTTCAGAGTTTAAAGGGGAAAAAATAATTAGTTAAACAGTGCTCCTCTTGCTTGGAATAGAAGATTATCATATATAAAAACAAAGATCACTATTTAAAGAAACAGCCCGTAGAAATTCCGTCCTTGATTTAAACCATGAAACCATCCATGTATTGAAACTCGTTTGATTACTGAAGTTTGCAAGGACACATAGCAAATTTAACTGCAAATTCTAGAAAAGTAAGAAAAGTACCCACGGGGTTGAGCCAGAAGATTTAATTTACCAGTCAGAGCTTGTAAGTTCTGCTCAATTTCACGGCAGGCCATGACTGCTTCAATAGCATGAACTCTGACATGTTGCTGGAGCTGTTCTTTAAAGGAGCACAAAACTAACAAATACTGTCCCTGTTGCATTTAAACCTCAAAACCCACAATTAATTTATTTCTGGGCACCAAATAAACATGAGAAAAGACAAGATTTTTATGGGGGGACAAAACAAAACAAAAAGGTAAGATTTTTATTGGAAAAAAAAATCCCATAAACCAGAACAGTAGAAAGACCCATCAAACACAAACTTACCAAGAAATTATCAAGTTCCTGCCTTTCATGGGGTGATAAAGGATGAGAAAGATGATGCTGCTGTGTACCATAATACCTCAAAAGATGGTGAGACTGGGAGAGCTGAGCATCGATAAGGGGAGTTGTTCTTTAAATGAGCACAAAGCTAACAAGTACTATCCCTGTTGCATTTAAACATCAAAACCCACAATTAATTCATTTTTGGGCAGCAAATAAACATGAAAAAAGATAAGTTTTTTATGGGGGGACAAAACAAAACAAAAAGGTAAGTTTTTTATTGGAAAAAAATATCCCATATACCAGAAGAGCAGAAAGAACCATCAAATAAAAACTTACCAAGAAATAATCAAGTTATTGCCTTTCATGGGGTTATAAAGGATGAGAAAGATGATGCTGCTGTGTAGCATAAGACCTCAAAAGATGCTGAGACTGGGAGAGCTGAGCATCAATAAGGGGCAACTGATCAATAGGAGTTGCTACACGAAGGCATGCTACATGGGCTGAAAGTAGTTGCTCATGTAAAGGATAAGTGGCAATCTCAGCCTTAAGTTGTATATTTTGTTCATCCGATATTGCCACAGAAACTTCGTGTGTGCAAAAAAAGGGGTGAGCGGCAGCAAGCAATGAGAGGAAACCCTAATGAGAAAGTAGAGAGAGCAGAGAGAAAGGAGGTGGTAGCAAAAACTTTTTCTCCTCGGGATAAGCAGAATCTATTATGACAAGAGAAGAGTGGTGAGATGCGTTTGGTAGTGGAGAAGCGGTAAGAGGTGACTGGTGAGAGATGAGGGAGAGGTGAGCGGCGAGAGATGACAGATGACAGATGAGGGAAGTTGGCGAATTCAATTCGGCGGAGCAGGGGTCGCGTATTAGCCAGGGACACTTGCAAAACGACGTCGTTTTGCAAGTAGGAGGACGGTCCCTTGAAGATCGCACGTGACCGAAGCTTGGGAAGCATGTGTCGTGGTCGTCCTCGCTTGGTGCTTATAGGTTTATTGTTAATAAGTAGAAAGGATAAGTGGAAAATCAACAAAAGTAGATCCAATCAACAAAAAACCTACTAGCAATGAAACAAGAAAAAGAAAAAGAACAAAACAAAAGGTTTATGTAGCCTTCAAAAGATAATCCCCATCCACAAAAATATTCAAGTTGAAAAATCCTCCAACAAGTTTGATCATTGTTCAGGTTCTCAAGTAGCATGATTTAATTTACCCCCAAAACAGTTAGTATGGTACTAATTAGAAGAAGATGAACTGTTGTGCCCCTTTTCAAGAACATGGACGGCTTGCTTCATTGCATGAACTGCCATCTTCTTCGCCTGTCCCAAAAGGAAATTCCAGAGACTATGAGACATAAATATTACAATATCTTAAATAATACAAGTGGAAAAGATCAATAGTAGATGCACCGAAAAAACACAGTTGATCCAATGGCAATGGCAATGGCAATGACAATGTAAGGAAATATTCAAACATCAGAAAGAACCTGAAAAAAGGGGCTAGTATTGATTCATTATACCTCCAATTTGTCTTCCTTGTTCATATGATCTTTAGGAAGTCGACGAAATTCTTCAGTCATGCGAATGCACTCACCAAGATCAGGTGAAACAAAGTCAAGGGCAACTTTTATGCATGACTGGAGAAACAAAAAATGAAAAATAAGTATTAGCAGAATAATAGTTTTTTTAATCTAAGATGGAAAATAATCGAATTGAAATGTTTTTCCTTCAAAAATAACAAAGCAAATTGTATACATGCAAAACACAACTCTATACAAGCTGCCAAATGATGAGAGGATGCAGACTTAATAACCTAAACATACGTGTGGTGCTAAAAAACACCAAAAGCAAATATTTGATTGTGAATCATTTGCCAAATGTCCAAGGAGCATAGATAGATGCAAGATAGAGCATCATGCAAGGCGAAAAGGGATTCATCATCTTTGTAATGAGGAAATTAAACTTTGGAAAAGATAGAGAAAATGATTTAAGAAAGTAGCAGACATGTTCAATTGTGTCCTGCAAGCAAAAGAAAATGAGATAGTCTAACGAATGGCTTTACCTTCAAATTTCTGACTTGATGGGGGCAGCCTGCAGGTATAAAAACTGCATCCCCTAGCTTTTGAACAAAAGTCCATGGTTCGATGCCTACAGAATCAAATACACATATAACTGAAACTAAATGTGCAGCAAAACTAACTAGATCCACATAGTTGTGCAGGAAAACTAACCATATTCCTCCTTGAGCCTCCTCTTATGTTCCATAGTTAAGTACATAATTTGATCATGAATTGGATGAACCACCTGAAATATGATAAGTATGATATAAACAGGTAAGGGGGTATGACAAACATTATTCTATCTCACTTTAGCTCCGAAGTCATGAAACTGTAAAGCAAGTTCAATTCCAAACTAACATTCTCAAGACAAAAAAGAATTAGTCACTACCCGTTCCAGTGGCCGGCAGTAGATATGTCTGAATTCCTTAAAAGTGTTTCAAGAGATATTTTTCCAATTTAGGCACATCTTCCCTCCTCCATATGTCCCATAGAGCACCGCTATCCGCGTCTGCATACCCTTCGATACTCCTTGTCATGTCTTGAACTAATTCCTCCCTCTTCATTTCATCCAATTTTCCCTCTATACTCAAACCATTACATCCACCAGTACTTTGCGTACGAAACTTTGCAATCTCAGCATCATCAATAATCTCCACTTTAGAAGATTTTGCAATTTTTTCGTCAACAGCTTTTGCATCATCAGATTATTTTGGCCTCTGTTTCGAACTTTATTCACTACTCTGTTTTCTTGTCTCCTCTTCCTTTTACCACATCCCTTCACTACATTTCCATTGACCGTAGTTTCATTACTGGAAAATTCATCATCAAATGAATAACTGCTTTCATTCTCAGCAATATCGCCTAGCTCTCCCTTCATTTCCACCTTGTCAAGCACAGAATGTGAGCCTCCCTCAAACTGATCAGATACTTTGAGGTAATTGGTTTCAAACTTTGCGTCCAATCCATTGAACAACTTCATCTGTGAAGACATTGAATCACGAATTCTAGATATTTTCTCTTCAACTATCTCCTGCATCTGAAATATATGATGGGGCATGTTTCCATCTCTGCAAAGCTCCAATTCATCCTGCAGCAAATGTCTCAATTTCAACTCTTCTATTTTTGAAAGTTGCTGAGGGGATAGAGCAACCGCTTCTGTATGAGCCAACACATTAACCTGAAATCGACATCGAAACACTGTTAGGATAAAGAAAAGATCATGAAGCATGCTACAACACAACAAGACCAAAAATGCAGCAAGATCCATCCTACTGTTTCTATTTCTCTAGATATCCTGAGCTGTCCTCAAGAACAGCAATATTTACATCATGAAATGCATTAAATGCGTCTTAAATAAAGAGCAAATCATTTCTCAGAAGGATCAACATTGTACATTATAGAAGCACATGAACTATCATTTTAAATAAGTAACATTTGCCTTCTTCACTTGAAAACTTTTTGCCATACAATCCTCTACTTTCAACTTTACTTACTGACTCCAAAAATAAAATTGGAAAAGGCAGCTATTCACTTTTAGAAGCCTCTGATTGAATAATCTTACTTTCAAATTCAACTTTTTAAGTTTCAATCTATTTCACTGAAGCCGTTTCTTACAAACTTTTTGCAGTGAGAAAATACTTCTGATTTCTTACTCTCGATTTAGACTCAAATGACAAGTGCTACTACAGAAAAATGGATGTCAAGAGAAAGTAAAGACACTAAACATACAAGTCAATATGGAATTCAATCTCGCAGATGAGTATAACTGAAGAACATAGCAGAAGACAACAATATTATTACAAACCATACCGCATCAGACATATCACAGTAAAGTTTGGTAACAGTCTCCACATCCAAGTTCCTGTGCAACTCCATAAGCAATATATGTTTTGGGTCCCATGTCTGACTTCAAAGACTTCTGTGGGAGTTACACATCTAGGTTCAAATAGCCGATTTTAGGATGAGTATACACCTTAAACTGCAAGCAATTAATTAACTCAGAATTATGACAAATAAACTAGATGGTGGCCAATCTTTCAACTTTACTATCTCTGGCCAATTATACTTGTCAAATCGACCCTCAGAATAACCTTGAAATAACTGGTGGACATTAATACCAATCTGCAAATAAATGTACAGACAAATGAGAAAAAAATTTCTGAGAAACTATCATATAGCTGCAAAGAGTACTTCAACCAAACAGAAAACAGGTCTCAGAGAGGTCTTAATTATCAAGATAATGGTTTATAAGAACTTAGAATAACATTTAGGATGAACAAGCATTCAACTAAAGCAAGGTGGAGACATCAAAAACATCTCAAAAGGCACAAGAGTGAATAGAACTCCCCTCTGCCATCTAAGAAAAACATAGTCACCATGAAATGATAATAAAAAGTCCATTGTACAAAAAAAGGCCAAGGTACAGGAAGAGCTTCCAAAATCAAATAGGGGCTGTTAGATCCTGTATTTTAAATAGGATAGCATTTTCTTACTTGAACATGTACAATCCGGAGAATTGTCTAAAATGAACCAAAAGGGTTACAATATAAAAGATCATATATTTGTTAAGCAGAAAGAATAATAAGCTGACCTTGCACCAATCTAAGCAATTTATTGCATCCACACCCAAAAGAAGGGGATGATTAACATTTTTAATCAGGCGACAAGCACGCCACATAACCATTGGTTCCCAACTCAGATCCAATGTAGTCTGAAGCACATTCCTGACAATGACAGTTTCTCCTTTCATCCAATGCAATTGGAAATGCTTCTCACCCTTTGCTTGAATTTCTACCGCATTCGGACAGTACAAAAAGTTGTCTCCAGAATCCCCTCGAGAAGCTGCTTTGCGTAAGCACTGCTAACATTGGTTTCATTGGCAGTTTTAAAACATGAACAGCACTCCTTAGATACTTTTGGAGCATCCTCAAGCTTGTATTTCCGGGCCAATTCTTCTGCTTTTTCATACAATTCTGAGACATAATTCTATGGAACTATGCATCTCAGTTCCAAAAACCCTTGGCCGCAACCACCCATTCCTTTGGGTGGGCAGGGAATTGTACCATTTTCCCCAGCTTCCCTTTTGCATGCTAACTTCTACTTATTCTTAGAATTATTTTTTCCAGTTGCAGTGATAGTCGTCTTCTTATCAGTTTTAGTTTTAGCTCGTGTAGTACGTTTTCCCCGCATTTTTGAACTCATTAAACATCCCTCCAAACCATGCAAGCATTCTAGTCCAGGGTCAATAAACTCCATGGTCCTCTCCTCATCACTCCCATGCAGACAGCCATCCTTAAGTTCTTGACAGCAACGAAGACAAAGGTCATATTTGCAAATGGAGCAGCTTCGATGATAATCAAAAATAGAAGTTTTGCAGTTGTCGCTGCACAACAAGAAATTAAACATCATTCCATCTTTCAATATGAATTTGTAATAAGAAGCTCAAGAACCTACCAATAAGCCCTCTGATCAACAAGGCAATTTGCTTTTTGTACCTTGATCGCTGACACAGGAAAGGCTGCAAAATAACGTTACTACATTACATACTTGAAGCAGTTTGCCGTTCAAGTTTATACATTTTCCCTATGCTCTCAAACAATAAGACAATCAACAAACCTTTGGAATGAACAAAAGAAAAGTTGACAGAAAGGAATGGAACACAAAAGGAATATAAACATCAGATGGCTATAAATAGAGAAAATTTCTCAGGACAAGATATACATTGTTCAATACAGTAAATCATGATGCTCTGGAGCTACATAGAGGGAAAGTTCAGAAGTTGGGCCTAATGAGCTTTAAGCACCATATCTATAGTTTTGACAAAGAGTAACACTAGTACTTCAGAAGTACCTTATCTCACACAAGCATTGATCTAATGAATTCAATTAAGCCATCTAAATTACAATAAGATGAACCACCATCACTGATAGCCTTTCTTGCCAAGTGTGCCATATGATCTGCCTTCTTCAAGAACTCATCCTTTCTTACTTCCATTAAGTCCCTAACCATATTCTCCACAATGACTCTATCACAGGTATCTTTCATATCCAATCCAAGCTTCCAAACTGCACCTACAAACCTACTATTGATCATTTGGTCTGCAAAATAAGGCCAACAAATCATTGGCACTCCAGCAAATATGCTCTCCAAGGTTGAATTCCATCCACTATGAGTCAAAAAACCACCTGTTGCTGGATGTGCAAGGACTTCTTCCTGAGGTGCCCATGCCACCATGTATCCTCTAGCCTTTGTACCTTCCTCTAACTGAACAGGAATTTGACTCTCCCCATCTTTTCCAATGATAGAATCAGGTCTCATAACCCACAGAAATCTCTGGCCACTGTTCACCAAACCATACCAAAACTCCAAAAGCTCATCCTTAGTCATTAGGGTAACACTTCCAAAGCTGACATATATCACCGATTTCTGAGGCTGTGAGTTCAGCCACTCCATACAACTCCTGTCTTCCTCCCAAAAACTCCCAGAATGGCTCATTGGCTGCTCTGTTGTGGATCGCTTCGCCATGACCCGGGCTTTGAGATGGGCATGGAGAGGACCAATTGAAAACAAACGAGGAATGTGTTTCCTTATCTGATTGAGTACTGGCCCTTCCAAGTTTTCAAATGTGTTCAGTATAAGAGCTGTAGCTTTAGTACTTTTTCTAGTCTCAGTTCTGATGGTTTGAAAACCTGGATCATTCACATCATCAACCCGGAAAAATCCTGGTAGGTCACGCCTCCTTAGAAATCCTTCCATACCTGGCACACTCGTTACCAACAAATCTAGCTCTTCTCGATTTCTATAGCTAATTTTATCTTCACCTTTTCCTGCAAACATAGTTGTACAAGATTCTTGTCAAAAACAGAATGCAGATAACCTTTTCCTTTTCTTTTGTTCATCTTTGGAACTAGAGTTGAATTTAAATTCTACTTATTCCAAGTCACTCAAATTCTACTTATTTGCCAAACAAGCGCAATTTACATGTAATTCATTTGAATATCAAATGCATTAGTTGGATTGGAACAATTCTTTTAGAACCAAGAAATTGAATTCTGTTAACATAAAGTTCAGGACCTTCAGATAACAACCCAACAAAGAATTTCACCAAAATGGAGTTCAATCTATTTTTAACCGCCAATGCTAATACTGATATTCATTCAGGAAACAAGAAGAGAACTAGTAAAAATGCCAAGTATATAATGCAAATCCCACTAAATGGATCCAAAGAAAATTCATTACCTCTATGTAATGCAGATTATGAAAGAAAATTTGCTCATCATCGAGACTAATGAATGCAAACTCAACACAAAAATGGTGCAGTGCTCAAGCACAATTGTTCCCATCCCCCTCACAGGAAAAAGGAAAAAAAAACAGTTAAATTGTAATCATTTTCATTTGCTTCCAACCTATAACCACCTCAGCTTTAAATTTTGTTTTACAAATTTTGCCAAAAATTAGGCATTAAAAATTGTTGGAAAAATACAGTCAAACCAAAATGCTCAAACAAAGTAATCAGAGATCCCTAAGAAAATCTGCAACCCAAAAATTCATGGCAGTGTGTTAAAAATTTAGAGAAGAAAGATTGATATTGCAGCATATAAACTTGAAATTACAATAAAAGTAAATTGAAAATTACCGTATAAGATTGACTATTTAAAATAATAACTAAATATTTTTCTTAAAAAAATAATTATACCTCTAAGAGGAACTTCAGCAGCATCAATAACATCTTGAATGCAAAAATTAGCCCAAAAAGAACATGCCCCAACCGTCCTAAAATAAATATACGGAATCCCCATTTCTTCCGCGACAACCGCAGCAAAACTCAAAACTCCATCCACAATTAGACACGTCACAGCCCTTCTTTTCACTTTAACAACAAACCCATCGTCATCAGCGTCGAAATCTCCGTCATTGTACTTGTTGTCCTTACTGAGCCGATCAGTTGAAACCAACAAATCCCTGAACTGGGATTCCCCCACAACCTTCAAACTCATCATGATTTCTATACTTCGTTCCCCTGCACGGGGATGCTCGTCCGGAAGCCCGTCTGAGATGGTGGCGAATCGGAAACCGGTGTAACGGGAAAACCGGGATTTAACGTCGGCGTGACGGAGGAGACGGCAGTGAGTGTAGTTTGAGAGGAGGACGGTGACGTGGAGGCCCGAAATGCAGAAGAGTTCGGCGAGCTTTAGCATGGAATTTACATGGCCTTGCATGGGAAGTGGGAAGATTAGTACGTGCGGCGGTAGCGTGTCTTCCTCCGCCGCCGATGATGGTAGCGCTGCTGGGGTGTTTTGTTGGTGGGCCATAATGAAGTGTTAGTGTGCGTAGTGTTTTTGATTGATTGATTTTGATTGAGAGGATTTGGGGCGACGGATAATAGGGGTGAGAAAAAAAAAACCTCTAAATCGGTTTTTTGGATTTGAAAATTTTGAATTTGATTAATCAAACAAATCCAATTCATTATTGGTTCGATTTTCGGTTTTCGATTTTCTATTTCAATAGAATAACTAAATTCATTATGACTAGATAAGGATTTCTGTACCGCTTTCAGTTGCGATTCCGTCTCAGTTTCGCTTCTTATTTTGGATGCGATTTTGTTCCAATTCCGGGTTTTTTCAATTTTTAGTTTCAAATTTCGATTTTAATCCCACTTTTAAATTTGATTTATATTGAAATAATGATTAAACTATTAATTGAAACTCAAATAATACAACATAATAATATAATTAGAATAATAATAGTTACAATTGAACTTAATTAATATATAGTTTTTAGATAATAGAACTAAGAAGAATTAGATAAGTAAGATTCAAAGATATAAAAATAATAAAAATATTGAAAGAATAATTGAATATTTGAATTATTAATTAGAATTCAACTAGTATAATATAATAGCATAATTAGAATAGTAGTTAAAATTAAACTAATATATGAATTTTTTAAAATAATAGAATTATGAAGATTAGATAAGTGAGAAAGAAATATATAGAAAGAATAAGAGTATTGAGAGAATGATCGAACTATTAATTGGATTTCAAATAGTATATTAGCATAGTAGAATAATAGAATTAGGATAATATAAATTCGAAAATTAAGTTGATACATAATATAATTGGATTAATAGTGAAAATTGAACTAATATATGGAGGTTTTAGAAAAATAGAATTATGAAGGATTACATAAGTAATAAAGAAAAATATATAAATGGTAAGAGTATTGAAAGAATGATTGAACTATTAATTGGAATTCAAATAGTATATTAGTGTAATATAATAATATAATTAAAAAAATTGATACCCTAAACCCTAAACTATAAACGCTAAAATTTAAAATATAAATATTAGAAAACTAAGAAATAATATTAGAAAAAGAATTATGTGATGAAAATGAAGATGTATAGAAATATTTATAGAATTATAAAAATGAAAAAAAAATTTGACCGGTTCCAGTTCCAAAAAATCAGGAACCGTAACCGAACCATCCATAGACGGTTTGGTTACGATTTCGATTTTGTGGGGCCCAGTTCCAGTTCCGAAACTGCCGAAATGGCCATCTCTACTAACCAGGCACACCCTTAATCTTGATTTTGTCTTATTTTGTTTGTCAATAAAATCAAATTTATAATTATTAAGCCCTAACCCAAACGTGAGTAAACCCTACCACATGAATTTAATTGTTATTTTAGTGAAACGACATCGTTTTAAGTATTGAACAATATATTGTAAAGTGGGGTGTGTCATTATTGTGGTGAAACATTAAAAATTTTTTAGGTGATACTAAATAATTGATGCCTGACAAAAGTGCTTATCAGGATAATTCTGATAAACCTTAAACTGTTTAATCATTAGTAGTGATTTTTGCTAATTCATTGACTTCTCCCTATCATTTTCAACAATTAATTTGGTGTTGTAGGTATAGAGAAATTGTATCAGAATTAAAATTATATTTTCATCAATTGTCTCTAATATCATTATTGATTTTCTTTAATTTGAAAATAGTTAAATAAATTAATTGTTGTAATTAAAACTATAAGGGGCAAGTGAAGAACAAAGCAATATTAATTACATTTATCATCATTTTGATTTGTCTAAATTATGAATCGGACTTTGTGATTTCGAAAAATTACGTATATGGTGAAAGACAAAAAAAAAGGAAAATCTATCAAAAAAATTAAAGAAACATGAGGATATATCAAATATTGACAAGAAAGATCATCGGGTGGGAATAAACAAAGCCTAACATTTTTCCTTTTTTGTTTAACCTACCAATACTTTCTCCCCTTACCAAATCTTCATTGTCATCTCCTCACATTCTGAAACTAATTTCAAAAGGTTTTATATTATTTTTGCATTGACTGAAGAAAAGAAAGACATTATGGTTGTTTGAAGCGTATGACATATTATATTCATGTGGCAGCGGTTCTCAAATCATTGGAAAAAATGTCAACTTTTTAAACCGATCATGTGACATGTGTTGCATGGTTATTTATAAGTGATTAAACTCAAAAAAGGTCCTATTCACATGCATGTATATACACCCATATATATGTCATGATTCTAAATGGTAAGATATGAGATTTAAATCCCATATTAAAAATATAAGATTTTGATATAAGGTTATATGACTTTGGACTTTTCTATTTCATTATCTAGTTTTTTAAGTGGTTTTTTGTGCAAATTTTATTCAATTGGTATCATAGATTTCTACACCTCCCTCAGCTAGAATTGTGTGGTGCCGTGCTGATGGAAAAATCGATATTGCAATGATGGAAAAGTAAGTGTTGCAGTGTTCGCTCAGTACTAAATTGGCATTGCAATGTTCGCCTGATATTAGATGCTGACAAAAATCTAGTTAAAAATAGTCTACAAATATTCATCGAATCGTTTATTTATTTTTTAGTTTGTATTTGAATTATTTTTTCTTTTGTATTTAAGTCAATTTTTCGTTTATATTTGAATTTTTTTTAAATTCAAAAGTCACTTTTAAAATCCATACAAAAAACTTCCTTTGAAGAAGGAAGTTTGAATGTATAGAAAATATTAATTGTATATTTTACCAAATAATTTAGATTTCAGCCTTAATATATATTGTCATTTTATTCAATCTTAAAAACAAATTTAAAGTGAAAATGGCAACATTAGAGACATATAATCATGTTTTCTAGTGAAACAACTATTTCACTATTTAAATATATGTTACATAAATGAATGAGAAAAGTGAATTCTTTACGGCTGAAGAATAACAAAGGAAAGTACTAAAAAATAGAAGAAAAAAAAAAGAGATCTTTAGTGAAAATGTACATTTCTCAAAATATATATGTGCAAATTATAATTTTCAAATTTCTTATTAATTATTATCAAATATTATAACTTAATTTAGTGAATTGTCCATATTTTAAAAAATAGCATAATTTGAAAATGAAAAACAAAATTTAGATTTAATCATACTTTACCCCCCTTAAACTTTGCAGAGAATATTTCTTATGAGGGAAAAAATAAAATTTAGATTTAATCACACTTTATCCCCTTAAACGTTGCATAAAATATTTCTTGTGAGGGATATTTTAAGGCAATGTCCCCTCTATTCGTGTTTACCAATCTACATGGTAATAAAATGTATATGCTTTAATTGAGTGTATATTTATAGATGATTTCTTTGTTTCATTAAGAAATTTTTGCAAACACTACTTGATAGACTTTAGGAAATTATATTTTAGGAAATTATATTTTAGGAAATTATATTGTAATAAGTTGTAATGAATGGAAACCTTGGGAAAACACATTAGAATTGTATTACAGTATAAAACACTGCTCTATAGACATAGACTTAAGGAAATTATATTATAATAGGAAAACAATAGTCGAAATATGTTAAAATATTAGCTTGTTGATATATATATATATATATATATATATAAAACTTTTTGTTTCTTGAGTTCTGGACAGAGATTAAGTAGATCTACTAAATTGCAATATGAATTCCTTACTGTAACTCGTTACCATACCAGATTAGATATGGTACCCTCAACACAATCCTTTTCGCCTTTCATTCTCCACACGGCTTCAGATCCATGTTAGTAAACAACAGGAACCAAATTACAATTCAAATTCATCCTGCAAGTTAGCAGATCTGCAAGATCTATATAAAGAAAATTAGTACGTAGCGTTGTTATACCAAGTCTACGGAGATAAAATCTCCTTTTCTTCTGACAGACATGGTTTCGAGCCGATATACTAATCTGCCCATGAAATAAGTCTCGAGAGAGGAAATTAAAATTACAGAAAAGAAAGTGGGACGCAGTAGGACTGCTAGCTCCACTGAGTTAGATCAGTGTTAAGTTAGATACTTTAAACAAGAATACATAAAAGTAAAGATCATAAAATAAAGAACATAAAATAAAATATAGATCTAAAAGAAAGAAGATATGAAATTAAACATATGTATATAATTAGCAAATTACAGTCTCATAGATTAAGGATCTTACACAAGATCACTCCTTAATCAAGCTAAGGTATCCAAGCAAAGGTTCCTTGCAAAGGTTCCAAAGCTTAGGAAAGTTTGAAGATACAAGAAAGAAAACAAAAGAAATGTGTGAAGTAAAGAAAGAAAGAAAGAAGAAGAGATCTTTCTTCTTAGAGAGAGAATTTTTAGAATTCAAGAGAAGGGAATTCTTAAGTCTGCCCCTATTCCCGAAGTGGGGGTATTTATAAGAGATTTTTTTTTAATATTAATCAATATTTGGTCAATACTTGGTCTTACTATTACAATCAATTGTCATGGTATTTGTGAAAATATTCCATAACAATCATCTTCATTTTGGTCTGTGTCAATTAGCAAGTCTTCCTCGTATGTCCCCGAGATTAGGCTTGCTTGAGTTGGGCCAGTGCTAAAGGTACTGGGCTCACTCTGCTTGAGTTGGGCTAATAAATTCTCCAATTGCTGAACATAATCTTCTTTATTGGAGATGGCTGCCAGTTTTGATGCTGTGAGTGCCTTTTGCTGAAGAAATTGGCACATTCTTGGATCTGTTGGTGGTAAAAATTTGGGATTCTTTTGAAACCATGCATCAATCTGCTTGGGATGAATACAGTCAATATTAAATTCCTTCTACCACTTTGTATATCCTTGCCGAATTAGAAGTGGAGGAAATTTATCATTTTGTTTAGAAAATTCAAACTTCTAAGCATAAAACCAAGATAATGAAAAGATTGAGTAGAAATGCAGTAATATAGATACATGCACTTCTGTTGTTCTAAATTTTTCTGAAAAAATTTGTAGTCCCAACTGAACTTCTGCTGGCAAAATTTGCTGGTTTGGTCCAAAGCAATTCCACCATTGAACAAACCAAATTGAAAAATGGTATTTTGTTCCTCTTTTGAAGTAAAAGAACTATGAATGTTTGTTTACTTTGTTCTGTGTAGAAAAAGTATTAAACTATGCTTGTCTGTAATCTCAGTAAGTGAATCCTGGGGGAGAAAAAGCTTGGGAAAATTTTTTAAGAGTGTTTAGATTAGTTCCCCAATCATAAGGCTTAAGGATTTTTAAAATTTGAGCTGTTGAATGGGTAACTAAATTTTTATCCTCCTTGTCAAAATATTGCTTAAGAGCAATAGACTCAGTATCTATGAGAATAAATTCATTAAATTTTTGGGTTATGTTTGGAGTAGGTGGGATAAAATTTGAAAGTTTTGGGAGTATTATTTTTGCAACATCGCCAAGGTTGTTTACAAAAAAGTCTTGCTCTGTTTGGCAAATCGAAACATAATTTTGATTTTTATAATACTCCAAGTTTGAAGATTTTTTCTTGAAAACATTTGTTTGAGTTAAAATTTGTTTTGAAATTGTGGACCTAGATGCTACCACATTCGAATAATTCGTAGGGCTTGCAACCACTACTGGAGTTTGTGTATTTTTCAAATTAGTAGGGTTTAAAACCACTACTGAAGTTTGGGTATTTTTCAAATTAGTATGGCTTGATGCCACTACTGGAGTTTGAGGGGATTTCACAAGTTGAAATCCTACTAATGAGGCCCATTGCTGGATAGATTCAAATTGGGCTTTTTGTACATGGGCTTTTTCATCTTCTTCCACAATGTCTGCCCAAACTTTGAGGCTTAAAATTGAAATAGGTAAGTTTGCAGTTTCTGTTTTTAATGCTTCAAGTTGAAGAGAACTCAAAGCATAGTCTTTGGGCTGCTTTCCTGTAGATTGGTTCGAAGGTGGTTGTTTGTTTGAAGGCGAAGCTTCACTTTGTTTGGTTTGAATTTGTATGATGCTTTTAGGCATCGGTGGTAATTCTTCCTTCTTTTTCCTTGGAGGCATTACCTACCCTGCAAAAATTCACGAGTCAAAAAGTCAGGTAAAGAATTATTTTCTCCTTTAATATAATCAATATCAAAATCAAAAACAGATAAAATAGCTTGCCATCTTGCAAAAATCTATTTAGAAGCAAGATTTTTAACATCCTTTTGCAAAACATCTTTTGCAGATTTACAGTCTACTCTAACAAGAAATTTCTGGTTAAGCATATCAGATTGAAATTTTGAAATACATAAAACAATGGCTAAAATTTCTTTTTTTGATTGTGGAATAGTTCTGTTGGGCACTATTCCAATGTTTAGAAGTAAAGGCAACAACTCTTTCTTTGTTGTCTTGTACTTGTTTAAGTATTCCGCCATAACCAGATCAGATGCATCTGTTTCAATGATCTTTGAAAGAGGTTTGGCAGATTTAGACAAGGCAAAGCCTTGACTTGGGTTTTTACCCTCTTTACCGCCTCGGTATGGATATTAGTCCATGGTGGAGGTGATTTCTTTAACCTGTCATGCAAAGATTTGATAATATTAGCTAATTCAGGAATAAAATCAACTATATAATTCAATCATCCTAAAAACCTCTGCAGCTGTTATTTTTCTAGGATCTGATCAGGAAACCAATCCGCAAACTGGATAGATCGTTCTATTGGAATGATTGTGCCTAAATGGATATAATGTCCTAAAAAACTTATTCTAGTTTGGAACAGACTAATCTTTTTCTTAGACACAACTAGACCATTATTCTTAACAACCTATAAAAAGATATTAAGATGTTTAAAATGTTGGTCTAAGTTGTTTGAAAACATTAATACATCATCTATGTAAACAATAGTAAAGTTTGAATAGGGATTAAAAATATCATTCATAATCCTTTGAAATTCTGATGGAGCATTTTTTAAACCAAAAGGCATTACGTTCCATTCATAGTGTCCAAATGTTACTGTAAAAGCTGTTTTATACCTGTCAGATGGATTAATCTGAATTTGCCAAAATCCAGATTTCATGTCAAATTTAGAAAATACCTTTGCCACATTGAGCCTTTGCAAAAGATCTTTTTTGTTAGGAATTGGATACCTGATCCATTATAGGGCTTCGTTTAAAGTCTTATAATTTATTACCAATCTGAGCACTACTCTTTCTATTTCTGAACTTTTGTTTACATAGAATGCTGGGCAACTCCAGGGAGATTGGCTTGGCCTAATAATCTGCTTTTTCAAGAGATCATTAATTTATGTTTTGCAGTGTTCCAGGAGATCCTGATTCATCTGGATTGGTCTGGCTTTTCTTGGAATGTCTTTCTCCTTATAATCCTTTTCATAGGGAAGATAAACAGTATGTTGCTTTCTTTTCCAGAAAGCAGTTGGCACTTCCGCACAAACTTGCTGCTCAATTTTCTCTTGTAACTTCTTGATTCTATTTTGAATCATTAGTTGAGCCAATTGTGCCTCGTTCCTTTTGTATTCAATTTCTACTTTCAAGAAATTAATTCGTTTGATCTTATTAGACAAATGGTTCAGCTCCTTGTGTACTGAATGCCTGGTAAAAGGAAGAAGAACATCTTTTCCAATATTTTGTGGTAGAATTCCTTCAAATGTTATTATATAAGGCATCAATTGTATAATAAAATCTGTACCCAAGATAACTGGATAAGTAAGATTTTTTGCCAATAAAAATGATACCTTCACCGTTGCTGAAGAAAATTTTATCTCAACATCAGTAAGTTTGTAGGAGATGTTGAGTTTAGACCTATTTGCTGAACGAAGTCCTTCTTTCGTTTTTTCAAAGAACTTTGATGGGATAATTCCTTCATCAATACAGCTAAGATCAGCTCATGTGTCCCATAATGCTGCTGATTCCAGTACAAAATTGTTTTGTACAACCAATTTAATCCGAACATCATGTCTTCTGAAAGTAATAGCAAACAGGATCTTTGAAGTTTCATTGTTTGAAGAATCTAAGGGTTCGAGGAATTGTTCAACTTCTGTTTCTTCTTCCTTGTCCTTACCCTTATTTGTTTGTGCTAACTGTTCAGTCAGATTTTGCCACACCAATTGGTCCAGCTCCTGTCGAGATTTGATTTCTCTAACCTCTATTTTGAGTTTTGCAACTTCAGCTTCAAGGTCTTGTATGGTTATTTGTTTGGAAGATTTTTGAGGAAATCTATTCAAAATATTTGTAAGATTGTAGGAGTTGAGTACCTTTGGGTGGTTTGCAGGATGATCACTTCTAAATTTGGAAGTGGATGGCTGATCATTGGTTACTTTCTTGAACTGACTGAGATAATATTTTTTCTGCTCTGGATCTTCCAGATTGTCTATCATTTTAAGAAGTAAATCTTGTTCTTTGGTTAGAACATTGATACCTTGTCCTTCTGGATGTGAATCATCACTGGATGAAGAACTATTAATATCATCGTCTTCCATTTGGTTAATTTGATTATCCTCACTATAACCTGATTCCTCATCCTCTATTTCAGCAAGAAGATTGGAAATTTGGTTTAAGATACTATCATTTATTTCCAAAGATTGGATCCTTATTCTAAACCGGCAATATTTGGCAATATGTCATGGCTTATGACATTTATAACAAATGATGTTTGGTAAGGCTAGTCTTGGAGGCTGATATGGTCTAGGTTGGGGATTGGATGGTTGTGGTAGTGGTTTTGGTTGTCTACATGTGATTCTCCGTTTAGGGTAATGTTTGGTATATCTGGGTTTAGGGTTTTGTTTATGATGTCTTGGTTTATGGGTTTGGCTACAGCTAGGAAGTTCAAACTGCTCACAGAAAGAACCAAGATCCTTTCTCCTCTGTGCCCTGTCTTTCGCCAGTTGTCGGAGCATTTTATCTTGCCTACAGATTCATAAGGCAACCTGTAGGATCTGTGTTGTCAACTGTCTATATGTAATTTGTTCATATGGAACCACTCCCTTATATATGTTTCTGAGTTCTTCTTGAACCATATCCCGCAGTGATTTTGAAAGCCCATCCAAAAACTTTTCCTTCCAATATGCCTGATTACCATTCGGTCTAGCATATATCCGAGTAAAGAAGGTGTCTTTGTACCATCAAAAATCCGATAGATTTTGCATTTCAGATTGTTCAGTAATTCTGATGATCGATCTCTAAAAATACATGGATCTCCGATAAAGTCTTGGCAATAGTAAATATCAAAGTTGATACAGCATTAGAGATAGTATCCGCATCTTGTAAGATTGGTTCTCCTTGATCATCAGTTTTGAATGAGTGCATAATACTTTGTCTGTCTTCTTGGTAAGATGTTCATCCCACCATCCTTTTAATTGCCCTGTGAAACCAGCAACTAAAATATGGGCTGTCAATTGGTCAGTACAAGCATTTGATATTCTGTACGCCGTTGCCACCATTGTTATTTGTTGAAGAGCAGTCATCATGCTATACTCTGTTTATCCGTCTATGTTCCACTCATAAATGTTGTTGGCATTGTAACTGTTCTGAAGGATATTGGGTTTTTCTTCCAACACCATATCTGGATAAGTTGCTCTGGGATAGTACAACTTCTGAGGCCTTTTCCAGTTTGAAAGCTGTTTGTCACCAAATGAACTTCGGTGTCTTAGTTTGGCAATCTCTGCCACTGGAGATTCTGATTGCGATTGTTCTTCTTCATACGTCTCTCCCTTATCCAAGACACACATGGCTTGATTTACAGAGGTAGATGCTGAAGCTGGATCACTCGATTTTTGTTTAGATTTTGGAGTAGAAAAGGTTTCTTCAATCTTTGCTATTCTTTTTTCTAATTCTGTCAAAGGTCTATTTGACAATTGATTGGCTATTTTGGATGGTATTTCATATGGTTTAAATAGGGGTCTGCTTGAGAAAGTGTCTGACACATGAGTAGAAGTAGTTTGGATAGGTTTGGAGAGGAGATGGTCTCCAATGGCTTGTAGATACTTGTTGGTATAGTTATTTTGTTCGTAAATGCTCTGGATGTCCCTTGCATTTACTGGATCTGTATCTCTTGCCTCTTTATGTTTGAATGAAATTGCTTTGATTTCCACATATTTGTATGAGGTTGTGAATGATGATGATGGTGGAAGTTCTAACCTTATTGTCTCACCCTCAATAACCTGCCAAGTCTTTGTAACACAAATATCTTTTTCAATTGAAAAAGGATAATCTATACAATTGTTAGTTGCATAATGTTCAAACCATGCAAAAATTGCTAAATGCAACTCATGTATTTTCAAGAAATCATAATACTTTTCTTGTATTATCTTCTTATTTTCATTTTTATAGTTTTCAAAAAACCATTTTCTCTTTTCTTTTCTTTACTAAAGAAATCTTTTCTAAGTCTTTCTTTATCAATTGTAAAGTCCGCTTTTAGCATTCTAAGTTCACCTGATTTTTCTTCTACATTATCAGTCATGGTAGAATATGTAGGTGATCTAGGAAGACTATTGCTTTCACTTAGGCCAGGAGAATCTGTTTGAGTTTCTACTATATATCTGGCTTGTGGTATCTTGGATGAATTATCTAAACCATAGGTACGAGTGTCAACAGAAGATGTAGAAGATCTTACTGGTGGTCTAGATGATTGGGCTTCAAAGGATCTTATAGGATTCTGGCTACTAATGTTACCTATAATCCTAAGACTTTGAGATCTATCAAATATGATCTGGACTCCTCCACTAGGAAATTGCTTGATATTAGATACCACTGAATTTTGAACTGGTACCGGTGGATTTGATTCTGGTAAATACCAATTTTCAGACAAGGTTACCTGACTTCATTTAATGTTCCTAGAAATAGATAGCCTAGACTGATACGAATGGAGTAGGATGAAGTCCAATCCACACGAATTTTCCACAAGTTCGGATCGTTGTGCACCAAAAACGCAATTCAAGAAACAAGAAACACAATTTGCGGAAAAGAGATATGGAACGAAAAGGCAAGATTAAAATTAACCTAACCCCAACGTTAACACAAATTGAATCAGTTCAACTAATGTAAATCAAAAGTTTAAACCTATCAAGTTTGGCCGGTTCTATAAATCTAGAACTTGTAAGCTTCACTTAAAGTTCCTCACTTAAGGTTTGGCGGGTCTTATGAATTATTCAAGAATAACTCACGTTGATGATGTCAAATTTAATTTAGCAAAGCCAAAATTCTTTCAATTCAACATGAGAAAAAAACGTTACATAGCTCCTCCTTTTATAGGGAGTAGTTTCGGCTTTCCTAAAAGGAAAAGGAAATAAAACCCTAGAAGTTGTAAAGTACAACTTGACTTCTAAACTAACAAACTAACAACTAATAAGCTAATCCTTTTCCAAAAAGGATTAGGGCAAACGGTTATTCCAAAGGTGGCCAAATACGATTTGGCTACCTTTGTTTCCTAAACTATGAAGTAGCAAAACTCAATTTGACTTCTTAAGTTTCCTAAACTTTTACTTGCCATTATCATGCAAGAAAATTGGATCAAGTAATTACTTAGCCCACAATTAAAACATAAAGACTTAAGCCCATAATTAAATGTTTAATGGACTTAATTATTACAACTCAAAAGAAAACTAAATAATTATCAAATGGCGTGATCCAACATAGCAAAGCCCAAGCACGCCATCTTGGTCTTCAATGTAGTCCATGAAATTCGAGATGAAAATCTGGCCAGAATCCCGTAATCAACTTTGAAAGGCATTTTCAACGGTGATAATGTCAGAATCTTGGAAAACTTAAAACATGAAAGTTGTAGCTCTATCTCTTATCGTTCCAGGGCTTCTTGAATCATTCAATTACGAGTTATATTGAAAGAGTTATGGCAAGAATACCAAAACGTGACAGAAACTTTCAGGATGACAATTTGACTTTAACACCACGGACATGGACACGGGCTTATTCTCATCATTCCCTCCCTACTCGAAAGGATTCGTCCTCGAATCTTGAATTTGAGTTCCTGGATCAAACACCAATATGATGAACTCAATGCAAACTCGAGCCAAATAAAATTGGGAAGATGCACATCTCGAGCAACAAGAAGTTATATCCTGCCAAAACAAGACAAATGTATAAGGTAAAAGAAAGCACAATAATCTAAAACAATACGTAGAATAATTTCCTTTCACCAAAAGAATAGAACGGCCAGAATATGTATGCAAAATCGAAATACATATAACATGATTAGTCGTAACAAATTTTGCATGAGTCATAATGCTGAAGTCAATGAATTCAAAACAATTATGCAAATAACTATCATATAGTTTATGCAAATCAGAAAATCGTATGTTCTTAATTAAAGAACTAATCAATATGAATTCACTAACAACATTCATGAACACATTATTTACATTATTAACATGTAATTTAAGCAAAGGATGTAAACATATATGAATAGAATCACAAAGACACGAAAATTCATAACAAGAAAACATATATGCATCCTTGACAAAGTGTAAATCACATGAACGTATTAATACCTTTAAAAACATGTTAAAGTTATCAAATATAAAAATACAATCCCAAAGAATAAAAACAGAATGTAAACAATCTAATAAATAGATGGTAACACAATATTTTACCTTGTGGAATTGAAAAGAAATTAAGAACTGAGATAACTTACCAAACAAGTGTTGAACTATTAAATTACCTCGTTGATCTTGATAGCTTTGAATAAAGTCACGAACCAAAGAATCAAATTGAAGGTTATTCCAGCAATTATAATCAACACTTTTGTACACAAGGATTTTGGGCAGTTCGAAATTATAAAGATTAAACTCAAAATATAGTTCATGTATTAGAAAAACAACATAACATGTGAAGAAACTATACATAAATCCATTCAATACAAAATAATGTGATTTCATAATTGAAGAATTATGTGAAAGAATTTGCTTACCAAAACACAAACCATCGGATTTTAATGCACATGTTAAAGAATTTCGAACTAATGTTTCAAAGGTGTGTGAAAGACATTGAAATTGATTCAAAATAGAAATCAAACTTTGAAAATCAATAGCATTGACGTTAACAAAGTTCTTTACTTTAAAACCATTGAAATCAACCAATAAGCTTTCATACTTACCTAACTTACCTTGCTTACCTTGTGGAAAACAAGCTAAGGCAGATTGGATTCCTTTCATTCGATAATGAGTTGTTTCTAACTCCATTAGATGTCTAGGAACTCCAAAAACCTGCAAAACAAAGGAACTAGGCAGCAAACAATTCAAATGGTGATCACTATCATCAAGTAAGTACATTAATTGCCTATCTAGTATTCCTCTCTCAATCTCGCTAGAAGAAGTAAAATAACAAGGTTGCTTAACAACTAACTCTCGGCCTATGCTAGAAGAAGACAAATAATCTTTATCTCGGCCTACACTATTACAGGTTGAGCTAGCTATTACATTACTTTTCCCTTGAACTTTCTTCTCTTTGGCGGCATTCATATCTCTAGTAGCTTGAATGATTCGAGTTTGATCTTCAAAGACTTGTGCTGGGGTTAAGGCTCGAAGATTAAACTTTTTACCTTTATGTACAAAGCTGTAGTAATTCTTCTTGGCATGATAAAAAGCATTTCTATCAAATTGCCAAGGTCTTCCAAGAAGGATGTGACCAGCCTCCATTGGCACCACGTCGCACAAGACTTCATCAACATAGTTTCCAATTTTGAATGGAACCTTTACTTGTTTAGTTACTCTAGTCTCGGCGGAATTGTTAAGCCATTGAAGTTGATATGGCTTTGGATGTTTCATACACGTTAAGTTCAACCTCTTGACAAGTAGAGTGCTTGCCAAATTAGACCAACTCTCACTATCAATGATGACACAACAAATTTTATCTTGAACCATACAACGTGCACGAAAAATATTCTCCTCCATGGTACCTGCAAGTTAGTAAGAAAACAAGAAGAACACAATTGAAGTCCTCTCGGGTTCTCACTATATGGTGAGTTGGTACACTCCTCTCTAGTGTAATGGCTTTTCTCGTGTATACCCTATCTAAACACTCAACAATGAATCTCTCAAACTAATTAAAGCTTACTGTTTGTCGATTTTAAGAACAAGTCTCAACCAATTAGTTCAAACAAATCAATTCACAAAAGCAAAACCAAAGAAGTTTGAAAAGAAAAATTCACGTCACAAGAAGATTTTAAGATCACGTATGGGGTATAAACAGATTAACTTCAGAAAGCCACGAATTCAGAAACTAGAGAAGATAACAAGAAGATGTGTTTTTGAATCACTCAATTCCGATTAAAAATGAGAAAGTTATGAAGGTTTGAAGATATAGTGTATATAACCTCTCTGACGAGTTTCGGACGGTAGATCAAAGGTTCGGACGGCCGAAAGTGGCGTCCGAAACTTTGTTAAAAAAATTTCAAATCTCTGTCGAGGATCTGACGGTAGTTTCGGACGGGTCAAGGGTCCGAAAGTGGCGTCCGAAACTTTTTGTGAAAATTTGTGACTTCTCTGTCGAGGTTCGGACGGTAGTTTCGGACGGTTAAGGGGTCCGAAAGTGGTGTCCGAAACTATAAAATTAAATACGAAAAAAAATAATTTTTTTTTTGTTTTTTTTTTTCACTTTAGACCAAATGCCTTTGGGCTGATTTTTACTTGGTCTCCTTTTTTTTTTTTTGTAATGGCCTCTTTTTTTTTTTTTGTAGGCCCTTTTTTTTTTTGACAAAAAAAACTTAACTAGATTTTTGAGGTTGTTGTTAAACCCTAAATTTTCAACCACTTCAATGTATCAAGAAGTCAACAAAATTTTGGATTTTGAAGATACCACTTTTACCAAAGATTCAAGAAATATCACAAAGAGCAAGAATATGTCTTCAAGATTCAAATTTGAGCACTTTCGGATTTTCAAGAAAAATCAAGATTTTCAAGAAAGTGGTCAAGAACTCGTCTTTTTGAGATGGTGAAAAAGTTTGATCAAAACACACTTTGATGGCAATAGAATGATGAAACTAACACAAAAGAAAGATCAAGAAAAGGATGAGAAACAAGGAAGTTATGAAATTTTGAATAAGAACCCTAATTTCACAAACCCTAATTCTTTGGACGTGATTTCAGCAAGAATGACTCAAGAATTCCACACTATGATGATGAACAAGAACAATGCAGAATTATGAAGAAAAACAGCAGCAAAACATGACACAAAACAGCAAGATCAACACAACAAAAAAAAAATTCGCAAAAATCCGAGCAAGAGATGAACACGAATTGGACAGATTTTAGCAAACAAATTGCATGCGAATTGGACATAATTTAAAAGCTGAACTATGACGACCTTGGACAGCAATAAAGACACGAAATCAGCAACAAAAAGACACCACAAAAGCTGCAGAATTTGACGCAACAAAACAGCAAGAAGGACGCCAAAAGAAGGACAAGATCCGAGAAGAGTTGGTATAACAACACCACGTACTAATTTTCTGTATATAGATCTTGTAGATCTGCTAACTTGCATGATGAATTTGAACTGTAATTTGGTGCCTGTTGTTTACCAACATGGATCTGAAGCCGTGTAGAGAATGAAAAGTGAAAAGGATTGTGTTAAGGGTACCAGATCTAATCTGGTATGGTAACAAGTTATAGTAAGGAATTCATATTGCAATTTAGTAGATCTACCTAATCTCTGTCCAGAACTCATGAAACAAAAGGTTAGATCTCATGGATCCCGAAAGTGATGTGCCAATCGGAGGGATTCTACACCTGATTTATTAAATGTGATTATTTTACTTCTACTTTCTAAAGATCTGAACTTTGTAAATACTTTCTTTTAATATGTCTTCAATTTTTAGATCTTTTTCCAAAGGTTCTTCAAGTTCTTCACATGCTTCTTCAAGCTTTTCAAACAATATTGTCTTCTAAGAAAAAGTCAATATGGAAAATATTGAACAATCAATTGATAATTGAAAAATTCTTAAAAAACCATCAAGTGAAGTTTATAAAGATAAATGGAACTTAGTATCAGACTATACTGTTAAAACAATTGAAGAAGCGGTTAATCTAAATAATGATTATGAAAATATCAAATTATTGTCCAAAAAGACAATAGAAAAACATAGGCAAAAATATAATTATTTGTATTTTGGACTAGTTCAAGTTGCTGCAAAACCACTAAACAGGGAAGGTTTAGATACATCTTTGCTTCTTTGTCTTAGAGATTGTAGATTCTTGAATTTTGATGATTCTTTACTAGGCATGATTGAGACTAGCCTATGTGAAGGTCCTGTTTATTTTGATTGTTTTCCAAATTTTACTGTTTCTTTGCAGGATAGAAACATACTTAATGCTTTGACATTAAATGTTAAAGTTGCAAACTTTAAAGCTAAAACAGGAACACTTCCTGTAACAATCTTATTCAGGATTCAATATAAAGCTATGAATTCTGCTTTCAACACAAGAGCAGTAACTGCTTCAAAAAAGGGAGAAACTGTCATGTTTCAAATATATCTAGCTAAGTCTAGGCTATCTATTCCTAGGAACATTAAATGGAGTCAGGTAACCTTGCCTGAAAATTAGAATTTACAAGAAGCAAATCCACCGGTACCAGTTCAAAATTCAGTGGTATCTAATATCAAGCAATTTCCTAGTGGAGGAGTCCAGATCACATTTGATAGATCTCAAAGTCTTAGGATTACAGGTAACATTAGTAGCTAGAATTCTAGAAGATCCTTTGAAGCCCAGTCATCTAGACCACCAGTAAGATTTTCTACATTTTTTGTTGACACTCATATATATATATATATATAGTCATCTTTATTTGAGATGGCTGCTAGTTTGGATGCTGTAAGTGCCTTTTGTTGGAGAAATTGGCACATCTGTGTGTCTGTTGGAGGTAAGAATTTTGGATTCATCTGAAACCATGCGTCAATCTGCTTCTGATGAATGCAGCCAATATCAAAAGTCTTTCACCATTTTGTATATCCTTATCGGATTAGCTGTGGAGGAAATTTGTCATCTTGCTTAAAAAATTCAAATTTCCAAGCTTAAATCCATGATAATGAAAAGATTGAGAAGAAGTGTAGTAGCACAGGTACATGCACTTTTGTAGTCGTAAATTTTTCTGAAAAAATTTGTAATCCCAGCTAAACTTCTGCTGGCAATATTTGCTGATTTGGTCCAAAACAATTCCACCATTGGACAAACCATATTGGAAAAGTATATTTAGTTCCTCTTTTGAAGTAGAAGAACCAAGAATGTTTATTTACTTGGTTTTGTGTAGAAAATGTTTGGAACCAAGCTTGTTTATAATCCCAGTAAGTAAATCATGGGGGAGAAAATAGTTGAGAAAAGTTTCTTGGTGTATTTAGGTAATTTTCCCAATCCGATGGTTTAAGGATTTTAAATATTTGAGCTGTCGAATGGGTGATCAAATTCTTGTCATTTTTGTCAATATATTGCTTGAGAGCAATAGACCCAATATCTATAAGGATGTACTCATAAAACTTTTGGGTTTTGTTTGGGGCATGTTGGATAAAATTTGAAGTTTTTGGCAATATTGTTTTTGCAACCGGGTTTGGGTTATTGACAAAAACGTCTGGCTCTATTTGGTAAATCAAAAAAAATTCTGGTTTTTAAAATATTCTTGGTTTGAAGATGTTTTTCTGAAAACATTTGTTTGGATTAAAATTTGTTTTGAATTTATGGAGCTAGATGCCACCACATTTGAGTAATTAGTAGGGCTTGCAACCACTACTAAAGTTTGAGAAGTTTTCAAATTAGTAGGGCTTGCAACCACTACTGAAGTTTGGGGAGATTTCACAAGCTGAAATCCTACTGATGAGGCTCATTGTTGGATAGATTAAAACTGTGATTTTTGTATGTGGGCTTTCTCATCTTGTTCCACAATATCGGCCCAAACTTTGGGACTTAAGATAAAGATGGGTAGGTTTGAGGTGTCTGTTTTTAATGCTTCAAGTTGAGAAGAACTCAAAGCATAATCTTTGGACTGCTTTCCTGCAGATTGGTTTGAAGGTAACTGTTTGTTTGAAGGTGAGGCTTCACCTTGTTTGTTTTGAATTTGTATGATTCTTTTTGGTATCGATGGTAGTTCTTCCTTCTTTTTTCTTGGCAACATTATCTACCCTTCAAAAATTCTTGAGTCAAAAAGTCAGGCAAAGAGTTTGTTTCTCCTTTGATATAATCAATATCAAAATCAAAGACAGATAAGATAGCTTGCCATCTCGCAAAAATTTGTTTAAAGGCAAGATTTTTAACATCTTTTTGTAAAACATCTTTAGCAGATTTGCAATCTACTCTAACAAGAAATTTCTGATTTAATAATTCAGAATGAAATTTTGAAATACACAAAACAATTGCTAGAATTTCTTTTTTAATTGTGGAATAGTTCTGTTAAGTACTATTCCAGTGTTTAGAAGGTAACAATCCTTTCTTTTTTATCTTATACTTGCTTAAGTAGGGTTTTCATATGAAATGACGACATGCTATTTAATGAATGGTGTGAAAAAAGGGAAAGTTAGAAATTTTGAGAAATGACCAATTTTTGTGAGTAATAGCACAAGTTTTTTCGCCAAAAATGGCAAGTTTCAAAAACTGGTCGTCGTTTGCCATTTTAATCCTATTTTGCATACATTTCTATGAACAATGTGCTATCCAATTAATTGTGTAAAAAAAAGGGAAAGTCTGAAAATTTTTGGAAAATGACCAATTTTTGTGAGTTATAGCACACGTTTTTTTTAGCAAAATGGCAAATTTCAAAAATTGATCGTCGTTGGCTGTTTCTGTGCCTATTTTATATTCATATTAAATGACAATATGCTATCTAATGAATGGTGTGAAAAAAGGGGAAAGTTAGATATTTTGAAAAATGACCAATTTTTGTGAGTTATAGCACTTATTTTTTTTATGACAAAATGGTAAGTTTCAAAAATTGATTGTCGTTGGCTATTTTTGTGCCTATTTTGCTCACATATGAAATGACGATAAGCTATTTAATGAATGGTATGAAAAAAGAGAAAGTTAGAAATTTTGAGAAATGACTAATTTTTGTGAGTAATAACACACGTTTTTTTCCCAAAATGGCAAGTTTCAAAAACTGGTCGTCGTTGGCCATTTTTGTGCCTATTTTTCATACATATCTATGTAAAATATGCTATCTAATTAATGGTGTAAAAAAAGGAACTTAGAAAATTTTTTAAAATGACCAATTTTTATGAGTTATAGCACACTTTGTTTTTTGACAAAATAGTAAGTTTCAAAAATCAGTCTTCGTTCACCGTTTTGGTGCCTATTTTGTTCACATATCAAATGACGATATGCTATCTAAAAAATGGTGTAAAAAATGGAAAGTTAGAAATTTTGAGAAATGACCAATTTTTGTAAATATAACACATGTTTTTTTTTCCAAAAATGGCAAGTTTCATAAACTAGTCGTTGTTGGCCACTGGCTCTAACTATTTTCCAAACTTTACTGTTTCTTTGCAAGATAGAAACATACTTGATGCTTTAACTCTAAATGTTAAAGTTGCAAACTTTAAGGCCAAAACATAAACACTTCCTGTAACAATATTATTCAAGATTCAGTATAATGCCATGAATTCTGCTTTCAACACAAGAGCAGTAAGTGTTTCAAAAGAGGGAGAAACGGTTTTGTTTCAAACAGATCTAGCTAAATCTAGATTATCAATCCCCAAAAATGGAGTCAATTAACATTGCCCAAAAATTGGTTTTTGCCAGAAGCAAACCCACCGGTACCAATCCAAAACACAGTGGTATCCAATATCAAACAATTTCCTAGTGGTGGAGTCCAAATTACTTTTGATAAGACTCAAAGCCTTAGGATTTCAGGAAGCATTAGCAGTCAAAATTCTAGAAGATCTTTTGAAGTTCAGTCTTCCTAATAACCAGCTAGATCTTCAGTTTCCTCTGTAAATACATGTATCCATGAGTTAGATAATACCTCTAGGATACCACAAGCCAGATATATAGTAGAAATTCAAACAGACTCCCCAGAACAAAACGAAGAAAATAACCTTCCTAGGTCACCCACATATTCTACCATGACCGACAACATAGAAGAAAAATTAGGGGAACTTATGATGCTTAAAATAGAATTTAATATAGACAAAGAAAAATTAAGAAAAGATTTTTATACTGAAGAAAATCAAGAAAAAAAGAAAATGGTTGTTTCAAAACTATAAAATAGAAAATAGGAGAAAAAACAAGAAAAATATTGCGATTTCTTCAGAATACAGGAGTTGCACTAGTATTTTTTACATGGTATGAGTATTATGCAACTAAGAATTGTATAGATTATCCTTTTTCAATTGAAAAAGAGATTTGTGTTACAAAGATTTAGGAGGTCATTGATGGTGAAGCGGTAAGATCATAATTTTTGCCTTCCACCTCGTTCACAACCTCATATAAATCAGTTGAGATCAAAGCAATCCCCTTCAAATATAAGGAAGCATGGGATACAGATCCAATAAATGCAAGGGATGTCCAAAGCATTTACGAACAAAATAATTACACAAACAAAAACCTACAAGCCATAGGAGAACACCTCCTTACGAAACCTATTTCAACCACTACCCGTACTAGTACTCATTCTAGTAAACCATTTTTCAAACCATACTAAATATCCACAAAAATAGCCAACCAATTGGCACAAAAACCTCTAACAGAATTAGAGAAAAGAATAGCCAAGATTGAAGAATCTTTTACTACCCCAAAATCTAAGCAAAAATCAAGTGAACCAGCTTCAGCTTCAACTTTTGTAAACCAAGCCATGTGTGTCTTGGATAAAGGAGGAGCGTTAGAAGAAGAACAGTCACAATCAGAATCTCCAGAAGCCAAGATTGCCAAACTAAGACACTGAAACTCATACGGTGACAAACAAATCTCAAACTCGAAGAGACAGCAAAAGTTGTACTATCCCAGGGCAACATATCCAAACATGGTATTAGAAGAAAAACCCAACATTCTTCAAAATAGTTATAATGCCAACAACATCTATGAGTGGAACATAGATGGACAGACAGAATACAGTATGATGACTGCTCTCCAACAAATGACAGTGGTGGCAACTGCATACAGAACATCGTATACTTGCACAGACCAATTGGCAGCTCATATTTTAGTTACTGGTTTCACAAGTCAACTAAAAGGATGGTGGGATGAACATCTCACTGAAGAAGAAAGACGGAGTATTATACACTCAATCAAAATAGATGACCAAGGAAAACCAATTCTGCAATATGGTGATACTATCTCCGAGTGTCAACTTTGATATTTATTATTGCTAAAACTTTCATTGGTGATCCAGGTATCTTCAGAGATCGGTCATCGAAACTATTAAACAACCCGAAGTGCAAAAACCTATCAGATTTCTGATGGTACAAAGATACGTTTTTTACCCGCATATATGCTAGACCTGATGGCAACCAGGCATATTGGAAAAAAAAGTTCCTAGACAGACTTCCAAAATCACTCCAAGACATGGTTCAAGAAGAACTCAGAAGCAAGTATAATTGAGTGGTACCATATGAGCATATTACATATGGACAGTTGACGACACAAATCCAACAGGTTGCCTTGCAAATTTGCAGGCAAGACAAGATGCTCAGGCAACTTGCAAAAGATAGAGCTCAAAGAAGAAAAGATCTTGGTTCCTTCTGTGAGCAGTTTGGACTTTCCAGTTGTAGCCAAACCCATAAATCAAGACCTCATAAACAAAATCCCATACCCAAATATACAAAACATTTCTCTAAACGGAAAAACACCTCCAGACAGCCAAAACCATTGCCACAACCATTCAATCCACAGCTCAAAACATATAAACCTCCAAGACCAACCTTGCCAAATATCATTTGTCACAAATGTCATAAACTAGGACACATAGTAAGATACTGCCATCTCAGGCAGAGAATTCAAGCTTTGGAAATAGATGAAGATATTCTAAACCAAATTTCAAACCTCCTTGTTGAAACAGAAGATTATGATTCAGGATATAGCGAGGAAAATCACATCAATCAAATGGAAGATGATGATATTGCTAGTTCCACCTCTAGTGATGATTCACATCCAGAGAAACCAGGTATCAATGTCTTAACTAAAGAACAAGATTTACTTCTTAAATTGATAAACAATCTGGAAGACTCAAATAAAAAAAGTCACTATCTCAGCCAATTCAAGAAGGCAGCTAGTAGCCAACCATCTACTTCCAGATTTAGAAGTGATCACCCTGCAAACCATCTAAAAGTTCTAAATACTTCTAACCTTACAAATATCCTAAACAGATTCCCTCAAAAATCTCCCAAACAAATAACCATACAAGATCTAGAAGCCGAGGTTGCAAACCTCAAAATGGAAGTCAGATAAATTAAAGCTAAACAAGAGCTTGACTACTTAGTTTTGCAAAATCTGACTAATCAGCTGGTACAAATAAAGAATAAGGGCAAAGCTAAAGAATAAGAAGTTGAACCGTTCCTAGAGCCCTTAAACTTTTCAAAAGATGAAATCCCAAAGATTTTGTCAGTTGTTACCTTCCGGAGACATGATGTTCGAATCAAACTGGTTGTACAAAACAATTTTGTACTTGAAACTGCTGCATTATGGGACACAGATGCTGATCTCAGTTGTATTGATGAAGGACTTATCCCATCAAAATTCTTTGAGAAAACCAAAGAGGGACTCCATTCAGCAAATGGTTCTAAGCTTAATATTTCATACAAACTCACTGATGTTGAAGTTAAATTCTCTTCGGCAACGGTAAAGGTATCCTTTCTGTTAGCCAAAAGTCTTACTCATCCAGTTATTTTGGGTACAGATTTTATTATACAGATGATGCCTTATATGACAACATTCGAAGGAATATTGCCACAAAACATTGGGAAAAATGTTCTTCTTCCTTTCACCAGGCCTCCTATATACAAGGAGCTCAACCCATTATCCAACAAAATAAAGCAAATTAATTTCTTGGAAGAAATAATTGAATAGAAAAGGATCAAGGCACAATTGGTTCAACCGATGGTTCAAAACCGAATCAAGGAACTATAACGAAAAATTAAGCAGCAAGTTTGTGCTGAGGTGCCAACTGCTTTTTGGAAAAGGAAGCAACACACTGTTTATCTCCCTTATAAGAAGGATTTTAAGAAGGTAGATATCCCTACAAAAGCAAGACCAATCCAGAAGAATCAATAACTTCTGGAACATTGCAAAGCAGAAATCAATGATCTTCTGAAAAATCAAATTATCAGACCAAGCCAATCTTCCTGGAGTTGTCCAGCATTCTATGTCAACAAAAATTCAGAAATTGAAAAAGGAGTGCCCAGATTGGTGATAAATTATAAGACATTTAACAAAGCCCTTCAGTGGATCAGGTATCCAATTCCTAACAAAAGTTATCTTTTGCAAAAGCTTAACGCAGCAAAGGTATTCTCAAAATTTGATATGAAATCTGGATTCTGGCAAATTCAGGTTAACCCATCTGACAGGTACAAAACAGAGTTTACGGTACCATTTGGTCATTATGAATGGAACGTAATGCCTTTTGGACTCAAAAATGCTCCATCAGAGTTCCAAAAAATCATGAACGATATCTTCAATCCATATTTAAATTTTATTTTGGTTTACATTGATGATGTTTTAATCTTTCTAACAACATTGATCAACACTTCAAATATTTAAATATCTTCTTACAGTTGGCTAAGACCAATAGTCTGGTTGTGTCCAAAAAGAAGGTCAGTTTATTCCAAACTAAAATTAGGTTCCTTGGTCATTATATTCACCAAGGTACAATAGTCCCGATAGAAAGATCTATCCAATTTGCTGATAAATTCCCTGATCAAATCTTAGAGAAACAGCAATTGCAAAGATTTCTTGGATGTCTAAATTACATAGCTGATTTTATCCCCGAATTAGCTAATGTTATCAAACCTTTACATGACAAGTTAAAGAAAATGCCTCCAACTTGGACAAATGTCTATACTGAGGCAGTAAGACAAGTTAAAGCCCGAGTTAAGGCTTTGTCTTGTCTCGTTCTACCAAATCCAAGTCTCCCAAAAATCGTAGAAACAGATGCGTCTGACTTGGGTTATGGTGGCATACTTAAGCAAGTACAAGATAACAAAGAAAGGATTGTTACCTTTACTTCTAAACACTGGAACAGTACTCAATAGAACTATTCCACAATTAAAAAAGAAATTCTGACAATTGTTTTGTGTATTTCAAAATTTTAATCTGAATTATTAAACCAGAAATTTCTTGTTAGAGTAGATTGCAAATCTGCTAAAGATGTTTTACAAAAAGATGTTAAAAATCTTGCCTCTAAACAGATTTTTGCGAGATGGCAAGCTATCTTATCTGTCTTTGATTTTGATATTGATTAATATCAAAGGAGAAACAAACTCTTTGCCTTACTTTTTGGCTCGTAAATTTTTGCAGGATAGATAATGCCGCCAAGAAAAAATAAAGAAGAACTACCACCGATGCCAAAAAACATCATACAAATTCAAAACAAACAAGGTGAAGCCTCACATTCAAACAAACAGTCACCTTTAAACCAATCTGCAGGAAAGCAGCCCAAAGATTATGCTTTGAGTTCTTCTCAACTTGAAGTGTTAAAAACAGAAACCTCAAACCTACCCATCTCTATCCTACAAAGAAATAGTAAAGTTTGGAAAATAGTCAAAATAAACAGGTCCTTCACATAGGTTTGTTTCAATCATACCTAGTAAAGAATTGTCAAAATTCAAAACTTTACAATCTCTAAAGCGAAGAAGCAAAGATATATCTAAACCTTCTCTTTTTAGAGATTTTGCAGCAACTTGAACAAGTCCAAAGTGCAAATAAAACATATATATATATATATATTCAAAATTGGTGAAAGGCTTCCACTAGCAAACTGGCTATATAAAATAAGTATTCACGGTCCTCTTCCGTGCGTGTGCTGCAATGTTAGGCAATTTGAGAATATTGATCATGTTTTCATCTGGCGCAATTTTGCTAGTGAAATATGGTCTCTTTTTGGGGATTGCTGTGGTTTACAGTTGCGGGGACTCTCATGGAGACGAATTTGTCTCCAATGGTGTAATATGAGGGGTAATTATTACGTTCGTTTTATCTATTCCTTACTCCCAATCTTGGTGCTCTGGTTTTTGTGGAAATAGCCTAATACTGAATTTTTTGAGGGTCATGGAGAGTTCAATTATCAAATTATCTGGAATATGTTGTCTTATCTTCGAGAGGTTTAGTCCTATCGATTCCTGTCCTTGATATTACCTCATTCCTAGCCTGAGATTGTGAGCATGATTGTTCAAATTCGGGTTCTTCAAAAAAATACTAAAGTGGTTTGGACTAGACCAGTGGTGGGAGTAAAACTCAATACGGATGGAAGTTCAAAAAGAAATTCATGGGTAAGTGGTGGAGGTTGCTTGATTTAGGAAGTCCAAGGCATGTTTATTAGAGCTAGAGCAGTTGGTTTTGGAGCAGTGACGAATTTGGAAGCTAAAATGTTAGCACTTCTACATGGTTTGGAACTTTGTGCTAGTTTAGGCTTATCTATGGTATATGTTGAAAGTGATTCGCTTATGGTGGTGAACGTTGTCAATGGTTAGGTAGGGTTTCCATGGAAGGTGAGAAATCTATTGAAGTGGATTCAAGGATTTGTGATGCGTGTAAGGTAGCGAAGGATGTTTCAACCCCACCAACTTATGCAATAATTTTCAGACCTAGCATAGATTTTCAAACAAACAAGCGGAAACAAACTCAAAGATATGGGACGTGAGTTTTGGATATATACCAATCTAACCCCCACGCTATTACAAAGAATAAATTTAATCCAAGTACTCTTGAATCAAACCTATCCACTTGGCTTGCTCTCAACAAAAAGCAGTAAACAAACTTTTAAGGTTCACTCCCTAAGAAGGTTGGGTTTTCAAATTAGGTTCACTCCCTAAATTGAAGAAAATAAGCAAAACTTAGTAAATTCCTTGTTGGAAAATTCTTATTCTTATTCATGATAAAAATGTTAAGAGTAATGCCTTTAAATAGGTTACAAGAAGTGTCAATGATTGGTATTTTCCCGATGTAGGATAGTTGCCAATCATGTTTCCTAATTTGAATTAGAATCGAATCTCACTTGTTTCCTAAAACCTACCATTATTGAAGTTTCCTAAAATTAATCCATCACATGCCTTTATCATGCAATATAATTTGGACTGTGATTATTAACTTAAAAACAAAATTAATAATTAAACAAGTCCAATAAAACATTTTTGGACTTTAACCAAATAATCTAAAACCCTAAAGAATTACTTAAAAGCGTGATCCAAAATTAAGACAAAAAGCACGCCATTTTAGGTCTTCACGTGTGATTGATCGTCTCTTGAATATTCTTCAATCCAAAATCTCCTTAAGTTCCAAAATTCTAGGAACAAATGAATTATCTTCGATGAGCGCCAATGAAGAAATATTCCATAACACTCCTTGCGTAGATGTTGGAGTGATGATCTCATTGAATCCTTCAATAGCCTTGCTAAGCAACCCATTCAAGTAAACTTTCATTCGCTTGGTCTTGGATCTTGTCATCGGGCCGCCAATTTTCATTTAAAGGATTATCTTCCTTTGCCGAATTCGTATTAATTTGCATGCATGAGGTCATTGGTACACGTGTATAAGGAAGCAAACAGGTCAGTGAATGTATTGGCTAATCATGGATGTTCCAGTCAACGGGATACTTTCTATAAAAGTTTTATAGATATGCCACAGTATGCACGAGGAGTTTTAAACATGGATCACCTTGGTATTCCTAACTTTCGTATTAGGAATGTAAGATGATGTAATGGGATAATATTCCTTATTTTTTTGCATTGATATGTGTAAAGGGATATTAATTTCGTTTTTACTTTCTATAACTGTTTGTAGGGATGGTTTTATGTGGCAATGAATCTTCTATATCATTTTTATTTATCACTTTCTGTATTATTCTATAAAATTTTGATACGTGTATTTAACACTTATCTATTAGGGTTCACTAACCACTTGATAGGGTTTTAGTATTATCTAAAAGTACACTTGTCATATTTATACAAAGTGATACCGAGAGTGATACACTAAATAGTAAAGAAGATCCAAAGCCGTTTTATGTCCACCGCCAACTCTCTTTATTATTAAAATGAATAAGTTGGGTGGTTTGCCAACTAAATATATATATATGATAAAACTTATTGTGTTATTTACCAAAATATTGCTTTTAAAAAAATTAAAAGTATATATAATTTTTATTTTTCTTTCACAAATAGGGAAGTTGCAATATGAGATTGCAACTTCTAAAGTCGCCATTTGGCAGGAGGTTGTCATGACCCTGCAATTTTATCCAAAACACTAAATTAATGCAGTAGTGGTGAGGGATTCGTATCCACAGGGAGAGGACTACGACAATCGTTGCTATAATGATAGAATGTGAAATGATGCAATAACACAATCAAGGTTTGCAAACGAGAATGGAATCAGGAAAAATCAATAGAGATGAATGTGTTGCTTCAAGGGTAAACAATATGTATGGATCTTTCTCTCGTTATCCCGGACGGACTTGTGTGGACATATATGAAGGGATTATACTGCTAGTGAACTAAGGTTGATCAACTTGGTAGTTCTCACAATCCTCGTTCCCAATTCTCCCTGAACTTCCCTTGGTAGGGCAAGTCCTTGGCACGAGTCAGACTCTCCCAGATCCCAAGTTCTCCTAACACAAATCTAATTCGATTCCTGACTATCTCCCTTGGTAGGGCAGCTAACCAGTTCACAACTTCGATCACACTACAAGAACTCTCTTAGACCTACGCGAATGATCGATATTAACTGTCAGTGGGTACCGCACAGTCAAGATCGCAAAGTCTCACAAGACCTAAGATTCATATATGCATGTTCACAATCAACTCATGTCATGATTGATTGCCATTGGACTATTCACACCGACCTCAGTGGGTACCGCAGACCTAAATGTGAAGTAAATCTAGAGTGCAAATCATCAAACATAACAAGTGCAAAATTATGAACATGAAATAGTTTTTCATATAGATATCTAAACAAATGTCTCAAACAAGATCAAATCTATACAATTGACCCCTCAAAGCAATACTAAGAACTTAGCCGATCATATTGATCAGCTGATATCCCATGATTACAGAATGGAAATTATGCTCTAGGGCTCTCATATTCCTCTCAGTGAATTGATTTCTTCCCCAAAATCCAGCCTCCTCGCTTTAGCGACTTTTCCTCCCTTTTATAGTCTTCCCTTGCTGATTTGTCCCGTAAGATTCCTGGAAGTTTCCTTCTCTTGCGGAAATGCGCCACGTGTCTACAAACATGAGATAGAACTGAAGTGAGGACACGTGTTAAAGTCAAGTCTTAACAGTTAAGAATATTCAAAGCATTTAATCAAACAGTTAGAGCCCGTGAGAAAGACATGCCATATGCTTTGCTTGTGTGAGCTTAAGTTTGTGTGTGCCATATGCAAAGGTTGAGGGAGTAGTGTATGTGCAAGTGTGCAAATGGTGAAGTGAGCAAAGAATGTATAAAAATGCGAAAACATGAAAATGCATGAAAGGAAAAATAATACAATGTGCATGTGTGTGGTGTGAGTGGTGCGAGCGCATGGTGCGCCCGCACCGTGTATGTGTGTGTGTGGTGCGGCCGCACCGTGTGGGTGTGTGTGTGGTGCGGTCGCACGTGTAATGTGTGAGTGGACCGTGCAATGTGCGTGCAGGTGTGAGTATGTGCATGTATGGTGTGTGAGTGTGTGGACTTGTGAGGTGAAGGAGACCATGTGAGTATGAGTTGTATGCTGGGATTTCATGGTGTGTGACTTGAGAGAGTTGTGACTTGAGTGAATAGTGAATTGTGGACTTGAAAGCACTAATGGCTGAGTGTGTCTCGAAATGCATCACTTTGCCACTAAATTCCCAGCACTCAAGCCAATCTCCATAATACACAATTTTAATCAATATAGCACATAAGTCAGGTAATGAAGCATTGATTCACAAGTTATTGCAGGCGAAAGTCTATCAAAATAGAGCATTTAAGTCGGTATAAGACCGACTTATCAACCCCCCACACTTGAATCTTTGCTAGTCCCGAGCAAAGTAAAGAAATAACTAAGCCCTTGTCCCTCTCACATTTAAACACTCACAACCTCATCGACAGTCCATTTCCAAAATTTTCGCATGCAACAAAAAAAAGATATGAGCAGTGAGTTTACAATTCATCTAACTTACACAATTTATCGAGTAAGGTGCAACGAATAAAGACCAAACCGTCAGCGTGCATTGTGTGCTGAGAGTTTCTTATGCTTCCTCACACTGTCTAAGCAGAGTACTCAAGTAGACACTCCACAAAATTATTGCACTACAATCTGTTGTCCACACACACGAACACTTTAAACATTAAAAGATAAGAGCTATACGTTGTCTATGCTAAGATTACTGGGGTTTTCCCACTGGGGTTTCCCCCTTATTCAATGCACATTGGTGCTTATTATTGATGCCGCACTTTTGGTGCTTGGCTGCCAGGGTTTTGTGGCTCTTTTTTCCCTTTATTTGCGTAATTCCGCATAACTTTGTGTTCATGTGTGTCTTCAATAGCCTATATATTCACAATGTAAGAATAAGTGTTTACGAGTAGAAAGCACATACAAGCAAGGAATCATAAGCTCTCTCTCCTATGTCAAAATTGGTGCTGGCGTTTCTATCTTACTTTGACATCGCACTTTGCCCAGCAAATTGTGTGCATCAAATGTATACTGTAAAGCTCAAAGATTTTGCACGCATGGATCATTGAATACATTTATGGTTTTGTCGATGGTGTTGGGAGTACGAGTGTTTTGGAGTGTGCAAGTGTGCTGGATAGACTGGCCAGTGTAATTTTTCACAACACAACAACAAACAATCATATTTATCGCAACAGAAAAAATCAAAGCACACTACAAAGTCAGTGCTAGTCACTGACTTGTTTCTTTTCTCCACACAACAATCACACCACCTAAAATGCTACTAATATAATGAACACCACCTCCTGTCCCTGTACAAATAGCAACACAAAGAAAGAAATTTTTGAAATCAAAGGCTCTAAGCCTCACTAACACAAGCATAACTTCAAAGATCAAAGCAAAGATCACCACACTAAGCCACTAAGACATGCATGTCTCCCCCCCACACTTGAATTTAGCAATGGTCCCCATTGTGTGAAAAAGGAAAGAAACTACCCAGTTTAAGTGCTTGGCGAATGATGTGGGTTGGTAAAGCGGGAGAAACCAGGGAAAGCAGATTGTGCATTTCTGGATCCGACATTTGAGCTCATCCCTTGCTGCATGACCACTCTGGTGCTCTGTGTGTCCACAATCATTCGGGCTTGGCTATCCATCTCCTCCAGTGGAGGAAAGTGAGAGTCAGGCCCCCGGGATTGATGGTGGTGTACCATCATTCGATTAAGGTTGTGAACTTCCGTTTGACACTGGGTGATCTTGTTATCTATTGCTGTCCACTGAGTGTTTTGTTCCTGAACCATCGTGTCCAGCCTCGTCCCTATGATTCCCATGCAGTCTTGCAGCCCAGTCCACCTTCCTTCCATTTCGTCAATATGGTTCATGAGGGATTGATGTTGAGTTTGAAATGATGTTTGTAGTCCCTCCAGTGCATGCTGCATATTGTGGAAGTTGTCAAAACCTTGAGGTGGTTGCTGGTTTGTGTTTTGGTCCTCATCAACGTCATCCATTATCTGCTCTGGTACTGCTCGTGCTCTTTCCCTTGCCTCTTCCTCTAGTTTTTTTCTGTCCGCTTTCTCTACATTCTGATATTGCTTAAGTTGGCCATCCTTAACTGGGGCTGTTGGTTTCTGACACTCCTCCCCTCCAGACACTTTTACTCCTTGCTTCAGGGCTTGTTCCCAGAGAAAGTGTGGGAAATACATGGCTTGGCTGTGCTCGGCTATGGCGTGATTAATGTATGTGACAATAAACTTTCCCACGTCGATGGTGAGCCGATTCTTGATGGCATATATTAAGAAAAGCAGTTCCCTTGAAATCCTTGTACTGTGTGTGGTAGGCATGAGGCGAGAGTTCACAAATAAGAGCCATGTTTTGGTTTCTGCTGTCAGATCTTTAAGCTGAACAAACTTCGGTTCTTCACACTGGTTCCGCACCCACTCTATTCCCGGAAGACTAAATAATCGCAGGATTGTGTCTGGGTTCCCAGACTCAGTTATTTCAGTGAGTTCATCCCTAGGGTAGTCTTTAAGCCCATAATGTTTGTTGACCGATTCGCTGGTGATCTGGAGATATTTTCCTCTCAAAAATACACCTTTGGACTTCACTTTCTTGGCGTCTGCCCCAGCAGCATTTGCATAAAATTCTTTCGCGACCGCCACATTACACAGCTCCGGTGCCACTGTTAAAGATTGCCACTTATAAAATTTTATGATGTCGGCATACGACTTTGCAGTGATAGCGAACGACCTTTCGACGTGATTGTGCCTGACGGCGAATTCGCAGAATTTTAGCTGGGCATTAGCATTTACAAAGCGTTGGAGGACAGCTGTTGTTGAGGTTTTTCTCTTTTTGCTGTCCTGTGTTTCATCAGCTTCGTAGCTTTCTGGAAAATATTCCTCGTCTGACTCATATTCGTCTGACGAGGCTTCATCTATAATCTTGGCCTTTCCTCTTGACGCTTGACCTTTGGAAGTGGATGCAGGAGTTTGCGAGGACTTCTTAGGTGCCATGGTACCTGAGAATTTAAACATTGCGTGAGTTGTGTAACATATAAGTCCATCATCCAAGAAGCAATGAAATGTCAACAACTACGTCTTTGTGCATGATCACTGAAGTATTTTTGCTGAGTATTGTACAATAATCAATCCTTCCATCTAATTTGTGCATCAAAGCAGGATCACCACATTTCATCAAAGCAATAAAACATGAAAGCACTCTCATTTCGGCCAAGCCTTGATCTCCTCACAATAATCATTTTAACCAAATTCCAAAAATCAAGCATGGACATACCTTGTTGGATATTAGCAAAACTGAATGTAAATTATGAAGAGAATCTGGGCAGTTCCAATGCAAGGAAATTGATTATGCTCTTGTGTTTTTCTTCCCTCGGTCGAACTTCTCAATGCACGCAAGAAGGGATGATTTTATGATGTATGCTTCATGGGTTTTTATAGAGAAACTTTCGTGCATGAATCGGCTATAACCAAGCTAGAATACAAATGCCATGTGATTTCACTAGAAGACAATTGGCTAGGAAACAAATTGCATGCGACCAAAAAAATTGTCAAGTCTAATCTATCATGTTGCAGTGATTGTTCACTTCACAAGCTTTTCACTAAAGTTGCACAATCAAAAAAAAATGAGTGGGACCGACTCTATGCCATGCGTTTGGCCCCTTTGAAAATTTGTCATAATGATTTCATGCATTGCCATCTTTCCATGCACCATCGTGGTTAAAGCTCTTAAGATACAAGTGAAGATGACATTTTCACTCTTATGCATGTCACACAAGTTTCCAGTCCTCCCAATGCCGAGTTGATTCGTCCCTGCAAAGCTCAGTGAGATCAGTCAGATTATCTGGTGTAGACTTAAAAGGCACAGTATAAATCGTAGCTCTCAGCAGTTCATATGGCTCAAATATTCTTGCACTGCGTACCGTGTCAAATTTGAGATTTTATTCTCACCTTTTTGTCAGTGCAGAGAATATTCTCAACGCTGTTACCTGTTAAGTCACGTGACATCTGGGCATACAGATCCCAGTCACTGAAGTGCGGCGACACTTTCTTAGGTGTATTCCACGCTGACCCCATTCCAGGTGGCCTCTGCAAATATGCATGCATAATGGGTTTAGATTCAAGTGTTTATTGAGGGTCAATCTTAATTGAAAAAGACAGACAGAAATTAGAAACTAAATGGTCGGGTTGCCTCCCAACACGGCGCTTGGTTTATTGTCCTCAGCCAGACATGGAAGAGTTGCTATCAAGGTAGTGGGCAGTCAAGGAACTGAGTATGTCCCTTGTTTTTCCCACCCGACTTGGAAATTTTCCATTTGTGTTCTTTGACTTCGTGTGACACACCCAAGGTTCCGGCCTCCACATTTCTGCTGGGTGGATGGGATTTCTTCTTCTCTCTCCAAACCATGCGCTTTAGATAGTTGAAGAAGGGTTGACGCTTCTGCTTGGTCGGCCTCTTGTATGATTGTAATGAGCTTTTGTTCCTGCCATCAACGTTTCCAAGCCTCACCTCAGTGGGCACAACTTTCACATTCTTGTCAGTATGAACAAAACCATTCAACAACTTTTCACACACATTGATACTTTCACAGTTTTTGTCAATTTCATTTTTCAACTTCAATTTAGCATCAGACTCATTCATTTCCTCACTTTCAAAATTGTTCATTTCAATCAATTTCACATCATTATCATGACTTTTATTAAATTCAAAATCAAAAATGATTTGCTCAGCAGTTGTTGACATTTTATGCACCATGTCATTTTCGTCATTAATTAATGTATTTTCACAATTTTCATGCAAATCGTATCATAACTGGATTCGTCTGGCATAGGAGGAAACTTACAGTGTTGTTCAAGTCCAGAGGGTTTGAGGTCACTACGTACCAGGGTTGCAATATAGCACTGTTCTATGGATTGAGGATGTTTCATGGCATAGTCTACATTGAATACCACTTCCTCACCATTGACCCTGAATGTGATGGTCTTCCCTTTTACTCCTATGAGAGCGTCTCCCGTAGCTAGGAAGGGTCTCCCAAAGATGAGTGGGACTTCCGGATCTTCCTCCATATCTAACACTATGAAATCCACCGGAAGCACAAATTTATCCACTGAGACCAAGACGTCTTCCACCATTCTAGTAGGTTGTACAAGAGATCTGTCTGCCAACTGTAGAAGAATAGCCACGGGTTTAATCTTCTCTCCTAACCCTATGCTCTAAGCGATGGATAATGTCATGAGGTTTATCCCTGCTCCAAGGTCACACAATGCCCTGTTGAAAAATTTTCCTCCAATAGTGCACGGCACTGTACAACTCCCAGGGTCTTTGAGCTTTGGAGGGAGTTCATTGTTAATCCAAGCTTGGCTCTCCTTCGTGAGTGGAATCGGCACTTCACAGCGCAAAATTTGTTCCTTGTTCGCGATCAGGTCTTTCAGAAATTTAGCGTACCGAGGCACTGATGCGAGCAAATCTGTTAATGGCACATTCACATTCACATTCTTCACCATGTCCAAAAATCTTGAGAATTGAGCTCCTTTCTTGGTTGGAGGTGGAACTCGCTGAGGGAAAGGAGGGAATAGTGCATATTTCGGATAGTTATAGGGGCTCGGAGGTCCCCTTTTCTTCTTAGGCTCTGGTGCCTTCACACTCTCTTCTTTATCCTCTTCATGTAGCTCCCCCTCTACGACAATGGTTTCTTCCATGACTTCTTCCTCAGGATTATTCTTCTCCTCTTTCTTCGTGTTCCCACTGATTTCTTTACCACACCTCAGTGTGATGGCATTGCACACCTCTCTCTCCTTCCATTTGGGGTTGGGCTCAGTGTCACTAGGTAGGGTGCCCTGAGGCCTTTGGTGGCTTGCCTTAGCTAACTGACTTATCTGCATGTCTATATTCTTGATGGAGGCCTCCACTGCTGAAGTTCTCTTCTCATACATCTCCATCTTTTCGAACATCGTCTGAAGCATTTGCATTTCCTCTGTGGGCTTCCTTGGTTCTCAATTACTAGATTCCCCTCCTTGGTAATACTGTCTTTGTGGGTTTTCTCGATTGCTCTGTCCCCAAGCACCTTGACCAGTTTGATTTCGGTACCCTCCGTATTGCTGCCGGTTATTGTAGTTGTTCACATATTGGACCGACTCTTGGGTTAACTCACACTCATCAGTATGATGCTCCCCCTTGCATAACCCACACATCAACACTTGGGTGGTCCTGGCTGCCTTAAGAGTTTGAACCTGCCTTGACAGTGCTTCAAATTTAGCTTCCAAGGAGGTCTCATCATCCAACTCCAACACTCCCCTTTGTTTCTTCACGGGGGTTTTTCTGGCTTCTGGGAACAAGAACTCATTCTTAGCGATCGAATCAAATAATTCTCGAACTTCTGGGATACTCTTATCTTTCAGAGCGCCTTTGGCACTGGCCTTGACCATCAATGAGGCTTCTGGTGACAGCCCCTTGAAGAAGGTGTTGAGCTCTCTGACCTCCCCAAGGTCATTGTTTGGACACTGTCGGAGTAAGTCATTGAACCTGTCCCATGCTTCCTTAAACGTTTCTCCATCTTGCTGTTGGAAGCTGCGAATCTCCATCCTCATCCATTCTAATTTGGCTGGAGGGAAGTACTTGGCCAAAAATTTTCTCTCTAGTTCCTCAAAAGTGGCTATGGACGGTCCTCCGATTGAATTAAACCAGTGCTTCGCCTTCCCCTTGAGAGACAGTGGGAACAAAACTCTTCTCACGTCATCAGGCGTGACCCTCTGCAGTTTGAAGGTGTTACAGAGTCCCAAGAACCAGTCTAAATGCTCGTTCGGATCTTCATTGCTCAGGCCTTGGAAGATCTGCCCTTGGGTAATCATGGAGACGATTTGGGTTGGTATTTGATAGCTCTCTACGTCTATTCCTTGGCGATTATTCCTTCTCTCAAAGCTTACTACGAAATAGTCCCCAAACCTTGGAGGTTGGGGTCTAACTCTCTCTTCATCCTGTTCGGCCATTTCCAATGCCCTTCTCCTTTGCCTTAAAGTCCTCTGTAATTCTAAGTCAAGTGCAAATTCTGGAGCTTCGCCACGTAGCCTTGCTCTAGGTTGCATAAACTGGGAATTCTCACAAGAAACAGAAATAGCACTAGAACCCGATATTAGTAGAACAAAATCAACAGAGACTAGTGAATTAAGATTTCAACAAAACAAACAAACAAATCAACAATTTCAAATAAGAATTCGTAAAGTAACAACAAAGTAAAACTATCACCAACAACTCTCAACGCTATGCCTCTCCCCGGCAACGGCGCCAAAAATTGACAGGAGGTTGTCGTGACCCTGCAATTTTACCCAAAACACTAAATTAATGCAGTAGTGGTGAGGGATTTGTATCCACAGGGAGAGGACTACGACAATCGTTGCTATAATGATAGAATGTGAAATGATGCAATAACACAATCAAGGTTTGCAAACGAGAATGGAATCAGGAAAAATCAATAGAGATGAATGTGTTGCTTCAAGGGTAAACAATATGTATGGATCTTTCTCTCGTTATCCCGGACGGACTTGTGTGGACATATATGAAGGGATTATACTGCTAGTGAACTAAGGTTGATCAACTTGGTAGTTCTCACAATCCTCGTTCCCAATTCTCCCTGAACTTCCCTTGGTAGGGCAAGTCCTTGGCACGAGTCAGACTCTCCCAGATCCCAAGTTCTCCTAACACAAATCTAATTCGATTCCTGACTATCTCCCTTGGTAGGGCAGCTAACCAGTTCACAACTTCGATCACACTACAAGAACTCTCTTAGACCTACGCGAATGATCGATATTAACTGTCAGTGGGTACCGCACAGTCAAGATCGCAAAGTCTCACAAGACCTAAGATTCATATATGCATGTTCACAATCAACTCATGTCATGATTGATTGCCATTGGACTATTCACACCGACCTCAGTGGGTACCGCAGACCTAAATGTGAAGTAAATCTAGAGTGCAAATCATCAAACATAACAAGTGCAAAATTATGAACATGAAATAGTTTTTCATATAGATATCTAAACAAATGTCTCAAACAAGATCAAATCTATACAATTGACCCCTCAAAGCAATACTAAGAACTTAGCCGATCATACTGATCGGCTGATATCCCATGATTACAGAATGGAAATTATGCTCTAGGGCTCTCATATTCCTCTCAGTGAATTGATTTCTTCCCCAAAATCCAGCCTCCTCGCTTTAGCGACTTTTCCTCCCTTTTATAGTTTTCCCTTGCTGATTTGTCCCGTAAGATTCCTGGAAGTTTCCTTCTCTTGCGGAAATGCGCCACGTGTCTACAAACATGAGATAGAACTGAAGTGAGGACACGTGTTAAAGTCAAGTCTTAACAGTTAAGAATATTCAAAGCATTTAATCAAACAGTTAGAGCCCGTGAGAAAGACATGCCATATGCTTTGCTTGTGTGAGCTTAAGTTTGTGTGTGCCATATGCAAAGGTTGAGGGAGTAGTGTATGTGCAAGTGTGCAAATGGTGAAGTGAACAAAGAATGTATAAAAATGCGAAAACATGAAAATGCATGAAAGGAAAAATAATACAATGTGCATGTGTGTGGTGTGAGTGGTGCGAGCGCATGGTGCGCCCGCATCGTATATGTGTGTGTGGTGCGGCCGCACCGTGTAGGTGTGTGTGTGGTGCGGCCGCACGTGTAATGTGTGAGTGGACCGTGCAATGTGCGTGCAGGTGTGAGTATGTGCATGTATGGTGTGTGAGTGTGTGGACTTGTGAGGTGAAGGAGACCATGTGAGTATGAGTTGTATGCTGGGATTTCATGGTGTGTGACTTGAGAGAGTTGTGACTTGAGTGAATAGTGAATTGTGGACTTGAAAGCACTAATGGCTGAGTGTGTCTCGAAATGCATCACTTTGCCACTAAATTCCCAGCACTCAAGCCAATCTCCATAATACACAATTGTAATCAATATAGCACATAAGTCAGGTAATGAAGCATTGATTCACAAGTTATTGCAGGCGAAAGTCTATCAAAATAGAGCATTTAAGTCGGTATAAGACCGACTTATCACCATTACAAACTGCGACTTCTGAAGTCTGCAATTTCAAACTGCAAATTCTAAAGTTGCAATGCAAAATTGGGATTTCTTTGCTTTATTAATTTTTTAAATTCAATTAAAACACAAATAGATGATTTCTTTGTTTTATTATTTTTTAAAATTTAATGAAAACACAAATTGATGATTTCTTTGTTTTATTAATTTTTTTTAAAATTCAGTTAAAACACAAATTCATCAATTTTTTTGTTTTATTAATTTTTTAAAATTCAATTAAAACACAAATTGGTAATGATTTATTTGAATTATAATTTTTTTTATTGTTGTATGCAATTTGTTTCTTTAACACAAAGATATTGATTTTGCAATTTGAACATATTTGTATCTTTACCGAAAGAAGTCTCAATTTCAAATTTATGACTTTATTTAGAAAAAAAAAGCATCAGTTCCAGATTTATTACTTTATTTAGAAAAAAAATCAGTTGAAATACATATATTAAAATATTGACAATTTAATTATATTTTATTGTTGCCACGGAAACATATTTTTTTTCTACATAATAAAGATATAAATTTATAATTAGATATATCTATATCTTTTCATGATTAATGCAAAATGAATACATAAGATTTTTAAAAAAAAAAATCAATGAATTCGGTGCATAGTAAGGGGATTACTACATTTCTTATTAGGTTAATTACACTTTGACACCCTATGCTTTGTGTGTGGTTACACTTTACCACCCTATGTTTGCAAAATATACACTTTGCTATCCTAAAAGTTACAAAGTTAGCAAACTCAACTGTGTAAATTGGCCCTACTATAATTCACCATTATTTGAACAAATATACCCTTATCAACGAATTCATTTAAGAATTAATGCATTGCAAGGCTAAAAACTCTATATTAACTCAAAAACATATACACTACATTACTTTAATTTTCACTAATATAAGAATAATAATAACAAATTTATTTTGTACTATTAATTGCTTTATTCTCTATCTGAATTGAAATATCTTTAATATAAAAAGATAAATAAAAGTGTTAATAGTCTATAATAATTTAACAAAAAAGTGAAACAAAATTTAAATAAATCACATCAATGACATAAAATTTTGAAGAGATAGTGAGACATTATCCAATGTGAGACTATTTTTCTAAGAATTGAGAGCATTTATTACTGGCTCATAGAAAAGTAAAAATCAACTTGTCAAATATGTTATATCTTACCATTCCTATACCTTTTTCTATTCCATGAAATAGGAAATTGAAAAGTTGTTTATAAATAATAATACACACACAAAGATTAGAAGTCTTTTGCATTTTTTTTTATTGTTATATTTTAGATTTTCTTACATATTTTATATTTTCATAAGGGTCATTTTTGCCATTTCATACATTTTTCTAACGGGAGTTTGTTAACTAACATATTGACTTGTCTACGGGATAACAAAGTGTATATTTTCGAAATATAGGGGGGCAAAGTATAGTCACCCACAAAGTATAGAGTGGTAAAGTGTAATTAACCATTTCTTATTATTAGTATTTTACTTTTCGAAGTTTTGTTAAATATGTTCTGCCTATCTAATTTCTTTCCTACTTTGTTGGAATTGTTTTCTTTTAAATATCTACTACTAAAAATATAAGGGAGAGTTTGTATTAAGGGTGTGCCTCGTGTCTTTATTATTAAATGGGGTACAACTTTAATATATTTATTATTAAGGGCGTTAAAATATTTATATTAGTTTAAATAATTAACCAATGACTTTATTACCCTTTTCATCATGATCAAAACACTTATTATTTTTTATCTTTTTATTACTAAAATTTATTGATGTAATCATTAATTATATCTTAAAACTCTTTATCATTTACTGTTTTATAATTGTTATCAATAAATTTTCATATTAAGTTAATTCTTTTTTTATTAAAACACATTAATCTAATCATAAACTATTTTATCATTTGTTATCCATAAACTTTCATATAAATTTTAATCATTGTTAAACTATGTTATACTGTAAAATTAAGTTTTAAAAAATACACAAGAATTTGTCAATCTAATATCACAAATCATAATTAATTTTAATAAATTTTAAGTTTTTTGGTATATTTTCAAGGAACTTAATTATTTGATAAACACGTAAGCAAGTACGGTTATTTATTATTAATTTTTAATTTTAAAGTTGTTGTATTTTTCGATGTTGTGTTATTTAATCATTTTTTTATTTTAAATATATTCATGAAAAAAAATTTATGATTTAAGATAATTTAATAATAAATATGTTCATGACAAGAAAAATTTACGTTTTGAAAAATTTTGACAATGATTATATTTTGTTATTTAAGACAATACAAAAAATCTTAAAAATTAAAAGAGTTTGATGATAAGTATATTTTATTATTTAAGATAGTTTGATAATGATCTAAGTTACTATCAAATTTTATCCACAAGAAATTATTAAAAATAACTAATAAAAGATTGAATAGTAAAAGATAGAAAGTTAGGTATTTAAGGTAATCTTTCTTAGAATTAATAAGAAGGGTACTAAAGACTTTTATTAAGTATATAATACATGTTGATTATGAAACCTGCAAAAGAGTTTCTTATTTCTTTTGTTATCTGGTCCAGTCATTCGTCGTGGGTATTTTGCCATTCCTCTGCTTTTTAGGATAGCAAGTACATCAGTTCGAGCCTTAGTTAAAGGAGTGAATTCCTTGTCTTCGCCAACCCTAAGTGTATTGTACGACACTTTGTCGAGTTTCATGCATGTCCAAGGACAAAAAAAACGGCGTGATTAAAGTTTTACCCCATTTAATAATAAAAACATGAGACACGCCCTTAATACAAATTCTCCCAAAATATAAACCAATGGTATATGTTTGTCTTTCGTAGAAGACCAATGCAAAAGCCTCTAAGTTTGAGATTAGATTTGTCAAAGAAGTCATTTAAGTCAAGTTGTTATTTTTCTTGTTTTTTTTTTTTTAAATTACTAAAGAAATCACATCTTAAAGTGCAACTTTCCTATATGTGAAAGAATAATAAAATTGACATTATTTCTTTAATTTGTTTTTCTTTTAGTAATATCTTTGTAAATATCCCAAAATTATTATTGGAGTAGTAAAACATTGCTATTAGAAATAAATCCCTTATAATTATGGCCTTTAAGAAAACATTTTTTTTTCACTTAGCAAACCACGGGATGCTCGCCCTAGATTTATTAATATATAAAAAACTTAAGCAAAATATACAAAGAATAAAATATCTAAAAAAGAACTAAATAGCATTATTTTCTCAATTAAAGTTTTGGAGTCCAAATTGAAGATAACCATCCAACTAAATTTTGAGTATATATTATATAATAAGTAGAAAGGATAAGTGGAAAATCAACAAAAATAGATCCAATCAACAAAAGACGTACTAGCAATGAAACTAGAAAAAGAAAAAGAACAAAAAAAAAAGGTTTATGTAGCCTTCAAAAGATAATCCCCATCCACAAAAATATTCAAGTTGATCAAGTTTGATTATTGTTCAGGTTCTCAAGTAGCATGATTTAATTTACCCCCAAAACAGTTAGTATGGTACTAATTAGAAGAAGATGAACTGTTGTGCCCCTTTTCAAGAACATGGACGGCTTGCTTCATTGCATGAACTGCCATCTTCTTCACCTGTCCCAAAAGGAAATTCCAGAGACTTTGAGACATAAATATTACAATATCTTAAATAATAATAGTGGAAAAGATTAATAGTAGATGCACCAAAAAAACACAGTTGATCCAATGGCAATGGCAATGACAATGACAATGTAAGGAAATATTCAAACATCAGAAAGAAACTGAAAAAAAGGGCTAGTATTGATTCGTTATACCTCCAATTTGTCTTCCTTGTTCATATGATCTTTAGGAAGTCGACGAAATTCTTCAGTCATGCGAACGCACTCACCAAGATTTTCAGGTGAAACAAAGTCAAGGGCAACTTTTATGCATGACTGGAGAAACAAAAAATGAAAAATAAGAAGTATTAGCAGAATAATAGTTTTTTTAATCTAAGATGGAAAATAATCGAAACATTTTCCTTCAAAAATAACAAAGCAAATTGTGTACATGTTAAACACAACTCTATACAAGCTGCCAAATGATGAGAGGATGCAGACTTAATAACATAAACATATGTGTGGTGCTAAAAGCCAGCAAAAGAAAATATTTGATTGTGAATCATTTGCCAAATGTCCAAAAAGCATAGATAGATGCAAGATAGAACATCATGCAAGGCGAAAAGGGATTCATCATCTTTGTAATGAGGAAGTTAAACTTTGGAAAAGATAGAGAAAATGATTTAAGAAAGTTGCAGACATGTTCAAATGTGTCATGCAAGCGAAAGAAAATGAGATAGTCTAACGAATGGCTTTACCTTCAAATTTCTGACTTGATGGGGGCAGCCGGCAGGTATAAAAACTGCATCCCCTAGCTTTTGAACAAAAGTCCATGGTTCGATGCCTACAGAATCAAATACACATATAACTGAAACTAAATGTGCAGCAAAACTAACTAGATCCACATAGTTGTGCAGGAAAACTAACCATATTCCTCCTTGAGCCTCCTCTTATGTTCCATAGTTAAGTACATAGTTTGATCATGAATTGGATGAACCACCTGAAATATAATAAGTATGATATAAAGAGTTAAGGGTATGACAAACATTATTCTATCTCACTTTAGCTCCAAAGTCATGAAACTGTAAAGCAAGATCAATTCCAAACTAACATTCTCAAGACAAAAAAGAATTAGTCAATACCCGTTCCAGTGGCCGGCAGTAGATATGTCTGAATTCCTTGAAGTGTTTCAAGAGATATTTTTCCAATTTAGGCACATCTTCCCTCCTCCATATGTCCCATAGAGCACCGCTATCCACGTCTGCATACCCTTCGATACTCCTTGTCATGTCTTGAACCAATTCCTCCCTCTTCATTTCATCCAATTTTCCCTCTATACTCAAACCATTACATCCACCAGTACTTTGCGTACGAAACTTTGCAATCTCAGCATCATCAATAATCTCCACTTTCGAAGATTTTGCAATTTTTTCCTCAACAGCTTTTGCATCAATCAGATTATTTTGGCCTCTGTTTCGAACTTTATTCACTGCTATGTTTTCTTGTCTCCTCTTCCTTTTACCACATCCCTTCACTACATTTCCATTGACCGTAGTTTCATTACTGGAAAATTCATTATCAAATGAATAACTGTTTTCATTCTCAGCAGTATCGCCTAGCTCTCCCTTCATTTCCACCTTGTCAAGCACAGTATGTGAGCGTCCCTCAACCTGATCAGATACTTTGAGGTAATTGGTTTCAAACTTTGCGTCCAATCCATTGAACAACTTCATCAGTGAAGACCTTGAATCACGAATTCTAGATATTTTCTCTTCAACTATCTCCTGCATCTGAAATATATGATGGGGCATGTTTCCATCTCTGCAAAGCTCCAATTCATCCTGCAGCATATGTCTCAATTTCAACTTTTCTATTTTTGAAAGTTTCTGAGGAGATAGAGCAACTGCTTCTATATGAGCCAACACATTAACCTGAAATCGACATCGAAACATTGTTAGGATAAAGAAAAGATCATCAAGCATGCTACAACACAAAGAGACCACAAATGCAGCAAGATCCATCCTACTGTTGCTATTTCTCTAGATATCCTGAGCTCTACACAGTCCTCAAGAACAGCAATATTTACATCATGAAATGCATTAAATGCGTCTTAAATAAAGAGCAAATCATTTCTCAGAAGGATCAACATTGTACATTGTAGAAGCTCATGAACTATCATTGTAAATAAGTAACATTTGCCTTCTTCACTTGAAAACTTTTTGCCATACAATCCTCTACTTTCAACTTTACTTACTGACTCCAAAAATAAAATTGGAAAAGGCAGCTATTCACTTTTAGAAGCCTCTGATTGAATCATCTTACATTCAAATTCAACTTTTTAAGTTTCAGTCTATTTCACTGAAGCCGTTTCTTACAAACTTTTTGCAGTGAGAAAATACTTCTGATTTTTTACTCTCGATTTAGACTCAAATGACAAGTGCTACTAAAGAAAAATGGATGTCAAGAGAAAGTAAAGACGCTTAACATACAAGTCAATATGGAATTCAATCTCACATATGAGTATAACTGAAGAACGTAGCAGAAGACAACGATATTATTACAAACCATACCGCATCAGACATATCACAGTGAAGTTTGGTAACAGAGTCTCCACGTCCAAGTTCCTGTGCAACTCCGTAAGCAATATATGTTTTGGGTCCCATGTCTGGCTTCAAAGACTTCTGTGGGAGTTTGACAGCTAGGTTCAAATAGCCGCTTTTAGGATGAGTATACACCTTAAACGGCAAGCAATTAATAAACTCAGAATTATGACGAGGTAAACGCTCCTCAAATAAACTAGATGGTGGCCAATCTTTCAACTTTAATATCTCTGGCCAATTATACTTGTCAAATCGACCCTCAGAATAACCTTGAAAGAACTCGTGGACATTAATACCAATCTGCAAATAAATGTACAGATAAATGAAAAAAAAAATTCTGACAAAATATCATATAACTGCAAAGAGTACTTCAACCAAACAGAAAACGGGTCTCAGGATTCTGCAGAGAGGTCTTAATTATCAAGATAATGTTTTATAAGAAATTAGAATAACATTTATGATGAACAAGCATTCAACTAAAGCAAGGTGGAGACATAAAAAACACCTCAAAAGGCGCAAGAGTGAATAGAACTCCCCCTCTTGTGCAACAGTCGTCTAAGAAAAGCATAGTTACATGAAATGATAATAGCAAGCACATTGTACCAAAAAAAGCCAAGGTACAGGAAAAGCTTCCAAAATCAAAGAGGGACTGTTAGATCCTGTATTTTAAATAGGATAAGATTTTCTTAATTGAACATGTACAGTCCGGATAATTGTCTAAAATGAAACCAAAAGGGTTACAATATAAAAGATCATATATTTGGTAAGCAGAAAGGATAATAAGCTGACCTTGCACCAATCTAAGCAATTTATTGCATCCACACCCAAAAGAAGTGGATGATTAACATTTTTAATCTGGCGACAAGCACGCCACATAACCATTGGTTCCCAACTCAGACCCAATGTAGTCTGAAGCACATTCCTGACAATAACAGGTTCTCCTTTCATCCAATGCAACTGGAAATGCTTCTCATCCTGTGCTTGAATTTCTACCGCATTCGGACAGTACAAAAAGTTGTCTCCAGAATCCCCTCGAGAAGCTGCTTTGCGTAAGTTAGCACTGCTAACATTGGATTCATTGGCAGTTTTAAAACATGAACAGCACTCCTTAGATACTTTTGGAGCATCCTCAAGCTTGTATTTCCTGGCCATTTCTTCTGCTTTTTCATACAATTCTGAGACATAATTCTCCGGAAATATGCATCTCAGTTCCAAAAACCCTTGGCCGCAACCACCCATTCCTTTGGGTGGGCAGGGAATTGTACCATTTTCCCCAGCTTCCCATTTGCATGCTAACTTCAACTTATTCTTAGAATTCTTTTTTCCAGTTGCAGTGATAGTCGTCTTCTTATCAGTTTTAGTTTTAGCCCGTGTAGTACGTGTTCGCCGCATTTTTGAACTCATTAAACATCCCTCCAAACCATGCAAGTATTCTAGTCCAGGGTCAATAAACTCAATGGTCCTCTCCTCATCACTCCCATGCAGACAGCCATCCTTAAGTTCTTGACAGCAACGAAGACAAAGGTCATATTTGCAAATGGAGCAGCTTCGATGATAATCAAAAATAGAAGTTTTGCAGTTGTCGCTGCACAACACGTAATTAAACATCATTCCATCTTGCAATATGAATTTGTAATAAGAAGCTCAAGAACCTACCAATAAGCCCTCTGATCAACAAGGCAATTTGCTTTTTGTACCTTGATCGCTGACACGGGCAAGGCTGCAAAATAAACGTTACTACATTACATACTTGAAGCAGTTTGCCATTCAAGTTTATACATTTTCCGCATGCTCTCAAACAAAAAGACAATCAACAAATCTTTGGAATGAACAAAAGAAAAGTTGACAGAAAGGAATGGAACACAAAAGGAATATAAACATCAGATGGCTATAAATAGAGAAAATTTCTCAGGACAAGATATACAATTAAAAAGCACTTTATAGTCTCACATCTCCTCAGTCCTATTCGTAAGAATCTTTGAAGAGGATAATACCAATTGCACCATAAGTACAAAAAATGGCAAAGTGTATCTACAAACTTCTACTAATTACCTATACACTCATGTTTATTAAACCTAACATATGGCCCTAAACAAGTCAAAACTCTTGGTACGTGCTGTAAAAGATCAAACAACTTTAATATATGTCTTAGTTTGAGCATGAATCATATTATTCACCTTGCATTTCATGAACAATATTTTTCCTCCTGAACAAGGATCGTAAATCATTAGAGTTCAACAAAATCCTAAAGTAAAAGGTAAACAAAGGAAGGTGAAATTCAGAGCTTCTACCAACAGAAAAAGATAATACATTTACGATTAGCCTCTAACTCCTTCTCCATCATCTGTTCTTCATTAAATTTTTTCAGGAAGGGCAGCAGCATTTGTAGGATAAATTTAGAGTACTCATCCTTTTCCTCGTCCCCAAAAACCAATTCTACAGTCTTCTTGTCCTACAAAAAACATTCGAAGTTCAGAATCTATTACCACACCACAACAAATACATCTGGTTTAATATATGTAAAGGAAAAATTACTTTTATTGGCATCTCCATCCGTAAGCATGCTTTGCAATTACAGTTCATTCGACAAACAGGGCATGACTCTGCAAAAACCTCTTGTGAAACACCTGGGTACCTGCACAGTCCATAACATTGCCAAATCAAAGCTGAAACACCAAATAAAACTCAAACTATATCAACTACTAATAAGAACATAATACCCTGAACTCAACGATACAATTCAGGCATCCATTGGAAAAAAATTTCTTGATCAACTAACCATCTCGAAAGTACTAATACAATAAGCATAAAAATACTAGCTCTCCTGGAAGAAAAGCAAACCCTTAACATTTAAGGACATAAACAACATGCAAAATCAACCTCAATTATCCATTTCACAGCCCAATTTTTTCTACTTCTAGCTAAATTTGCCAACCATCAACTTCTCCATTTTGACAGTACGAGCAAAAAAAAAAAATACTAGATTTGCTTGAAAATTTGCAAATCCTTTAGAATAACATTACATTTACATTTAAGAACATAAACAACAGCCAAATCTAACCAGCATATTCAATTTCATATCCCGAAATATCAAATTCTAATAATACACATAAAAAAGAAGATTTTTTTTTCTTTTCCCGAGTCCAAAGTATATACTTTCTCTTACCATTTCTCCATGCAGGGAATACAATATCGCTTTGTTCCACACTTTGTACACCGTACCACCCTTCCTTTGTCATTCCTCTGGCACTGATGACACATATCGGACTCAATCAAAATCCCCTGCCATTTCGAAATTCCAAATAAACCATATCCCACATCAGTAATTAATCTTAAAAAAAAAGGCAAAACCCCATAAAATTAAGTTCGAAATTTTCCCACCAAAAAGCTTACTTACATTCTCATCCTTTGTTAATCTTTTTGATTTACTTCCTTTCCCTATCAATCCCTTCTCTTTGCCTTTAAGCTGGCGTTTTGCACCCTTTTTCTTCCCACTTTCTTCCAGCCCGTTTGGCTCTTTTCCATAAACTCCCTTATTTTTCTTCTCTTTAATATCCCTTCCCTTCTTAGTTTTTCCCTTGTCCTCTTCATCCCAGTCCTCCCCTCTTGTAATTGCCGTTATTTTCGCCCTCGCCGCTAAACTCGACTTCCTCGGCACAAAAGGACTTCCACCAATAGCCTTCAAAACGGGATCTTTTCCCATTTCCTCGGATGAAATTTTGTTCTTTCCATCGTCTTCAGCGTTTTCCTTCAACGAACGATCCCTCGTAATATTTTCTTTCGCGACTCCTCGTTTTCCTATATTACTTACGGCCGCCTTCTTCTTCCTCTTCGCCATGACCGTTTAAGCACAAATAAAAAAGAAACACACAGAACACCACGAACTACGTGTGATATTTGTTATTATGTTTTTGCAGTCTTCACTGTGAGAGGAGAGTCCCAATGTGTGTGAGGGAGAGAACATGTACAAAAAGTATGAGATCAACTGCAGGACGACTGGAGTTTGAAAAGTCCCGCTCGGTTCGGTCTCTTCAATCAACTCAATTAGCGGGAATTTTTAAGAGAACAATAAAGACTACGAAGTTGCACTTTTGATGAAAAATAAAAAAGAATTGTATTGGTAAAATTTGTTTTATACCTCTTTAAAAGTTGCTCCGTTTGGATATGGTGTTTTTTTGTTTTATTTATGAAATGATTTTATTGGGTTTTGTAATGAGAAAGTAATATTTATAAAATGATTACATGTGTTTGGATTGATAAATTTGGTTAATTTATTGTAGATTGTGTATAGAAAAAATTAATATTATATTCATTAGATTATATAAAATATTGATATATAATTAATTTTTTAAATAAGTAGGCCCCACATTTTTACAAAATTACACCAACAATCAGATGATGCAGCGTTGTAATTTTTCATCACATGCGGGACCACCACTGAATTTGCCAATCAGCTCACGTCACCTAAATTTCATTCAATTCCACCTGTGTGTGCATGTGAGTAAATTTTTCACCCTTGTGATGACGCAGCATGTTTTTGACCTGTAGTAATAAAATAATATAGTGAAATATATATTTACTCTACATGTATTTTGTGATTGTAATTGCAAACAATCTAATTATTCAGTGCCAAACATTTTTTTTTTTTGTTTTACAAATAAGTTGTAAAACAGAGGAACCAAATGGAGCCTAAAAAACTCAAAAAGAGGGTTTTGGAATTTGGAATACTTCGTAAAATTAATAGCTAATTTCATTTTCCTTTTTAGTTTTTGGGTTCTATTGTATGGAAATCTATAAAACCATAACTTTGTTTCTTATTTTAAACTTTTGTTTCCTTTTAGAAGTTAAATACAACTTTCAAAAGAAGATTCCTTATTGTAATATAGTTGACATTGATCAATTAAATTTCAAATTCTCTTGCACCAAGGAAAGTTTAGACCAGTACAAATGTAAAAAAATTGAGAAAAATTTATTCATAGAGAAATTATATTAGAAATTGCAAATAGAGACTTAAGAGTTAAAAATTAAAGAAAATGATATTTACTTGTTCTTACATGACAAGAGTAGAATTGTTTTAATTTTAATCTTTATTATGATTAGTTGGATATGAAAAAAAAAAGGTGATTTGAGGAAGTAGATTACTTTAAAATAATAATATCTCATAAGTTAGGGGGAAAAAAAGGCATCATCTTGCAATAAGAGAATATACTATTAAAAAGATATAATTGAGAAGGTAACTTCCGAAACGATTTATGAGTTTGATAAAGTTTAGACAAACTATGGATATTTTAGTGATAAACTGCGTTCATAAGATCAACATGTAGTAAAATCTCACATGCAAGATATGGGAGATGAAAACTCTAAGGTAATAAAGTTGAAAAAGTAATTTTTAAGGTTACACCCAAAGAGTGGTTAAGATGAATTTTAAATATGTATATATATTGTCCAAATTTTTTTTATAAGGAAAATTTTAAAAAGATAAGTGTGGACCTTATTGGAAAATTTTTCTATAACATCTACAACTAAGATATGGGAAACTTTTCAAAAAAAAAAAAAAATTTTGGATAATTAGCATAGTAAGATAGATTGAAACTAGTGAGGTAAAGATAATAATTTTCTGGTAGTTAAACGAATCTATGGACTATTCCCTAAAGAATTGTAGGGATTACTGTTAGAGTGGGTGATTGATCTTGAGGTATATTTTAAATTAGGAAGGAAACTGATTTCCAAAAAACAAATACAAATTATCCATTTATATTGAAAAGTTAAAGAAACAATTTCAAGGATTGTTAGATTCAAAGTTTATTAGGTCAAATGTTTTTTCATAAGGTGCACTGATTTTATTTCTAAAGGAAAATGATTGAAATTTAAGGCTGTGAAATTTTAACAAGATTGAATAGCATCACAGCTAAGAATAAGTACCCCTTCTAAGAGTAGATAACTAGTTTCATCGATATATTTGATATCAAGAGATTATCAATTAAGAGTGAAATAAGAAATGAATTGAAAGAACTTTTAGGATGAGATATGGACATTGTGAATTTTAGTGATAATATTTGGATGACAGATAGTCTTGTAGTTTTCATGGATTTAATGCATTTTTGGATAAGTTAGTAATAGTATTTATAAGAGGATATTTTGATTTAATCTCCTAAGAACTATACCTTAAGTTTATGAAGTGCAAATTTTGGATCAGAATTATATCTTTTCTTAGAAACATAGTTTCAACAAATGGTGTATTAGTTGACTCATAAAAAAAATTAAGATTAGCCCAAATTTTGACGAACTTCAACAGAAGCTATCAAAGTAAAAACATTTTGGGCTGGTTTGGTTGACAGGGAATCTGGGTTGGGAAAGTAATCTTTTTCTTAATTTCCAGATTCTGTGTTTGTTTCAAACTGGGAAAGTAATCATTTCCCTAATTATTAAATTCCTGCGTTTGTTTCATCTAGGGAAAGTAAAAAGAATCCTGAACCAAGGAAAATAATTGCACGATTCCAGGATCATGAATCCTTTTTAAAAGTTGGTATTCTGATTCATCTCTTGAGGATTTTGACTATGTGGCTCTTTCTTTATATTTATTATTTATAGTTTGAGTTTCATATGTTTCTTATGCTAAATTCTAATTCATTTGGTCAAATAATTTTATTTTTTTTAGTTTGATATTTTTTTTTTATTGAATTTACTACTTAACTAAAATTAAATTTTAGTAGTTTTTAAATGTCTTTATATTAACTTTAAAAATGTAATTCAATGTAAAAAGAGTTAAATAGATGGATGGTATATTGTTTTTTATTATTAAAATTATTAACATTATGAGGGTTTTATATATATTTTTTTAAAAACTCAAAATTGTATTTATGTTGCTTTAGATTTTTTCTATCATATTTTTACTTAATTAATTTTCGTACATTTTATATTTTCAATACTTATTGTTTAATAAATTTTAGCTATTTTTATTAATATTAATTTTTCAATTATTTTTCATTTATTTAATCAACTATTCTTTTTTTAATAATATGAACAAAGAAAATTTTTATTTTAACACTTTTTTATAAGTTGTAGTTAATAGTTTAATTATTTAATTAAATTAAAAATGATAATTTTATCAATGATGAAAATATAAAACATAATATTAAAATATTTATTATAAGGTAAAAATACATAATTAAGTTTCATGATATGATTTAAAATAAAATTATATAAATGGTTATGTATAAGTATAACATACAAATGGAATTTAAATAACATTATTTGGTTTAATAATTTAAATCAAATAATAAAATAAGAATCATACTAACTTTTTTAAGAATCTATCCAAACACAGTGTAAGTATTCAGATTCCTCACAATTAAATTCCAAGGAATCAGATGATCAGGAAAAATATTCATTTTCCTCAAATATAAAATCCCAAGAATCACATTCCCATTAAACATTACTTTCCTGCCAACCAAACGAGCCCTTTAAGATTAGTTTTCATAGAGTATTTCTCAAAAATAATTGTATCATTGACCAAATAAACACTAAGAAAGTTAAACACTAAAAATAATTGTATCATTGACCAAATAAACACTAAAGAAAGTTAAGGGTCTGTTTGGTTTCATCAAAATTTGTGATTTATTTCACAATTGCAAAATGAGGTGTTTATTTTGTTCAACTTTTTCATCAAAATTTTTAAAACACAAAACAATGCTACAGTAATTATTTTTGCTACAGTAATTTTAAAAATAAAATATTGAATTTAAATTTGAATTTTAAATTTTAATAATAAACAATTCTTCCTAACACACTTCCCATCAAAATAAATTAATAAAATACTAATTCAAATTTAAATTTTAAACTTTTATTAAAAAAAAATCTTCAATACAAATCCCAACAAAATAAAATCATTGATTCCAAACACTCTCAAAATATTCTTTTCTCATAACCAATCCCAAGAAAAAAAATTTCATGATATAATCTAAAAATAGCTTGTCCAAACGGAGGTATCAAGGGATACGAACATGTGAAGAAAGTTTTCAAAATTTAAAGAAAAGACTGATTTCAATATCGATTTTAGTATATCCTTACCAAGAAGAAGATCTTATTGTTTATAGTGATGTTTTTAGAAATGGTTTAAGATGTTTATAAATGCAAAGTCATGGGAGATGTTTCTAGACAATTGAACCCTAAGAGCAAAACTATCCTATTATGTTTTGGAGTTAACTGCACTAGCGCCACCTTTTAAATATATATTTGGAGACATTATATTAATAGTATTACTTGCGAAATATCTACCTATCTTAACGTTCCTTATGTATTTATAAGAAACCCAATAGGAAACAAAAGAGATAGTTCGAACTTAATAAGGGTTATGATAAAAAAAAAATTTATTACTTACCATTTTAGAAAATCTAATAAGGTAATTCATACTTTATACAAATAAATATTGATACGGTGACTAGCATGTTAGCTCAACTGATGAAAGAATTGAAATGACAAAAGTTAGATTAGAAGAAGCTTTATCTTCTAGTATTACCTTGCAATTAAATTTAGTAGAGGAAAATCAACAAAAAATTACTAGGAATCAAATTAAAGTTAGGGGTATATAGAAGGATAAAAACATTTGTGCATACTAAAAGATGAACAGTTATGAATATAATTACAAAACTCTAAGTTTTCTATCCACTTAAAAAAATAAAAGTATATAAGGATTTAAAGACACACTGCTAGTGGAATGGAATGAAGAGAGAAAAAACTGAATTTGTGTCTAAATATATAGTATGTTAGCTCCGCTTGGATAGGGTATTTTTTTTGTTTTATTTATAAAAGGATTTTTTTGGGTTTTGTTATTAGAAAGGAATATTTATAAAACGATTAAATTGGATAGATAAATTTTGTTAATTTATTGGAAATTATGTATATGAGAAATGATTATTGAGTGTATAATGATTGAATTATATATTATTAAATAATTAATTTTAAAAACGGTGGACTCTGCCTATCTATCAAAAATAACAAACCTGACACATTTTTCTGACATTTAATGTGGACCCGCCTAAATTTCAAAATATAATGTCACCTTTTTCTGACATTTAATGCGGGACCCACCTATATATCGAAAGACATTAGGTTGAAATAAGTGATGTTTTGACTGCCTGTAAGTAATATTACTATGTGTTTGTTTTCGATTTATAAATGCAATATTGAGTAAAAGTATTGTCCAAACGCGACTATATCTAGTTTTATAAATAAATACAAAAAGCTGACTAACCAAACAGAGCCTTAGAAACGAAAATTAAACATTAAAGGCCTTGAGGACTTTAATTTAAAACTACTTGAAATACTAGTATGGAAATAGAAAAATATTTCTATTAAACTTATCGTGAGCTAACCAAGAACTAAGGGAAAAATGATACTTGGGTGGCAGTAGATTTATTTAACAAAATTAGCTGTGTGTCTCTCTATCAAATATAATGAAGGAAAGGATAAGTTGACTTAGTCGTAAGATCTCATAATATTCCTATAAGTATAACATCAAATAGAAATTCAGGGTGTGTTTGGACATATATATATTTGTGATTTATTTTACAATTGCAAAATGAGCTGTTTGTTTTGTTCAATTTTTTTATCAAAATTTTTAAAACACAAAATAATGCTACAGTAATTATTTTTGCTACAGTAATTTTTATAAATAAAATATTAAATTTGAATTTGAATTTTAAATTTTAATAATAAACAATTCTTCCTCACAAAATTCCCACTAAAATAAACTAATCAAATACTAATTCAAATTTAAATTTCAAACTTTTATTAATAAAAAAATCTTCAATACAAATCCCAACAAAATAAAATATTCATTCCAAACACTCTCAAAATATTCTTTTCTCATAACAAATACCAAGAAAAAAAAATTCATGATATAATCCAAAAATAGCTCATCCAAACGGAGTACTTCACAATTTCAGAAGGAATTTCAAAGGTCAATGGAAAATGAAATAAATTTAAACACAGCTGATTATCCATAGACAGATAGCCAAATTGAATATATATATATGTGTGTGTATATTACTATTTATGGTCACAAGATTATGAAAATTATATAGTATGTTCGCAAAATGATTACATAACTTAAAAATATATGTTAAGATTCATGTTACAAGATCTTTATATTTGTAAGTAAACCATGATCTTTTCTATATAAAGATTTTTTTTTTAAATCCTGTGTGTATTCTTGTAAAGATTTAGAAATGAATTCTTCTTGTAAAAATGTGATCATGAAAATATTTTCTTGTAAGTAAATTCTGAATTTTTTCTGGAAGGGACTTTTTTATATTAAAAAAATATAATCAAACATATATTGCTTCTTACATTGAACATATATATGGTTACATAAAGTGTGTTTCGTCCTTATACATAAGTGATGGGTGAGTAATCACATTTTTTTATATATTGAATGCATATGGGATTTTGAAGATATTGTCTATATTTTTTTTACAACTTTAGAAATGTTTTCTTATCTATATCCTTTTATAACTTCAGCAGTGGCGGAAGGAGGGGGCGAGCCGGTGCTGCTGCCCACCCCCTTCCTTTTGGGGAGCAAGGGGGTGGTATATACAAACCACCCCCTAGCACCGGCTGGCTTCTGTCCCGCCCTCCGCCCCTCCACCTAGCAGCCCAGTCGCCCAGCCCTGAGAAGTGAGAAGAATCAGAAGAAGGTTGAAGAGTCTGAGGAAGAAGACGACTAAATGTTGTTTTTTTTTTTTACACTTAAGTAAAACGACGTCGTTTTACTCAAGTGTAAAAAAAAAAAAAATATTTTAGTGTCCCAGTCAGCAGCCTTAGCCTCTCTCCCTTTTCAACAAAATTTCAACCTAAAAAATCAAAGAAACTTCTCCTTCAGCCACTGCCTCTTGGCTCTTGCTGCCGCCTAACAAATTGAACGAGCTCTTGCTGCCGCCTGCAGCCGATCAAGTGTGCTGCTGTCATAAGCCCCCCCTCAAAAAATATTCTAGTTCCGCCACTGAACTTCAGTAGAGTTTCCTTATCTTAAACGTATATGATGATGCACTTAAGATTTCTTCCTTATAGTACATGCATGATGTATAGAAAATTGTGTCGTATTTCTATTTTCCATAACGTATATGATGATAGGTATAAAAAAAAAGAACTATGCTTGTGTATTATATTGAACGTTTATACACTGATGTATAGAAAAATTATGTAGTTTTTAATAATGAACAAAGATTAATTATGTTACTTTTAATATTGAACACATATGGTGAAGAATGCAAACTTACGTGCTTATACCTCTTACGAGTTGTTCTTAAAATTTAAAAGAAAAACAAAAGACTTTGATTGCTACGTTAAAAATTATAATTAGATATTTTAGTTCAATTTATATTAGTATAGTTAACGAAAACTTATATGTTTTCCGTGATGTTAAATTAATGAATGACTCGATGATTGGCATGTCCTAACAGTAGAAACATGTATGTCATGTTATAATTCATCCTCGACTTAAAGGGTATTTAATTATGTCATGATGATCCTCGATTTAAGGGGGATCTATGTATGTCATGTATAAAGCTGATGGGTCTAATGGCCAACCTAGTGGAATACAGTTAGGCTGATTAGTCTCTAAGTTGTGAATGCATGTATGTCATGAAATTCTATTCATTAAGAGATACCTCATATATATGTTTTATACGAAAGTATGTTACATATGTTTTATGTGAAAATATGATTAATGAAATATAATCCAAGAATAAAATATTATTATTGTTTCAAACGGATAATTTAGGATTTTTATCAATCTTTTAGGCATGGATTTTTTTTATCAATTTTTTTTTAGATTTTATCAATGATTTTCGCCTTTATGAGTCATAACCAATGTTTGAATTATTGTTAATGATTGGAACTAATATATTTTTTAAGTTTGATTAAAAGTGTATCTCATAAAATATATTACTTTAATAACATATGAGATGTTTTATAAAGAATGAATAGATTTAAATGATCTAGAGTTTACTTGTTACTCGATTTTGCTCATTCTCTTATAATATTTTAGAAATGAAATTAATGAAGTGAATAAGGACTAGACTAGAGACTCAGAATGGTAAAGGATAAATAGATCAAGCATTTAGTACAGAAACTAAAGAATAATTTATGGGCTACAAACCCATGACTATGTTTCAATTGTTATTGATAGATATTTATTAGTTATTTTACTTATAAGAACAATTATTAAAGTTTTCGCATTATATTATTAAAAATTGATAGTAAGAGGTGCCTTATGATTTAAAGATTTTGGAAACTAAATCTTAAAATTATGATCTGTTTCAGTCCTTAGAAATCAGGGCATTACATTTGTTACTCACTAGCCATTAGTAGATTAGATAGAGAGAAGAGGGTTCGCTTGGTATTTAGAAAATAATGAAAGACGGTCCAAGATATGAGTCCCTTAGTGATTAGAAAGCTATAAGTGAACAACATTTTCTTTAATAAATTAGATTTTGATTTTTATTTGAACATTGACTTCACTCCAATGTTTTGCAAAATCGGACTAGAGTATGAACCGGGCGAGTTACTAGGTCACTAGGTCAAACCGATAGGACCAAAAGAGAAAATCAGATGACGTCATTATGACATCATAAATAAATTTAAATTATAAATATATTAACAAATTAAAAAACCCTTATACCAAATTATTAATGTTTATTAAATCATAACTAAAATACATAAAATAGCATTAATTTAGCTAAATATTAAACATTATTTAATATCAAACAGAATAATTCTAAAATAAAAAAGAAAAAAAAATAGAAAATGTCTCAAAATTTGTTAGTTTATTTTATTTGAGCATTTATTCTATCAATAAACAATTCAAAATGATAATAAACCATATATCTATTATTTATTTATTAAATATAGGTGGATCAAGAAAAAATTTATAGAACTACAAATTAGCAAATGAGCCAAATTGGTAGTATATTTTTATATTATGTCCAAAATTCAAAAGTGATAAAATTTATAAATACAATAAGATCGTATCTTTGTAAACTTTAGTGAAACAAAATCAAAAGTCCAAATGATGGAAAGAATAAAAAAATTCAAATGTGACTATAGCCCAAATGATGAAAAAGCAAATAGGCCCGAGTAAAAGAAAAGTCAAACCCAATTGATAAAAAATAAAATAAAAAATAAGAAAAAAATCGATCAAGCCGGTGAAACTCGGGTTTTAACCATATTTGACCGGTTTTTTCGTAAACCGGTTCTTCCTATATAATCGAACCGGACCATAGACCGGCCTGGTCTGATTTTAATAACACTGCTTCACTCTCTTAACATATTTACTTCAACATTGAAATAAATGTGCCCAATGGTTTGATTTCAACCGGAATCAAAACGTAATCGAATTAACGATTTCGATTCTTGGAATCGGAACTGTACTTAGAGATTTAAAACCAAAATCGAACTGTCATTTGGCGGTTTGATTACGGTTCCAAAAAAATAGAATTGGAGGGTAAAAAAAAACTTCTTTGTTTTTATTTTTAAAATTTATAAATATCTCCCTCTTTATTTTTGTTACATAATTCTCTTCCTAATTCTCTTTCTCTATTTTCTAATCCTTACTGATTCTATTATTTTCAAAAATTTATATATTAATTCAATTGTAATTATTATTCTAATTTTATTATTATATTATACTATTTGAAACTAACTCATAGTTCAATTATTCTTACAATTATATTATTCTTTTTATATCTTTCTTTCTCATTTGTCTAATTCCCTAAATCTATTTCTCTAAAAATTCTTTATATGAGTATCATTTCAATTATTATTCTAATTATATTATTATATTATACTATTTGAATTCCAATTAATAGTTTAATTATTCTTTCAATACCCTTATTCTTTTGGTATATTTCTTTCTCATCATTTCTAATTCTCTTCATATCAAAACTCTATATATTAATTACATTCCTATTATTATATTATACTATTTGAATTTCGACTAATAGTTCAATTATTATTTCAATACTATTATTCTTTTTATATATTTTTTTCTCACTTATTAAATCCTTTGTAATTCTCTTTCAAAACTCTATATATTAATTCAATATCTATTATTATTCTAATTCCATAATTGCATTATACTATTTGAATTTTGGTTAGTAGTTAAATTACTCTTCCAATTCCCTTACAACTCATGAAAAATGGTAATTTTTTAAAAAGTTCAAATTTTTCTTCTTTTTTTACGCAATTCATTAGATTGACCATTCCCAATTGAGATGGGCAAGAAATGTCACCAAAAGTGCCTCTCATAGGTAATTTTTTATTCATGCTAATTTTGTCCAAAAAAGTCGTGCAAATCACGAAAAATAGTGATTTTTAGAAAAGTTAAATTTATATATATATATATATATATATATCATTCACTAGGTTGCACATTTTCAATTGAAATTAATATAAAAAAGGGTATAAAAAGAGTTCCCATCTACTAAATTTCGTGTATTACCATTTTTGACGAAATAACTTGTATTACAATTCATTAAAAAAAAGATGATTTTTCACAAAAGTCTAAATTTTCCTTTTTTTCACATCATTCACTAAATTATATGATTCTAATTGAGATGAGTTCAAAAAAAGACACCAAAAGAGCTCTAGTCAGCTAATTTTTGAGTGTTGTCATTTTTGTCAAAAAATCGTGCATTATAATTCATTATAATTTTTCCTTTCTTTCAGCTTATTTACTAAATTGCACATTTTCAATTGAAATAGGTGCAAAAAAACAATACATCAATCTAGCACTCACAAAAAGATTTATCTTTTTTATATAAAAAAAAAATCCAAGAAAGGAGATTCATTTAAAAAAAAAAAAAACTCTCTTCAAACAAAATTTAAAGTTTCGGTTAATAATTCATGCGTTGGAATTTGTTAACCATAACTAAAGACATCTCATTATCTACCTCTTTTCCGTTCATTACTTGATACAATCATCGCTCAAAATTGTATTGATGGGAGTAATGCCCTAACAAAACTCGCACAAACATAAGTTCTAAGAGTGCAATAAATGAACATCCAACTATCCTCAGCAACATCCAATTCATATTCAAGTGCCTCATCCGCCGATATGAGATCAATTTTGTAGAATTCTATTACACCTTTAGCATTTCATTCTTTGAAAATAAGCTTAGATTTAGCTTTCTTGGCAAAATATAATCCATATAATTAATTTCACAGTGAAATAAAAGTTTAGCTGTTGTGGTTATATCATCAAATCATTTAACACTAATAATAGTCCATTTAAATTAATTTGTTTAACATGATAATTTAGTCCAATCAAAAAACAGTTACACCAATTCTACCGAGTCTCTTAACAGAAAAGACATGAAATCATTGCTGCAGCATTCAACCAACTCCCAACACAACAATGCATATTGCTAATCCAATTCCACCATACAAAAAAGGTATGGGAAAATGAATGGAGAAAAACTGAAGGAAAAGTGAGATCAAAAGGGTAGCAACCGAAACAAAACAAATGGAACAATATTGAAGAATATATGAAGAAAATAAATATATATTAGAGCCAAAACGGAATAAATTTGGCTATTATATTAAGCAGATTCAAGAATGGATACAACAGTAGATACAAACATTTTATGACCATCAAGGTGCACCATGTTTCAAGAATGGATACAAGAGCAGCGACAAATATTCTGTGAACTTCAAGATGCATTATGTTTTTATGCGGTGACCATTCACAAATCACTCCTTTATCTTCCCCAACTTCAGTCTGCCTTCTCAGAAATAAAGCATCATTAGATCTAGCTAGCAGTTTGCGGAAGTTGAGACCTCAGCACTGCAGACTGGGCAGACCTACATTAGAAATAGAGATTCTTGCATTGATCAAATCAGAATCACCATATGCACATTCCAACAGACTCTTAGTATTCGTGATTTTGAAGAAAAAAAATTGGAAACAAGTGAAGGCCAACAGCTCAAGTCGGACATATATTATTTCTAATTCCTGAAATATGTTATGTCAGGCAAAAAACAGAGAGAATGTTTCCACTTTCAGCAACTTCTTTAAAAATATAAAGCCAGTTAATAACCAACTTGGAAACAAACTTGAGGTCGGCATTAGGAAAATTCAAGCTGATGATTGGGAAAAATAAGTTGGGAAGAAATCAGCTGCAAAGAAATAATTAAACCCCACCAGTTGCAAGATGACAATGGATATGGAGGCAAGATCTCAAGACAAAAAAAGTATCTAGGAATGAGCTGACTAAAAATAGAAATGCCACAGAAAATTGACGTGCAAAATATCCAGGCCTTTTTGGGATCCCCGAGGCTTTGTTTCGAGTTCAATACAGAGACAACTGTTTTAACCCTAAAGAGTGATGAAAATGAAAATCCTACTGTTGCATTTTCAAACAACAAACGCTTAAATTCAAGATTCATAACTATTGAAAGCAACTTACTGAACCAAGTAGAAAGAAAATTGTAATATTAAACCGTCATAAACCATGCCACATACCTTATTTATCCGCAACCAATTATTTATACACTCTGAATGGTATGAATGTTTGCAAGAAAGCACGGTCAATGTATCACCTTCATCATAGTCCAATCTACAAATTACACAGCTACACCGCAACAGAATTGTGATCAATGCCCAAGCTCAGTTTACTGATTAAGACTAAACTGACATGTGCTCAAGTATAAATCATTAGGAAAATGTACCTATGCGACAATGTGTTTAGTAACAACGAAAGAGGCCATTGCACCTACATTCCCTGAATTTATCGTAATAACATTTACTTTATTTTGATCCTATACATTATTTTGACATGCTATGCAGGATTTTTCCAGTTATTTGAACAAATTTTTTTTTTTTGCGCCCTATATTTCAACTTCAATTACCACCTGACAACTATGAAATCAGGGAAACTAATGGAATGACAAATGCTTTTTAACTAATACAGGCACGCAATGGAGGACAACGTGATATGAAATACAAGGGAAGTCACAGCATGTCAAATTTCAAGAGAGGGGGGTTCTCATTGTCATAAACAGTATCAGATGGACCCGTATTCACCCATAAAAAAAGGTAATGTGTACTTACGAATCACAGATCCCATCTGGTGTGCATTGGGACTTATAGTTAATTGATGGTAAGGAGGCAATAATATCAGCAGAAAGACCCCTGCTCTCTGTTCCAACGACTTCACCCAAGGCAATCAGTTCCTAAATCAAATATCATCCAGTTATCAAGAAATGTATAATATTAACAACCACCATCAGAATAATAGGTAAAACAATAATACTTGTAGTGATAATAACATGAAACTTAAAATAATAACTTACTTCGTATGATAGCTCATCGGGATCAACCTCCTCCCATGCATCCTGAAACATACAATAGGTGATCATTCATGACATCCACCGAAATACTCAAATATAATCTTTGAAACTGACGTCTCTGAACAACTGAATTTCAATTGTGAAGAAGCAAAGCAAAAATTATCCAAATGAAGACAAATAAGAAATACAAAGTACCCTTCTCAAACAAAAAACAAGCAAATAATCTCATTAGGCCTGACAAGATTTAAGGCATTAAATGAGATTAAACCCTCGGAGCTGAAACCTCGTCCTGCTACAAGTTCATGCACAAGAAGTAATTTTACTCACCACAAATTCAGTCCAAAGCTTCATAAACTGACATAAAATATATAACCTTTTGTACGAAGGCATGAAATTTTAGCTCACTTTTGTTTTTGGTTTATCCATTTTTCCCTTTATGACCCCAAAGAGTCCAGCACCTCTTTAGGGTTGGTGCATAAGAGGCTTTCTTGGCACATATATAACTTAGCAGGATATTCTACTGGAGAAATATTATAAATGCATTAATTACAACCAGAACACTAGTAGAGATATTCAAATTACACAATATGAAAAGTAAAAAAGCATATTTAAACATCTTAACCACGGAACTGTACCAGAATGTCAGCAGAGAAAATTCTTCACTTGCATGTATGCATCATTAACAATTGAAAATTGGGCTTATAAACATGCATTTTCACTTAATAGTAAGCATAACAAGCAATTCAGCACTTTTTAACTCTCAGGAATAGAAACTGAAGGGAAACTAAAAAAATGGTTAAAGAACTGTATATCAACAAAGCAAAAGATAGAAAAAATAATTGCAAACAAGAAAGCAAAAATTGCAGACTTGAATTGAAAGAAGGAGAGCACAGGCAAAGAGAAACAATCTCGCTTTAGAAGGGGCCGCAAAAATATTGAAACTTCCACATCTTCTTTTTACCCCTATTAGCTAAAAGTATGCTCAGTTCTTTCCTTTAATATATTTTGATGAATGACTGAGAAAAGATATAAAATTTTCAAACACTTGAAGATAAAGAGTTCATGCTTGCGCAATGAGTTAAATTGCTACAAAAATGCCTGGTACTTAATTGTCACAAAATGGATAGATGAAGTCCCAGCACATTAATCCTAACAGATTTTGGAATGTGATTATATATTTGTTTATTCTATAAAAATGCAACTACAATTTTTTTTTTTCTCAGACAAAGGTAACTACAATTTTTTACAGCAGAATAGGAAATTCTAGGTTGATCAGATATCTTTCTAAAGGTCTTCTCATCTGTCCAAAATACACAAATCAGGTCAAGTACAAGCCCTTTATGAGTTATATTAGACAAATAAGAAGTCATGCACTAGAAAGTCAGAGAGTGACGCATATAAATTGACCAAGAGCTAATGACTCTTGCACACAAGAATTCCCCAACTTAACAACAAGGCCAGTAAAATAAAAATGAAACCAAAGATGTCTACTACAGCTTCCTTGTATAAAATAGATCATGAAGAATAACTGACAATTCATCATACTGTAAATGCTCTCGCTTATAAGCCCCTGTCAACAATTAATCTATTTCCATTGCTTAATTTTAGATTTAAACATTTGAAGATACTTCTTACGTCCTATAAATAGTTTTTTTTTTTTTTTCATTTTTCTTCTTTGCCAGGTGCTTGTGATCTGGACCACCACTGTCACAGAATTAGAAACCCAAGCTTTCTCTCTTAAGATGGAAAACTTGGCTCAAGGGACGGAAAAACTAAGAATAAACCCAAAAGCTATGAAATACAAATGTGTGAAAGTAGGTATAAGTCATAACTGTCAGAAACAAATGACAAGGTTCTGAAGTCAAAAGAAAAATTCTTTGAGACCCTTCATCTATAATTCAACACTCAAATCAATGCAAGCAACAAGTAAAAGCAGCAATGCAAGTTTGCTATTGCCTATCACTTCATAGTGCCACACTCACATACTACCATGCAAACTAAATTATGATATCTAAACCCAGCACCAAGATGTTGCAGATCTACCTATTGGGAATTGAAGGGCCAAACCCTAGGCTAATTCAAGCTTGGATTGATTCTTCAACAAGACTGAAAGTTGCATTCAATTTTGGCTTGTTAATTACTCAAGCAAGCTTGAGAAGGATTTCAAGCATTTGGTTGTTGTTGTTGGTGGGATAAAGGCTTAGTTGTTGTTGCTGTTGTAGTAATTATTCAAGCAAGCTCAAGCCAATCTAAAACTCATTCAGTCTCAGTTTGATTAGCGTATAGACCACAACAAAACGACAAATAAACTTGAAAGGGATTCCAAGCATTTTGGCTGCTGTTGGTTCTGTCCTCCAGGCGATGCTTAACGGCAATCCAAGTTTTCTACCTCAGGTAGACTGTCATTCCTCTCAGATAAAGCCCAACTGTATACTTTCAGTTACAATTCCAAAGTTTCTAACGCAAAACCCAAATTTATCTGATTTTAAGCCTGTTTCTTCACACACAAATTGCTTTCCATTAAGTTATGTAACTAACCTATCCCTCTTTTAACCGTACTTTAGGTCAGAAAGACCTGAAATTCATTAAGCACTCATCCATTATATCATCCTAACTAAAGGATCCACGAAGTAAATTCAAACTTTTTGTTCTTCTGTTTACATATTATTGAAGACAATAGAGTAACCTATTATTCATCTTCCCACTCCTGCAAGATGAATTTCTCTCCCTACGTATCCATCAAACACTAATTTCTTAGTTTCTTAATAACATGCCAAATATAAAGATGTGAAGAATAAGTTAGATGTACATCTAGTAACTTCAGCTTAAAATTTCACCGAGCGCAAACTACTATCAAATGGAACCTTGATAAACTCTCATTCTTAGTGTTGCAAAATAAACCTTGAAAGTTCCAAAGATGATATTACTGAAAGAAAAGGATAGGAAGAAAGCAAAAACTACTGAATAATAAGTTCCTGCTTCCCTCTCCTAAATTACTCGAGGGAAATAAGAAGTCCCTGAATGCAAACAAAAGTATCCAAAAAAGTGTTCAACCAAAAATGTTGCACACTAGAAACATCAGTTTGCCCAATAATTTTACTTCAGATGGGAGACGTAAAAAAGGCCTGTTGGAGTACAATCACTTGCAACTAGGGAAAGCAGTAAGGGAGATCAAACACTATCAAAGACTGTTATGGCAACTGATACTGCCAGGATGAAGCTGTAAGAGATTCATGCAATCAAAAATGCTTCAGCAGAACACTTCTAGTCTATCAAGTCCAAGACACATCCAAATAGTTTCTCATTATATACTATCAACACACAAATAAAATATACATTTATCCAACTTTTTATGACTAGATGCAAGGCATGGTCTACCCCAGTTCTTCTCTAATCCAAAATCAATGAACTTTCCTCACCAAATTTCATCTACCATGTCAAGTTCCCATTTTCGAGCATTTCCATGAAATATCAAGAATCACATACACCAGCAGAAAGAAGCATGTAAGAGCCACAACAAAAACTACAAAGCCATTATCCCACTATGTGGGGCTGGCTAATGGAAGAGCTAGAGGGAAAAAAAACAGATGGAATGGGCTGGCAGTACAAACTCTCTGTACAAGAAAAGGTAAAGCAAAGTGCCAAATCGCATACATCATACTGTCGATTTGTTCAAAAAGCAGTTGACCTTTAGATATGTCCTACATGGAGTCATGGGCAGCATTAAAAGAAACAAATGTCCAATTAAACCAACAGATACTTGTAGGAGACCATTGAACAATAAACCAAATACTACCTGAGAATTGCCACCATGGTCTTCTACATCATCATCATCATCCTCATCGTCATCCTCGTCCTCGTCCTCGTCCTCGTCCTCATTTTCGTCTTCACCAACCACCACTAAAAATAAACAGATTTTCATTAATCTCAAATATGTAAGGCATTAGGACAAGGAAGAAAAAGTAAAAGAAAGGATCAGGCAAGATATACTTTTACCAATTCACTTACTTTCACTTATTCCAGCCATGGCCAGCAATCTAGCAGCCATTTCCCTTTCCTCTGCATCTTGTAGCGCTCGAGCATAGGCTTCATCGCTTGAGTAAGCAGATGGATCAATTTCAACATTTTGGCTATCGTCTTCATCTTCTTCATGATGTGCATTCACGTCAAATGCATCTTCTTCTTCATTTTCGTCCTCTTCTACTTCACTACCTGCATATTCTTCTTCAATATGATCATCAAAATCATCATCCTCCTCATCCCCATTCCCGAAACTCCCAGCTTCCCAACTTCCATAGTCACTTTCATCCCCAGCATTCATTCTTAACATCATATATGCTCTCTCCTAAAGCACATGCAGCTAATATCATTAAATAATCCCAAAATGACAGAGCAAAAAGCAAATAACATATGTAATTGTCGCAACAGAGCATCTAAACCAAAATGCAACAACTGGCTTGTTTGAGCAAAGACCTTTTGCTTCTGTTGTATTTTTACGAAGAGCCTATTGCGTTGATATCTTTATACTAGGGAAAAAAACTCATATCATCGACAGTCTTCATTTTCCATTTTCATAATGGAAACGAGGTAATCAGCAATTTAAATTTTAAAAAATAAAATAAAATAGCGGTTAGAATTATCTGATTTTAGGTAATGCACAAGCATATAATTTATTTCTCTGTAACATGTACAATGTTCTACTTTAGAACCAAATGCATCACATAGAATTAAAACTACTGTTAAAATCACAGCCAAACTCCTTCTGCATGTTGAATCTGCAGCAATATAAGGGAAAATTAGGGACAGGTCTTAAATGTTTCAGCCAAACAGTTCCCTCCCTATGAAGGATAACATAAACACTGCCTCAGATAAATTGTTTACAGCTCTCTATACCATTCCATTTAGTAGAGTTGGTATTATTCTAGATTTTTACTGTCTATTCCCCACAAATTTATTCACCTCCATACATAGTTCTTTAAAGCAGTATGACAAATGCAACATCACCTATGCATGCGGAACTCGATTATATCCCTTTTATTAATCTCAAGTTCATGTCCTTTAGTGTCTTTAGTGCAAGCCAATTCCAAAGAAGAACCTAAAATTCAAATCTCTCATTTCACCCCACACGCTTTTGTGTTCCAAAGAAAAGACAAAAAACCCAGAACCCAGATCCTAATATCAACTAAATGAACCATTAAAGCAGTACAACAAAATAATACATATACCTACATTTACACTAACCCTCTACATTCCCAAAAATCCAAATTCATGTCTAATCACAATCTGCCCTCAGGTCAAACCATTCTAAACCCCTATTCATTACAAATTGGTCAAATTATCTCCAAAAGAAAAAATAATAATAATAATTAGAAAAATGATGTTGGAACCCACACAAATTCTCATTAAAACCCACCAAACCCTACATTCCAAATTCATTTCTTTCAGAAACCTCACCAAGCAGTTCATGTCAATCCAAATAATGCCGAAAGACCATCCCAAATAAATAAATGAATTACGTTGCAGCCCACAAAATCCCGTAATCTAAACAAAAAATCATAAAACCTCCAAACTACATATTTTTCGCGTAATTCAAATCGAGAACTCCAATCACCATTCCCACACACACACACACACACACCAAAAATAAACAAAAATAAACAACAGTTTTCCAACATAATTACGCAAATAAAAAAATCGTCAATTACCTGTTCTTGAAGAGTCCGTGCGAGGGCGAGATCGGCGTCAACCTGACTGAGGTCCGTGAATGGCGTTCGCCGCCGCGAACCGCCACCACCGCCGCCTCCTCTTCCTTCATCATCATTATTATTATTATTATCAAGCATATTAGGGTTAGGGTTTCCTTCTTGATTGATAGAGTTAGTATCGCCGGCTTTAGAGTTTTCCATTTTTTTTTTTTTGCTGAAAAATTTTCAAAATAACAAAAATAGAAAGCAAGGAATGAGATTTTATTTATTTATTTATATTATATGAGTGAGCATCGTATCGTATGAAAGGAATGTGTGTATATATATAGAAAGCGTGAAAGTTAGGAAGTCGAACTGAAGAAGGAACAAAGAGGAGGCGTGGAAGAAAGGTATGGATGGGAGAGACAAGAAAAAGCAAAGACTGGAATTATTATTATTATAATAATAACAAGTTAATTAAAAGGATGAAAAGGTGAAACAAAGCAAAGGAAGATTGCAGCTTTGATGTTTTGACGATACTTTGTTCCTTTTTTATTATTATTGTTTTTCTTTTCTTTTTTTTTTTGGGAAAATTTTGATTGAATTTTGTGATACTACTACATGTTACTAGAACTGTCGAATCATCTATGCAAAATTCTTTTAAGTCATTTTAATCTGTTTTAATGTTATACTATTTTGATTTATTTTTTATTTTTTTGAAAATTTCAATTGAATTTTTTTTATGAAATTAGGAGTCTAATTTAAATTTATCGCAAAAACTCTTTTGAGACCGTCTCATATGAGACTTGAGGTGAATTATACTTTATATGCTAATACGCTAATTTTTTATACGTTATAAGCTAATATTTGATGGGTTATATGCTAATATGCTAACTTTTTATACTTTATACGCTAATCTTTAATACTTTATATGCTAATTTTTTATATTTTATACTGTAAAGTGAAATTCATATGCAAGTCTCATATATGAAACGTGAAGAATGACCCTAAATTTATAATGGGAAGTTTTCTTATTATTAGGGCACTTGATAAGGTGATGATTTTCACCTTATTGTATTCGTTTTACTCACTTCGTGAGCGTCCTTGTTATGTGTTTTTATGTTGTTTTCACTTGTTTTTAATGTATTTGTAGGACATTATGGCATGAGATGAGCAATAGAGTGAAGAAGGAGCAAAAGAGCACATTTTGAAGAGATGAATCTGGAGATGAACGTCGCGAATTTCACAATCGAACGTCGCGACGTTGAGGTGCAAATGAATGAACGTCGTGACGTTACGTTAAGCAGCGCGAGGCAGATTTTTCAAGTCAACTTCGCACTTATGCTTGGAGACTTTAAGGGCATTTTGGGAAACAACGCAAGCACACAAGAGCAACCATATATCTTCCTCCCATTTTGTAAGGAGGATAGTTAGTAATTAGTTAGAGTTAGATTAGATTAGTTGTTTTGTAAGCTTTCCTCCTTAGGAGCTCAACAGGAACACACAATTAGTATGTGTTCTTGGTGTAAATAGCATCATTGGAGAGGATTTCATGTAAGGTCTTGGCTCTAAGGACTTGGTTTGTAAAGAAAGCTTGGAGCTTGGGCTTGAATCATCAAAGGGGAGTACTACTCTTTGTATTTATTTGTGTAATTCCTTGCTTTAATTCATTATTGTGATGTTCTTATTAGCTTTGATGTGCTACATTGTTAGTGCCCTTGGAGAATGGTTATTGATTGTTGAATTCTTGTGCTTTATTGTGGAGTTGTGTTGTGGGTAATCAAGAATTAGGAACTACAAGCTAATCTAATATTTCATACTAGTAATGCCTAAGGTAGATTAGTATGTGGGTAGTAGATTAGTGGAGATGTGCTAGCCTTTTCTTGCTGATAAGTTGGTTTTATACCAACTTAAATGGCTTAATTCACTTAGCTTTTGACTTGTTTTTCATGAGTTAATGCAATGTTTTGTGTGATGTTGTGCATGTATGTGGTTTGAAATTGGTTGTGCTTAATTGGCTAAAAGGGACCAAAAATGATGATGAACTAAGGCAACTGTGTGTTTGATGGTAATTGGCAAGGTTGGGAGGTCGAAACATCTAGGAAAGTGAATGGAATCGAAATGAATTTGGTAGACTTGGTTTAGGGTTTTGACAGATTTGGTTAGTGAAATTCATCTGGGCATAACTTTCTTGATACTAACCCAATTGGCGAGTTCTTTGGTGTTTTGAAAAGCTTTTTGAATGCACTACACTTCTTATGTTCTAACTATTTTCCAATTGTGCGTGCAAGACTATGAAATCTGAGTTTCTTTGCGGAATATCATTATAGGGTTTTAGGGTTTTATCTGCCTGCCACAGTTTGGTTTTTTGATGATATCTTGAGTTTCAGGTACCTGATGAGGCTGTTTCTTGATTCATTGGAAAGCTAAAAGGGAGATCTAGAATTCTTAAGTTTACCATCAAGGCTGATTCAGAGGCTAAAACACACTTATTTGGCATGAAAGTAGGGTATTGTGCTGGAATGGATACTTTGCCAACATTTTGCCAACTCGGCTAACTTGTCTTGCCAAACACCTAGCCAACACCGTGCCAAGACCTCGCCAAGACCTTGCCCAGCTTTGCCAAACCAATGTGCCAAGACTTGCTAATCAATCTTGCCAAGCCTTGCCAACTTGGCACATCAACCTTGCCAAGCACGATACCGAGTCTTGCCACACACTTTGTCAAACACTTGGCCATATTTTGCCACACTTATGCATTCATCCTACCAAGCATTCACAACACTCGAACTATATGCTTATTAGTACCACATTCACACAGTTTGTGCATGGCACGTTTACTCATTTTTTATACATTTCATTTGAGCATAACTTACTACACTCAATAGGCATCAGTTTGGCATAGGAAAGGAAATTGGCCTACGACATGTCGTAGGCCAAACTTGGAAGGAAAAAAATGGCTTACGACATGTTGTAAGCCATTCTTGAAGGAAAAACTTTTTGCCCACGACAATTTTTAGAAGAAGAACATTTTGCCTACGACATGCCGTAGGCCAATTTTGGAGCAAGAACATTTTGCCTACGACATGTCGTAGGCTACTTGCTTTAACTTGTTTTTTTATGATGTTTTTAATGGCTAAGTGTTTGAAGGTTGTTCCATGAAGTTTTTCAGCTTTGTTGCACTGCATTGATTTGGTCGTAACTTCCTCGTTTTAGCTCCAAATTAGGCGATTCAAATGGATATGGAAAGCTAAGACAAAAGGGTTACAACTTTCGTGTTTTAAGATTCTTTTAATTCCCAGTGCATCATGGTCAAATTTTGAATGGAAGTTGCTGCCATAAAACATTGTGTTCTTGAGTTTTCAGGAAATTAGCTAAGTGTTGGAACTTCTGATTTCAGGAGTTCAGTAAGGACGCTGAAGGCGCGGTTTGCTTTGGCGGAAAGGCGTGGATTTTGAAACGCGGGATTCTTGAAGGCTCGCTGAGTTGCTGAAGGCGTGACTGGATGAGGCCTGAAAGCGTGGTTCGACTCTGATTCGTGCGCCTGGAGTTTCAGAAGGGAAGGCGTGAAGCGAAACAGCCGGAAGTCGCGGGATGACTGACGAGGGAACAGAAGGCGTGAATTACAATGGCCCAAAGGCGCTGGATTGCTGAAGGAGTTCTTCAAAACTTCGAATTTTCATTTCTTGGGCTGATTTTAGTCATTCTCTTTTGAAGGACACTTTTGTAACACTTTATACATTTTATGTTGCGTATTAGTTACGTTTTCCCATCTCTATATATAGGGAAGGTAGCTAACATGTAAAAGGATCCGATTCATTATTCACCATTCACATTTTCCATATGGTAACCGACTTTTGATTTTGAAGAGCGGGAAGTGTTCTTGAGATCTACTTTCTCTCTCTACTTTATCTCTCTAAGTTTGTTGCTTCATTTTGGATTCGGATCAAAGATTTACTCTCATCATTGTACATCTCCTGGAAATTGAGAAGAAAAGTGACAATCCTTTCGGCATTTGGAAGCTTTTAAGACTCTTAATTGGTAAACTCTTCCAATTAATGATTATGAACTGTTTAATCTTCCAATTTGTTGATCGTGAAGCTGAAATGGAGATTTGTGGCTAATTGTGTGATAATCTAGGATACTGAGGGTGAATGCTAGGTTGAAATTGTAAATGTGCAGTAGAACTAACAATCGAATATAAGAAATGAAAATTCTCAGCACTGAATTTGTAAAACTTGTTAAGTGCATGCTTTTGATCTGAATTTGATGAAATGAGATTTGATTGCGGTCGTCATGCTGAATTGAGTCTTCTTTTGTAAGATTTGGATGAAAATCATGAATAAGAACCTGAGAATGCATGAGTTCTTAAACCTGTTTGAATTTGCACAGATCTTAAGGTTAGACCTCACCATAGGAAGCTTTGAGTCTGTAAAATCTTGAGAACAAGGTGACAAGAGATTCTCCTACTTAAATGATGAATTTATATGCTAGGATCGAGCCTCACCATGGGAGATTCTAGGTGTTCATGCCTGAGTAATTTGAGTGGGGAATTGAGATGACACGGTTTTATTTCACCATTCTTAGGCCCGATCATAGGATAGGATGGTGTCGGGAGACTCTAAATTGTAGTGTAGTGACCATGCTAACTATAATTTCGGTCTCCATTTATGATTCTCCTCATCTGCTTTGATTGTATGTTAGTAATACTGCATGTATGAGAAGTTGCATTCACCCGGAAGTAGCCTAGATTATCAGCTTAATTTTCTTGAGAACTTTTCTTTTACTTCTTTGAGTCTTACTTGTGTGTTCATTTCAATTCGTATTCGTGTGGAGTTAAACCAATTTACTTCTTGTTAAAGTTTTTAATCAGTATTCTTTTAGTCTTGTTATATTTTGGTGACATAATTGAGCATATCAAACTTCTTGAATTGACTATTTCCCTGAGGAACGAAACCTAGCTCACTGCTACTATATTAAGTGAAATTAGGATAAATTGACGAGTCACGACACTCGATATCACTTGCCTCCGCCATAAAGGGGAAATTGGTTAGGACATTGAGGTACCGGTGTTAGGGTTGGTGAATTCGGGTAGCATGAACTAATTTAGACCTTGCCTCCGCCATAAAGGAAGGAATAGATTATGGAGTGACATCCGAAAGAGTGACTAGGTTTGGCTCTTGCCTTCGCCATAAAGGGGGAGCCGAATTAGAGTGAGATAGGCTTGGAGGAACATAGGGAACTTGGTTGTCCTAAATTGGCAAATCCTTGCCTCCGCCATAAAGGGGGATTTCCTATGAAGTCAATTTCCCGTAGGTGTCAACATTATTAGGTTCTAGCTTCCGCCATAAAAGTGGAACTTGATTGATGTTGTCACACTCTTAGTTCGTTAACTCACTCTTGTAAACCACATGAAACACTAATGTTTAGGAAAACTAATACTCCAAGGGTACACTTCATTGCATGATTCCTTGTCCTTGATGCATTTATTCCTTATTTGTTCTTTATTCTAGTTTGTAGTTTAAGTCATTTCATTAGTTTAGATTTCACTACTTGTTTTAACTCTCACTACTTCACACACATTTACACTATATCCGTAGACTCATCCCCTCCCTATCTGTTTGACCCCTACGTCCTCTAGCTACAAAAACGCCAGTGTCTTGATGCACCTTAAATGTCGTGAGGATTAGGGTTATAAATTTATTTGATTCGGTTAAACCTTAGCTTTTGACCCTAGCTCCAAAACCGCTATCAGCACTCTAAATGAGATTAACAATTACAATTTGGATATTTGATTTTTGCCCACATTTGATGAAAAAAATTACAATTACATTTTGACATCATGGTAGGAAAAAAAATTTGGCATTTAAACTTAAGAATGACCCATTATGTTAATATTAAAAATACATAATTTAATGAAAAATTAATTTTGAAAACTTCGATTAGATTTGTTTTCAAAACTTTTAAAAAATAAAGACATGGTAAATTGTTAAATAAAGTATGAAGGAAGAACTAAATGGAACATGTCATATCCTCATCAATATTTTAAAAATTTGACGGTAATATGAATAGGTTGAATTAAGAGGTCAAAGGATTATAGAGTCAATCTAACCAAATCAAATGAAAAAGTCAAATAACGTCATCATCACATAGTAAATAAATTATAACTGTAAATATATTAATAATTTTAAAATATACTAGTATTCAACTACAAATATTTATTGAGTCATAACTAAAAGACATAATGTCAATAAAATACTATTCATTTATATAAAGATTAGACATTATTTAATATTTAAAATTGTTAAGTTAATTTACATTTACCTTCATTGCTATTAAGCTAAACATCCATCTGACAATTCTAATTGTCATGATGTTTACTTCTTTATTCAATGTCCATTAACGTTCGACAAAACTAAAATTCCATTATTGGACTTGCCAAATTACTAAACGAAAAGATTCAAACATAAACATTAACTCTAATGTCTCTTTACACCAATGGGGTACTTGTTAAACATTTAGATGGTCAAGAGCAAAGGTGGAAGAATCTCCAAATATTGAGGATTATTCTATATTTATAAATTTAACCTTATGGGAGATAAATATAATTAACCAAATTTTTATATGATTAAAACCACATAACCAAGTGATCTCCAAGTATCCATTAACTCATTTATCTTGTTTAACAGTTTAACCTATCTAAGAGAGAGGACGAATTAGGTTGATTACTTTTTCCAAATGTGTAGGCCAAGTCATTCTTATTTAAAAAGAATTTAATAAAAAAGTAATTCTAATCCTAAAAATGTAAACCAGATCAGAATATTAAAAAAAAAATTGGTGTGTAATATTCATGAATAATTTTAAAAGAAATTATAACAAACACTTGGTATATATAAGTACTTCAAAATAAAAGTGTAATCAAAACAATGCAAGTACTAAATTCAAGTTGTACGCAACACAAACATGAATGTAAATCTATTATTTATTTATTACGAAAAATTTGTGTTAAGGGTCTAAACCCTTATTATTAAAGATGACATAACTTTAATATATTTATTGTTATGAGCATAAAAATAATTTAATTAATTTATATAATTAGTAAAGACTTTATTAGCTATAGATAAACTCAAATAACAAACAGCAATTATTCAATTGATTCACTTATAATTATTTTTAATAACTCCTTCAAACAACATCATTCATTTAATTCAATTCTAATACTTCTCAACCACTTCTTCTTTTAGACTCATATACTCTTCTACTTCTTTTAAATTGTTCAACTTTCTTTGACATTGATTGATTCAACTTTAATTTTTTTTCTTTAAAATAAAATACATTGTCCATTAGTTTAAATACAATATATATTAATTAATGATTTAATCATATCTATCATAAAATTATAAAAGTAATTATGTTAGTATAAGAAAATAAAAGAGAATTTTGATATTTGAATATGATAGTTAGAAATAATGAATACTAAATTCAATATGAAGGAAAAATAAATAAGAACACTATGCACTCACTTTTAATGCTTTTATCTTTGGTGGAAAGAAAAGTTAAAAAAAAATTAAACTTGAACTAGAGGATTTAACTTGCCCATCATTGGCATAATTTACTTTTTTTTCCAAATTAGTTATAATTCTTTTTTTTTGTTGGTATTTTGCTTGTTTTATATTGAATGTAGAGTTATGACAATCATATAATTTCAACTTCGAACGTAATTTACTTTTGATTTATTTATTTTCTCAAATTTCACTTATAATTATTTTTCTTTTTTGTTTTCAAATTTGTATATATATATATTTATTTATTTATTTATATAAACTCTATTTTTCATATATGGAAAGTAGAAAATCTCTCTTTTTTTTAGTTATTTAGAATCATTTGGTTATTACCTCAAAAAAACCAAATGATGCATGATGGTATTTACCCCATCATTTTGTTAGTATCGTTATTTAGAATAATTTAATATCTATCTCTCTCTTTGTACAAATACATAAACTATAATAAGTTTGTTCACAACAAAAAGTTATCAAAAGAAAACTCACAAAATACTTTTATTGGAGAAGGAAATTTATGGATATAATAGTTTGTACTATGTTTTGAACGTCAAGAACTAAGAGGTTGTAATATAATTTGAACATTGGAGAACAAAAATTATTAAATCCATCCTCTTCCACACAAAATTTGTTTATTGGACTATTTCTTTCTTTGAAGGAAGATATAAAACACATTTTACCATTTGAAATATCAATAGACAAATACTATTGTATGGACATCAATCTATATCATGATCATCTTCCCGTTGAAACTAAAGAAAAATAGGGTTATTGTTTATTACTGAAAGTTTGAAAAATAAAGGTACTTAACAAGAGTATTTATAGAGATATCTAAATAACCCTAAAATAGCTAGAAAAGGAAACTACTAAAAATAGTTAGAAAAGGAAACTACTAAAAATAGATGCTACAGTTAGAAGCATAAAGAGTCTGCCGAATAGAAAACAAAAATAGGAAGTAGAGTGCGCATTGGTAAACATGTCGGTAATTTGAACAAATGAAGGAACGAAAGGCAATGTGATGGTACCAAGTAGAAAATGATGTCAGGTGACATGACAATCAATCTCAATATATTTGGTCTGCTCATGAAATATTGAATTACGCGCAATCTGAATAGCACTCTTATTATTGCAATACAAAGGAGTAGGGCGTTGAAGCAAAACATTACCCATATCCATAAGCAACCAACGTAACCAGACTATCTCACAGGTAGTAGAAGCCATGGCACGATACTCAGCTTTTGTGGAGGATCGAGAAACAACATCTTGTTTTTTACTCTTCCAAGAAATAAGATAATCACCGAGAAAAATACAAAAGCCAGCAGTGGAATTGTGGTCTGCAGAATCGCCAACCCAATCAGCATCAGAGTATACACGTAATTCTAAAGATGAAGAGGATGAAAATAAAAGACTTTGAAACTAAGTGCCTCGAAGATACCTTAAAATACGAAGAATAGCAACCCAGTGAACTGTGGTAGGTGCTGTAACAAATTGATTAACTACATGAACAACATGTGCTATACCGGGACAAGTAATAGTGAGATAAACCAAACTACCAATAATCGTGCGATATAAGCTGGAATTTGGCAAAGGAGAACCATCAGATGGAGAATACCGAGCGTTAGTCTCAAGAGGGGTATCAACAACCTTATTATCAGTAAGACGCGCACGCTTAAAAATATCAGCTATGTATTTGGACTGAGACAAAGATAACCTTGTGGAGATGAAGCCACCTTAATACCTAGAAAGTAATGCAGTGGACCTAAATCTTTCATGGCAAAACAACAAGCTAACTCCAACTTCAAAGTTGTGATTTCATCAAAATCATCACTAGTAATAATCATATCGTCAACCTACAAAGAGAGTAGAATACAACCTGCACCAGTACACTTCACAACCAATGCTGAATCATGATGTGTAGAATGAAATCCAAGTGAAGTAAGCACGATAGAGAATTTTTCAAACCAATCTCGGTGGGCCTGTTTGAGACCATAAAGAACTTTTTGAAGTTTGCAAACTTCACCTGGTTTGTGAGGAAGATCAGGAGGAGGGTCAAGATAAACTTCTTCATGAAGATCGCCGTTCAAGAAGTCATTCTTTACATTCATTTGAGAAATTTTCCATTGACGAACGGAAGCAACTGCAATAAGTATACGGATAATAGTAATTTTGGCAACAGTAGCGAATGTTTCCTCATAATCTATGCCATACTCCTAAGAGTAAGAGTTAGCAACAAGATGAGCTTTATATCTCTCAATAGAACCAAATTTAGTTTTGATTTTGTATACCCATTGAGAACCAATTGTGCGTTTTCCTGGTGGCAAAGGTACCAAGTCCTAAGTATGAGTTTGATGTAACGCAGTAAGTTCCTCCGCCATAGCAGTTTGCCAAAGTGTGTCACAAACTGACTCTCTATAGGAGTAAGGCTCAAAAAGACGATGATTAGATCTTAAAAATGATGTAAAATGACTGAAATAACAAGAGTAGGAAAAATTGGGAAGCTTAGTATACTTATGAACACGTGTAGATTATCGAACAGGGAGAGGAACCGCAGGCTCAAAAGATGATTGGGTAGGAGCAAGGGAAGGGGGAACATATGCATTAGGTGCATCAGAGATCAATGTATCAGACTGTGGTACCTCAGTATCAGTGATGAAATGATCAATGTGAACAAGATCTAACTTTGTCATAGTATGAGAACTAGCAGGAATAGAAAAGAATGGAATATGCTTAAGAAAAACAACATGATGAGAAACATACAATTTTTTATTAACTAGATCAAAACAATGATATCCCTTTTGACCAACACCATAACCCAAAAAAAAGCACATCAAGCAGATCGTGCTGACAATTTACTACGATCAGAATGAGGTTGAAGTACAAAATAAATAGAACTAAAAACACGTAACGATAAATAACCGAGAGCATATTCATACAACTTTTGGAAATGTGACAAACCAAAATTGTGTGAAGTGGGAATCCTATTAATTATATGTGCAATAGTAAGAATTACTTCTCCCCAAAATGCACTAGGAACATCGGCAGACAATAAAAGAGAGTGGGCTGTTTCAACAAGATGCCTATGTTTTCGTTCTGCAACACCATTTTGTTTAGGGTTATCTGTATAAGAAGTCTGGTGAAGGGTACCATAAAAAGCAAGCAAATTAGAAAATGCGTGAGAGGTGTATTCTCCTCCCAAATCACAACGAAAACACTTAGGGCTCATTTGGTTGGCAGGAATTTGGGGCTGGAAAGTAATCTTTTTCCTGATTTTTAGATTCCAGTGTTTGGTTCATTTTTTGACTTTTGGAAAAGTAAAAAGAATCCTGCACTCTAGGAAAGTTAGTATAAAATTTCTGGATTCTTAATCTTTATTTCAAGTTGGTATTCTGATTACTTACTTCGGGAAAGTGAGTCATTTTTCATTAAATATTTATTAACACAATCTTATCCCTTATGTTACAACCCATATGAATAAATAATTCAACTTTATTAAACTTTAATTAAATAACATAATAATTTTACTATAAACTTAGTTCTTGCTATTTATAAGTTTACATCTTTGTTCCTCAAACTTTCATTGTAAAACTAACCCACTCTTAAAATATAAAAAATTTAAATAAACAAACAACATTAATTTAAAAAAATTTATTATGGAAATATATCACTTTTAAGAAATAAAAATAGACAACATTAATTTTAAAAAAATTATTAAATTATATGTGATTTATATAATAATGACAATATAGTGTTAAGTATGTAGTTTACATTTTTTAGCATTTTGAATTATTTTTATTTATTTGTTTTTTATAACACATAAATTATATAATAATACTTATTTTCGACATTTTACTTTTACAAGCATTTTATATTTCGCTGGATAATAATTATTTATTACACATAAATGAAAATTTTAAAAAAATAATTAGAAAATAATTTTGTTATATAGCCCCGTATATATCACAAATATGTTATTTTTTTATAATTGAACCAAAAATGCATTGCATTTTTTGGTTGATTAGTTTAAACAAAATATTAAAACATGAATTTTAATTAATTTTTCTATTAACATGCCGTGATTTATCCAAACATAGGAAACAGAAGTTGCTGATTTATTTTTCTCATAATCAAAATCCAAGAAATCATATTCCCAAAATACTTTACTTTCCCGCCAACCAAACGAGCCCTTAATGACAGTTGAATGTTGAATTTTGACAAGTGGCTTGAAATTGTTGAAAATGGTGAGATAATCATAACAACGTTTCATAAGAAAAATCCAACAATAATAAGTATAATCATCAATAAATGAAACATAATACCGCGACTCCTCCTTTGTGGGTACAGGAGAAGATCCCCACACATCAGAATGAAACAAATAAAGCAACTGACAAAGAAATACTTTTATAAAAAGGTAAAGCAGAAAACTTTGCTAATTTACAACCACTGCAATCAGAAATATCATGAGCTTTCAAATGTCCTAAAGCTCTACTAAAAGCTAAAAATTGTAAACAAGAAAATGAGACATTACCTAAATGACAATGCCATAAATAAAAACTAGAAGACGAACGACTCAAACAAAACGACATCAAATCAACACTAGAAGCTGCAACATCTGGTACTTTTAAATAATCCAAAATATATAGTCTCCCTCAGCTTCTGAGAGCACGAGTCCTGCACAACACAATGAGAAATAGAGAACCATACTGAGTATCCTGATTGACATAATTGACTAACAGAAACCGAATTCAAAGCAAGATCAAGAATATAATAAACATCGGAAAGAGATACAGAAGATGTGTAACAATTAGACCAACACCTGCTAATGACATAAGAGTACCATCAGCAGTTACAATGGACTAAGAAGAATTAGGACAAATAGAAATAAATGACGACACATTAGGAGACATATGATGAGGCGCACCAGAATCTAAGACTCATAAAGAGAAAGATATACCTGATGTACTTGACAAAGACGAACATATATTAGAGGAGACAGCCATAGCATGTAACTGTGACTGTGATGCAAGGAACTTTTGAAACTACTCAAGCATACTTGGATCTAATGATGGTTTAGCCATGGCAATATTAGGTTGCGGTGGTCTGAATATCTACTGAGGGGACTGATGTGGTCAAAAGGACAGAATATAAGGTTGTGCCTGAAATCGTGGTTGCCGTGATAGGTGTTATTGTTATGGGCATTGTTGTTGTGGTGGTGTGAGTTTATTTTTCGATGGACATTGTGCCTTCTAGTGACTTTTCTGTTTATAAAAAGCACATTCATCAATAGTAACCTGTGAAGATGGCCTATTCTGAGGTTTGTGAGGCATTGCAAAAACAGAAGGAGTAGATGGTGGAATAATTTCCTTATTTACTTAAGACTTGAGACGTATCTCCTCAGCTAAAAGCTCATGAACCACGGAATAAACAGAAGGGAGTGGGCTACAATGAAGAAGTGTCCCACACAGTCCCTCAAATTCACGATGGAGGGCCATAAAAAATTGAACCAATCTCTACTCTTCCTTACGAGCAATGTAGGGAGGAAATTTTTGCAACTCTACAGATTTCGTAAGTGCAAACTAATCCCATAAATCTGACATGGCCAAATAAAACTCTTGAACACTCAAAGAGTTCTATTGTAGAGCCCGAATGTCTGTCTCCAACTGATACTGTCTCGTAAAATTAGATTGCATGTAGAGTTTGCCAAATGATCCCAAACCTCTTTAGCATATTTTACCAACTGAGATCTGATAGGTTATGTAACAGAGTTATTGATTCAAGTAATAATCTTAGAATTATCACTTTCCCAAACATCCAACAAAGTAGCATAATCAGGTGATTTATTATCGTTGGTTTGACCCCGTACTCCTGTAACATAACCCCACATAGACTTTTCTCACAATTTTTTTTTCATAACATAACTCCAATAAGAATAATTTTTTCCATTTAATTGGACACTGATCGTCTGAAGGGAATCATCCTTACGACTAGCCATAATTAAAACCAAAAAAAAATAGTAATAGGCAAACAATAATCAAATTCAAATCAGAGTACAATAGCAACAAACTTGCCAAAGAGAACGACAAAATACCAAAAATTGAAGAATTCATAATGTAATCACAATCAATTCATACAAGTATACCAAAAAATTTTGTGGCTATAACTAAAACTGTTGATCCAACCTTCTCGTTAGTTAAAGATCAGTAAAAAAAGATACCTCCTGGCGCTGGAAAATCCTTCAAAAAAGTGTCCCAACTCACTGGGAAGAGGAAACCAACCACTGCCAAGAACTTGGTGAGGAAGAAGAACCTGAAATAGAGGTGGACGAGGCCAAAGTGACTAGCCCTTCTTTGCTAGGGGATATTTTTGTTTCCCATTCCAAGGTTTTGGAAGATGAAACTTCCTTCCCCAACTCATCCTTTCAACCTGATGTAAAGATGAATATAAATGATCATCTTACCATCGAGACAATGCCCAATTTTATTTATAACTGTATCCTCCATCGAGATCGAAAGGTTCTATGAAAGATTAAATCAGCTTCTGCTCATCAAAAACTTTTTCTTAGCGTTGCGCAGGTAATTTATTCAATTTTTTTTATTTTGTCAACACGACCTGAGTTCCAAGCCATGTGTCTTGCATCGGAGGTCTGAGGATGAGTTGGAGAAGTTGTCCGCAGAGAGCTCTACTGCCAAAAAGGAGATAAACAAGCTTTTCTATTATTTTCAAGGAAGAAAAGAAGAAGTCTTCTGGACTAAAGAAGGAGATTGATCTCATGCAAGACGATTTGAAGGTGGTTCGTTCTTCTATAGAGGAGTTAGCCGCAAGAGTGGATTTCCTTGAAGGAAAGGGTGCTTCATAGATTGTCTCCAATTTCCTGACTTCCAATGAGGGGAGGAAGTTACTTATTGGCCTATGTGTTCCATCTCGCAATCACAGTTATCACAAGGCTTTGGTTGCCATTGGTTTGAAGAATCCTGATGTCGACATGATATTGGAGAGAGGATACAACTTCAACGCTCAAGAGGCCATGAACCAAGCCTTTGAGGACCTCAAGTCCGTGCAGATGGATGCTCATCCATATGTCCATCTGACCCTCGAGAATGCTGATACTGAGGATGGAAGCAGGATGAGAAGAAGCTTGAGCCTCTGAGCTCGTATTTCTTGTAATAGAGCTTTAGGATTTTAACTTTTATGTCCTGAACAGCAGTTGACCCTTTTTTGTCTTTTGACTGAATAAAATTTGAATTGCCTTTTATTTTAGCTATTCAAAGTGTTTTGTCCTAAACAATAGTTCCCGGTTTCTTTCACTTGTTTTTTTTTCACTTGAAAGAGTAAGTGTTTAAGTGTTATGAAATTGATTAATTCCGAACTGAATCAGATCATATGTATTTCCCCTTTTCAAATTTAAAAAGGAAAAAGAGACGATGAAATGATATGAAATCAGTTAATCCGATATGAATTGAACTTGATACACGTTTTTTCTTTTTGGTGGAAAAATAAGTGATAAAATGATATAAAATCATTTAATCCAATCTAAATTGAACTTAGTTACACATTTTTCCTTTTTGACGGAAAAATAAGTGATAAAATGATATAAAATCAATTAATCTGATCTAAATCGAACTTGTTACATATTTTTCTTTTTTTACGAAAAAGTAAGCTTTTTGATGTTATTCAATTAGTATAAATGAACTGAACTTATAGCATACTTCAATTCATAAAGAATAAACTCATAATGAGTTATTTTTATTGATGTGTAGCATGTAAACTGCAATACACTTATTAAAGCATCGAAGTACTTATTTTGATAAAATTGAACTGAAAAGTAACTAAGATTACTGATAATATTTGCATAAGTTGGTGAGTTCCACATTTTTGGGATGGTTCGACCTTCTAGGGTCTCCAACTTGTAGCTTCCTACTCCTCCCACTTGAGTTACCTTGTAAGGCCCTTTCCAATTCGAATATAACTTTTTAAGGCCTTCTATCCTGTTGGCTTCATTTTTTCGCAAAACCAAATCTCCAGGTCGAAATTGAGTATTTCGAACTCGTCTGTCATAATAACAAGCTACTTCAGCCTTATATTTAGCCTCTTCGAGATGTGCCATCACACTTTTCTTTTCCACCAAATCCAAGTTCAACTATATTTCTTCAGAATTCATATTTGAAACATAGTTGATTTTTCTTGGGCTCAGGAGTCCGATTTTTGCAGGGACAACCACTTCAACTCTTTAGACTAAGCTGAATGGAGTTTCTCGAGTCGTCGTTGTAGGAGTAGTTCGATATGACCAAAGAACATTTGGCAATTTTTCAACCCAATCTCCTTTAACTCTTTCTAGCCTTGTTTTTAAACCTTGAACTATTATTCTGTTGGTGACTTCGATTTGTCTATTTGCTTGTGGATGTGCCACTAAGGTAAAATATTGTTTTGTATTCATCTCTTGGCACAAACTTCTGAACAGATCACTTGCAAGTTGTGTTTCATTGTCTGATATTAATGTTTTTGGTATTCCAAACTGACACACTATTTGTTTCTAAACAAACTTAATCATTCTGCTTTCAGAGATTCTTACTAGTGGTTCAGCTTCAACCCACTTTGTGAAATAACCAATAGCTACCACCAAATGTTTGATCCATCCAGAAGCTTCAAGAAATGGTCCTGCGATGCCAATTCCCCATTGAGCAAATGGCCATAGGCTTTGGATGGTGACCAGCTCGAATTATGAAACATGTTTGACAACTGCATGTATCTGACACTTAGGACATTTTTGCACCAACTTGTGTGAATCCATGTTCATCGTAGGTAAGCCTAATCTTACTACCTTTTTAACCAGCATACGTGCTCCTACATGGCTTCTGTGTGATCTAAAGTGAATTTCTTCAAGAACATATGTTGCCTATTTAGAACCTACACATCGTAACCAAGACATGAGATAAAATTTTTTAAATAAAATTCCATCTTATATAATTTTGTCACTCACATAAAAAAATCACACTAAATTTATTGTTTCATTGGATTTTATTTATCTTTTTTAATAGAAAAAGCGTGAACACACACACGCATATAAAATATATTGTCTTATCACTACTTGTATATATTTTTAGTTAAAAAAATTAAATAGAGTTAATATAAGTATCATTATAATGCATATTTTTTTAATGTTAATGGTGAAATTACATTATTTTAAATATTAGTAATGAGTTCTTTTTTAAAAAAATGTAAATTTTTATTTTTATTTTTTTCATTTTTTCCATTGATATATTGCTGGCATATAAATTTGTGAACTATTAATTGAAGTTATATTAGAGTCTCTAGACTAATATTTTATAGTTCATTACACTTTGTTTTTTAAATATTAACCAAATTATCAGCTTAATGGGGATATTGAACCAAATTGTCAACCTCCTAATATAATAAATATGAATAAAATTAAAAAAGGTAATTTTATTACTAAATAGTTATGAGATTAATTACTTGATGAAAGGTAAATATAAATAATTTTGTGGGTATAGAGTCATTTGTTATAACTATTTAAACTTCAGAGCTCATTTTGTAATTTAACTAAACTTCAGAAAAGCTAATAAATGTAATATTAACCCAATATATAGTTTATCACCCTTCCGAAAGCACCCCTTTTTTTCCTTTAATTGCTGAATAATCCCATAATTTAAGAGCTAAAATTTTCTTTAACATGCAAAATACTCGCATGATTAGTTTTAAGGAAACGAACGTGGCTTCCCAAGGAATAAAAAAAACTCTTCTTGCTGTATGATGACTAAATGATAGTAGTTAATGTCCAATCAGAATAGTTTGATCTGAAGCCATGATAGAAGATGAGAAAAAGAGGTCATGAGTGAAGTTGTGAGACATGGGATCTTTTCAAATAATTAATAAAACGTTGGTAAATATTCTCAACCGTTTTAACAAAGATGATCACGGAGCACGTCATTTACTTGCCCATGCTATTGTACATTATTCATTGTTTTACTCTACATTATTCTCTTGTTTACTATTGTGCTTCAACGAAGATTCATCCGTACATGGACAGTATTAATTAAAATTAAATCAAATTAAAAATGATTAGATAAAGAAGTGGTTGAGAGTGAAATTTTAGCAAATGGGTACGCAGACGATTCGTTATGTGTTGTTGTTCTCAATTTGATGTTTCGAAAATATGGAATGTATTACGGTTTATACTGAGTTTGATCATCAATTTTATTTTTATGTCCAGACTGTCCAATCAACTAAGAAAGGAAATATGGGCTCGAAATGAATGTATGGCCTGAGGAGTCGTTAAAGTTGGAAGAAGAGGCAATCACCTTGTCTTTTATTCCATGCCAGATGTCACTTTTAGTAGTGCAAGAAGTACTTTACAGTGAATGACAATTATTAGACGTGACAAGCTATTTACACATGTTTTCACTCATCTTCAGACTTCAGGTCCTTTGCAGACAAAGTAAACTAATAAATTAGGATTTAATTGATAAAATGTTGTTAATGATATGTATGTATGAATGGGTCGTCACAAGATTCCTGGTTTCTTTTTATATAACCTTTCTAATAATTGCGAGAAAGCATTGACATAATGGTCGTGTCGTACCATACTTTCTACGTTATTTTTAATCAACACCCCTCCAACTGTTTAAGACATCATATTTTGTATCCAAAACATTGAATTTGTATCTAATCAGTTCAATTCTTGTTAAAAGTCTAGGAAATCAATAATTCGTAATTAGTTTCTTTCTTAATTCATGTTGAAATTATATGAAATCAATTATTTTTTACTTTTTCATTTCTTAATTTCACGTTAAATTTCTATCGAAATCAATTATTTCCTTTCTAGTTTTGTTGAAATTGCTGGTTGTTAATAAGATAATGTTCCTTGTGTAGTTGATAATGAAAGGCATATTTCCAATTTCACAATCATCTACATTCAAAGCCTTCTATTTTGATTTTTTTTAACTAACGATAATTTATATTTTATTGTTAATGTAGAATATTTCAAGATATTTTGCCTCACTCATTCTCTTAATTACGACTTCAGTATAGTAAAATTTGATAAGAGCAGAAAGCTCGACTGAGTTAATGTGTAATTATAAATAACTTATCGGAAGATATTAGTTGAGGAAAAGATCACACAAATTTTGAATTGGTTTTAAAAATATTTGGAAGATTGAATTCCAAAATGAAACTTGAAAGTAGCTTAATAACGTTCACTGGAAAAGGAAATGCATTTTAACTTTTATTTATTTGAGAATTATTGCCATTCAGCACAACATACCCTTCATACTAAAACAACCAACACACAATTTATTTTTAATTACTTTCTAGCACTTCATATGGAAAAGGAAAAATATAGTAGATAATGAAAGAAGTAATTTTTGTAACTATATTCATGTTGTTGATTATATGAGAACTTGTTTTCTTGTGTGTACATGTGTTTATGTGGACAGAAAATCTTCAACGATATAAGATGAGTTTTCTTATTTTCTCTTTCATTAATTTACAAAGCTTCAATGATTTGTGATATATACACTCATTAAAAAAAGAATCAATGTAAGAGAATGAAAATGAATTGATTCCCGAGAGCATGAGTAAAACCATATAGAAGGAAGACTACTCTCACAATCTTGCAAATTGTCTCTTCAACTTCTATATTTTCACACACTACACATATTTTTACATATTATACATATTTTTACTTACATTACACATATTTTGACACAACACATATTGAACACATTTCACACATTTTTTTTAAAAAAAATTATCAAATTTCAAATTATATTTGATAAAGTTTATCTAAATTCTCTTCTAATGATTAAAATAGTGAATAATCTTGAAGAACATTATATTAACATGCTTATATATATCTTTGTTGTGTGTAAAAACTTTTTCTTATTGAAGTGACACTTGACATGATTGGATTATTGACTAGCACCATCTTCTAATAATTGTATAAGATTAGTTTTGGATAACATCACAATTACCATCATCCCATGAAGCCAAAAACAAAGATTAAACTTTACTAAAAAAATAAACAAATACTGATTTACGATAAAGTACAAACTTCCAATTTATAATTTTTCAATGGTTAGTGACTGGAAGTTCATCATGCAAGGGGTTTTTCTACTCTATGAAAATATGTTTTTCTATTTTTTTTACCCAAAGAATTTTTTGGCACGAAATAATAAAACAAGAATGTAAATTTGTTGAGAAAAAATTCAGGAAACAGTAAATAACAGCACTTTATATCAGCAATCAAAATATACTTTGTGTCGGAATATTGACCATGCATCTACTCATTCCAATTTGTTAAAAACTCTAGAAAATCAATAATAGTGATTATTTCTTTTGGATGTAATATGGAATCAATAATTTATATTTATTTAATTTCCTAGTTTCATGATGGAGTTCTACAACATCAATTATTTTTTGCTTTTTCCTTATATATGTGATTGATAATGAAAGACATCGATGATTTCCAATTTCATAATCATTCCATCTCAAAGTTTTCTATTTACTTGCCCATGCTATTGTATATTATTCTTTGTTTTACCCTACATTATTCCTTATTTACTATTGTGCTTTAATGGAGGTTCACCCATACCTAGACGATATTAATTAAGATTAAATCAAATTAACAGAATTAGACAAAGAAGTTGTTGAGAGTGTTTAAGCAAATGGATGCGATTCATTGTTTGATGTCATTGTCAATTTGATGTTTCAAAACAAAGAATGCATTACGATTTGTGTGGAGTTTTCATCATCAAATCTTTATTTTATCTAGTCACATAAGAAAGGAAACCTGCACTCTAAATGCATGTATGGGGTGAGGAGTCGCTTAAAGTTTGAAGAAGAGGTAATCAGCTTGTCTTTTATGTCACGCGAGATGCCACTTATAGTAGTGCAACAAGTACTATATTGTTAAAAAACTTTCATGGATGCAATTATTAGATGTTATATTTTATTTACCCTCTCTTTCACGAGATGGGATCTGATGTCCAATATTATCCTGTCTTATCCTAGCAAACATTAAAACTATGTCGTAGGGTTTAATCATATCTTGGTTAATTAGGGTGTAATAATTGTAAAGTGATTTTACTTCTTAGTCCTTACTTTTAATAAAACTACATAGTTTTGAACACTAGATAGAACAAAACAGGGTTAAGTTAGACAGTAGATTCGGCCTCCACTTTCACTCACCTTAAGGCATGAGGTCATTTGCAGATAAAGCAAACTAAGAAATTGGGATTAAACTTATAAAATGTTTGTTGAGTTGTGGAGCCTATGACGTTTGAAGACCTTACGCTGAGAAATCTGCAGATCGACCTATTTCGTTGAGTATATAAAGATGTATTTAGGGTTTCAAATGTTGGATAAGAGTATGAGAGGTAGAGATACGATTGTAACTTGGTTTTTATCATAGTGAAATCTAGTAGCGCCCACGTGAACGTAGCTCTCGCATTGAGAGTGAACCACTATAAATTTGTATGTTCCTATTTTTTGCATTATTAATCGTTTCAAAATAGATTGGATTAGGACGTCTAATCTTAACAATGTTGTTAGGGATATTTATGCAAGAATGGGTTGTCACAAGATTCAAGGTTTCTTTCTATATAACCTTTTATATAATTGCGAGAAAGCATTGACATAATGGTGGTGTCATACGATATTATAATTTTATCAGACAAAAGTTATGATACATGAGATTTGTGATGTATCATAACCTTGTCTAATTCTCGAGTGCTATCCAATCAATCAATAAATGGGTGGTGAGTGACAGTTTATCACACAAGTATTTTCATTTGTTGAAAAATATTCAGAATATACTAAGTACCCCTCCAATTATCTAAGACATCATATTTTGTATTCGAAACATTGAATTTGTGTCTAACAGTCCAATTCTTGTTAAAAGTTTAGAAAATCAATAATTCGTAATTCGTTTCTTTCTTAATTTCATGTTGAAACTATATGAAATCAATTATTTCTTACTTTTCGTTTCTTAGTTTCACGTTGAATTTCTATCAAAATCAATTATTTCCTTTCTATTTTTGTTGAAATTGCTAGTGTTAATAAGATAATCTTCCTTGTGTAGTTAATAATGAAAGGTATATTTCCAATTTGACAATCATCTGTTTTCAAAGCCTCTATTTTGAAGTTGTTTTGAACTAACGAGAATATAAATTTTATTGTTGATGTAGAATACTTCAAGATATTTTGCCTCATTAATTCTCTTACGACTTAGGTAAAGTAAAATTTGACAAGCACATTGAATTAACTTGTAACTATAAATAACTAATGGGAAGATATTTTAGTTGAAGAAAAGATCACACAAATTCTGAATTGGTTTAAAAATGTTTTGAAGATTAAAGTTCAAAATGAAACTTGAAATTAAGTAGCTTATTAACGTTCACTAGAAAGAAAATACATTCTAACTATCATTTATTTGAGAATTATTGTCATTCAGAAATTCATACCCTTCATAATAAAACAACCACAACACAATTTATTTTTAATTACTCTTTAGCACTTCATATAGAATAGGATAAATGTAGTAGATAATAAAAATAGTAATTTTGTAACTATAATCATATTGTAGATGATATGGGCGACTTTGATTTTGTATGTCAACTTGTTTTCGTGTGTGTACATGTATTTATGTGGATAGAAAATCTTCAATGGTATAAGATGAGTTTCCTTATTTTCTCTTTCATTAATTTACAAAGCTTCAATGATTTGTGATATACACACCCATTAAAAAAAGAATCAATGTAAGAGAATGAAAATGAATTGATTCCCGAGAGCATGAGTAAAACCATATGGAAGGAAGACTACTCTTACAATCTTGCAAATTGTCTGTTCAACTTCTACATTTTCAGACACTACAAATATTTTTACATATTATACATATTTTTACAAACATTACACACCTTTTGACACAACGCATATTGAACACATATCAGACAACGTTTTTTTTTATCAAATTTCTAATTATATTTGATAAAATTTATCTAATTTATCTTCTAATGATTAAATTAGTGAATAATCTTGAAGAATATAATATTAATATGCTTATGTATCTTTGTTGTGTGTAAAAACTATTTCTTATTGAAGTGACACTTGACTTGTTTGGATCAGTGGCCAGCAACGTCTTCTTCAATTCTTTATTATGTCTAGTCATATAAGAAAGGAAACCTACACTCTAAATGCATGTATGGGCTAAGGAGTCGCTTAAAGTTTGAAAAAGAGGTAATCAACTTGTGTTTTATGTCACGCGATATGTCACTTTTAGTAATGCAAGAAGTACTTTATAGTGAAAGGCCTTTCATGGAGGCAAATTATTAGATGGGATATTTGATTTACCATACTTTCACTCACCTTCAGGCATTAGGTCCTTTGCAGACAAAGCAGACTAAGATATTGGGATTTAACTTATAAAATGTTGTTAGGGACATGTATGCATGAATGGGTCGGCACAAGATTCACTGTTTCTTCATATATAACCTTTTTAATAATTACGAGAAAGCATGGACATAAGAGTCGTGTCATACAGTACTTTTTACTTTATTTTTAAAAAATTTATCAAACAAAAGTTATGATACATAGGATTTGTGATGTATCATAACCCTGTCTAATTCTCGAGTGTTGTCCAATCAATCAATAAATGGGTGGTGAGTGACAATTTATCACACAAGTATTTTCATTTTGTTGAAAAAAATTCAGATGATAGTAAATACTCCTCCAACTGTCTAAGACATTATATTTCATATCCGAAACATTGAATTTGTATCTATTCAGTCCAATTCTTGTTAAAAGTCTAGGAAATCAATAAATTGTAACTAGTTTCTTTCTTAATTTCATGTTGAAATTGTATGAAATCAATTATTTCTTGATTTTTTGTTTCTCAATTTCACGTTGAATTTTTATCGAAATCAATTATTTTCTTTCTAGTTTTATTGAAATTGCTGGTTGTTAATAAGATAATGTTCCTTGTGTAGTAGATAATGAAAGGTATATTTCTAATTTCACAATCATCATCTTTCAAAGCCTTCTATTTTGATTTTTTTGAACTAACGAGAATTTATATTTTATTATTAATGTAGAATATTTCAAGATATTTTGCCTCATTAATTCTCTTATGACTTAGGTAAAGTAAAATTTGACAAGAGCAGAAAGCTCGAATGAGTAAATGTGTAACTATAAATAATTGATGGGAAGACATTTTAGTTAAAGAAAAGATCACATAAATTCTGAATTTGTTTTAAAAATATTTTGAAGATTGAAGTCCAAATGAAACTTGAAAGTAGCTTATTAACAATCACTGGAAAGAAAATGTATTTTAACTTTCATTTATTTGAGAATTATTGCCATTAGCACAACATACCCTTCATACTAAAACAATCAAGACACAATTTATTTTTTATTACTTTTTAGCACTTCATACGGAATAGGAAAAATGTAGTAGATAATGAAAATAGTAATTTTTGTAACTATAATTATGTTGTAGATTAAATGGGTGACTTTGATTTTGTATTTCAATTTGTTTTCTTGTGTGTACATGTGTTCATGTGGATAGAAAATTTTCAATAATATAAGATGAGTTTCGTTATTTTCTCTTTTATTAATTTACAAAGCTTCAATGATTTGTGATATACACACCCATTAAAAAAAGAATCAATGTGAGAGAATGAAAATGAATTGATTCCCGAGAGCATGAGTCAAACCATATAAAAGAAAAACTACTCTTACAATCTTGAAAATTGTCTGTTCAACTTTTATATTTTCACACACTACACATATTTTTACATATTATACATATTTTTTATACACATTACACACATTTTGACATAACACATATTGAACACATATCACACATTTTTTTTAAAAAAATTATCAAATTTCTAATTATATTTGATAAAATTTATCTATTTTCTCTTCTAATGACTAAACTATTGAATAATGTTGAATAATATAATACTAACATGCTTATGTATCTTTGTTGTGTGTAAAAACTTTTTTTTATTATAGTGACACTTGACTTGATTGGATCAGTGGCCGGTAACATCTTCTAATAATTGTATGAGATTATGCTTGGATAACATCAAAATTACCATCATCCCATGAAGCAAAAAACAAGGATTAGACTTTACTAAAAAAATACATTAGTACTGATGTACATAAAGTACAAACTTCTAATTTATAATTTTTCAACGGTCGGTGACTGGAAGTTCATCATGCAAGGGGTTTTTCTACTCTCTGAAAATATGTTTTTCTATATTTTTACCCAAAGAGATTTTTGGCACGAAATAATAAAACAAGAATGATAAATTGTTGAGAAAAATCTCAGGAAACATTAAACACTAGCACTCCATATCAGTAATCAAAACATACTTTGTGTCGGAACATTGAACATGCATCTAATAAGTCCAATTTGTTAAAAACTCAAGAAAATCATAATAGTGATTATTTATTTTGGAAGTAATACAAAATCGATAATTTATAATTATTTAATTTCCTAATTTCATGATGGAGTTCTATAACACCAATTATTTTTGGCTTTTTTCTTATATATGTGGTTGATAATGAAAGACATCGATCATTGTTTGATGTCATTCTCAATTTGATGTTTCAAAACAAGGAATGCATTATGGCTTGTGTGGAGTTTTCGTCATCAATTCTTTATTACGTCGATCACATAAGAAAGGAAACCTACACTCTAAATGCATGTATGAGCTGAAGAGTTGCTTAAAGTTTGAAGAAGAGGTAATCAACTTGTCTTTTATGTTACGCGAGATGTCGCTTTTAATAGTTCAAGAAGTACTTTACAGTAAAAGGCTTTTTATGGATACAAATTATTAGACGTGATAAGCCATTTACCCACACTTTCACTCACATTCAAGCTTTGTCCTTCATAGACAAATCAGACTAAGAAATTGGGAATTAACTTATAAAATGCTTTTAAGGATATGGATGCACGAATGGGTCATCACAAGATTCACGATTTTTTTTATATAACCTTTTTAATAATTGTGAGAAAGCATTGACATAGTGGTCGTGTCGTACAGTACTTTTCACTTTATTTTTAATATTTTTATCAGACCAAAATTCTGATAGATGGGATTTGTGATGTTTCATAACCTTGTCTAATTCTCGAGTGTTCTCCAATCACTCAATAAATGGGTTGTGAGTGACAGTTTATCACACAAGTATATTCATTTGTTGAAAAAAATTCAGAATATAGTAAGTACCCCTCCAATTATCTAAGACATCATATTTTGTATTCGAAACATTGAATTTGTGTCTAATTAGCCCAATTCTTGTTAAAAGTCTAGGAAATCAATAATTAGCAATTAGTTTCTTTCTTAATTTCATGTTGAAATTATATGAAATCAATTATTTCTTACTTTTTTGGTCCTTAGTTTCACATTGAATTTCTACCGAAATCAATTATTTCCTTTCTAGTTTTGTTGAAATTGCTAGTTGTTAATAAGATAATCTTCCTTGTGTAGTTAATAATGAAAGGCATATTTTCAATTTCACAATCATCTGCTTTCAAAGCCTTCTATTTTAAAGTTGTTTTGAATTAATGAGAATTTATATTTTATTATTGATGTAAAATATTTCAAAATATTTCACCTTATTAATTCTCTTACGACTTAGGTAAAGTAAATTTTGACAAGTACAGAAAGCTTAACTGAGTTAATTTGTAACTATAAATAACTGACGGGAAGACATTTTAGTTGAAGAAAAGATCACACAAATTCTGAATTGGTTTTAAAAACATTTGGAAGATTGAAGTCCAAAATGAAACTTGAAAGTAACTTATTAACGTTCACTGGAAAGAAAATGCATTTTAACTTTCATTTATTTGAGAATTATTGTCATTTAGTAGCACATAACCTTCATACTAAAACAACCCCAACACAATTTATTTTTAATTACACTTTAGCACTTCATATAGAATAGGATAAATGTAGTAGATAATGAAAATAGTAATTTTTGTAACTATAATCATGTTGTAGATGATATGGGTGAGTTTGATTTTGTAAGTCAACTTGTTTTCTTGTGTGTCCATGTGTTTATGTGGATAGAAAATCTTTAACGGTAAAAGATGAGTTTCCTTATTTTCTCTTTTATTAATTTACAAAGCTTCAATGATTTGTGATATACACACCCATTAAAAAAAAAGAATCAATGTAAGAGAATGAAAATGAATTGATTCCCGAGAGCATGAGTAAAACCATATAGAAGGAAGAATACTCTTAAAATCTTGCAAATTGTCTGGTTATCTTCTACATTTTCACACACTACACATATTTTTATATATTATACATATTTTTACAGACATTTTGACACAACACATATTGAACACATTTCGCAGAATTTTTTTTTATCAAATTTCTAATTATATTTGATAAAATTTATCTAATTTCTCTTCTAATGATTAAATTAGTGAATAATCTTGAAGAATATAATATTAACATGCTTATGTATCTTTGTTGTGTGTAAAAACTATTTCTATTTTGAAGTGACACTTGACATGATTGGATCAGTGGCCGGCAACGTCTTCTAATAATTGTATGAGATTAGGTTCGAATAACATCACAATTACCATCATCCCATGAAGCCAAAAACAAGGATTATACTTTGCTAAAAAATACATAAGTACGGATGTACGATCATGCACAAACTTCCAATTTATAATTTTTCAATGGTTGGTGACTAGAAGATTGTCATGCAAGGGGTTTTTCTACTTTATGAAAATATGTTTTTCTATATTTTTACCCAAAGAGTTTTTTGTCACAAAATAATAAAACAAGAATGTTAACTTGTTGAGAAAAAATTCAGGAAACAGTAAATACCAGCACTCCAATGCATCTAATCAGTCCAATTTGTTAAAAAATCTAGAAAATCAATAATAGCGATTATTTAT